>OU015493.1:202439004-202514004 GCA_907164885.2 Dolomedes plantarius
ATATATATATATATATATATATATATATATATATATATATATATATAATATAATTATAATTTAGAAGTTATTTTCTTAGTAAATCTTTTAATGGTAGAATTGCAAAAATTCATTACTTTTTGAATTTTACTTTTTATGATATATAAGTATTCGTTTCAGTTATTTTAATTCCATCATCTATCGTTACGAACACTTTAGCTATAAATTTTCAAATATATTATTTGTGTTGCATAATAAATAAATATTGTAAAATATTTTAGTTTACTAGAGGGATAAGCCAAAGCGATATTTAAACTTTTTTTTATTTGTTGGAAATTAAAAAACCAAAAGTATCTAATAATTGCTTAGAAAAAAAACTAAAAAATAAGGATTATATCATTACCGAAAATCCTTAGAGATTATCAATGTAACCAACACGAAATTCTTTGGTGTAAAAAAAGAGTGTAATTCACGTCTTAACGAAAATAAATAAAAAAAAGATAATTTGCCCATAATCACATTCATCTATATAATCATACTTTTCCTGTTACTCTTCTTTTATTTTATTATTGAAGAAAAGCACACATTCTTCACGAAACAAATAATTTCAAACCCACGACCAACATATATCGTGCCTTTTCCCGCTAAATTAGAGCAAACAACACGAGAATTACTGTTGCAAAAGATATGAGATAAAACAGCTGAATTTCAAACAAAGAAAACTTCTTTCTTACTTTTCAAATTATACTTACAAAGTGAAATAGAGAAATGGAAGTGAGATACTATTAAAATCTTGCATAAACTTCCATTCCCATAGAAAGTATATGAAATGTGGTCAACTGGTTTCTGATAGAAATGTATTCTACTGGTTTGTGGTAGATATGCAATCTACTGGTTACTGCTAGAAATGTACTCTATAGATTGTATTCTTGTGGTACGGCTTTATGTTATACTAGCTGAAAACCCGCGCTTCGCTACGGAGTGCATTCAAATTAAATACAACGGTCAATGTATGCAATTAATGCCAAAAAAAAATAAATATATATATTTATAATAAATGCGACGATTAATGTATACAATTGATGTAATATATATATATATATATATATATTTATAAAAAAATCGTAAGGGATATTTATTTTTTTGGATAATATCCAATCGTCTGCTGCATTAGAAAGAAAAGGAATATTTTTTTTGTCTATTTAGTTCTTATGCACGTGACGATAAATTTATTGAAAGTACCAGAAAAAGAAATCACGTGATCGGCATTTAATAAATTTAATTCTAAAAATGAATCTTTAAAAATTCATCAAAATTCAAAAAATCGAGGTAAAGGTTCGAAAAAGATTTCATTTTAAAGGAATTTTTAGGATCTTTCTCGTGATATAAATTTTATAACCCTCAAATTATTATTTTAAATGCAAACTTAAAAAAAGTTACCAAAACAGCTTAAAAATTTAATTTAAAAAAATCTAAGGAGAATTTTTCAAAAACCTTTCTTATTGCACCCCTACACCATAAGAAGAATCGCCATGCAAAATTTCAGCTCTTTTGGTCCAGTGGTTTGGTCTGTCCGTTGTATGTCAGTGAGTCAGTTACGGAACTGTTTTATATATATAGATTATATTTTAATGTTTTTTTTAATATAAATGGCTATCAATGATACGTGATACCTGTTCTGCTTATCGTCATATGCTCAACAGGGTATTTATAAAACATCAGATAAAGAATTTTCATTTGTCGAAGCATCAATAAACGTAGAGGCTTATTACAGATTAATCAGCAGGAAATACTTAAACTTCTATCAAGAAAAGGTGTCCCGTATTCAAAAGTGGAGTGAAACAGGTTCGATTTGGAGCTAGCAACCCACACTTATTGGACCAGCTTAATGATATCGTTGTTTAAACTTTTAAGGGCTTCATTGAAGTACAAGAGTTTATGTTTAATCTTTAGTAGACTCTACTGATATGAATCTAGAAAAGAATTAATAAACATGTGTAACTCTTTGCAGTGGAATAATTGTACATGCATTCTAGTAACGACCACGAAGGATTGCAATGGTTACTGTAAGTTACAGAATAAAAAAAGATTCTGACCCTTATACACTTTCAGCGCGTATTAAACGTTGAGATATACATCATATCGCACACCCAGTAAAATACTGTCGTAAATCAATTAGACTTACCGTATTTTACTTGGTGGGCGATATCAGATGCATAATATCAGCGGGGGCTGGAATTTTGTTCTGCGTAATCATATGACGGTTGATTTGAATAAAATCACTCCCAAGTTTTGATTCTATATTCTATATATTTTTTTTAATTAAAAAAACGCATAAATTTCCCGTGTACCACAAAGTATCACACGGGACTTACAGAGGTAAGTATAAAACACTAAGAAAACAGAAGAAACAGACAAAACAAAACAAATAAAAAGAAACTAAGAAGAATTACAAATATTTACAATAAAATTACTAAATAAGCCGAAAATTTGAAAATTTATAGCTAAAGTGCGAATATATGGCGGAAATGAATAATATGTGCGAATATATGCGAATAAAGTGCAAATATATAATTTAGCTATAAATTTTATACCTATATTTGAAAATTTATAGCTAAAGTGTTCTTAACGATAGATGATGGAATTAAAATAACTGAAACGAATACTTATATATCATAAAAAGTAAAATTCAAAAAGTAATGAATTTTTGCAATTCTACCATTAAAAGATTTACTAAGAAAATAACTTCTAAATAATAATTATATATATATATATATATATATATATATATATATATATATATACATATATATATATATATATATATATATACAGTCGAACCTCCATATATCGAAGTAACAAAGTGCCGGAAAGAAAATCGATATATAGAAATTTCGATATATAGAATTGATCTTAGTTTTATCATAATTCTCCTAAAACAGGGGTGTCAAACTCAAAGGTTACCTTGGGCCAAACAAACAAGGTTCTGCACACTTCCCAGAAACGAGCAGAAAGAAATTGGGAGGCCAGTTAATATTTAAGTCCTTAAGAGCCAATTTAAAAATATTTCTCTCCTTGCGGTACTTCGAACACAAAAACAGAACATGTTCAGCATTTTCCTCGCCACCAACGCTGTAGTCACAGGGGGTCGCCGAACACAATTTGAATCTACTCAAATAGCTCTTAAAATTTCCATGTCCTGTGAGGAACTGAGTCAATTCGTAGTTAGCAAAGAAGTGATGGCAAGAGAGTCTCATTCTAATGGACGGGAAAAATTTCTTGGTTAAACTACCATTATTTGAGCTGACGTATTCTTGGTTCCATGACTCCACCATACTCTCAAACATGACCTTCTTAAAAAAAGATTTGGGAATATTGACACTAATGTCAATTTCACGCTTTGTGGCAGACTTGGCAAGGAAGTCGGCTCGCTCGTTACCAAGGATACCTGTATGTCCACGAACAAAAGCAAAGAAAACAGAGACGTTTTTATTTTCAAGGGTTTTGAGTTGACTTTGAATTTCGACGATAATGCTATTGGCAGCAGAAATATATTTTAAGGTCTCCAAGGATGAAAGTGAATCGGTACAAATGAGATAATCTTTGTCAGCACTATCTCGATCCATGATCCATTTAATGGCAAAGTTTAAACATAATAGTTCAGCTATAAAAACAGTGCATTCATCTCGAATTCTAAATTGAAAATGCTCGAATTCAATGCCATTCTTGAAGGCAACAAAAGCGAAACCAACCTTGCCATCAATTTTACTGCCATCAGTATAGCAAGTAACAGGGAAATCACCTGCAGTTTTGTTGCAATAATTAATAACATTGATAGCCTTTCTCCCCGAGGGATGAGGAAGATTAGATGGAGGTAAAACATAATCGTAGGAGAAGTAGAGAAATTTTCTCTAAAGGCAATATTATGAAGAATGGCAGTGTCGATCGGAGGAAAACCAGAAATTGCATAAACAGATTCATAGCTTAAGGTGCGATATCCACATATGACTTGCAAGAGAATACGTCTTTGAATGCGTCGGAGATATTTACAATTAATCTTCTTCATGAGCGCCATACCCCAAGCTCTAGAGCCGTACAAAATAAAAGGTTCAATGCCTTGCTTATAAATGAGCGATGTATTCTATATTAGTGTTCATAATTTCCGTCAGTGCGGTTCGCGACTACTCAACTTTACATATCAATACTCTTTGCTACAGAGCAGCATAATCTTGTACCATTGACTCTACGCTTAGGGGAGAATTTCCAGGAGCAGAAATGGGAAGCACAGCTATGATAAGGAATGAACGGTTGAAGATAAAAGAGAAATGAAAACAAGCACTTGTATTTTTTAAGATAATAGAATTATATTCCCATTTGAAAATCCTTGTTAAAATATCTTTTTCACAACACGCTTTATCGACTTTTCGAGAATTGAAGTGGGAATTATGTTTATTAAACTTAACACGAGTCATGCGTCAATTCTTGAGCTGATTCTGAACTTTAGAGGCCTCATCTAATGAAGTCTTGTATTGGTGAAAACTCTGAAATATGCAATTTTACAGACGGTTTAAGGGGATGGTGGACTTTCAAATTACCAAAAATCGAGCAAAAATTGGAATTTTTTGGGAGGATGTATTAATATTTTAAAAACATGTAAATAATGGAATGAAATGCATTTAAAATATATAGTGAAAAGTAAAATGAAAACTTGGTGGCTTTACAAAAGTTAGTATTAAAGGTAGGTGAAAAAACATGTTTTAAATGTATTTTTCTCAAAATGAGTAATTTCCAGATTTGCAAGTCTTTAAAATGCTCCTCGCGTCATAATTTTTGACGAAAGTTTATGAAATTTATAATAAAGACTCCTGTAATACATGAAAATAAAGTTATGTATCCATTTTAGGATTCGAGGTCATTAAGGTTATCAAAGTTTAATTTAAGTGTACAAAAGTACAAAAATTTCAAGAAAATTCAGAGTACAAGCATAAAAATATTTCCTGAAAATTAACTATTCAACGAAAGTACAAAAAAATACATAACTCTGTTCAGAAAGTATTTATAAGCAATATAAATGCAAAATTAAGGGGAAAAGTTTAAAATTGTGTCGCAAGGAGCATTTTAAAGAAGGGTAATTTAATTTCAATTTTTTAATTATAAAATATTTTTTTAAAGTATCTATAAAATTTTATAAGGTTTTTAATATTGTTAGACTTTAATGAATATATAAGCAAAGTTTCATATCTCTGTGGCAAAAATTTCAAAAATCGCTGTGAAAGGTCCACCATCCCCTTAATATAAACAGCTGTATTCTCTCCGTTACAGACTTTGGGGAGTGTGAATAGAGTTATGAATTCACGCATATTAAAGTTGTTTACGACTTACTTTTTTCTGCTATGAAAACAATAAAAGAATATCTCTTTATTACTTTTGTGCAAAGAAACAAATATTCATTACATATGCTATTACTATTGTAAAATCGATAAAAGCGTAAAACCACCTTTTAGGACTGACGATAGAACTGCGAGACTGGTGTTTCTTTTCAAATGAAGTATCCTATCGGTATGATGAAATCTTCTTTTTTAACTACAATCTTCCCATAACCACTTTCTCTTTTGGAAGCCAACGAAACAAGGTATTGGTTTCTAAAAATGCTTGGTTCATTTGTATTATTAGGTTGAATTTTATTTGCTATGGATTTTTTAAATTTTTTTTCACGAGCAGTCCCAAATCGTTCCGTCCAACGAGCAGGTGTCTCAGTAACGACCATCCGTCAGGCGTGGAAGATCTCTGAAACTCCTAATATCAATAATGGTGTTTTGAAAACATAACCATGTTATTTAGTTTACTATTAAACATTTTAGAAGCATTTACAGACAGATCCTAAAGGTCCGTTTGATAAGGGAAAAAAATAAAAATTTTAGAACTGTGATAGACTTAAATGTTGTAAGGTTAACTGAACTTGGCTATCACGAGAGAACAAAAAAGTATCATATAACCTTTACGGTATCGTTATTTCCTAAAAAGAATTTTTAATTTTTTTCCGTAGCAGATTGCTATCAAATTGTTTACCCTTCTACTACCTTGTGAAGTAGGCAAAATGCCATTCCTGCTTAATTTATTATACTTCCCACTGAAGACGTCTTCCGAATGAGATAATATATAGAATATGACAAATAGCACACAGCAATGCTGCCTTCAATACATTTAAAGAACACACTCGAAAAGTTCCAGATTATTGAATTAGTTTCGGAACTGTATTTTAGTGCAAATTGAATAACTCAGGAGGCAGAATTCAATTTCGATTTGTGCAGCCATAAAATGAAATGAATTCAGCCGGCTAAACGATTTTAAAATAGTGGAGTAAGAAAGTGTTCAAACAAGGAAAAAACCCCAGAGAAACTGCCATACATGACTAAATGTATTGCAAATTCTACAGGAAATACAGTATAGCATTCGTTTCAGGGATTGGTACAAAGACGTATGGAATTTGGAAAGGTACTTAATAATGCACTTAATAATGCCAAGAAATAGCGTCAATAAGCTGTATAATTTTGCAGAATATCTTCATTTAGTTTTCAGTGACATAGCTTATAGTAAGGTCTCTTACTTCTGTCTATTGAAACACGTTTTTCGGTACTTTAAAAGCTTGGAAAATTTTCAAGGATGGTTTGAGAAAAGGAAATATTAATTTTAAAAATTGTAATATGCTTAATATTAAAAAACCAAATGAAACAATGTTCCATATTTTAAGAATTTTAATAGATAAACCTTATGTTTACATTCCTTTACCAGTTGTTTTAAACACCTTTAATAAAAATTTTCAGTTATTTACAGTCATAATAGGCGTTAGTGCATAACAGACGTTTTCTCTCTAAATGCCATGAGAATTAAAGCGTGTTTAAGGAGAATGCATGATTATTCAATGATTAATGAATGATCGAATTTCAGAAACAGCCCTCAATTTAAATTTTTCATGCATATTGTCATGCGTCTATTATTTAAAATTGAAATATCACAAGTGTTTTCATCTGTGATATACATAATATATTTATCAAAACTTAGTTAGGATGAAAATAATTTTACATCTCGGAAGTTTTACATTGGATCAAAATAATTTTCAAAAATTATTCCTTCCCGGAAATATTTTCCATCTATAACTGCTCTTATTTGAGTGAAATCTAAAAGCACACAAAGAAGATCAATTTTCGAGTGAAATTTCCAGGACACTGTTTTGAATATTCAGACAATAGCTATGCACTCTGGAACGCTTCTCTACTATGAGAAATCTTACCTGAAAAAAAACGTTAAAATAGTGATTCCTGATATTCGGTCCTTTTTCCATAAAAGTGTGGGCTGAAAGGAACTTCGTTTGTTGCCTGTTATTATCATACCTGTGCTTAAGTAGTTCGAACAGGAACATCATATTCATAAAAATTGAATGTATCAATCTCATCTTTCATAAAACCATAACATTATTTTCCTCTATTTTTTTCCTAAATTGCGTGGATTTTTATCAAGCGATCTAAATAACCTTTGTGCGAAACTGGAGCAAATTTTCCAAAAATCCCTTTTTTATTAAGTCGTTATAAACAAAAATTTCCTCTTTTGGTGAATACACGGTAGTTTATTTTAAAGCAAACTCCATCACAAAAGAATCCCATAAAGCTACTTATTTACAGTGTATTCTTTATTCTTTCTTTCTTGCTAACGCAATGGCATTCGCTTCTTTCACGAGAATCACGTGTCTCGAAACACATCTATCAATGAACAAAAATTTGTCCCTGACTTACACCATTCTCTCGCCTGCTCTGATCTCGCTGTGGGTGTGGTATTCCATATTCGCAAATTCGAAATTACCGGCACCCCTTCAATTCAGGAAGTAGTTCCACCACTCCCTAGCGGTGCCCCATATCCACAAGTGGCTCGAGCATCTCAGACTACTTTCGAATCAGGTCACGACCTAGGAAAGTGAAAATGAAATAAAAAATATCAAAAATTCGAGAAATAGAAAGTTTGTTCCACCCACCCCCTACCCCTGGATTTTTACGCAAGAACATCTTGAGGCGGTGATAGTATATAAGCGCGGGAAAACACAACCGAGGCATCACAGTTTCAGTGAGCAATCAACCAGAAACATGTTCAAGGTACGTATAGCCTTACCTTCAGTAAATCACCCTTCTTAGCCTTGGATTACATTGCTCAGTATGTTCCATACTGCTCCCATGGAAAGTTCTCGTAAGCATAGGAGATATAGTACGTGTTGAGGAAGCATATGTTTTCAAAGATCCTTTCTACCACTCTTTGAAAAACTATTGCTTAGTGAAATATGCAGGTGCATCGTGTTCTATACTCTGTCAAAATTTTGCGAGACTAATTTACGAATTAACAAACTTGACAAGCATTTTCGTATATTCAAACTTATGTGAGGTTGTTCTGTATACAAAAAAGTCTATATTTTGTGATACATTAACTTTTGTAGATCTTAAATAATTTTCATTGCTCTGTATGTTCCATACTGATCCCATGGAAAGTTCTCGTAAGCATAGGAGATACAGTACGTGTTGAGGAAGCATATCTTTTCAAAGATCCTTTCTGCCAATCTTTGAAAAAATATTGCTTAGTGAAATATGCAGGTGCATCGTGTTCTATACTCTGCCAAAATTTTGTGAGACTAATTTACGAATTAACGAACTTAACAAGCATTTTCTTATATTCAAACTTATGTGAGGTTGTTCTGTATACAAAAAGTCAATATTTTGTGATACATTAACTTTTGTAGATCTTAAATAATTTTCATTGCTCCGTATGTTCCATACTGCTCCCATGGAAAGTTCTCGTAAGCATAGGAGATATAGTACGTGTTGAGGAAGCATATCTTTTCAAAGATCCTTTCTACCACTCTTTGAAAAGCTATTGCTTAGGGAAATATGCAGGTGCATCGTGTTCTATACTCTGCCAAAATTTTCTGAGACTAATTTACGAATTAACGAACTTGACAAGCATTTTCTTATATTCAAACTTACGTGAGGTTGTTCTGTATACAAAAAGTCAATATTTTGTGATACATTAGCTTTTGTAGATCTTAAATAATTTTCATGACTTCATGGCTTCCATTATCAAAAAAGTTTTTTATATGGAGTTTTTATTATCGAACTTAAAATATACTCACTTTATACTGTGTCTTAAAAATTAAAATGCTTATATTTATTTTGTTGGAAATACTAGTTTAAGGCTCTTCCTTTACTGTCACTGTGTAAGTCTCTCTACGTAAATTGTTATTTTATCCAATCCTTCTGTTCTGTTAAGGATGTTTAAATAAAATTAATGTTTGATATACTTTTACGGCTCTTAGAGACACATTTTTGCAGAGTAAGGAGCCTCAACATTTTCAATTACCAGTCATTTAATTCTCCGTTCAAATGCACAATTTAATGTCCATATCGGTAAAGAAAAATTTAGTACACCTGAATTTCTTTAAAAATTACATACTTTTTCTATCCTCATCTAAGTTGTTACACTAAGCTTGTATCTTCTTCTTCTGGTAAAAAATATATTAGTAGTCTTTTCTAAGCATATGTCTTATATTTTTTAAATTCAGTAACAGAATATAATAAATGTAGGATTTTAAGCTTTAAGTTTCCCATAAGTTTATAAAGTTCAGAAATAACTATTCAATACAGAAATGTGATTTGAATTAGTTTCGTTAAGAATGCAAGGCATGTATTGTCTTTTATTTCAACACTATCTTATTTTTTACTAGTAGAAAATAGTTAGTGTTAACATTTAAAGCTTTAAACTTCCATGAAGATTTAAGCTATTTGTAAATAACACTTTTTCTTTTACTTATCCTAATACAGTAAACTTCGATCTCTGTGGTGTTAACTTTGCAGTTCAGGAGGTAGCTATCAATTATTGTTGTAAGATCCTGCTTAGAAAAAAATGCCTCAGCGATGAAGAATAGGGTGGTGAGTTGCTAGACCATATGTTAAACAACTCTGAGTTAAACAGTGGTCAAACGGGGGATGTATCTGTTTCTTGAAGATTTTAATGCCGTTTTAACTTTTAGTATTTAAGTTATATTATTTGAATACAGAATCCCCAATATGTTCATATATATATATATATATATATATATATATATATATATATATATATATATATATATATATATATATCAATATAAAATCCTAAAAAACCCATTCCCAGAGTTAAATATACCGTCAGGAATTAAGTACTAATTACATGTGTTCTAGACAAATGTGTTAGTGAGTAGGTAGAGCGATTAAAATTAAAACTGGCTTTTACTGGAGATTAATAGTGCAAGCATTTGTTTACAGAAACGTTGATAACTCCGTATCTATGATTTCGAAATTTTATTTTATTTAATACGTTGAATAACAGTGGAAACTGTTTTCATTTCACAGCTTGCCGTTGTCGCCGCTCTCGTAGCAATCACCTGCGCTGTACCATACGGACGCCCCTACGGCGCACCTGCATACGGTCCAGCCCCCGCATACGGACATGATTATGTAAGTAATAGTGGCAGTTTTCTCGCCTACATGTATTACATGTCCTTTCATTTACTCAGACAATTTTCATTTTAAAAGCTTTTGTTTTCAAACTTTGAAATTCTCAAATATCTTTAATATAAAAAAAGTTAAAATTATTGACTGTTATGGCTGTTTTATTCAGTGAAGAAAGCATTTAAGTAAATAGACAAACGTTTATAACGTACAGGTATTGAGCCAAAAAAATGAATATTTCGGGCTATTTAACAGAACATACAAATTTATATGAAGCTAAATTCAAAGATAAATTGAATGAGTGTTTGCAAAGTAAACTTAGTATTTAAAAAGTAAAGTTGTATGCTGGAAGGAACGTATGTAATGGTTATCTTTCAAAATTTTTTCAATTTTTTTTAGATATAAAAGTTTGAAAGTTCTTTATAGTATATAAACTATAATTCTTAAATTATAAATAACGTTCCGCTAAAATCATAATTTAACAGAATTCGTGAAGAATACTTTATGCAACTTTTACTTTTAAACTACGTAAATACACAGAGAGAAAAACATATTTACGGATCTTCATAAAGAGGAAAAGCATTTATGTCTATACACTAAATTAATGAATCATTATTATTTTTCATGTAAATCAAATTTTTCTAAAAATATTTTCGATAGCGCTAAGAGTAACCTCTTTACTACTCTTAAAAAAATGATTATTAATGGTAGGTAGCGGTTTGTTATGCTGTATAAAAGAAATGCTTTTCATGTGATTTTTCGCACAATATTTTAGATTCAGAAAGAATTTACATTAGATATTCATTTCTTCTCTAATATATATCAAACTAGAATTAATATAAACTTTGAAAAACCATAGGGAACTGAAAACTCTCTTTCAGATTGTAAACTAGAATCATGTGAGATTTTTTGCAATAAGAGTATTAAAAAGACTTTCGGCTTGTTTTATATGTCCAAGAAACCACTTCATAATTTTTTTTAAAAACTGAGCGCGAAAACGCTAGATAGAAAACACAAAACGTTCACTAGGTAGCTGCAGAACACTTATGTGATATATCTTTCCTTAAATTCCAGAAAAGACTTCAGCATTTGTTTTATGCATAGACATTGCTAAACTAAATATTAGAACATATTTTGGTTTCATGCATATAATAGTTGCCTAAATTTCGTTAGTAAATCTGAACTTTTTTAAGGCCAGAAAAAAACCTACAACAATCGGTATAAATACTAGAAAAAGTTATTGGTTTTTATTTTCTCTTGTAATAAAATGCATCGTACGGTATTACGACTTGAAAAGGCTCTTGGAGCGAAAAGTCTGTTGATGTCTGTCACATAGATAAGAAAGGAAGATTATTTTAAACACGGCGCTTGCTCCGAGTACATACGCCGATATACATCTTGACTTTGTTGTCTACTTTATTATGAGAGCATCTTATCGGTGAACCGACATTGGTCCCTATGGAGGGATAGCAGGTACGTCCATTTAGGCCACAGATTCTTACCCGAACTCCTTTTGCGAGAGCACGCTACACGAATCACAATATGATATGCGAGGAAGTAAACGCTTATTAAATAGTGATAAAAGTACATTAATAGTAGATTAGTGTCTTAGCTTTATTTCTCTTCCTTTTCAATGAAATGATCTTTAACAGGGTGTCCCAACTCCTTATGACTTTGGCTACGACATCGCTGGCGATTATGGTGAATTCAGACAAAACCGCAAAGAAGTCAGCGACGGCAAAGGAAACGTGCAAGGAAGTTATGGTTACACCGACGCTTACGGTATCTACAGACAGGTCGACTACGTAGCCGATGCCTATGGATTCAGGGCCAACGTGAAGACCAACGAGCCAGGAACCGACAACCAGAACCCCGCTGATGTTCAGATCCAAGCCGCTCCCGTCTCTTACGCTGCCCCCGGTCCCAAATACGGAGGATACCCACGATACTAAAGGAAAACGGTGCTGGAATTGATGGATTTCATCTCTAATATGTGTGGTGAGTACTTCAAGCATAAGGTACACGGGAAAAGTCCGTCGCATATCCTTGAATATGCTTTGTAAAATCCTTTAGACTGATCACGCTGGATAATTATGCCTAGTAGAGACCGTCGAAATCAGATTACTTAAAAAAAGTTATATTATATACCTCTACTGGTAAAGTAAGTCATTGAGTTATAAATACAATTTGAACGGCGTACAGCTACTTCTTCATATACAATAAAATAGTCCATAAATTTCGTTTAAATTGTTTTTAAAAAATCTGGATTAATAGCAAAAAGTTACGATAGTTTTTTTTCATACTTTCAATGGTAATTTCCAAACGATAGTTGCATTTAACTGAAAAAAGTTACTATATAAGCTACTGTCTGTCTCAAATATCCATTCAATCTTCAAAATTCTCGAGCAAAGATTTTGTTACAGTTAAAGTACCATAAAGCAGACTAGATTTAGCATTAGTAGATAAATACATGATTATGTTTGAAGGAAAGACTTTATCCCCTGACGCTTTAAAAGCTGACATAATATACTAGCAAATCAATTAATGAGTTTCAAATTAGAATTATTGGCAACAGGATTATTTTATATTAATAAGGAAATTTATATTTTATGAATCGAAGTTTTTACATAGAGAATTTTATATAGAGGGATTCACTGGCCAAAATTTAAATTAATAAAATGGTTAATGCTCTGAAATCCTCATAACTTTTTGAATCTCTTTTTGCTCGAGGCTCTAATATAGGCGAAACATTTGTTTGAGAGCACGGTGGGCCAGTTAGCAAGATCAGCTGGTCAGTGATCTGAACGTCCCTGGTTCTAAGCTCGTCGCTGCAAATCCACCGCCGTGTTTACTAATGGTGGCCGGGGCACGTAAAATATATCTTGGCTGCAATGTCCTCCAAGTTCTCAAATTTACCTCTGGAGGTGTGGGGTCAAGTGTCTCGTCACTTGACTCGGTTCAAAATTACGGGGTCGATGTTCTCCGAGGTCAAGTTAGACTTCAGCCCTAGTGGTACCTCGCCTTAAAGTGAAGCTGCTTACTACCCTTCGTTAAGGACGTAGGATTTGAGGACCTAGGTCCTTTGGACTTGGAGTAGGCTTTTATACACCAAGGGGATTGGAAACAACAACAACATTTGTTTGATTCTATGTGTATTCAACTTCTTATTGGATTTTTCGTCTCTTTTCAGTTGGTGCTCAAATCTCGCTGAACTACTGGTGATTCAGGCTAGCAGGGTACTTAGGGATTAGCAGAGCATTAGAGCGACTCATCTCCCATGTGTCCATATTTATTTATTCTCTCTCGATGTATGTCTATTGTCTTCTTACAGCACTCTGTTTCCTGCATGGCTTGAACCTCCGGGAAGTTACTCATTGTGTGTGTGTGTGCCAAAACAGGCGTTTGTACAGAGTCTCGTATTTTGTATAGCAGTTGTTATGAATCGACTTCTTTCTGTACAAATTGGTTCTTCTTATTGCGCTCAAATAAAGCAACTTTAAAGAAATCCCCAGAGTCCATTCATTTAAGAGTTTCAATGTGAATTTTTTCGAATAGCAATTTTAAAAATATTCGTTTTACAAATTATGATTCGAATATATCATGAATAATACAAAGTTTCTCCATAGTTAGAGTTTTTTGATGTTTAAATTAAATAGTTTGGACAAAATTTTGAAAACTGATGCTTAACATCAAAGATTTTCTTGGGCTGCTGTGTGCTAACCCTACTGTGGAACCCCTTCACTTCTACGGGTTCACTTTGGTTCGTTTGTCAAGACGTTTTCAATGATACACAAGTAAATTTTCACAGCATAAAGTTCAGTACTACATCAGTGAATATTCAAAGTTTTATTTCTTTCGCAAGCACAAACGCAGCTATCTACAAACTTATTTACCGTATTATACAGTCAATTAACTATTTCAGTCATCTCCCAATGACTGTTACCTAACAAAGACCTAGTGCGTCTTCGGGGTCTCAATACACCCAAGCACTGTATTCGTCTGCCCGGCCCTCTCTAGAGCCAACAACCACAGACTAAAAAAAACCACACGCCTTCTCTCGCGTGGGCACAAGCAGTCTCTCTCACGTCCCCCTGACTTTTGCTCGGGATCTCGTCTCCGAACACCACACGAATCCCTTATCAAGCCGAGGTCATTGCCCTACCCCTTGCTTTCTTACTGGACACCTACTGGATTCACTCACCTCAATGTGAAAATGTGTCTATTATTTACAGCTACCTAAATGCCGATAATCCAATAACAATGGTATTCTCAGATAGCTGAAACTTTTCTGCACCTTGCAACAAGATTAATTTTTTAAATTGCGTCCACCAAAGGAATTTGGGAGCGTTTAAGGCACACAAGATTGTTTCCTCGAATAATTTAAAATTAAAAATATTATGTGCATTTTTTTAACAAAAATACCCTAAGGTGTGAAATTTCTTTCTCTGTTGCGAAGTATAATTTTAAAAAAATCTTCTAATCCAAGTCGCCAATCCTTGGTCACGTTTTCTCCACGGGTTAACATTGAGGCGAGCGTATTCAATCCCCAGAGTCCATTCATTTAGAGTTTCAATGTGAATTTTTTCGAATAGCAATTTTAAAAATATTTATTTTACAAATTATGATTCGAATATATCATGAATAATACAAAGTTTCTCCATAGTTAGAGTTTTTAGATGTTTAAATTAAATAGTTTGGACAAAATT
The DNA here is from genome assembly GCA_907164885.2 of Dolomedes plantarius. Lineage (NCBI taxonomy): Eukaryota > Metazoa > Arthropoda > Arachnida > Araneae > Dolomedidae > Dolomedes > Dolomedes plantarius. The sequence continues at coordinate 202,454,213 of OU015493.1, forward strand.
TTGAAAAAATTAATTTAATTTGGACAAAATTTAGATAATATAATTAATTAGATAATATAAATTTAATTAGATTATTTCGAATAATCTAATAATCTCTTTTTATTAATTAGATTATTTAGATAATATTAATTGATTTGGACAAAATTTAGTACACAGCAGCCATAATAAAGATTTTATGCAAAATAACATTTTAAATTAATAAAATTTAAAAATGTGTACAAAATTGCAAAGAATGTTATATACATTTTTTCGAAAGATTCGATTTTACTGGGAATACTCAAAACTGTATTAACTTAGAAAACTTATGTGACCATAGTTCGGAAGTAATGCCTTTCAATACTCATTGAGTGATACAGAATATGTCTGAATACAATGTTATTAAGCAAAAGTTCCCCTCAAAATGCAGATAATTCAGTTACATGCTGCAGACTTGTATGCACACACATACAAAAAATTATTCCTTTCAATATTGTACGACGTCTCGTGTAGCAAAAAATGATCGTAGTGCTCTTAACCAAACCATCAATATGTACGAAATTATTGCGTTTTATGATTACACATGTAAAGTTTATATGAAGCAACTTGAGTTTAACCGTTTTCTGAAATATCAAATGTCTGGTTAACCTTTAGCTTACGGGGGCCATTTTTCTGATTCCCTCTATAGAACGGCCATTATAAATACGAGTATATATATATATATATATATATATATATATATATATATACTAATATATAAAGAGAGAGCAGATTTTGTACGTGGAGGGTAATCTCCGGAACCACTGCACCTATTTAAAAAATTCTTTCACTGTTTGAAAGGTACATTATTCCAGATGGACATAGGCTATATATTATGTATATCTGATCAGTAGAAATAAAGTTAGGGGGGATACTCTAGATTTGTGTGCACGGCCGCCATCTTGGATTTTTCCGCCAGGGTTTGGCGCATTTCGCATGGCGATAATTATTGCGTTCTGGTAAAAATAACCCAATGTCAAATTCTCTAATTTTAAGATCAAACAGTTATTTCTGATGTGATCTTTTAATTACAGTATAATAATTTTAGGTCAGATCTTGGCCTTGACCTGGAAATCTGAGTCAAATTGACTATACTCAAAAGAGTAAATTATTTTTAAAACTAAGAGTCTTTTTGTTGAAAATTTTTGAATCCATTATCAGTTTTTCGTTAACTTATTAAATTTAAGTTGCTTTTAATCTTGTTTATCGATTGTCAATTAGTATACTATAATGATACACCATTTCATTTATTTGAAGTAAAAATTATCTGCCATCATTTTTTCGTAAAATGTAAAATACAGTATACATTTTAAATACAATATATTTTAAAATATTTTATAATTCCAAGTTGTAGTGGATTACAAATAAATTTAAATAACTGAAGTTCAACTTCTCTCTCCCCAGGAACCTAAGTTAAAAAGTTAGTTAAGGTTAAGTTATTGGTTTAGGAAAAGGTTTTTTTTTTCTTATTTCCAACACAGCAGGATAAATGGTCAAATAATCCTTGTCCCGATTTTATTGTATGCACCAAATATTTGGTTAAGGTCAAATCTGAAGTAAAATTTCATTACCACAATGCCCTAACCAAAAAAAAAAAAAAAAAGAGGATCTGGTTACTCACCATAAATTTATGGGTTCATAATTATTTTATATTTTTCAAAGCTGAATTTTAGATAATTTTTAAATTGCAAGTTATTTAGGTGGTACGAAAATGCTGTATTTTTTTTCTAATTAACAATATATTTGCATAATATTTTGGTGATTCATTGCTATTAGTCAAAGAGTTAGGGCAAACTGAATAGATGGCATTGAAATTTTATCTGTAAGTAAAATTCACTTGACCAAATTTTTCATATGGATCATAATTTGAAAAGGTAGGTTTTAATTAAGAATGACAAAAAAAATCTCAGTCCAACGATTAAATGATTTTTCAAAAATATTTCTAAGTTTCACAATTTAAAAAGGTCGTTTTTATTAAAAAAGCTAAAAGAAAAACCCAAAATTTCCAATATTTGAGAATGATTTTTTCAGAAAAAAGTGGTTTTTATCAAAAACCCAAAAATAAATCTAAGTCCAACGTTTAAATGATTTTTCAAAAACTTTTCTAAGTTTCATAATTTAAACAGGTGGTTTTTATTAAAAAAGCTAAAAAAAGTCCAGCGTTTTGAAAACACCGCTTAAAACACATTGCCGAGAATTTTTCCACTCCTCAAAACACGGTAAAATCGCCAAGTTGACGCAAAAAAATCCAAGATGGCGGACGTGCACACAATTATTAAGTAATGTAATATTAATTTGAATATTATTTTAGGTGCTTAAAATAATTAAAAAAACATTCTTTACTTAAAATCCTTTTTTTATTTTTTTATTTTTATTTCATCTCTTACTCTAATTTTGAGATACCAATATGTATCTATAAACGTTTGTCAATTGTAAACGTTTATAATGTAAACGTCCATATTGTAAACGTTTTGTCAATTAAACGTTTCTCCAAGTGACAAACGTTTAATCTATATCTATATATATATACTAGCGGCCCGTCCCGACTTTGTCCGGGTTGAACAAAATATTATACCAATAAATTTCCAGTTGATAGCCAATAAATTGTAAATCTTTTTTTACCTTAATAATAACCTAAATAATAACTTAAATTAATTTTATGTTAGTTAATAATTAAAATAAATTTTTTCAAGAAAAAGGCATGCCGGAGAACGGCTAGGTTCGAACCGCTAGCGTCAGAACAGAAGCCCACCGCGATAGCACCACGATAAGGATCGTTGAAATCTTCGGAACAAAAAGTGGTAGAAGACAGTAGCGGAAACAATGCAGATTGTTAGGATTAAGCCCCTAACTTTATTTCTACTGATCAGATATACATAATATATAGCCTATGTCCATCTGGAATACTGTACCTTTCAAACAGTGAAAGAATTTTTCAAATAGGTACAGTGGTTCTGAAGATTACCCTCCACGTACAAAATCGCTCTCTCTTTATATATAAGTATAGATAGCACCACGCTAAGGATCGTTGAAGACTTCGGCACAAAAAGCGGTAGAGGACAGTAGCGGTAACAATGGAGATTGTTAGGATTAAGCCCCTAACTTTATTTCTACTGATCAGATATACATAATATATAGCCTATGTCCATCTGGAATACTGTACCTTTCAAACAGTGAAAGAATTTTTCAAATAGGTACAGTGGTTCTGAAGATTACCCTCCACGTACAAAATCGCTCTCTCTTTATATATAAGTATAGATAAAACAGTTCCGTAACTGACTCATTCATTCACTGACTGACTGACTGACTGACATACAACGCACAGACCAAACCGCTGGACCTAAAGGGCTGAAATTTTGTATGGCGATTCTTCTAATAGTGTAGGGGTGCATTAAGAAAGATTTTTCAAAAATTCTTCTTAGATTTTTTTAAATTAAATTTTTAAGCTGTTTTTGAAACTTTTTTTACGTTTGCATTTAAAATAATACATTGAGGGTTATAAAATTTATATCACGAGAAAGATCATAAAAAATCCTTCAAAGTGAAATGTTTTTCGAATTTTTACCTCCATTTCCTGATTTTTCGTGAATTTTTAAAGATTAATTTTTAGAATCTAATTTATTAAATGCTGATCACGTGATTTCTTTTTCTGGTACTTTCAATAAATTTATCGTCACGTGCGTAACAACTAAATAGACAAAAAAAATATTTTTTTCTCTTTCTAATGCAGCAGAAGATTGGATATTATCCAAAAAAATGCATATCCCTTACGATTTTTTTATAAATATATATATATAGATAGATATATATTTTACATCAATTGTATACATTGATCATCGCATTTATTATAAATATATATATTTATTTTTTGGCATAAATTGCATACGTTGACCGTTGTATTTAATTTGAATGTACTCCGTAGCGAAGCGCGGGTTTTCAGCTAGTACTTATATATAAAGAGAGAGCGATTTTGTACGTGGAGGGTAATCTCCAGAACCACTGCACCTATTTCAAAAATTCTTCCACTGTTTGAAAGGTACATTAATCCAGATGGACATAAGCTATATATCATGTATATCTGATCAGTAGAAATAAAGTTAGGGGCTTAATCCTAACAATCTCCATTGTTACCGCTACTGTCCTCTACCGCTTTTTGTGCCGACGTCTTCAACGATCCTTAGCGTGGTGCCATCGCGGTGGGCTTCTGTTCTGGCGCTAGCGGTTCGAACCTAGCCGTTCTCCGGCATGCCTTTTTCTTTTAAAAAATTTATTTTAATTATTAACTGACGTAAAATTAATTTAAGGTATTATTTAGGTTATTATTAAGGTAAAAAAAGATTTACAATTTATTGGCTATCAACTGGAAATTTATTGGTATAATATTTTGGTCACCCCGGACAAAGTCGGGACGGGCCGCTAGTATATATATATATATATATATATATATATATGTATGTATGTATCTATGTATGTATATATATACATATATATATATATATATATATATATATATATATATATATATATATATATATATATATATATATATATATATATTCATTCCTGGGCCCGTATTTCTTGGGATACATGCTATCTCACCCCGTATGGGAAAGGTTAATGCGAATTTTGTCCTTCAGGTGTTTAAAGAATGTTCTGTTTTTCAATAAAAAACTGGGGTTTTTAAGAGGCAAAATACTTTTTTTAAAAAAAAATTATTGCAAAAAAATATGTTCTATAGATTATGTGAAAATTTAGAAAATTATCCATAAAGTTCAGAAGCACTAGTTCTTACAACCGTACCATATAATGTTAATGAGATAATATGCTTCCTACGTTGAAATTTTATTGCGGCTATTGTCACAGTCAAAAAAAAATATTCACAAAGGTTAAAATATTCGATTCCTTTCTAGTTGCCCAAAAAGAGACGATATTTGAAACTAGCCGGGCTTCGCCTAGCTACGCTCAAGCCATCCGTGTAACATATTTATGTACTTCGGGCCCCACAAAAGAAAAAAAAGCCTACAAATGTATTAAATTCAAGTGAATAAATTCCTTTCAATTTTCATTCCCGTCGCTGCCGACAGATGGCAGCACCACTGTACCAGATGATTTGGTTTCTCAGCAGTGAGTGATTTTAGAATGAAAATATCTCTAAAACTATTGAATTAACAGAATAAGTGTACGTAGAAAAAATTATCAGTTTTCAAAGCTCTTTCCAAATATGTAATATTTATGTACTTTCATGAGAAAAAAAATGACACCGTTTCCTGTATATTTGTCGGCCATTTTTTTCGAGGATCGGTGTCCGCCCGGATGAGTTACGGTCACGTGATCTCTCGACTTCCACTTGTCTCTTTATTAGTATAGAAATCACTATGAAAAATTCGATCATCGTAATGTTGCTTAAATACTGAAGGCTGGTTCTAAGAATATCTTATCTGGATATTGAATGTTCAAAAAGTTTCCTCTGAAAGCTTGAAACCAAGGAAATTCAGACCTAACATTCATCATCGTAAATGCAGTTGACGAAGAAATGAGGTACATGCATAAAAAAATTTTTGGTATAAACGGGAACAAATCAGATACAAACGACGGACCCCAATTTCGGCAAAAACCTCGTTAGTGGAGGGTGATAGAGATTTTTACCTCAATTGGATTTTGTTATATATTTCAAAATAATGAGGTATAACCTAATTTTGTACAATCAGGTACAAACGAAGTACAAACTATTTGTACTACTTTCGTTAGAAAATTCATTGGTTGAGGGTGGGGAACTAATGACCCTCCAGTTTGGAACACTTATACCTTCGAAAGTAATGAAGTACAATATTTTTTTTCGTTCTAACTGGTACAAATGATTCACACCTCCCTTTAAAAAAAAATCCTGTTTTAGAATTTGGAATCCTACTTTTTATTTCAGCCCCTTTCCCCTACTGTAATGTACTCTTATGCAAAACCTAACTATACTGGAATTTTCAGAATTTTAAATTTTAATATTTATTTTAATATTTATTTAATATTTATTTTTGGGTAAATGAAATACATTCTCGAAGATCTACCTAGCCGTCGTCATTATAAAAGCAGTTACAGAAAAATGGTAGAATGGAATATGTAAAAAAATGAAAACTATTTTATAGGAATGGGAACAGATGGCGCATAAGCGATTGGTCCAACTTTTGGCTAGAAATTTCATCAATGGTAGTGGCATGTGTGGTTTGGTTTCATTTCTGGATGTAATGAGTTACAAACGAAAATGTTTTTGTTGAAAATTTTGTTGAAACAAGTGGAAAGGTCTGACAATATATCAGGTAATGAGGTACTAACAATTTTTTTTTCAAACGGTTTCAAACAAGATACAAACAATTAACACCTTCCCTTTCGATTATTAATATTTTGAAGTATATTTTTGACTATTATAACATCACCTCTTTGATTTCCTTTTCTCTCTATATATCTCTCAAAATCAATAGTTCATTTCTATACATGTAAAAATAAAATAACCATCAACACTTTAATCGCGCTACCACCATTTTTGTTTTAGATTCATTTTAAGTAAACATTTACTCCCCTCTGCTCTAGGCGGTACTCACGATATTAAGTAATGCCTTATAAAACTCGAGAAACCTCGAGAACTTAATGAAAAAAATCATGACATTGCGTAAAAAGATGGAGTGACTTATATCTGTCCACTTAACAAATTCGAGCTGTGCTATTTGAGTTACGTTACCTCTTTTTTTCGTTATAACATCTCTCTCCCTATTTTCTCCATGCATTCCTTGAAATCGACCATTTCAGTTGACTGTGTAGGTGAAAATAAAATAGTCATCAACACTTTAAGGGAACAGTGGACCTTCAAACATAACTTTTTTTGTTTTGAATAGATATGCTTGAAATTTGAATATGTGATTAGTACCATAGATATGTAAAAGTGGTTAAAATTTAAAGATGAAATATTAATAATTTATGAATTATGAATTATTAATTATATCAAAAATTGGCCTCATTAAAAATGTCCCATGCGCATTTCTTTTGCATATAATATGGTAATTTTTATTTACAGCATACCTTATAGAACTAACATTAAAACTTATTGCTTATTTTAAGCATTCATTAAAAATATAAAGAGAAAAAAATAATAATAGTGAAAACACTCGTTTTATTATTCAGAATACCTATAAATCATCTTTTCAAGTACAAAATTTAGAAATTCTGATTTACGAAGCATAATTTTTTTCAATAAGATTTATTTGATAAACAATTAAGTACATAAAACTTAAATTTCAAAGCAATACGATAATTAGATATGCGCCTGGAGTAGTTTGAATATTCGTATGACATGAAAATTTTCATTTTGAGAAAAACACATTTAAAGTTATTGCTATTAATAACCACATAATCTCTAAATTAAATACAAATGCCTATAACTAGGAAAATAATCACAGAAATTAAAAATTCTTTTTGCAACACATTCCTACTCGTCCGTAGTTTAACAATTCAATAAAATAAAAAAACCCCAATTTTTGGACAAATTTCACAATTTTGAAAGTCCACTGTCCCCTTAATCCGGCTACCACTCTTTTTACTTCAGATTCGATTTATATAAAAAATTAAATTCCATTTTATGTTCTCGACCAGATTCGTTACCTGATTTAAAGTTTTAAAAACTGGAGCATGGAATGTAAAACAAAACATGACCTTGTGTAAAAAGATGGAGGGACTGATATCTGTCTACTAAGGAGGGCCCGGTCCATGTACTGTAGTTCCCACTACTTTTCCTGAAGTCCTGATTTGCCAGGTGATGGCTGAATGGCTAGGGCGCTGGCATTCCGTTCAGATCCTTTGGGTTCGAGACCCACTGTTGGCATGGATGTTTGCAGCCGTTCGGAATCGGCTTTGAACTGTAGGTCCAGGTCTAATGAGCCCTCGTGTAGCAAATAATTGACCATGGCGCTCTGAACCAAACCTGAAGTCCTGAAGGTCTCTCCAGTGAACGGATACGAGTTATGTTATTTGAGTTACGTTAAATTTTTCTTCCGTTATAACATGTATTTCTTTCCCCTTTATGACTATGTATCTCTCGGAATCATCCGTCCGTTTCAATTGACTGTATAGGCAAAAATGCAGGGTGGTCATAAAAAAACTTTGCCCATATATGTACCTCTAGCGGCTGTTCCGTTCAACGGATCGAGATGAGATTTCAGATATAGTTATTCAGATGTATGATCTGGAGATTCTGTGAACAGCAACAAAGTGGCGCTAACGATTACGGTTATAGGTATAGAAACTCGAAATTTTCGAATGACAACGGCCACTTTTTCACGTCGCAAAATGCTCAGCGCATGGGAAAACCCTAAAGAGCATTGGAACGGTGCGTACATCACAAAAAACGGACGCGTTATGCACTCACAAAAAACAGCTCTGCGAACGGCCAACAGAAACACGATGATGGCACCCATGTGGAAAATGTGTGATCCAAATAAAAGTTCGAGCATTTAACAGATAGAAATCTGATGAAATCTTAACATTGTATAACAGGATGGAGTGACTTATATCTGTACTTATATCGTGGTATCGTACTTATATCGTGGAGTACACGAAATAGATTCGAGTTATGGGACATTCCATGAGTAACGGAATGACATTTGGACAAGCATTCACAACATATATTGCAGATTCTACTAACTTAAATATTAAAATAAAAAAAGAAAATAGGGCAATATATAAACATCTAAATGACTTAAAATGAAAAATGCAGAAAATTTAAAATTATACATTATCTATATTTAAAAAATAGAACTTTTTTTTGTGGTAACGGAATGACATATTTTGGACATAAAAATTAAAACATTCATTAACAAATAAAAATTCAGCCAACTGTTGCAGTAACAAAACAAAAAAAATAATGTCAGCAGCAAGACCTGATTCAGTACTAAAAGTTTCAGTCATTTTTCAACATGAAAATAATAATTAATATTATAAAATTAATTAGACTTAAAGAAATCATTTGGTAACTGAATGAAAAAGTTCTGTTACCTACAAATACTATCAGAAAAATTAACAATATTAAAGATACAAACTTATCATATTATTTTAAACTTAAAACATGCTTTAAAAACAAAAATTTAAGTTTAAATAAATAAAATTTAAATAATCACCCATAAAAGTATTTGTCTTTTGGCAACGGAATGACACTCTCATATCATATATAATTAATTACCCCCTCAAATAAAAAATAAATAAATAGCAAAGATTTTGATGCTGCATTTATAAGAAAAAGGGTGAGAGACCATAAACAAATAATTGTTAGGATTTGAAACATAAAATAAGCACCACAATGAGTATACAAAAAAATGTGTTTTTATATCAATAATTGAGGCGGTGAAAGGCAAAGTGGTGTAAGTCAGTAAGTCAAGTGGTGTAAGTCAAGAGAGTTTTACTGCAAAAAGTACAAAAATTCCACCATAAATTGAACAAATTATAATTCCTAATGATTATTATAATATTACAGATAATAACTATTTGCAATTCCACTATAAATTGAACATGGAGATTACATTTTTGCCCTCAAATGAAAAAAAGTTGAAAATGTGACTTACACCACTTTGCCTTTCACCGCCTCAATTGTCAATGCAAAAAGAGTATTTTCTATTGTATTTTAAGGCATGTTTCCTTTGGGAAAGGGTATTATTCTTATCAAATTACAAAAATTCAGTTATTTCTGAAAATAATGATATATAACACTTGCAGAAAAAACATTTAAAATTTTTTCATCAGATGCCCACTTATTCATAGAATGTCCCTTACGCTATTTGAGTTACGATAACCCTTTCTTTCGTTATCACATCTCTCTGAATCTTCTCTAAACCATCTCTCGAAATCGACGCATTTCAATTGCAAAAATATAGTTGTCTGCAGAGTATATGGTTCTGTTTCTTATGTACCCTGTGAATCCTCTAACGGTCCAGGCACACTATAAAGTAATAGGCATAAATATAAAAAATTCCTTTATTTTCTACGTAGAGGTAGACTATCATAGACCGACTTGGGGCTTCAAATAACAACACAACAGTACCGCAACTTGCGGTTCTAAGAAACTGAACTTTAAAGTCGTAACGGACCCTTTCAGGCAGAATATACGTTCACTACCAATACCCATAACCATCGGGCTCTGAAATAACTATGGAAATCGTGCAGCCGCCTAGGCTAAATACTAATACGTGCTCTATCAGTTAAATACCGCTATCACCTTCAATCTAACTTTCCTCGACTCTTTCGTATCTCTACTAATAGCGTAACGCACTACCGTACAAATCTCCACTCCCTTCTTGGGCTCTTGCCAACTCAGCGTGTGTCACTTAAATAGACCAGACACCTGCTCCGAACTCACTTCGACTGGCCTGCACTGCGCAGCTATCAGAAATTTGCATCTGAGCAACACGCGAACCCTACGATAGGTAAAAATGAAATAACCATAATCACGGTTTCACCACTTTTAGTTGAGATTCATTTTATACAAAAAATTCATTTCCCCCTACTTTTTGTGGTAGTCCCGGTCGTAATTATCGTTTTAGAAAATCGAGCGTCAGATGAAACCAAAAACAGGGCATTGTATAAATGGATTGAATGACTTTTCCTATGTTCATTAAACTGATTCTGTTTATGCTATTTGATTCAAGTTCATTTTTTTTTCACTGTAAAATTTCTTTCTTTCCCTTCTCCGTCTATGAATCTCTCGAAATCAACAACTTATTTCATTTGTATACAAAAACAAAAATAAAATAACCATCTACACTTTAATCACGCTAAAACATTTTAATTTCAGATTCATTTAAAAAAATAATAATTCCCTCTGCTCTAGGTGGTAGTAACTCACGATCTTAACTAATGCTTTATAAAACTCGTGAAACCTCGAGCGTCTAATAAAATTAAATTATGACAATGTCTGAAAGGGTGTAGTGACTTTTTTTTGTTCATTAAACTTTTCCGAGTTATGCTTTTCGAGTTACGTTAATTTTTTTTACATTCTAACATTTCTTTCCTTCTCTCTCTATGCATCTCTGAAAATCGACAATTAATTTCATTTGCAAACACACATAAAAGTAAAATAACCGTCAACATTTCAATCACGCTAACACATTTTAATTACAAATTCATTCCATGTAAGAAAAAATAATTCCCGTCGCTCGCGGCTGTACACACGATCTTAATTAATATTTTATAAACAAGAGCAACCTCGAGCATTTAACTGATGAAATCTGATGAAATCATAACATTGTATGATTTCATCAGACATGAAATCATACTCTGAACCGTCTGCTCTCGGTCATGCCCATAATATGAATTAATGTTTTAAAAACTCAAACAACCTCGAGTATCTGATGAAATCATAACATTGTATAACAAGATGGAGTGACTTTTTCTGTCCTTTAAACATATACGAGTTATTTTATTTGAGTTACGGCAATTTTTGTTTTATAACAGCTCTCCTCCTTTTCTCTCCATGCATATCTCGATATCGACATTTCATTCCAGTTGTCTGTACAGGTAAACAATAAAATAACCATCAACACTTTAATCACGCTACCACATTTTATTTCAGATTCATTTTATAAAAAACCTTTTATTCCCATTACACTTGGCGGTCCCTCTTGCTATTTTTAGCTTCCCCATGGAGCTTTACAATTATCTCAATACGAAATTTTTAAATTAAAAGCGCTTACTACTTTTGTAATTTCTTATTTTTTAACATCATTTTTAACATTTTGTTTTCTGTTATGGGCCAATCTCTTATCCTTAAACTTCCACTACTTTGATAACTTTATTTTTCACCTTTTTTATTAACTTTATTATTTAAATTTTTAAATATTTAGTTTAAATTTTATTCTCTCGAGTAAATACTACCTGTTATTATTTTTAATCCATCTGTAAATTATTACTCCCATTTTCTATTTTCCTTTTTTTCCTTGTCTTTAAATTTTTTAATTACTGAGCAACTGTGCCTTGAAATATATACCTTGCTACAGGAGATAAAGTCGCCAAGACCAGAGAACTCCACTTCTAAAGACTCAATTACGTTCGATTTTATCTTGGCGGTAGTCAATGTTGTAATTAGCGTTTTACAAAGTTGAGTAACCTCGACCGTCTGACGAGAACTAAAACGTGACATTGTGCAAAAAGATGGAGTTACTTATTTCTGTTCATTAAACAGATTCGGACGGCCGGTAGCCTAGTGGTTAAAAGCTTCAAGCTTCCACACCACAGGTCCAGGGGTCGACCCTGCTACTGGGCAAGATCGACCTTTCATCCCTTGAGTGGGTCGAAAAAATGAGAACCAAGCATGCTTGGGAACTAACTCTGTGGGTCCCGCGACAGACTGACCACCTGCCCGAGACATAGGCTTTATGCCCCCCCCCCAAGCCTACGGTCAAGAAAGCAGAGATGGGGAATACAGGCCTTGAACCACAATGAACTGTTGCACTATTGCTTAGTTGAACAGATTAGAGTTAAGCTATTTGAGTTACGCTATTTTTTCCTTCCCACTATAGCATCCTCTCTTTTTATCTATGTCTGTCTATGCATCTCTCGTAATAGACAGTTCATTTCAGTTGTCTATATTAGTAAAAATAAAATAAACATCAACACTTTAATCCCGCTGCCATATTTTTATTTTAGATTCCTTTCATATGAAAAAAATTAATTCGCTTTTAGACGTTCGCTGTCTTAAGCGGATTTTCGAGATTAAGATTTCAGGAGATTGGACAACCTCTAGCTTTAAATAGAAACATTTAAAGAATTAAATATTTTGAAGTAAATATTTAACAGGAATTTACTTTTCCAAAAAAAACTGGATGCTTTCTACTAGAAGAATTAAATGATTACTACACATAAATACTCTTGATTTCTTTAATTATAAAAATTAACAACATCTAGCAAACAAAACTGCCTTATTTTGGGATATTAATAAAACAGGTTATAATGTTTTCAACAAAATGATTTGTGCAAATAAAAATTAAAATATATTTTTTTATTACACAAAAGTGACTTCTGATTCTGTCGAATTTGAAAGACGTAATCTGTGCTAAAAACAAACATCTATCTGTGCTAAAAACAAACATCTGTGCTAAAAACAAAATCTATACACACACAAACTACCCTACAACGATGGACCGGACAGCAAGATGTGATGGTATAAGGAAAAGAATACATGCTTTAAAAGGGGGATGGTTCCCCACGTCCTACAATTACACTAGCAACCCGTCCGGGCATAATTTCAACAAGGTTTTCGTACACAGCTATGAATATTTGTGTCAATTCCTTCTGCAATAATGCCGCCAGCTCAGCTGTAAATTTCGGACTTGGTTCCCAGGTCCGTAAGCGTCGCTCTAACTCGTCCCACAAATGTTCTATGGGGTATAGGTCGAGATTCTGAGAGGGCGAGGGAAGTCGTTTTACATTCATATCTTGATACCACTGCATGACAGAATCTGCAAGACTTGGAGTGTTGTCGTCCTGGAGGTAACATTCGTCCATTCCATAAAATTGCCAGAGCGTAGGAAGAACCTGATTGCCCAAAATATTCATGTAGGGATCGACGTTCAATTTACCAGGATCAACATGCAAAGGTTCAGGCCATACCACGAAAAACACCCCCAAAGAAATACACTACCACCACCGAACTTGAGAGTTGGGACGATGCACTCGGGTAACAGACGTTAGCCTGGCAATGGCCAAACCGAAGCACGCCCATCCGACTGAAAGAGCATGTAGCGTGGCTTGTCGCTCAATAAAACAGTTTTCCAGTGGACCACAGTCCAGTTGTGACGTTGCATCCAAGGGAGTCTGCCGGCTAAGTTGGATGGGGTGATCTTTGGTTTGTGGGGCAACACATCCGTGGATATTGAGGGCGTGCTGTTCTTCCCGCACATCCGTGGGGGTATTGGGGTGCACCGTAACCCCCCTGCTGCCTGTTGAAACTTACTATTGATGTTTTGGAGTGGTTTCTTGCTGTTTTTACGAAACTCACGTTCCAGGACACGCTGATCCCGCTCGGTCAGTTTACGGGGATGACCTACGTGTGCAGTTCGTGTCCCAACTCCCGTAATCTTCCACTTCTTCTTGACATTACCAACAGTAGACCGTGGCTGTGATAATTCTACCTCAATTGCACGAATAGACTTGCCACTAATGTGACAACCAACTATAACACCTCTTTCAAAGTCACTAAGTTCCTTTCGTTTCGACATATTGTCACAATTTCACACAGAACTAACGACGTTACCACTTTGCTCATCGTATTTAACCTTAACAGCTCTCGTGCGAGCACTTGGATTTGCATAAAAACCGACATGCAGTCGGATTTTATGCAAATTCGCTGGCGTCGGGTCCATTATTCTAGGGTAGTGTGTGTGTGTGTATTGTGTATATATGTACATATATATATATATATATATATATATATATATATATATATATATATATATATATATATGCAGCGTCGTGACTAGGCAGTATTATTAGTATATTTGTGTATATAGGGGGGGGGGAGCTTTTTAGAATATACTATAGTGACAGGCAGTTGCATTGATAAAAGACTGTCTTTTTCACCATAGGTCTAGTTTACGAATGTCATTATGGAAGCGTATACAACTGTAGAGGATATAATTTCGTTACTGGAGGAATGCAGGAAGCTCAAAATAAATGTCGTCTATAGAGAATGGAATGGGTGAAAAAAGAAATACCCTAAGAGCATAATAAAATTAACACTTCCAGTTACGCCGAAGATCTAATGGTCATAGATTATGCTACAGCGTGACAAATGCGTTAGATTTAAGGTCGCCATTTTAAACTCTCCTTGAAGACGAAATTCTGTTAATAAAAATCATCCACATGTTCAACCAAGTATATTTTTGGAATGTTAAAAGTAATTTAAAATTCCATTAAACTTTATACAATGCATGCTCTTATGCACTAGTTGCGGACCTTCATAACTAATCCCTTTTAACTGTTAAATATAATAACACAAAATAATGAAGTGTTTAATCAAACTCTTATATTTCCCGGACAAATATTTCTACCCCGTAAGTGATTGATGTCACTGCCCCATGAAGGAATAATGTACAAAATAATATATCGATGACAGTGATTGAGAAGAATGTGGCGCCATCTTTTGCTAATAAATATAACGAAAACTTCGAATGAGATCTGTAAAACTGATTTACAATTATTTCTCATTTGTGAGGAGCTGAGAAAAATCGTACCCAAGGAATAGATATGACAGGGTTTCCAAGTCACTCACGAATAAAAGTATACTGACATTGAGTGATTGAGAAGTTGTTACAAACTGTTTATACGTTGAAATATGCATATTTCACGAAATCAATAAATATAATCAAAGGTTTAATTTAAAAATATATAACAGTTCCGTAACTGACCGACTGACTGACAGATAGCACACAGAACAAACCTCTGGACCTATAGGGCTGAAATTTTACATGGCGATTCATCTTCTTATAGTGTAGGGGTGCATTAAGAAAGATTTTTGAAAAATTCTTCTTAGAATTTTTAAATTAAATTTTTAAGCTGTTTTTGTAACATTCTTTAAAGTTTGCATTTAAAATAATAGTCTAAGGGTTATAAAATTTATATCACGAGAAAGATCGTAAAAATTCCTTTAAAATGAAATCTTTTTCGAATCTTTACCTCCATTTTCTTAGTTTTGGTGAATTTTTAAATATTAATTTTTAGAATTTAATTTATTAAATGCGGATCATGGGGTTTCTTTTCTTTTTGTGATACTTTAAATTAATTTTGCGTCACGTGCACAAAAACGACATAAATTAACGAAAAAATATTAAAATACGGTAAAAGATAAAATGTAACCACTAGACTCGTTAAGGTGGAAATTTCTTATGAATTTAATTGAAATTTGTATGCTTTATGGATGTTAAACAAAGAAATTAATTGCATACATTAACTGTTGTATTTCATTTGCACATTTTCTTCTACATTATTTTGTCTATAAAAATATCCGTTACGATTTTTCATATATATATATATATATATATATATATATATATATATATATATATATATATATATATATGAAACAATAAGGTTTCCCTTCAATAACATTGTCTTACCGCAACAGAACATTATCTCTCAATTTGATTTTGATCTAGATATACAAAATTAATCTATTAGATTTTCCCCGAAGTCCACGTGCGGACATATATATATATCCACGTGCAGATATATATATATATATATATATATATATAGCCTACAAATTTAAATAGAGAATTTTAATAATTCTGCTAAGAAGCTAATTAAGAAAGAGTAAATAAAATGTAGACGCTAAGCTGCTCACAAAATTTTTATTACATAATTTTACATAGTTGAAAAAACAAACAGTAGGGGGAATGTTTGTTATTTTTCAACTATCTAATATATATATATATATATATATATATATATATATATATATATATATATATATATATATATATATATATATATATATATTTGGTTTTGCATTGGCCGTTGTTTTTCATTTGAATATACTCCGAAGCGAAGCACGGGTATTCAGCTTTAAAATATATTAAAAATATATTTTAAATATATTAAAAAATAAACTTTAGCAAACAAAACGATACAGCATATTTAATTTAGAAATAATATTTACTGTTTTGAGGATTATTCCTTTAAAGCAGGGTTCCTAACCGGTGGTCCACGAGTTCAGAGGTGATTAAAAGAAAAAAAAATCATCGTTTCAAAACGACCACGAATTTAAATAGTTTCTTAAAACTGGGAGCAGAAAAATTTTTAGTCCCCAAATTTTTTTTAGAATTCTTGTATTTCTTCCGCTTTCTGACGTTTCGAGTCCAAAAACTAAATCCTTATTCTGCTTAAAAATTTCTAATATATTTTCTGTGATTCGGACTCGCAGCGTCATAACCATTTCGCAGCAATACAGCCATTTTGCAGCTAGTATAGCAAATGCAAGTGGAAAAATCTCGTTCATTTTCAAATTTTCGTAGGCTTTTATGTTTGCTGTTTACGTTCAATGTTTTATTGTTACTAAGATTATTTGTAACATTTTATTAAACTTTTTAAACATAAATTGTTTATTCAGGAAATAAAACCCATATTTTCCTCTAAAACATTGATTTCCAACGGGGTCCAGGTGGACCCAATGGGGGTAGATGGAAGTTTAAAAAGGGTTTATAGTATTCCAAATTCCTATTGGGGGTTAAAAGGTATTATTGTGTAATATATTGAATACATAGAACTCTTATATACAGATATACTGATGTCCGTAAAGAAATTTCATCAAGACCCAGAACAATTTTAAAAAAAATTACGCTCATGAACACTATAAGAGCTAAATGAGGTGACTGATACAGATACAAGACATAAATTCCAGTTTGGTATAATCATAAAATTTAAATATGTATGCTACCGATATTCATATCTACTATATGGCAAAGAGTTTGTGTTTTGTTGTTATTGTGATTCATGTATTATGTTTATGTGTATTCAACGAACAATATTAATGATGAAATATTTATGTATTGAATTATATATGTCATATTATATTAATGAGTAATATAATGGATTAAATCAGGTATCGTTTTAATGTAATGTTGAGGTATTAGTAATAATATTTTAAGATCATATCAGTACGCAATTTTACGAAATATTTGTTGGTCCTACACTAAGAGAAAAGGAGCATCTAAAGGGGTATGACTGAAAGTTGGCAGAAAATTTTATAAGGCAAAGGACGGATAATTTGATAGATGGAGGATGCAATGAGAGCAATATTTTTTTTTCCTCAAAGGAGGGGGAGAAATGTCGTGGATTCCGACATATAAAAAAAGAAAATAGAAAAGGTGCAGAAAAACCAATTAACAAACGGGACGGAAAATGAAACAGTGAAATGACGCCAGACGATACAAGAAGAATGTCGTGGGGATACGGTATGTTAGAAGTTCGAAAAGGGCAGACAACCCAATTAAATCGGACAAACGGGGGTAAAATGGGAAAATTGAAATGGTGCCTATTTGTACAAAGGACCGGATCAAGAAAAAGGAACTGAAAAGCGAAAGTTAAGAGACGAAACAGCGAGGGGCTACATAGAGGGGACATCGAGATGAAAAAGGAATTGTTGGCGAAGAGAAGATGACCCCACATATAGGAGATGTTCTGGGAAAACATGATCCCTAGAAAGGCAGGGATGAGTCGAAGGTGGAATTGTTTTTGTATGAAACGCCCCTCTGAATGGTTTAAAGAAATAATTAGGGGGTGAAAATTAGCGAATCGAAGTGAGGAAAAAAGGTTGAACATGAGAGACGAATGAAAATGTAAAAGGCGGGGCGTTGAGAAGATAAAAAATAGAGAGTGTGAGAATATAAAAAAGCATATGATTGATTTTTGTCTCTCAGCACACGAATATAGAGTAGTAGCCTCGTAAGCGAGAAGTTTAAAAAAGAGTATATGGGAGATTGCACCCAGACTTAGCGCATCGCTATAAGCCTGCAAGCCAACGATGAGAGGAGAATAGATGAATATTGGAGCCGAGAGAGATTGCCTGACCCCCGCAAGCTACCGATGAGAGGAGAATAGTTGAGATACGGAACCAAGACAGATTGCCTGACCCCCACAAGCCAAAGATGGAGAACCTATCCTGCCGTTAAAGTCCGCCTCTTCCAGCGACATATAGCGATTCTGATGACTGCGTTCACCAGCGAAAGTGAATCCCGATGAAAGATATCCCAATCGATGCACGTGAATATGCCGGCGAATGTTTCCCTTCTGCAGTCTGCAAAAATGGAGGTAACCTTTCATTACCTATTGCCAAAAAGTCTATAAACCCCCGAGTCTTATAATATAGCCGGTTAAGAAATAATATACATTGCGCACTGAAATGAAATCAATTTAAATAAGTGAAATAGTACAGTCAAATAATACCTTGATATAATGAGTGTTTCTTTTTCATAATTATCAAAAATATAATTGAATGTGTACTAATATATGTGTTATGTTAATAAATTAATGTATTGTTTAGAATTCAGAGTAATGGTATCATTGCCTACTACTATACCAAATCACGACCCACCCAATTAACTCTACCACATATATGTGTCGAATGCTGCCGTCGGCTTTTATTTGTGTACCAACACTAGGCAGAACTGGGGAAATCCACTGGACTTTAAGGGGAGAGATCACCTTAGAACCTTCAAAAAACTCCGTTTTTTTATTAGGATTTAATTTAAAGAATGGAATGTAAGGAATCTTTTGGAAAAAAATGAAGTGGATACTACAATTAGAACCGCTTTTATGGCCAAATGTACAAAGCTAATAACAAAGTAATTTATGGAAACTTTACACGTTAAATGGTTTTTTCTAAAAACAGTTATTTTCAAACTTGTGCGCACTATTTCTTCAAAACTGATGGTCACAAATTGTTAAAATATTGTATATATGTATATCTAGTATGTTTATAAATTTATACATAAACTTTACATATTACTAATTTTTTAATAGCAATTTTTTATGAAAATTTTTTCTGATATTTCTTGTACATTACAATACATTTGCTTGAAAAAAAATTATGTGAAATGTGGTAATTATTTTAGGTGTAGATTAAAGTATAGCCTATGGATAGAATAAACATAAATAATTAATATATATCTCTTATAGTTTAAAAAAAATCTGCACGCAATGCATTGAACTAAGATTCATTATTCATAAAACATTAATTTTTTTTACATAAAATAATTTCTAATAATCTCCCAACAATTCTACTTTTCTTTTCAAATATATAAAGCTTTGTACAATTCACCCTGTTCATATTCTTAGTCATATTGTCATCTTTAAGTGTTTTATGTGTAATTATTAGTATTATAATTACGTTGTATGCTGTATATTATAGAGAAAAATATGAGGGGGTCGATGAAGAAAATCATTCTTTTAAAAGGGGTCGATGTAGGAAAAAGGTTGGGAACCCCTGCTCTAAAAGGACGTTGGGAGTTTTATTTATTTATTTTTTTTCAAGTGGTCCCTGATCAACAAAAATTGATTTATGACTTCCCCCCGAAAGGCATGCTTAAATCCCCGCAACAACAACAATAAAAAAAATAATGATTATTCTGGATAAAATGAACTTTAAGAAGATGTCCGAGATAATTTTAGGCAAACACGAGTTTTTAAATTTTTGACTTAAATCTTAGTGATCATGGTATTTGTATGGTGATATCTTCTTCAGTTTATAAATACTAACTGATTTCAAACTTCGGAATAAAAGCTGGTATTTTTTTTGCCTAGAATAGTGGTTCTCAACCCGGCGGACGCGCCCCCCATTCAATATAAATTGAACACAAAAATAAAATTTTTGTTGACTGAACATTTTTGACAAATTTTCTCCAGAATTTATAACCAGGGCCTCAGGTGTCAAATAAATCTGCCTATTTTATAAGAAAATATATCTGAGATCAAATTTGTTGGGCTGTATTGTTGATAAAATTGCCGAAATTTCTATACGAGAGACAGTTTAGGATGAGTTTTTGTATGAAAATATTCAACTGGTGATACTGTTACACCCTTTTTGCAGGTACTGATTTTTCAATTAGATATTATTGTTGACCCAACAAGAGACTTTACACAAACTTTACTCTACATAAACGCTAACGCTAACGGAGATCAGAAGGTGCTACTAACGCACTAGTTGGATACTAGGAGACGCCAGGCATAGGTGTTATAACAATTAACCAAGTGCACAATATACACAAAGTAGATTTTTTCCAAAGACTTCATTACCCTCGTCTGATTATATAAAACTTGTCTGATTATATCAAAAGTAAAGGTTCTTCAATAAGCAGATATTATGTAAACTACATCCCACATCATCATCAACTTTTAAGAAAGAATTTTTAATATATAATTACATACGGTATTGACGTAGTTTGAAGTTTTGAGAGGAGTTCCTTGGTCTTGTGATTTTATCTCGCGTTGCAAATTAGTTTGTTATCAAGTTACTAGTGCTCAGTAATTAAAATTCAAAGCTAAGAAAATTTAAAAATAAGAAAAAAAATAATAAAAATTTAAGAGATAAATAAATAAAATTAATTTTTTAAACAAGTAGAAAACGGAAATTAATTTTTTTTAAATTAAGCTTAATAATATAAAAATGAGAAAATAAAATTTAACAAGGTATTAAAATTTAAAAATAAGAATTAATACATCAGGAATTCGTTGACCATTAAAATTTTGTTTAACATGTGTATTTATGCATTATGGCAAAACAGTAAAATTTGAATCTCATAATAATTCTTATTAGATTTCCAATTACTAACGTGCATGATTTTCTTAAAAAACAAAGGATTTATTTTCAAAACGGGATATTTTTTCGAACGTATTCAACAATCCTGCGAAAGAAGATAATAGTCTAACTGTGGCTGTGACTAAACTTTGCCCTGTTCAAATTTTACTTTTCTAAATTTCGTAATAAGGAGTTAACGTTTTAAAGATTTATGTCAAAAATCCAATTTTTTTTTTTTTTTTTTTTTTTTTTTGGGGGGGGGGTATTACTTTGGACATAACTCTACTTATATTCTGATTTTATACTGGCTTTCCGACTCAGTGTTAGCTTTGTAATAAACGGTAAGCATCGAAAGGTTTATTGCCATAAATTCAAGGAAATGTTCCATGTTTGTTTTCTTTTTAACTAACTTTTTTGTTATTATTTTTTTATGCATTTCAACTTTGATTTCGGCTTTCTAACGCAGGGGAATCGAAATAATTACTAGTTTGAATCTTGAAAAAAAGCTTGCATATGACTGTAACTGATTAGTAAAAGATTAAATACATGACATGTTCGTTTACTTTTATCGTTATGAGAGCTAATCTGCTGTCTATATTATATCAGGCAAGTCTTTCCGCACTGCAGAAATACGGGGTGCTGAGCCGTGAAATACGTGAAGTGGAAAATTGCTCGTCATCATTGTCTTGTTATTGAAATTTAAACACCCTTTAAACAATTGGTCGTTTGTATAGTTGGCGTTCCATGTTGTTTCAGCTTTACAAACTTCATTATTATGACATTCAAAAATTTCTTAATGTTTTCCTTTAGTTCTAAAACTCATATTATTTATGTTTTAAGAAATGCTCTAAATATATCTCATTTACAAGTGTGCATAAACACTGTAGCAGATATACTGTTCATGTATGCAATTACAAGCCTAAACATATTATAATTTTTATCACTTATAGTCTTCGAGTACGTTGAATTCTATTTCCTTTGAACCTGATCTTGATGTTGATTTGACACCAAAATGTACTGACTATACACAGATGAAGTTTGCAGAAGGTGTAAAATTCTTTCACAAGAGTGTCTTATCTATACTTTGTTTTACTGAGTTAAAAAACATATTGCATAATTATATAACTACGCATCGTTAAAACTTTCTAGTTGTGGCTTATCTCTTTTTTGCATCAAAATTTGTTGAAGTCAGTGGAAGGTAATTCAATACACCATGATTTCCAGTAACTGATGACATCCTGAACAGATGAGAGTTAGTAACTGAATATGGAAATATCAATGATAAATATATTGACTGTATAGATATATGTAGAAGTCATAGCTCTTGAGTTGACCGATCAACTGATCAACCGATGACATCCTTAATGCTAGTTAGTAACTGAATATGGAAATATCAATGATAAATATATTGACTGTATAGATATATGTAGAAGTCATAGCTCTTGAGTTGACCGATCAACTCATCAACCGATGACATCCTTAACAGATGCTAGTTAGTAACTGAATATGGAAATATCAATGATAAATATATTGACTGTATAGATATATGTAGAAGTCGTAGCTCTTGATTTGACCAATCAACCGATCAACTGATCAATCTATGACATCTTTAGCAGATGCTAGTTAGTAACTGAATATGGAAAAATCAATGATGAAAATATTTACTGTATAAATGTTTGTAGAAATCATAGCTCTTGAGTTGCCGTTAGTCAATATTTAATTGACATGTGATGATATTTTGATGTGCCTTAAGTGTTCAATTAAAATGAGATGATAATTAGAAAGCTTTAGAAAAAAATATATGACAAAGATTAAAAAAAAGAAAAAATATTTTATTTATAGCTTAATAACTACATTTACACAATAGCACCATGCAAACACAGTTACAAATAACAGAATAATTTAACATGTTTCTAATTTAAAAAAGACGTCATGCACACCGACACATTTGGAAATAAATAATGTGGTATCAGAGGGCACAACATTTTCTTCAATTAGCCCTGATTTGAAACTCGCGAATAGGCATGGATAATACACGCTTCTTCACTGAAAATTTAGAAAGCTTAGTCGATTATTCACGATAGGCACTTGCAAAGCTAATCTGAAAAGAAGAAAAATATAAGAATTAGTTGAAGAGGCAATTAAAGAGTATTTTATGTAAGGTATACACAAGATTCGATTCACAAGAATCGAACTTTTGAGTGAATTAAAGAAGCTGCTTTAGATATGCTAATTTCGGCATACGCGCTTAGTATAAATACCACGCAGCGTCATTAATGGAAAAGGGGGAGGTTGTTAAGGTTGAAAAGGTGTTATCCTGCGCTAGTGCTTAGCGGGCCAGAAGTTTACATGGCAGTACTGCTGGTTTGACTTACTGTTCGTGAGTATAGAAAATATATTGTTCTTGAAAGCTGTATTTATATTCCGTACAAGTGTACGTATGCTTATTGCTGTAAAAGCCAATTATATGTGCAACGAATTCAATAAACATTGTTTCATGTATAAACTGTGTTTGCTTCAAATTCAAATAGAGTTCCACTTCAAATTATATACACCCAAGTCTGGGTAGAAGTGAGCATAGAAACTCTATATTTATACTGCCAAATACAATTATATATTTTGACTTACAAGACAGCTGAAATTGTTTTTTTTATAAATTTTATAATTACGTTTAAAAAAAAATGTTTAAAAGTCAAACAGTTTTAAATTCAACATAGTTTTAAAACAACATTGATAAATTTATAGTCTCTTTTGACACTGAATAATGAGTTTTCCTTTACAAGTATTCATATTTCAAGCATCAACATTCTAATTAGAGACAGATTATACATATTACTATTTCTAAGAATCTCTAGAGTTTTTAAGAATATTTTTAATGTTTGATTCCCTGAATGAATTTAAGATTTCAATACTGGAATACTTTCAAAAATTCGCTTTCCTTTAAATAATGATAGCTAGAAAAAGACCTTCGAAGCTATATGGGGAAATGTAAAGGGCAATTTTGGTGGTTAGTTGGTTTACAATAATTTACTAAAAACTTTTGTATAAATAGTGATAACAATATGACTATAAGATTGTTTTGAATATTGCGCATCCAACTTAATAAATGGTATATTACTGATATCAGTATCAAAAGTGGTATAGATTGAATTTTGAAAAATTGAATCAAGACAGCTTGTTTCAATACAGAAATTATAATAGGGTATTTTAAGATTCAACATAGCTGTGGAGACTTAAAATTTGTGAGAGAAAAAAAAATTAGGCCATATGCAAACATCAGTGACTTTATGTAAAATCTTTTACGGTATTTCTGACTGCATATATAATGATTCTTAGTCTATTTAACAGATTATATTCAAATTGTGAAAAAAAAACAGGATTTCAAATCCAAACCTCACATCGGTAATACAAAGTTGTTAAAGAATCTTAACATTTAAAAGGACTATGAAAACTCCGAATGGGACGATAAAAGAAAAAGAACGACTTGAAATGTTTTGCAATAATATAAAAAGCCTCTCGGTTAAAAATTATTGTCTGAAATATGCGCATAGTTTTACTTTTAGTCGGGAGAGAAATAAAATACAGTCGAACCTCCATATATCGAACTTCCCTATATCGAAATTTTCTATATATCGAACTCTTAGCAAATCTCCATGTTCATTACATAGAAAAATTGCTTCTATATATCGAAAAAATCTCTATATATCGAAATTTTTTTCAATACAAATTGGGAGATTTTATTCCACTTTAGAACAAAATCCCCCAATTTTTGGTATTTGAAACAATACGTCGTGGACTTCAATTCGCGGATAATGTCTCTGATGAAGTTTTTAGTGGACTGAATAAATGCGAACATTTCTTTGAACTTTCCGCAAAACTAACTGTTCAGCAAGATATTCGTAGTTTTTTTTAAAAAGAATGTAACTATGATCATTGTAACCACAGTCTACATTATTTATTTTTTTTTAAATATATGTAGTAATCAATAAATCTTTCATATTAATTCATTTTTTAGCTATTAACTTTCATTTAATGGGATTCGTATATGAATTAGAAATGGAGTTTCGTATACGAAAATTAGATTTAATTTTTTTAGGAGAATTATGATAAGACTAAGCTCAATTCTATATATCGAAATTTCTATATATCGAATTTTTTTTCGCGCATTTTGCTACTTCGATATATGGAGGTTCGACTGTAAATTTGGGGGCGGGTCTTTAAGTATCACGTGAATAATATATTTCATATTTAAGTGCGCTGAGTGAAATTGAAGTTAAAATATTCTACGTGTCAAAATTATCGAGGTTCATACTTAATAGTGTCCGTATCCGTGTCGTGGGGCATAGGCGGGTTCGTGAACCTGGACGGGTTGAGCGTGGATGTCAACATCAGCGGGGTTCTGGTTGTCAGTTCCGGGCTCGTTGGTCTTGACCTGGGCTCTGAAACCATGGGCATCAGCAACGTAGTCAACCTGTCTGTAGATTCCATGGGCATCGGTGTATCCATAGCTTCCCTGGACGTTGCCGTGTCCATCTCCGTGCTCTTGTCTGGTCTGCTTGAATTCACCGTGGTCACCGGCGATGTCGTAACCGTATTGGTATGGGATGGGCTGGGCCTGGGGAGGAGGCATCAAAGAAGAGATTGGTCAGAAAAGTAATTGTTTTCTCCTTATATATTATTGAAGTTCTGATTGCTTGATTAGAACAATGTTAAAGCAAATTTGAATGATTATGTTGTATGAAAGAGAACATCTAAAAATATCGGTGCTATTTCTTAAATTTCCTTTAGGTACTTAATCCTGTGGTTTCTAATTTAAATATGAATCTTAATGGTAAAGCCTGCTCAATCTACTTGTATAAAGGACTTAATTCTATTATGCGCAAAGATTTCAGAGGAGAAATTGGAACCTGTTTCATCATAAAACATATGGGAGTTTCACTTAGTGACGAAGAACAATATTTTTTCAAATATATAAATAATGTTAAATAGATAATGCTATTTTTGATTGCTGATGTCTGATATTAAAAATAAATCCTATTAACCCTTTGAGGGGCGCCGTTTGCACCTTGCAAACGCCTAAATCTAATCTTTTTAAACTTGCATTCATCGTTTTTCAGTTAAATGAGCAGAAACATGGTTAGTACTGCCATCTGTTATCAGTTTAAAGAAGTAAAAACATTTTTAAACCTTTAATTGGAAAAACTTTCAAGTTTCTTTAGGTTAAAAAGGATCGGAAAAAAAAATCTGCTCCGTCCAAACGGGAGTGGTTGTTGCCCCTGAAAGGGTTTTAAGTATAAAAACAGAAGTAAAACTTTTTATTTTCTTTTGAAACTTTGTCTGCAATTAAGTGTCCAACGTCTAAATTTCATACTCGTTTGCTGCGATGGGTACATCAGCAGATTAAAATAATACATATTTTCAGTGCAGTTCAGTTTTAAATTACTCTGTGGTATTTCGCGAGTTTCTTTAATTTTTCAGTATAGGAATGAAAATTTTCCACTTATTGTTCTTAAGTTATAAATTCATTTTACAAAGAATTATCACTTCTACTTACATAGTCATTGTGTCCATAAGCATCACCATGTCCGTATCCATGTCCGTATTGGGCCATGGCGACTGCGGCAGCAGAGATAAGGAGGAGAGCCTGAAAAAATTTAAGATAATTAATACAACTTTTAAAGGTCAGATAATGAGTATTGTTTAAGAACGTACAAGAAGCTAATATTTTTTGATGATTAGGAAAATCAACACCATTTTGCCTAACAGATTTTTGACGATGAATGAAAACCAATAATTTTGAGATAGGATGAAAAGTTAGTTCGTCATATATTTTTTAGAAATGGTTAAAAGGGTAAGCTAATCACATCAATTTGGTCGCATTTTTTTTCCTGTTGGATTTCATTCATGTAGCTGACACAATATTAGACGAAGCCAGTATAGTTTCTATTGTAAAATTTATGATATAAACTTTATAATAGAAACTATACTGGCTTCGTCTAATGTTGTGAAACTATTTCCAGTACAGTTTCTACTATAATCTTTTTTTTTTTTGATGATTAGGAAAATCAACACCATTATTCCTAACAGATCTTTTTCTACGAATGAGAAACAATAATTTTGAGATAGGTTAAAAAGTTAGTTCGTCATATATTTTTTAGAAATAGTTAAAAGGGTAAGCTAATCACATCAATTTGGTCACATTTTTCCTGTTAAATTTCATTCATGTAGCTGACACAACATTAAACGAAGCTATGGTTTCTATTATAATCTTTTTCTTAGATGATTAGGAAAATCAACACCACTTGCCTAACAGATCATTTTCTACGAATGAGAAACAATAATTTTGAGATAGGATGAAAAGTTAGATCGTCATATATTTTTTAGGAATGGTTAAAAGGTTAAGCTAATCACATCAATTTGGTCACATTTTTTCCTGATGAATTTCATTCATGTAGCTGACACAACATTAGACGAAGCCAGTACAGTTTATATCATAAAGTTTATGAATTGGAAGCCCACTGTAAACTACCTCTTGAAACTACCGCTAAATTTCCTTATATTAAAAGGTTGTTTTTAAAATTATGATAGTCAGTTAAGAAAGTAAAATTTTAGTATGGTAGGTAATTATTAATATGCAATGTACTTTACAAATATGAATCTGAATTATATATTTTATGCAGGTGCATTGTTATCCCTAACACTTAAAAGGCCTATCATAAATGTATCTATACTCTATAATAAAAATAAAAAAAAAAATTGAAATTTCTTTTTTCTGTTTCAATGAAAATAATATATTAGAAAGTATCTATTTAAAATACGAGATCATTAGAAAGTAGTTAGAGAGTTAATAACGCTGTATGATTTAAAATTGTAAGGAGTGATAACGCGAAAAAGCATTTATATCCAATATTACTAAATTCAAAGAAGTTCAAATTTATTTATAAGTAACATTTGACTGAAATTTTCATGCAGAGGAAAAGAAGAATTAGCCAGAAGAAGAACACAGAAAATTTTTTTCACTGTCACAGAAAATTAGTGTCTTTGAAATTATTAAATAGTATGAGAAATGTGTGTTAAAAATATAAATTATTCATTTAACTATCTTAAAGGATGTTGTACTTTTAAATGAGATGAGCTAAAAATTATGATTTTCGGTCTTCAAGTTTAATTCGATTTGATGAAATTTGATGAAATTGGCTAAATGATAGCTTTTTAAAATTTTTAATATGACAATATTTTCCATAAATATTTTTTTTTTCGCGAAAGTAACCAAAAAGCTTGATATTAAATTTTATGTCTATTTAATGACCTAATAATTTGCCCTTTTTTTCATTCATTATGTCGCAGGATCAAACTTTTTGTATCAAGAATTATGGTAGTATGTATACATAAGCTTTTATGAAATGTATTCTAAGATTCTTAACGAATTTAGAAAATATTAATTAATGCAGAAGTGTTAATTGTTATCTGAAAAGAAAAAAAACTTTCGTTTCATTCTGAAAATGTTTCTTTACATAACGGAAAGCTAAATATGATTTTCAACTGAATCTTTTTCTTATTCGAAATTTTCCCTTATCCATTATTTTCTATTATTTCCTATGAGGAATAATTGAAATTTTAAATGAATCATTTAACAGAAGATTACTCCAAAAGATAATCGATTTAGATTTAAAATTATCATTTATTTAATTTAAGTATAAGAATAATTTTTTCATAGTCTTGGACATCAACGTCGCTCTAACTGCTTTAGGGTTTCGCAGGTAGAGATAAAGGCTTGAAACAGATTTTAAGAAGTTTCGATAAAAAATTTCTCTTCAAGATTTCCAAAGCAAGGAGAAAGTTAAGGTATGACTTCTAGTTAGAAACATTGCTGAATAACTTTTATGGCGTATCCTATTCGAAAAGTTTTCTCTTATGCTGAAATAAGCCACTTACCTTAAACAGCATGTTGAAAAGTTTTTTCGACTTCGAAACGAAGCTAGAGACTTAAGAGAAGGGAACTGATCGAATGATTTCCCACCATCACTTCGGCCCTTATATACTTCGAAATCCAACAAGAAAAATCAACTTTTCTTGCTCTTGATCTCACTTTTTGTCACACCCTTTTTCGAACAGCAAGGCCTGTTGAGGCGACCTTTTGCGCGGCCTGGAGGCTTTTCCAGTCAGAATCGGGGCATTCTCAGGGAGGGGTGAAAGGCTAATTAGACTTGCCGTGTCACTCTCTAATACCGCGCAGCCGCAGGGTCGATAACGCAATCAGAAGTAGATAGATCAGTATTGTTTGAAGGAAACATATTGACACATTGTACTCCGGATCAGATGTACTATATTTCAGGAGTATATTGGTGTATTCCAGTTTGAGAATTTCTTTAATTCACCGCGCGTTTGCTCTATACCGCAGAACTTTCCTGATGTGTTACAAAAGACGTGACTTTATGAAAATTGCTAATTCATAGCGATTGTTAACAATTTTTATAAGTATAAATTAAACTGTATTTGGTCCAAAATGGACTGATGCAGCAGATGTGCACAGTATCATAAATGTTTTATGTACTCATGATTTTACTCTTTCTAATGTAAGTTTAAAATAAACTTTATTTGGTCCAAAATGGATTGATGCAGCAGATGGGCACAGTATCACAAATGTTTTATTTGTTAATGATTTTAAGGCGACTGCCTACGTTTAAAATGCCATTTTTTGACTATTTTGATCAATTTTATTTTTTGCAAGAATCGCGTAATTCAATCTTTTCTCTTTTCAAAACCGTTTTGATTTTCATTCTACATTAATTAGAAGCAGAGTTATAGCTATTTTAAAAAACATCGTCTGATACAAAATTGAAGTGACAAATAACTTTAAATGCATTTTTCTCAGAATTATGTTTTTTAGCACAAATCTCTACCGTTATCATGATATCTCACATAATAATGTATATAATTTGATCAAATTTTCAGGAAATGTTTTATATGCTATTGCTAATAAAATGACGCACAATAATTGATGTATAATAAATAGTTTTTTGTTTGGGGCTGATTTTATAAGGAAAGGAATGACGAATTGAGGAAAATTTTCATATTCGAACATAAAATTGTCTGTATTATTTTTGCATTTCAAAATTTCTCTTAGATTGAGGGTCATTTTTAAGATAACTTGTTATATGTATCATGTGTGAGAAGGAAATTAAAATAGTAGCATTAGAATTTTGTGCAGAGTGATAGGCGTTTTAGCTAAATTTCATTAAAAATTACTTCAAATTGACCAATTTATAAAAAAATATGGTATTTACATGGAAGTTTTTATTTTTTAATTATTTTTATTTATTTTTAAATGCTATTTTACCATAAAAGACAAAAAAATCCTTAAAAAACAATTTAAAAAAAAAATTGGCTCCGAACGTAGGCAGTAACCTTAATCTTTCTAATGTAAGTTTAAAATAAACTTTATTTGGTACAAAATGGATTGATGCTGCAGATGGGCACAGTATCATAAACATTTTATTTATTCATGATTTTATTCTTTCTAATGTAAGTTTAAATTAAACTTTATTTGGTCCAAAATGGATTGATGTAGCAGATGGGCACAGTATCATAAATGTTTTATGTATTTATGATTTTACTCTTTCTAAAGCAAGTATAAAATATATTAGAAACATGTTAAAGATGTTAGACCTTAAAATCTCCAGTTCAGTTAGATATTCCCCAGGCTCAATTTCTTCTTATTCTTACTTTAAAAAAAAACTTATCTAGGAGTACGTTTGTGAATTTTATAAACGAAATTTACTCTTTACAATATATTTCTGGATGAAATTTAACTACTCACCTGGAAAACTTATATTATTCGCTTGTTTCAAATAACGCAACAGAACAGTTTGAGACAGATGATCAAGATGGTTTACAATTTATATTTAACTTAACAATCATTAAAACTCTTAAGTAATTCACCATTCTTTCCTTTCTGTTATAAACTAACGATGCTAATGACAATCAAAGTTTGAGGATTTCTCTCATGGAAGAAAACGTTTAACTACCCTTTCTTTACTGCAATTGATAGCTGATATGAGATGTTTGATTACAGCAAAAATTTAATCAAAGATTTGATTTTTAAATATTTTACTACCTTTACTTTATAACAATTATTGATAGCTGATATCAGATGTTTGAGCACAATTCAGCAAAATTTTAATCAAAGATATAACTACCTCTTTTTTACAACAATCGATAGCTGTTATCAGATGTTTGATAACAAATCAAAAAAATTTGAATGTAATATTTAATTTTCAAATATTTAACTACCCTTTCTTTACAGCAATTGATAACTGATATCAGATGTTTGATTACAACTCCACAAAATTTTAATCAAAGATTTGCTTTTTCAAATATTTAACTACCCTTTCTTTACAACAGTTGATAGCTTATATGAGATGTTTAATAACAACTCAACATAATTTTAATCAAATATTTGCTTTTTCAAATATTTAAGTACCCTTTCTTTACAACAGTTGATAGCTGATATGAGATGTTTAATAACAACTCAACATAATTTTAATCAAAGATTTGATTTTTCAAATTGTAAAAAGTTAAGGTTATTAAAAGTTATAAAATACATTCACAATATTTCTTTTATTTAATGAATTTTAGTTATTTGTCACATGTTCGGAATACTACGAAAAACCACATAGAAGGTAATAAATTATTTCATTCTTGTTTAAAAGTAAATAAATAAATAAAGTGAACAACGGTACTTTGTCCTGATTCTTGCAAGACTTCTCCCAACTTCTTTAACGCCGCACTTGCTGATATACATTCATAGGCGAGCGCGTGAAATTATTCATCTTTGTATAAGAGCAAAGATAAATACTTATAAATACAAAGATATTCCCTCGTTTTTGCTGTCATATATTCAGATACATTTTTTTTCCAATTTTGTTTGTAAGAAAAGTGTTAGGTTCATTCGTTTTTATCACATAAATAAGAGTTGATTTGTTGGTTAAGAGCGTTGCAATTATGTTTTCCTACATGAGGGTTAATATGAATGGCGCCTGCAGTTTAAAGTCGATTCCGAACAGCGTATAGAGAATTCTTGAGGGGGCACTCTATTTGAATTTGATACAAACACAGTTTATACATGAAACAATGCTTATTGAATTCGTTGCATATATAGAATTTGCTTTTACAGCAATAAGCATACGTACTACTTGTACGGAATATATATATTAACATTCAATAGAAATACACCTTGCAAATACTCACAAACCAGCAGAGAGTCAAACCAGCAGTACTGCCACATAAACTTTGGGCCCCCTAAGCACTAGCGCAGGATAGCACCTGGAGCTGCTTTCCTCGTAGCTCCCTTAACTCGCTTATCTATCAACCTTAACAAAACCTTTTTCAACCTTTAACAAAACCCTCCTTTTATTAATCAAGCTGCATGGTATTTATACCAAGCGCGTATGCCGAAATTAGCATATCTCAAGCATCTTCTTTAATTCATTCACTCAAAAGTTCGATTCTTGTGAATCGAATCTTATGTATACCTTACAAGCGGCAAACATCCATGCCGACAGTGGGGTACGAACCCCCAGGCTCTGGCAATGAAAGCCAGCGTCTCAAGCTATTTGACCATCGTTCAGCAAATGACAATGAGAGGCTAGGTTCTTAAGACTTGATAAAAAAAATATCTATTAGTAAAATATGGCTAAGTTTTATAATGCGTTAATTTAAAGCTCATTTTTTTAACAAAGTCAGTTAAAATAAAATGTTGCATTAACAATTACAATAAACTAGATTGCTTCTTAAGGCTACTGTGTACTAACACTATTGGATTGGTTCACCTCAATGTTGACCTATGAAGAAAATGTGTCTACTGTTGACAGCTACACAAACGCTGATAATCTAATAAAAATGATATTTTCAGAGAGCGCTAAATTTTATGCACCTTCCAGAAGGATTAATTTTATAAATGTCGTCCACCAAAGGAATGTATGAGCATTTAAAACACAGGGTCAGTACATGGCAGATTTAAATTATCTCTCATTTCGAAACCCCCTTGTTTTGAAATGTATTACTGCATTCTGAAAATTTCACATAATTTTTCAAGAGTTTATAAAATTATGAAATAGGGCATTTTTGAGTTATTATCAGGGTAAAAAAATGCTAAAGTTTTCTGACTTTTTTAGGTTTCACGGTTATTTTAAATTTGTGAAACTATGACTTTTCTAGGAACTATGTTTAACACACACACACACACACATATATATATATATATATATATATATATATATATATATATATATATATATATATACTAGCATTATTGCCCGGCGTTGCCCGGGTAGATATGTAGATATAAAATTTTTCATGCATTCCATCAAAAAATACTGGGCTGCACCCCCGCTCTTCATGTTCATCTGGCCAGTTGTGTTTATTTGGGGAGCCAGGGCCAAAGGTCATTCCCAACCCTCTTCCTCCCGCGCATTGGAATTTGACCCCCGTCACCCCCCAAACCATCTCTCTTAATGCAGCTGGTTGTGGTGAAGGGGCTCCACAGGTGGTCGCGCACCTCTTAGAGGCACAAAAATCCTTAAAAAATTAATTAAAAAATTAATTGAGCACCAAATTTCGTTTTTCCTGATTTAAGTTTCTCGGGTCCTAAACATTAACTGTGCCGAATTTGGTCCCGGTGGGTGAAACAGTCTATGATTCAATAGCGGACAAACAAACAGTCCGCTATATATATTGTATTGTATATATATATATATATATATATATATATATATATATATATACAATATACAATATATATATATATATATATATACAATATTACGTTAGTATATTTATTGTTGATTTCTTGTCATACTGTTAGCCTTTCAATCTATTTTTTAAGATATGTTATATAGAAATTTAAATATGACCTTTTCTAATTGGAAAAACAAACTTAAAAGTTTTCCTCTTATAGGAGAGGAAATTTAGTGCTGAACACTCTTAATGTACAGATATTTGACAATGATATGGATTCTTGACATTAACTAGAAAACAGAAGATCTGCGTTAGATTCCTGTCTCAGCAATTTATTTCCAAGTGATTTAATATATGTGAGCGAGAAAGTGAATGCAATAGAGCCACTGTAATAATGCCACTGTAATAATAACAATAAATTGCAGTAAAATATGGTAAATAAATTACGGTAGCAGTAGAATATATTTAGCAATCAAATAAATCATGGTGATTATGACTCAACGCTCTATAAATAAATTTTTTTCCGATTTTTTCAAATTTCAGGAAAAAAAAAATTTAAAATAATATTAATGTATCACCAACAAAAACTTTTTAGATCTTTTATTTTTTAAAAGTAGATATCGTAAATAAACATAAATACTGTCAAAAATCTGTATGAACTACATTTTAATTCTTAATAAACGTTTATTTTTAATAACTTGACTAACAACTAAGAACTTTGATGTTTCAATGCCACTTCAGACATAAAGGTGTGGTACTATATAGTTTTACATATTCGTAATTGAAGCCACCCTTTTTATTACGTCACAAGTTCTTGAAATCTATAAACGAGCATAAAAATATTAACGAAATTTGAAATTTTTATATATATAATAAATATTTCAATTTAAAATAGTTTTAATAAGTAGAGCCTTAGATTTACATGTTAGTAGGGATTTTCTTGGGCAAGAAAATACATTGTTTGATATCGTGATTTTGTTTAAATTCAAGATAGTTATGTGGTGTTATGATAGTTGAGAAGTGAACATAAAATTAACAATGTACTTAATTTGATAAATTAATTTCATTTTCGTTATCCATAGAAATAATGGTAAACCAATTGCAAAAATAATATTTGAGCTATTGTAGAAAAGTTAGAAAATATGCTAGTATATATTTAATAAAAAGATCTCATTTATTTATAAATTTCAGTATTAAGTAAAATAGAGAAAAAGCTTCCAAATATTCAAAAATAACTCACATGAAATGTATAGAAATTAGTACATCTTCTTGTCCAGAAAATCCATAATTTGTTTGCCAAGAGGAATCAAAAATTGCTTCTAATAACGTCAATTCATGACATAATCTCTGCTCTTTCAAATTTATACAATATTCCAAATGTATCACCAATACATTTTCGAAAGTTCGATTTTAAAACTCAAAACCAGGCTAACAAATCATCTCAGAAGACATCTGACCTTTCAATTTTTCTTCGACCCGTTTGATGTCAGCTGATCAGAGTTTCACAGGTGATGAAATCTTCTCTTTTTGTTGCCTTATGCTTTTCCGAACAAACTGACGTTTGATTCTCATTTGAGTTTATGTAAAGATTGAAATTATTGCATCACTACACATTCTCAGTTTAAAATCGAGTTAAAATTCGTCCATGTATTTCTGTGTATAGATTTTTCGGGTAGTTACTGTTTCATTTTGATAGTTTGTCTTACTCTGTATTTGACATCCGCTATATAATTCTAAATCTGTTGAAAAGAAATAACATGTCTCAGATACGAGCTACAGAGTTAGAATTTCGGTAATTAAGTATATCTATATCTATCTCTCCCTCTCTCTCTCTCTCTCTCTCTCTCTATATATATATATATATATACATATATATATATATATATATATATATATATATATATATATATATATATATATATATATATATATATATATATATATATATATATATATATATATATATATATATATATATATATATATATATATATGAGCTATTACTGGTTTTCTCTTTCATCTTATTCTTATTTATATATTTATATATATATATATATATATATATATATATATATATATATATATATGGCTAAAAATAAAAAATTCGGGAACAACTTTTACAAATTAAAATATTTTGCGTATTTTAATAGTTTCTAAAACTGTCTTCAGATGACAACAGCTTAAGACTTTTCTCGTTTGCAATCCTATAAATTTTGGATTGATGATAATTTATAGTACCCAGGTACACTTTACTAATTTCTCTTTCTCTAAAATATTTAAATAGCTCCTTGCGTTTTTAAGATGATAATGACAACCTTGATTTAATGAACCATTTTGCTAGACTCTTAACATTTATTTAACCAGGTTTCTAATATATCTTATCAAAAATTACTTTCAAAAACAAAAAAAAGAGAAATTTGTAAAAATGAATAATTAGATGTAAAAGCTAATTATATTGTGCGTTGGCAGCAAAAGAAGGTGAAAAATAATTGGAGGAATGAAACTGTCAGAATAAGATTCCCTCACATTGCCGGCAGGGTGTAATAGTCAAGACACAGGCTTCGAAGTGCAGAGTCACATGGTGCAAATACAGATCCTAACAAACGAAAATTTCAATGCTACTCGGTCGGAGATATCTCTATGGTATTACTGGTCGTAAACAACAAATGACATACAACAAATATTCAATGTACAAAAAAAAAAAAAATCAGCAACATCAAGTGATTAAAGAAAAAAATATACAAAAGTATACAGGGCAACTTCTGTACTTTTGGTGCAAAAACCAACATCGTATGCAATGACTAATAGAGAATATGACGAACAGTGGGTAGAAAGGAATTGTATCAGTATGGGATTTTTGAACACAGCAGGACTGTTTTAGTGGTCCATGTATAGAGGCCTGAGATTCAAGTTCCAATCCTGGCAGTATTAACTACAAAGAGCGCAAAAATTTAAGTTTGAGTTGAAAATTAAAATTGCTTAAAATTTGAAAAATTTTATTCATTTGAAGTTTTACTGTGAACATGACTTTCTTTACCACAGAATTCAAACACAAATTTTTCAGTAGTGGTAGAAGGATGGGGTTTCCCACTGCAATGCTGTTCAAATGAATTTGTCATTACCGGAATGAATTTGTCATTACCCAAATGAATTTTACCCAAGTGAATTTGTCATTACCGGAAGAATGAGAAAATATTACGGATATGGATTTGCCACTTAAAATTTTGCCAAATGTGAAACGGGAATATCGATTATGGGTGATGATTTCTTTGTTTTCTTTTTTTTTTCAATTTTAAAAAGTACACCCGCAAATCTGAATATTTTACAATACATTTTTCGAAAGAAATAATATTACTCAAAATGCTAACTTTTTTTTTCTTTTAGTATATTTAATGTATTTTTGATATGCTCTGCCATTTAGACTAACTAAAATCGTTAACAAACAAAAACTAGAATATAACTAACTATCTATAGCTAATTTGTAAGTCTGAAGAATGATAGAAAATCTATACTTATATATAAAGAGAGAGCGATTTTGTACGTGGAGGGTAATCTTTAGAACCACTGCACCTATTTGAAAAATTCTTTCACTATTTGAAAGGTAAATTATTCCAGATGGACATAGGCTATATATTATGTATATCTGATCAGTAGAAATAAAGTTAGGGGCTTAATCCTAACAATCTCCATTGTTTCCGCTACTGTCTTCTACCGCTTTTTGTTCCGAAGATTTCAACGATCCTTAGAGTGGTGCTATCGTGGTGGGCTTCTGTTCTGAGGATAGCGGTTCGAACCTAGCCGTCCTCCGGCACGCCTTTTTCTTTAAAAAAATTTATTTTTATTATTAACTAACGTAAAATTAATTTAAGGTATTATTTAGGTTATTATTAAGGTAAGAAAGATTTACAATTTAATTGCTATCAACTGGAAATTTATTGGTATAATATTTTGTTCAACCCGGACAAAGTCCGGACGGGCCGCTAGTCATTAATAAAGAGCTGGACTAAAAACTTCCTACTAATATATTTAAAAGAATTAGGAAGCTTAAAGTTATTTGAATGTCAGTAGTAAATTTGTTTGCTTGAAAGGGAGCATGAAAGGCTTAGTAAAATTTAACCTTTTTGTGATGTACATGAAAGAACTAGAATGTCCAAGGTTTTCCAAATTTCTACTCTTAGTTATTTAATTTAAAAGGCAGCGTACAAGGTTTAGTAATGTATATAATTTAAAATTTTCCTGCAACACATATACAAGAACTTTAAAGAGTAATATTATTTAAATTTCTTCAGCTAATAATTTAACTCAAATGTAGAAGAACAGGTTCCCTAAAGCACATGGACTTAAAGAAAAGAAATAATTCTTTAAGGTTTAGACAAAGTGTTATTTAAATTGCTGTACAAATTTGTTCGCTTAAAACGCAGCATAGTAAAATATATAAAGCCTAGTAAAAATATAATTTAAGTTTC
The DNA here is from genome assembly GCA_907164885.2 of Dolomedes plantarius. Classification (NCBI taxonomy): domain Eukaryota; kingdom Metazoa; phylum Arthropoda; class Arachnida; order Araneae; family Dolomedidae; genus Dolomedes; species Dolomedes plantarius. The sequence goes on from OU015493.1 coordinate 202,492,748, forward strand.
ATGTAACATCATGGTCAATTCCTCAAAATTAATAGAAAAAGATGACCAGACTAAGAAAAAAAAATCTAAGTTTTATTTAATAACAGTATGAGAAAAACACAAGATAATAAGAGATGAGCAATAAGCAAGAGAAAATTAGTACGATTTACATCTATAATTTTAGCTTGAAATTTATTTCAACATTGTAAAAGATGCATAAAACCCTTTTGACCCTCGTTTTGCTACCCAAGTAATCCACTATTTTGAGTTTCAGGTGATGATATAAACCCTTCAGCGGACGCGCCAATTTTTGGAACACCAGCAGGCGCGTGGGGCACAAAGTTCAACGTCTCTTTCAGCCTTGATTCTTCCTTTTGTAATAAACTTTTTTTCTTCAAATTCGAAATAATAATTCTGCGTTTTATGACAACGTATAAAATATTGATAATATTGAGATATATTTATAATTAAAGGCCAAAGAATGCAAATCCAATCGCCTTATTTCAAAACTGTCCGGTTTATTGGATCTAAGGACAACTATGGATTCCTATTATGTCCAGAAACCTAAAAAACAATGTGATTGTCCATCTTCGTGATATGCGGGATACCGCGTAATAGCTGCACATTGGATCGACTCCATCAACTCCTGCTTTTGTCGCATTGTAATCCAGTATAATCGCTGGTTTACCACGGTTAAATCGCGAATAACAATGAATGAAAAGGAATACAAGAGTCAGAAAATAAGACCAGCATTAGAAAGGGTGTAGCTCTAAATAGAAACTGCTTAGAACATTCAAATCTTACATGTAAAAACAAACCATTCAAAATTACGAAAGTGTTGCACTCTGTACACGGGCGCGCTCGCTGAAGGGTTGAAGGATACAGAGAGAATTAAAAACTAGGAGACATTCACTTTTAAGGGGACAAAGGACCTTCAACTTCGTTTGTTTTACGTTTTCAATAATTTACTATTTATACTAAATGAGAATAATTAATATTATTTTTTACTTTTTTGAAGACAATTAGAATTAACAAATAAGTATTTTGTTTAAGAATAAGACCTGTTTATCAAAAAAGGTTTCAAAAATGATAGCATTTTTCAAAATGCTCCATGCGCATTACTTTTCGTTTGATTTCTTTCAAATTTTCCAGGATTGTCAATTGAAGTGTTTTCCTGTGCATAATTCTTTGAAACCACAAATAAATTTCAAATTTGTAGACCATGAAATAAAGCAAAATCGTAAAAAAAACATAAAAAACAACAGCCAAATTTAAAAAAATTAATTCTTACGGCTTTAGATTTCCACAAAAAAAAATTCATAGCACAATTATATTAATATATGTACTGTAAACTTATGTTAAAAAATCTAAGGTTTTTTAAATGATCTGGAATGCGCATGGAGCATTTTGAAAAATGCTAGTATTTTTGAAAAATTTTTTTGAAAAAAGGTACTTTTCCTCCAAAAATCCTTATTTTGGATTCTAAGGGTTTTAAATGTAGTAAAAAAAAATACAAATTATTCTCCTTTTGTATATAGAGTTAAAAATTATAAATAAAAAAATTCGAAGCTGAAGGTCAATTGTTCCCTTAAGAAAAATGTTTATTTTACAAAACTGTATAAAAGAGTGACGAAAAGAAATTAGATTTAAAGTCTCCTAGCCGTATTCTACTTTCTCCCGATAAAGTGGGATAAACGCTGATGAGGAACAGGAAGACTACCACCGGATGGAACTGAAACTAGAATTCTTTTTTCTTCTGCCTTGCATCTCCCGATTCATTACCAAGAAGAGAGGTCATTATCTTCTATTATTATCATTCTTCTTTCAGTATGTTCCTGGAGATGCAGCTATTAGCATATGCAGATCGAGAGAATCCGCAAGGTCAGTCAAGGTTCTGCCTTCTACCTCCCTACCCCCTCACACACCCTCTGGAGGCAATCTGGGACAGGCTATGGGAGTGGTTGTCGCGTAGCTTCGCTCACTTTCCCTTTCACTGTGTTTTTCAGGCTGCCCTCCAATATCACGCCCAACCAGATTCGGACCGGTTACTCTGACGTGTTTGCGTGTGTGGCAGATCGGTTTCGGGTTTTGAGGTCAGAATGTCTGTCATAAGGGGGTAGAGGGTCGAGTTCAGGGTTGGCTTGCAGTTTGTTGGGTTGGGCGTGGGTTTTTGGAAAAGACCAAACTTGTTTGTGAAAGTTACTTATGGCGATGACTGGGCACACGTGATATGACCGGCAAAGGCAGAGGTTCTGCCGGGGATAGTGAAAGATCTAGTTTCGTGCGTGGTTTTTAAGGGCATGGTGGGTAAGGTAACGGTGAGGTAAACTGTTAAATTGAATATTTTGCCAAGGAAGATATGGTTTAAATTCTGAAATAAAACTTTTAGTCTTTTGCACTCTTGCTGCATTTCATAGAGCTTTCTTTTTTTATATGGAGCATTTTTAAATCAATTAATTTGCACAACAACGATGAAAATTTAACAACCTGAATGCTTTCATAAAATATTTTCCCCGAGTTTTAACCTTTTCCTTACGGTGTTGGGGTAGCATGTATCCCAAGAATACGGGCCCAAGAAAGAATATATATATATATATATATATATATATATATATATATATATATATATATATATATATATATACATATATATATATATATATATATATTTATATATATATATATATATATATATATATTTATATATATATACAGTGCTATATTTCTAGAAATAGAGGTGCCGGAACGGTAACCTTCCGGGGTGTGTGTGTGTGGGGTATTCCAAATTATTGATAAAGAGAGGTACCGGAACGCCGTTCCGGCACGTTCCGCCTCAAATCTATCCCTGTATATATATACATATATATATATATATATATATATATATATATATATATATATATATATATATATATATATATATATATATGTATATATATATATATATATATATATATATATGTATATATATATGTATATATATATATATATATATATATATATATATATATATATATATATATATATATGTATATATACATATATATATATATATATATATATATGTATATATATATATACATATATATATATATATATATACATATATATATATATATATATATATATATATATATATATATATATATATATATATATATATATATATATATATATATAACTCCCTTAACGACCGTTCTTACACGTGGGATATGAAATTTCCCGGGGCCCATTTTTCAGAGGGAATCGGAAAAATGGACCCCGTAAGCTAAAGGTTAACAATTCATTTATTTTACCATCTAACAAGGTGATGTGCTTAATAATCCGTCAATTTTAACATATACTTATTTGGAGCAGTTAACTTTTAAATTAGTAGCACACTTTGTAATGATCTATCACGTACTTAAATAATTGCACCTTCAGTGTTTATATTTTCAATATTTCTTTTTCAGTTTACTTTTTAAATGGTTGAACCAAGGTATGATTTCATTTTGCAAATCTTTTAAATCTTACCTGGATAAATTTTATTTTATCCTTTAACAAGTCCTGGTGCCCGACATTTTATGATTCATTATATATTTTCTACTTACAAAAATTCCCGAAACGGAATGTTTCGGGAATTCGGTAAGTAGAAAATATGATTCAAATATAAATACTGATTCAAATATAAATACATCTTTGTACGATTTAATGATAAAATGAAACAACTTCGATCCTTATTATCAAAAAAAGTTTCAATGTTTTTAAAATGTCTGCAAGTTTTGAAGATAGGACGCAAGGACTGAAAGATAGGAAAATAGAAAGATAGATAAAAAAGAACGATAGATAGGATAGAAAAATAGAAGTTTTGTGCCTCAAAGATAAAATCCGTCTTAAAAGAACTGTGTTTTGTAATCGGTGATGCGAAAACGCACGAACAAGCTTAATATTCGCTGCAAAAAATAATCAGCGAACGACCATCCCTGAAATAAACATTTAACAGAGAGTTTGAAACGATAAATTTTTTTTCATTGCCATTAAAAAAACATGAAGATCTTTGTTTTGTGAAAATGTCATTTATTGAAAAGTGACATGAACTTACTTATAAGTCTGTTCAGTTATTATTCTCTCACATTCCATGTCATTATTTGTAAGCTAATTTTAAATTTGCCAGAGAGTTCAATCTTTGCTTTGGCATACCTGGACTTCGGCAAATATTAACTTACAAATGTCAGATTATGTCGAAATTTCAGTCAGAGTTTAGAGGTGAGAATATTTAAACATTTCAGTCTCTCGTAGGCGATACCTTAGGATAACAGTCATTTCCTGAAAAACAACCCACTTTACAACATGACTGACTAGAAAAGTTCAGCAATCTATAGAAATAAAACTTAACAAAGACTGTAATTAGTTTTATCAGTGTTTTAATTCATTTGGAAGCTGTATGAATACATAGAAGGATGTTAATTATAAACAATAACTAAGTTTGATAAATCAGTGTTACTTATCAGTTAATTTCAGTACTTTCAAGTCATAATAGTAACCAAATAATAATTTCAGATGAAAGACTTTATACTTCATGCTTTTTCTACTATTTTGAATGGAGAAAAGCTCTTACTAGAATATTTATATAGCAGAGACCTTGCCAGGTGAAAATAGCACCATGTCCTTTCATTGTATCGAGATAAAAAATAGTGAATTTCTTAAAGTTCTCCTGTGAAATTCAATCTTTGTGACTTAGTGCGTTTTGCCTCCGGTACACAGACGCACACACATGTATATATATATATATATATATATATATATATATATATATATATATATATATATATATATATATATATATAATACATATTTCTATATATATCCTAGAAAGAAAAAAAACATAACCAAGTATGATTATAAAGCTTGAGAATTATTATTCCACGATAAAACATCTTATTGATAATTAACTAAAAATACGAAAAACTAGAAAAAATATCCTTATTAATTTTTAACTTTTGAAACCCATGTTCGAACTAAAGTTATAATATATAATCTTTAAGGAGTAATGAGTGTAACATAATATTTGCATAAATGCATATAAAACATTAGAGTGAATCGAGGGTTAAAGAACTTTTCATCTTAATAACCTATATCGAAACGTAACCAAAAGAAGTATGCCAAAGGTTGAATGGCAAAGACTCTTAGCTTTATTTTTCATATGCGCTGTTTCAATCTCTGATACATCTAACTTTCAACTTAGATTTCACGGTTTTTATATTATTTAGGATCAAATTGTATACCCGTATTTGATGGTTTATTTACTCTAAGAGAAAAGTTATCTTTGAAGATTGTGAGATCTAGTATAAAATGCTCATTATGTTAAAGTGTAATTAACTTTTCTAAGGACTACCCATTAAGGAATTTCCATTTAACTGGCAGAAATGGAAAGTGAGAGAGGTTATATTCGGTCAGAAAAGACTAATGATTGCAGTCACTATCTGAATATAGCTTGCAGTGAGAAAGCAGGTTACCATGCAGTTAAATTTCTTTTTAAATAGCATATTAAAATTTTATATATATATATATATATATATGTATGTATATATATATATATATATATATATATATACATATATATATATATATATGTATATATATATATATATATATATATATGTATATATATATATATATATATATATATGTATATATATATATATGTATATGTATATATATATATATACATATATATATATATATATATATATATATATATATATATATTATATATATATATATATATATATATACATATATATATATATATATATATATATATATATACATATATACATATATATATATATATATACATATACATATATATATACATATACATATATATATATATATATATATATATACATATACATATATATATACATATACATATATATATATATATATATATATATATATATATATATATGTATATATATATATATATATATGTACATATATATATGTATGTATATATATATACACATATATATATATATATATACATATATACATATATATATATATATACATATACATATATATATACATATACATATATATATATATATATATATATATATATATATATATATATATATATATATATTTATATATATATATATATATATATATAATATATATATATATATATATATATATAGTCTTATTCTTCCTGTTAGAAACTTAATTACAACATTTACATAAAATGCATTTTATAAAAAAAAATGTTAGGAAAATAAAAATATTGATCTTAAATACACTTTTTAGGATAGTTGACTTTAAAAATTTGTTACAACATTCAATTGATCAAAAATAATAATAAAAAAAAAGAATGCACTATCCGTAGATGAGGGATGCCATTGACACGAAAAATTATTTCAGATGAAATTTTATATGAATATATATATATATATATATATATATATATATATATACACTATGTAGCAATAAGTATTTGGACCCCCGTACAAATGACGATATCTGCTGTCCTGATATACGTCACGCCCTCCGCCGTTAAATATCGTGTTGGAAACAACATTGGCATTAGTCGCATTCAAGATGCCACGAAGTGCAGAGTTATCTGATTTCGAGAAAGGTGTAATCGTCGTTTATCACAGAAATGGAGATCCTTAAGGGACATATCTAGCGAGCTGAATTACTCAAAATCGACACTGGCCTATGTGATGCAGGAGTGGAAGGTGAGCGGTGATTGTCAGAATGTGCCCCGAGTTGGCAAATCCACAAAACTGGGGGATAGAGACCGACGGGTGCCGTCCAGAGAAATTCAGATGAACCCAATCGATGGTCTACATACTGCAGGAGTGTTGTTTCGGTGAATACCATCCGTATGGAAGCACATCTGCTTGGTTTTCATGGTCGTGCTACCGACCATAAGCATTTGATCACAAAGTCCAACCGTGCTTGTCGGTTAATGTGGTAAGTACGTCGAAAGTGGACTGTGGATCAGTGGAAAACGGGTTCCCTGGAGCGACGAATCAACGTCCACCCTCTACCGTTCGGATGGCAGGGTCTGGGTATGGCGTTTACCTGGAGAACACCTCCTGCTAGAATGCCTTGTTCCCACAGTAAAATTCGGCGGAGGTGAAATTATGGTCTGAGGGTGTTTCTCCTGGTATGGACTGGGACCCTTGGTCCCGATTCATGGTAAGCTGAACGCCGACGACTACTGCCCTATTTTGGATGACAGTGGGCTTCCTTCGTTGTGGCAGTTCTTCGGGTTCGACCCATGTTTCTTTTAGGACGACAACGCCAGCTGTCATGTATCGAAGTCCACCATGGATTAGTATGGTGACAGTGGGTTAACCGAATGGACTGGCCTGACCAGACCCCAGAACTGGACCCTGTCGAGAACCTCTGGAACGAGTTGGATCACCGAAATAAGTGGTGCAACAACCGTCCAAAATCGGCGTGGAACTTACAGATCCTCTCCAAGCCGAGTGGAAGAAAATACCACTAGCCGTCATGCAAGGAATTGTGGAAAGCATGCCCTGGAGGTTTGAGGCTGTAAATGCCTCTCGCGGAGGCTCTACTAACTATTGAATATGAATAAATTTTGTTTCTATCACAAGTGTCCAAATATTTATTGGTAGATAGTGTATATATACGACAGGTAGAGTTTGGACTTCTACCCGTTGGTCCGCGGAAGGTATTTTATTTTCCTTCTGCCACCCAAGGGAAATTCCAAGCATCATGGACACGAGAACAACAACATGTCTAAAATAAATATTGTTACATGAAATAAACTCTGCCGAACTGATTATTACAGTTACTTCCATGAACATGACGTTATGAGGGAGAATGTACTACTATTAAAGGGAACTTTTCGATGGAAAATACATTGCTTTTATATTACACTCATGAAAAAACTTTCTACGCGTCTCATGTGTGCCACATACTCTACATTAACTACAATATATTTTAGGCTAGCAGGAGTACCCGGCGATGCTCGGTATTGTAAGATTGTTTGTTTACCAAAATCAATTAAAAAATTAAACACGGCATGAATAACATAGTATAAAAATATATGCGAAATGAAAACCCAACATAAAAATATATAAATTTATAATAAACTCCTCAGTATTCAGCTAGATTCAGCCTTTCATCATTGTACCACTAAAAGCTGAAAAAGGAAAAATGTCAAAGTGTCTTTTGGCCTAGTGAACTCGGAATGAAAAATTAAACACTGTACAGTCGATTCCGGTTAAAACATAGTATAAAAATATATGCGAAATGAAAACCCAACATAAAAATATATAAATTTATAATAAACTCCTCAGTATTCAGCTAGATTCAGCGTTTCATCATTGTACCACTAAAAGCTGAAAAAGGAAAAATGTCAAAGTGTCTTTTGGCCTAGTGAACTCGGAATGAAAAATTAAACACTGTACAGTCGATTCCGGTTAAAACATAGTATAGAAATATATGCGAAATGAAAACCCAACATAAAAATATATAAATTTATAATAAACTCCTCAGTATTCAGCTAGATTCAGCCTTTCATCATTGTACCAGTAAAAGCTGAAAATGGAAAAATGTCAAAGTGTCTTTTGGCCTAGTGAACTCGGCATGAAAAATTAAACACAGTACAGTCGATTCCGGTTAATTGGACCACATCGGGACGCGATCATTTTGCTCCTAACAACCGACTGGGGAATAATATTACGCTTATGCAGTAGGATTTGTTTCGGTTGTTTAGGATTCGGTCCGAATAAGCAGCCGGTCCGATTAACCAGTGGTTCAATTAACCGGATTCGACTGTATAAAAAACATAGTATAAAAAAAAACCATGGTAAATGTTATACACATCAATAATATTAAAACCCAATATAATTTATATAAATTTATAATAAACTCCTCAGATTTCAGCTAGATTCAGCCTGTCGTCATTGCTGCAAAAATGCTGAAGTTAGCAGAATTTCCCAACAGAACCATGAAATGACTCTCATCACTTACTGAACTGTAAACAAAAGCTGTACCTTTTAATTCTAAACTGGTAAATCTCACAACTTGTCTTGTTCTTTAAGCTTTCTTACCAGCATGAAGTGTGCGATCAGCTTCCAGCCTTGCATTTTTCTCAACTTGAGATTCTTCAGCTCTCGCAAAAGCCTGAGCTATGCGATCAGCTTCCAGCCTCCAGCTTCAGCTCCAATCTGTGTTCTTTAGATTCCACATTCCGAGAAACTTGCTGATTGGCCGATAACATTTTATTACTTGGGGAATTGCTTTTATTTCCACGAAATATAGCCCGTTTATTTTTGGTGCCACTCTAGTTTTTCCATTTTATGCGTAAATGAAAAACGACGTAAAAATAACGATCGCTCATGAAGCTAACGTTCCGCAGATGATATAAAGATAAAAATATATATTGTAAAGATAATATAAATATAATGATATACTCTTTTGAAGATAATAGTAATATAAATAAAAAAAATTCCAAATGATTATTGGTACGATTTACCACTTAAACTTTGCTGGTTCGTTAACATAATTAAATTGATGGACTGTAAATTGGTTCGAAATGTTTTATTTTCAACAAACAACGAGAGTTTTAAATGTGCACACAACGCACCGACGAGTCAAACCTCCGAACAACAACAAGCTTCGAACAAGGTTCGAGGTGAATGAATTTCGGCATCCATATGGTTGCTGTACAAAGCAAAACTAGCGCCAATGCTCTACAGAAATGGGAACAATAATAGCGCCAAGCGCTAGAGAAGCGGTAACAATTATTGTTTTAGAAGTTAACGTTTCGCTAACTTTCAGAAAAAGCTAAAATCCTTTGAAAAACACCCCACCGGTGTTGCAACTCTCTGCAAATCTATAAACCGCAAAAGAATGCAACAATAAAACGATAAAAAATATAAATCTATTAATTAAAATAATTAAGCGCACACAAATGTATAAATTACACAAAAGTTTATCTAAATTCTTTGATCTTTATAAATCTCCAGTAAGGAAATATTTTCGGGGCATTTACAGAACATCGTATATTTCACTTTTGAAAACACGTATTTACTGAACATCGTCTCAATAAGAAATATCTCAAATGCATATGGCTACAAAGAACATGTGTTAACAGACAACGGCGGTAACCGAAATGTCTTAAAATATAAATTTTAGAGTATAAAATTTGACTTCAGTTTATTACTTGGGTTATTATGCTTATTTATTATTATACGACTATTTATTATTTAACATATCACTTGAAACTTGATTTTATTTTTATTTTCTAGCGTGGCTGAATGTTGGTAGAGGGCTGTGAATCCTGAAGGGTGGTTTGGTTTGTTTTGGATTAGAGCGCTACGGTCAATTTTTGCTACACGAGGGCTAATTAGACCGGGACCTACTGCTTGAAGCCGATTCCGAACGGCTACAAACGTCCATGCCAAGAGTGGGATTTGAACCCACAGACTTTGGTACCGAATGCCAGCGCGCTAGCTATTCGGCCACCGTCCGGCCCAGCGGGGTGAATTTAGAAAATCTAACAGCGTGAGGCTCTTACATGTTCTGGTTTCACCCTTCAAAAGTTGTTGGTTTTTTATTAATGAAAATTAACGGCAATTAATTCCGATTCCGGATGTCCTTAGTTGCTTCAGCTGTTTTTAAATACGCCTGTATGTAAAATTTCCCGGTCGTCGCTTCTAAACTGATTCTTTGATTTCTATACAATTACCGACAGACAGACAAGCATCCATTTTTATATATTATATATAATGAATAAATTGCTTTTCCATTGTGCTCTAATAAATACTTCAATCTGTAACGGGAACTATAGAATCATAAAAATCTAAGAACTTTAACTTAGGCTGTTGTGTACTAACCCTGTTGGATTAGCTCATCTCAATATTAACCTATGGAAAAAATGTGTCCAAGGATTGCCGACTTGGATTGAAAGGTTTTTTAAAATTTGTACCCCGTAATTGAGAAAGGATTGTTACACTTTGGGGCATTTTCCAGTTTTTTTAATGCAAATAATATTTTAAATTGAAATTATGCTGGGGGAAAATCTGGTGTAGTGTGTCTTAAACGCTTCTAAATTCCTTTGGTGGTCGGGATTTATAAAATGAACCCCGTTGCCAGATGCAGAAAAGTTCGGGCTATCTGAAAATACCATTTTTATTGGATTATCAGCATTTATGTATCTGTCAATAGTAGACATGTTTTCTCCATAGGTTAACATTGAGGTGAACTAATCCAGTAGGGTTAGTACAAAACAGCCTTAATGGTCAGACTGATAAAAAAAATAAGAACTATATTAACTAACATTTGGCAATAGATTTCAGCAAATGAAATGCAAATGACCAATTTTTGAAATAATAAGCTTTAGCATAAAAAAATTTAAGCAAGGATGAATTATAGATCTTTTATTGTAAAAGACTGTATCAAATGAACTAAACATTTTCTCTTTTGATTCATTGTGTCGTTAGGAATGACAGTTACTTGAAGAATAGTTTTTCTTTCAGGCTTCATTTTGAAATTCAATTTCTGTTAAGATGTTTCTATTCTATAAACATATTTCTTTTCATTTTTAATTTTTACTAATCATTTTATAGTGTTTAGCATTGGGAATTATGAAAAAAATCACAGTACTGAAGTTGTTTATTATCGATTAATTTTCGACATTCTTTTAGTTTTCTCTAACTATATTGCAATTCTGCTCATCTAATCTTGTGACATGAATCACTTCAATGGCGACATTATCGAAGCAAAAGTAAAAGTCTGCACAAATCCTATTCGACACAGCTTATTTGTTTGTGATTTGTCTACTATATAAGACAGTGTGTTTGATTATAAAATGTAAAATATAGCTAAAGGTAACAATGTATTAAAAGCCTTAAATATTACGCATATGCAAGGATGTGATTATTTCCCCTATTTTCCTTTCTTTGGAATATATACAATTTCTTCAAAGCGGCAAGAAAATGATTTGATCATAGTGTTTTAGGGCATAATTCTTTTTTATCTGAAACCGATATGTTTGGAATGAAGATGAAATTACAGATAAAAAACGACTTTACACAAGCTATGTGCACATATACACGCATACATTATATATATATATATATATATATATATATGCCAGATCTAGAAGTTATTATTTAAAAAGAAAAAGATTCACTAACGAATACTGAACCTCCGTTGGCAATGTGTTATTGTTTTCGCGGAGAGTTCAGGGTCACCGAATTGCTCGTACGCTCTGTCTGACGCAATCCCCGAATATTCTATCAGAAAGGGGCTCTAGATGATCACTCACGCTGTGGCATAACGTGAACGTGCTAGAAAGAAAAATAGGCAGTTTAGGGAAATCTTTGATAGAGTCAGGACGCGCGTTTTCCGGCTGGAGGGGTTGAATTGAATTTGGCGGATCGGACTGGATAATTAATATTTGAATAAACGTCTCGGCACAACATGGAATTCCTGTAATCCCAGCGTCTTTTATTTTATATCTTTATTTTATATCGTCTTTTATTTCTCAAGCACAGTGGACTTATATTAATTTTATCTGCAGCTGCGTCACAGGTCTGACATATATATATATATATATATATATATATATATATATATATATATATATATATATATATATATATATATACATGTATATATATATATAATATATATATATATATATAAATAAATATATATATATATATATATATATATATATATATATATATATATATATATATATATATATATATATATATGGATAACTGACCGAGCAATAATTTTTAGAAAAATATATAGGTGAGGCTCCATGTAATAATTTACCGAGCCTAAGAAGATAAACTATTAATCATACAGAAGTAATCTCTTTTTACAATATAGATTCATTTGGAGGGGAAAAACACGTAAATGAGGAAGAGAGAAAACATTTATATGTTAGTACTTATTAAATTGTCTCTATACATATTTCGTTTTAAGCCAAAAGTTGAAAATTTCTTTTTTACTGATATTAGTATTTATTAATAAAAATAAATTTTTGCATAGCATAATAGATACAATGATTCTATTGGTTCTTACATTCTAAGGATTTATATTCGTCTATATTTTATTTGAATTTTAAAGCTTAACCTCGAAAAGTTTAGATATTGAAACAGGTTTCACAATGCATTAAGGTCGATCGTTCCTTTCAATGGTGTTTAATGTCTGACACAAGCCTGTTATGATTTCATAAATTTAAGAATACTTTGATGATCTGTCGGTGTACAATCTGTAAATAGTTTTAAAATATTTTTTTTTCTGAGGAAAACACGGATGTAATTCAACATTTTTATTTTTATTTTCAATGGCAAGAATTACAATACAAAGATATCAAAAAGACAAAAATACAAGATAGAAAAAAGACGTCAGTTATTCCATCAATTTATGTCTGGCAACCCAATAGCGCCCCCATAAAGAAACGGGAGGTAGAGCAGGACAAGAAGCAAGGTGAGGCATGTTCATTTCTTCCTGGTTATCACACTGGAGACAAAGAGAGTCGGGAGCCAAATTAATTCTGTGGAGGTGCTTGCGGCAGCAATCATGGCCAGAAAAAAGCCGTAGCATTGCCACAGATTTACCTCAAGGCCACTCGGGGATATCATGGACATGGTCATACCAGGGCTTATGACCGCTACTAGCGGCAACAACTTGTGAGAAGGAACATCCGGGGGTCTTTTTGACTATCGTTTTGATGGAATGGTAGGCCAAATCCTGGTTGTTTAGCTATAAAACAAAAGTCCCCTTTTTCGCAGAAGTCAGCAGAAGAATCTTAAGAAACTCACATTGAGAGCCAGATTAAAAACTGTTTTTGTAGATCATTTTGCCGTAACAGCCGTTGCCCAGAATGCACCACGAGGATGTAGATCTACGTTGCACTCCAAGTAATTCAACATAGATTTAGGAAATTCTTTTCTACAATTTAATCGAACTTCGCACCTCTGAACAATGAAGCGAATTACTTTTAAATGGTTTCTGCAAGCGGACTCAGAATGTAACAAGGGAATTTACTTATACGCTCACTTCCAAAAGTTAAGCACGGAGAGGAAAATGTTAATTTCCGTAAGCCAATCTGAATCAAAGAAGATGAAATTTGCTGCAAAGGTAGAAGGAAGTATGTAAATATGTTAGGTAACAGCCAATCACGGTTTCGCGTCGAAAAATATGCAAAACAGGCAGTCTTATAAGAAGCCGGCATTGTGAAGGGTTACAGGAGTTGTATGTAAGTGCTGATGAAAAGTCTTTAGAACATTCGTACTATTTGTTTTCAAGCTAGACGTGTTTCTATGGCTTCCAGAAGACGAATGGAAGATTCTGAGCGCTGTCGGGCAATCGGACGCATTGAAGCAGGACACTCTATCACAGATGTTGCTCTTTTCTTCAGCGTTCATCATTCCGTCATTTCACGATTATGGAAACAATTCCAAACCAGCCAAACAGTTGTCCGAAGACCTGTAGCCGGTCGTACAAGGGTTACAACCCCCTCGGAAGATCGATATATTGCTGTTGTAGCCAAGCGGAATCGAAGATCGACCTCCACACGTGTGACATCTATGGTCGCAGCGGCCATTGGTAAGACGATATCTGCCACTACTGTTCGTCGAAGGCTGGCTACACATGAATGGTCTGTACACCCGAGTACCACGAGTTTGTGTTCCTTTATCCGTCCAGTCCAGAGGGGCACGATTAATGTGGTGCCGCCAGCATGGGAATTGGACTGTGTCTGATTGGGGTAACGTTATGTTCACAGATGAGTCCAGATTTACCCTACAACCCGATGATAAGCGTGTAAGGGTCAGGGGGGACCAAGGCACACGCAATTGGACAGAGAACATCACCAAACATAACTCATTCCGCGGGGGAAGCATCATGGTCTGGGCAGTGATTTCTTTGGGATATTGCACCGACGTGCACATCTACAGGCGAGGTTCTATGACGGCTGTACGGTATCGAGATGAAGTCCTAGACCCCACTGTGAAACTATACGCTGCAGCAGTTGGTCCTTCTTTCGTTTTAATGGACGATAATGCCCGTCCCCATAGAACTTCCATCGTTGACGACTTTCTGGAGAGTGAGGGTATTGCGCGTATGGAGTGGCCGGCTTACTCGCCGGACCTTAATCCATTTGAAAATCTTTTGGATGCCCTCGGCCGTGCTGTATGTAGACGTTTCCCACCTCCAGCCATTCTCAGAGATTTAGAAACTGCCCTGCTGGAGGAATGGCTCTCCGGTGGTTGATCACCTCGTAATAAGCATGGTCACACGCTGTACACTTTGTATGAAGGTGAGGGGTGCTCACATACCCTATTAATGTCGGTTTTTGTCGTTTGTTTTGCATTTAAACATCATTTTGTTAATGACGCAAATATGACGTCATCTTATAATTTATGAAAATTCAATATTTTTATCTCTGTATGTAATTCTTTGTTTCGTTTATGAATAAACATAGAGCTACTTACTTGCAGCATTTCATGTCAATCAAAACAGTACTTGTCCATTTTTTCGCTTTTTACCTCTCCGTGCTTAACTTTTGGAAGTGAGTGTATAAAGAATTTTATTGATATTAATATTATTCTTTGCAAATTTTAGAGTAGAATATTAACTTTGATCCAGCATTAAATATTTCTGCATGGAAAAACTTTACCATACAGTTATAAAATTTTTAATAAGATTTATCATCCCATATAATCCACGATAATTGAATCGGCAGTTTGAAGAAGGGAACGAATCCAAAAACTGTTTTGTGGGAAATTTTAAAAAAAATAAAAAAAAACTTTCTTATTTATTATTTTTTCTTCACTAAAATTCTATATAAGATTCTATACATTACCCGCTATTCCAGTGCCTTTTACAGCTTACAATTTATGATATTATTGATTACAATTTTAGGGCGTCTATATGTAAATAACAGTATGGCGAAAAAAAAACGAATTTCAATTTTTTTGGCGCTTGTTCCCTTCTTCAAACTGCAGGTTCAATTGAAAGTTTTCCCGAAATATTTAAGTTTATTATTATAACAACCAATGTTATAATACACGAAAAGTAAGATACATCTTCAAATCTGCCATTCATATTAATGCTTGAAACTTTTTACTCATTTCTAAAGAGTCTAGCTTTTTTGCGTAACATTTTGCTTTTGAATCGTGTTTTTTCTACCTTTATATATTTTTTAAATGATTAATGAAGAAACAGTTAAATATGAATTAGTTTCAACAACTTCGGGAAGCCGAAAATAGCATTTGCATATTTCCTTTTTTACTCGCGCGTAATTGAAACACACATAAGTTTGGTTATAGAACAATAGGTCATTTCCGTCTGTTATTTCCTTTTTGTTACCTGTCATTAAATTGCAATTTTTTTCCAGCTTATCAGATCTCACGAAATGACTTTCTCTCTAATAAGGTGATAAATCATCAAAATTTTCCCCAATCACGAAATGCAATGAAGCCATATAATAAACCGGAATATCGGAATAATTGACAGAGTTAAAATGTCCGTACTCTTATAGAGGTCACATTTAATTTATACTAGTAGGTAACCCTCCATTTTGACGTCATAATGGAAAAAGAATATGAAAGTTAAAAAATATCCTGAATTATCTAAAATATTGCATTTAATCCACACCTTGTAAAAGCAATCCCTTTCATTATTTTTTTATTTATTTAGTTTTTCATGCGATTGGAGTAGTAGACTGCCATCCAACCCGTCATTTTGACGTCATAATACTAAAAATTACGTCATAATGAAAAATTTATATGAAAGTTAAAAAAAATTTTTACAGTTCACTACCGGATTCATTCACATTCAAGTTTGTTGTTTACTTTCAGAATTCATCGCAAAAGTAAACAGATTTTTAAAAACTGTTAAATATACAGCTAAAAATATCCAATTTTGTTTTAGTTCTGAATGTTTTATAGAAAAATAGGCTGAACAAACGTGATTTGATGGAGAAGATATTTGTTTTTAGGTAAGAAAAAATTCTGATCCAAATCTGAAATTGAAATTAAGCCTATCCGGCGGTTTGTTTAATGAGGGCGTCAATTGAAAGATGAGTACAGCCCGGAAGTGTCATACAGAGACAACGGCTATTATATATAGGATTTCTTGCATGTTGAAAATCGTATTTTGAATATCAGTGAGAATAGAATTTTAAAAGTTCAACAAATAGATAATCGACTTAATAACTTATTATCTTTTAAAACACAGTGATTTAAAATGTTCTATATGCGAGATTTTTAGGTATTTATTCTGCGATATAGTTGTCCAGTGCACTGTTTAGGCAAGTGAAAGGAAATTCAATGTACAATTAATCTTGTTTCTGATGACAAATATAAAGCAAACAAGTGCTAATAAATACAGGATCTAAACTTAGCAACTAAAATTGTGTTACCAAACACATTTCCAAACCATTTTCTGCTTAAGGGGACAGTGGACTTTCAAAATTGTGAAATTTGTCCAAATATTCGATTTTTTTATTTGATTGAATTGTGTAACTACGGACGAGTAGGAATGTGTTGAAAAAAGAATTTTTAATTTCTGCGATTACTTTCCTAGTTATAGGCACTTGTATTTAATTTAGATATTATGTGGTTACTAATAGCAATCACTTTAAATGTGTTTTTCTCAAAATAAAAATTTTCATGTCATACGAATATTCAAACTGTTCCAGGCGCATTTCTAACTATCGTATTGCTTTGAAATTTAAGTTTTATATACTTAACTGTATATAAAATAAATCTTATTGAAAAAAATTATGCTTCGTAGCTCAGAATTTCTAAATTTTGTACTTGAAAAGATGATTTATAGGTATTTTGCGTCATAAAAAGGGTGTTTTCACTATTATTATTTTTTTCTCTTTATATTTTTAATGAATGCTTAAAATAAGCAATAAGTTTCATTGTTAGTTCTATAAGGTATCCTGTAAATAAAAATTACCATATTATATGCGAAAAAAATGCGCATGGAACATTTTTAATGAGGCCAATTTTTGATATAATTAATAATTCATAATTCATAAATTATTAATAATTCATTATTAAATTTTAACCACTTTTACATATTTATGGTACTTATCATACATTCAAATTTCAAGCAAATCCATTCAAAACAAAAAAAGTTAGGTTTGAAGGTCCACTGTCCCCTTAAAGTTTTATATTGTTAGAAATACTATCGATATTGGTTTCATTATTCTAGAAACGTACCTATATGTAATCAATTTACATAGATTTTATCTAGACAAATTCAGGAATTTTTATGATATGGGGATTATTATTGTTCTTTAGAAAATTGAAAAATATAAAGATATTACTGCAGCAAGTGCAAATGTATTTATATATTCAAAACCTTTTCTTTTCAGATGTACTAGTATTATTTTCATAGAAAAAATCTTCCTGAGTGACCATAATTAAAGAATTCTTGAAAACAAAGCAATCAGATGCACACAATCGAATCCTCTTAAATAAGCGTTATAATTCATAATTTTCCTAATATTTTAGGAAGGAATCCTTTTATCGATACAACCATAGGACTAAAGATGGTTTGAAAATGAATCCACTGTATGTCACATCAGATCAGGGAGGTAGATAATAAATTAACCCTGTACAATGAGAAAGTAGATTTTATGTAAACATAACAAAGCTTTTTCATGATATCTGTCGAAACACGGCCCTGAAATCTGTTCTTTTATTTCAGGAAGGGAAAAGTTGTTCTTACTAAAAACTGGATGGAATGGTTAGAGATTCAAATGCTGTTGAATATTATTCCCCACATATTTGATCGGGAATATAGAAAGTGCACATACAAGATATTCCTTATTATGATATTATGAAGATCCTGATAGTCATTGACAAAGCTAGATTGTCAAGACACTTGTATGTTTTCCATTAACTGTAATGACATCTTTATTATCCATTACGAGACAAACAAAAGAAATTTTATGGACGAACAGACAGACCTTGCTCAATTGTTCTGGTAATGACATCGAGGGGAATTTCTACAGCAGATATAAAATAAATTGCAACTTACATCATTTTCCCCATCTCCTCGGAAATGGTTTATTTCAACGCTGTAATTGCATGGTATTGATGATAACGAATCAACCACCACGATTCATTTATGTGATTTATTTATTTTTCTCTGTGAAATCTCCCTGAGATAAAATATGGACTCATTGGCAATACTCTACCGTTCATGTTCTCGTTTTATCGAAATATTATATGCTGAACGCTTCTGCTTCAAGAGAAAACCCAATAAGATGCAATCAGAAGACTCATTGTATAACTGTCGTTTACAACCAGCTTTCTGCTGACCGTTTAATGGGATACTCTTATTTTATATGCTTGAGAATTTGCACCAGCCTGTTTACATAAGCTACACTAAATCAGCTACGCAGTTTATCAAAATTAAATTTAAAAGAACATTCTAGAAGTTATTCACCTAATACATCATGTTCAGTTGTCTAGACCCACTTTCCACTATTTGATATTGCCTCTATATTTAAAAAAAAGGAAAGAAATTAAGCCCTAGCTTTTATTCGGTTAATAGGCCTGGGAAAGCAAAAGGTGACCATAGAGCTCTAAAAACAAACATAAATATATTTTTCTACAAAAGATGTCAAAGATTTTAAAATATTCATAGGAATATATTTGTTACTCTTTTGAATCTTCCAATC
The DNA here is from genome assembly GCA_907164885.2 of Dolomedes plantarius. Taxonomy (NCBI): domain Eukaryota; kingdom Metazoa; phylum Arthropoda; class Arachnida; order Araneae; family Dolomedidae; genus Dolomedes; species Dolomedes plantarius. The sequence goes on from OU015493.1 coordinate 202,512,426, forward strand.
AGTAATTTGGGTTTGGTCTGGAATGCGTATATGCACATTTTCAGAAGTTTGGGGTGTTTATGACGCACACGCTGTTTCCGTGACTGGATGCTTACCTATCAATGGGAATAGAAACAAATATAAAAGGCTTTTTATAAGGTGCGATCATGTTACTCTTTTTTATGGTTGCAAAGGCTGTGCAACTATTTAATTTGTTATAAACACACACTCATACACATGTTGCCTGTAGAGCAATAAACTGTTCAGAAACAACCATTGTGAGTCCAAAATAAGTTAGTATTTTGAATAAAATGTACTTATGTAGAAATTAAAAAACATCCCATCTCTATTAATAATTGTACTCCTCTCATTTTAATAACAATTAGATAATAATTACACTTTACAGAATGAAATATCCCCTGCCCCAAAGCAAATAAGTAAGAAATACTTAGATTTAAATATGTAAAGCTTTATCGATATTAAAAGAAATATATTAATTGGTAGTCAGTAAGGAGTTTCACAAGAGCACGCAGTAATCTTTTTATAACCAAATTTAGTAATTTATGTTACCGCACAGAATAATATATATATATATATATATATATATATATATATATATATATATACATACATATATATATACATATATACATATATATATGTATATATGTATATATGTATGTATATATGTATATATGTATATATGTATGTATATATGTATATATGTATATATGTATATATGTATGTATATATATATATATATATATATATATATATATATATATATATATATATATATATATATATATATATATATATATATATATATTCCTCTCCTTGATACCACAGTTGTTACACAAACCATAGGAAAAAATTCAAAATCGTATCATGAAGGCTGCTATGTACTAAGAAAAAAAACCGTATTTCCCTTTTCCTCTTCTTGCAGAGTCTTGTGGTGGGAGGAGTCCAGTTGTCAGTTCGAGAATTCCACTCCCCTTAGGATTGACATTTTGAGGGATTGTAATGGCTCTCTCTCTATAGGGGGGTTAAGCGCTGCACCCACATTTTTCATTTAAAATATATTTTTGTCACTCTATTTACAGGTGCATAAATGCTGATAATCAAATAAAATTTGTATTGCCAGATAGCCTGAACTTTTCTGCAAAGCGCTACAGGATTCCTTTTATAAATTTCGTCCACCGAAGGAATTTATGAGCGTTTAAAACGCACTATACCAGATTTTTCTCCGAATAATTTAAATTTTAAAATATTAATTGCATTTTAAAAAAAAAAACGAAAAATGTACACAAATGTAAAATTTCTTTCTCTATGACGGAGTACAATTATTTTTTTAAAAATCTTTGAATCCAAGTCGGCAATCATTGGACAAATTTTCTCCATAGGTTAACACGCAGGTGAGCGAATCCAATGGGGTTAGTATACATCAGCCTTAACCAATGTAAAGATGCAAACCATGTGTGTAACCACCAGTTCCAAATCAAAGAATATAAATGTATATATATATGTATATATATATATATATATATATATGTCACACGGGAGCGCGAGGTCTAATCGGAAGCGGTTGTAAAACTAACGC
>OU015493.1:202521504-202606504 GCA_907164885.2 Dolomedes plantarius
CCCTTAAATAAAAAGAAAAACAAGGAAAATATATTATATAATTAACGAACCGGGATAACGAAATTTTAACCTCTTTTTTCTGTACAGACAGACTTCAGTAACCTTAAATTTTAAAAGCATTTTAGTTCAATCAGAAAATTATCTGGGAAAGAAACAGTTTATTTTATTTTTAATTATGTTAGATGATCCATAGCGAAATGCTCTTAACGGAACTAAACGGGCAGAAATACTATTTTTTACTTTGAACGTCCAAAATTATAATTTTAAAACTACCAGGAGAGGAAGCTCGTTGATTTGATTCTTCATAACATCTGCATAGATGTTAAAGTAATTAGAAATAATTTGTTTCACTGGAACACGATGAAATGAGAGGAACTATTTTTAAGTTAATATGCATGTATTGGAGTGAGTTTTCCTGGAGCAAAAAATCTCTCTTTTATGAACTCAGTTGCTAAAATTAAATTGTACTTTCAAATGGGCAGATAACATAACATCTGCAGTAGGATATTGCGTTTAACCAATATTATAAGGTAATAGATTTGACAGTTATTATTAAAATTTATAACATACCAGTTCCGAAGTTCTTTCAAATTCGAAATATCTTCGAAAGTGTTCTTCATGAGACTTATATTTTACTAGCTGAAAACCCGCGCTTCGCTACGGAGTACACTCAAATTAAATACAACGGTCAATGTATGCAATTAATGTCAAAAAAATAAATATATATATATTCATAATAAATGCGACGATCAATGTATACAATTGATGTAAAATATATATTCTATAAAAAAATCGTAAGGGATATTTATTTTTTTTGGATAATATCTAATCGTCTGCTGCATTAGAAAGAAAAAAATATTTTTTTGTCTATTTAGTTGTTATGCACGTGACGATAAATTTATTTAAACTACCAGAAAAAGAAATCACGTGATCGGCATTTAATAAATTGAATTCTAAAAATTAATCTTTAAAAATTCACCAAAAATCAGAAAATGGAGGTAAAGGTTCGGAAAAGATTTCACTTTAAAGGAATTTTTTAGGATCTTTCTCGTGATATAAATTTTATAACCCTCAAATTATTATTTTAAATGCAAACTTAAAAAAAGTTACAAAAACAGCTTAAAAATTTAATTTAAAAAAATCTAAGAAGAATTTTTGAAAAACCTTTCTTAGTGCACCCCTACACCATAACAAGAATCGTCATGCAAAATTTCAGTCCTTTAGGTCCAGCGGTTTGATCTGTGCGTTGTCTGTCAGTGAGTCAGTTACGGAACTGTTTTATATATATAGATTACTAGCTGAAAACCCGCGCTTCGCTACGGAGTACATTCAAATTAAATACAACTGTCAACGTATGCAATTTATGCCAAAAAATAAATATATATATTTATAATAAATGCGATGATCAATGTATACAATTGATGTAAAATATCTATCTATCTATATATGTATATTTATAAAAAAATCGTAAGGGATATGCATTTTTTTGGGATAATATCCAATCGTCTGCTGCATTAGAAAGAGAAAAAAAATTTTTTTTTGTCTATTTAGTTGTTACGCACGTGACGATAAATTTATTGAAAGTACCAGAAAAAGAAATCACGTGATCAGCATTTAATAAATTAAATTCTAAAAATTAATCTTTAAAAATTCACCAAAAATCAGGAAATGGAGGTAAAAATTCGAAAAAGATTTCATTTTGAAGGAATTTTTATGATCTTTCTCGTGATATAAATTTTATAACCCTCAATGTATTATTTTAAATGCAAACGTAAAAAAAGTTTAAAATACAGCTTAAAAATTTAATTTAAAAAAATCTAAGAAGAATTTTTGAAAAATCTCTCTTAGTGCACCCCTACACTATTAGAAGATTCGCCATGCAAAATTTCATCCCTTTAGGTCCAGCGGTTTGGTCTGTGCGTTGTATGTCAGTCAGTCAGTGAATGAATGAATGAATGAATGAGTCAGTTACGGAACTGTTTTATATATATAGATAAAAGGGCTCATAAATCGAGGTTTAGTTACAAATGACTTTGGCCAAAACACGTTTACTAGCCAGTATTACCTCTAGAGCTCAGGTAGGAATATTACATATCAGTGGATTACTAGACACTGCAGATAACGAGAGAGCTGATTATCTTGCTAAAGAGGGTTTTAAGTTTCCACACACCGCGTACTCTATCCCTGTATCTCCGAGCTTTTGCTGAGATAGACAAACAATTCAGGGAGGCAGTTGGCAACACATGTAGAAATGCAGGCCTTGTGTAAGACTTGGAGTGAACTGCTGTCTGGCACTATCCACCAGGACCTCCCAAGACACATTGCTGTTGCAAATTTTAGATTAGTGACGTTTCATGATTTTTATAGTGGACACCTGCATCGCATTGACGTTGCATGTTCCCCTAACTGCCTCCTTTGTTCTGCTGGAGAACTGATGGATTTTTACCATATTTTATCTTGTTCTTTTCTTCAAGACAAACACTTTTAAGTCGCAAAATTTTATAATAGAGCTCACCTGTACTGAGCTACCCTTCAGGAGTAATTTCATTCTGATATACATTTCATTTTAAATTTTCTCTTGATATGCATCACTTATATACTCTCATATGCATCACTTATGCAGATTTGAAATAAAAATCGGTTTAGAACAGTTTAATGAGAACAATAAAATAAACATGATAATTCCAGGGAAATAAATTAGGAAACAATTTTTATTTAATAAGGGGGTCCGGGACACATTTTCAAAATTTTTTTTATTTATAGAGTTAAAATTTAGAATTTTTTTGCGATGCTTAACCATATAATTTGTAAACAAAAATCACATCATAAAACTTCTCAAAAAGTTTTTAAAAAATTTTAAAATTTTAAAATTTTAATAAAAGTGGGGTAATTTAAAATCGTTATAAATCGAAATATTAACTGTCGAATTTCAAAATTTTTTCATTTAATTAAAAAGAAATATTTAAGTTTTAATTCCGATTCAACATTTTTTTAAATATCAATTTTTAAAAATTTAAAAATATTTAGATTAAAAATTACGAAAAAAAATATGTAACTTATTTTTAAAAAATCATATTTTCCAAAGTAAATATTTTTTTCAAATTTGTAGACATAAAATTAAAGTAAAATAGTTGAAAAAGATATGTTACAAGTTTCAAGCATTTATCTTTAACGGTTCTTGACTTATAACAATTTAAAGACGAGAAATGGGGAAAAAACCCATCATACAGAAAAACGCACTTACAGGTTTAAATAACTATTGGCTACTATTAGAAAGTTGAAAAAAAAATAATAATTTCTCATGTTCTAATTAAGATAGAAATATGATTTAAACGTCATTTTAAGCGCAAAAAAACACAAAATTTTTTAATGCAATAAAACTTTTTTCGGAAATTCGAACAATTTTGTGTCCTGGACCCCCTTAAATCGGTAAAATAAATAGCAAATAAAAAAAGAAATATCTCATGAAATTTATTGTAAAACAGACTAAAATAAATACAATTACACAATTGTATTGAGTGGAAACATTTTTATCTGATTTTTTTTAGTCATTTTCAACGTAGGATTACGTTCCTCCTTAACGGTCCTGCGGAAAGGAAAATTTCAGACGCAAAAACTGTCTGTTCATCTGCCCTCGCGAGTTATAATTTTGGCAGCGCGCCAAACCCAGTCTAACGCTTCGACAAGTTAAACAGAAAAGTACCAAGATGTGTCAAAATTTTGACATAGATATATCTATATATATACATACGCACATATATATAGATACATATATACATACAAAAGAGGTACGCAATGATAAGCAATCCTACGTTAATAACCCGTGGTAGTTTCGTTAGAAGAGATAACCTGAATTTTTTTTTTATTCTTGCATTCAGTTAACAATGACATGTATTTACAGAGTAAAATATACTTTTAAATATATATATATATATATATATATATATATATATATATATATATATATATATATATATATATATATATATATATATATATGTATATATATGTATATATATATATATATATATATATATATATATATATATGTATATATATATATGTATATATATATGTATATATATATAAGTATATATATATATATATATATATATATATATATATGTATATATATATATATATATATATATGCATATATATATATATATATGTATATATATATATATATATATATGTATATATATGTATATATATATATATATGTATATATATATATATATATATATATATAGATATATATAGATATATATATATATATATATATATATATATATATATATATATATATATATATATACATATATATATATGTATATATATATATATATATATATATATATATATATATATATATATATATATATATATATATATATATATATATATATATATATATATATAGATATATATATAGATAGATAGATAGATAGATGAATAATATTTATTTTTCTATTGAAGGATCGAAACGTAGTTCCTCAGCAGTATCTTCGATGGACAGGTGCCAAAGTACCTTACGTTATTGATACATCGTTACGTAAGTGAATATATTAGCTAGTAATTCATAGTGTTTGTATTCGATTACACTGATCTGTGCCAACATCAGTAATTACATCAGGTTACAATTTTAATTTAAAGCATTCAAAAATTTCCATTCTGAATATCATAAACTTACTTTCAAAAGCAATAAATGTTTAATTATTTTTCCTACCTAGCAATTTTCCTAATCTAAATATTTGTAACTTCTAAGATAATGTTACAAAAAAACCTCAGGGCGAATCCTGCTTATGATTACTCTGTTGACAAGCGAAAAATTAGAGGTAATTTTATTTGTCCGACTTTAAAACAAGAGGTGATATTTTGTTTGCATCTAGATGAAATTTATAATAATTTAATACCACAACTGTAATACCGAAATACTCATCTTTAAAAGTTCCCATCAGAACTACATTTAAAAGTTTTTATTTGAAGTACTTGATGAAACTAACTATAAATTCTGCCATAAATGTACAATTTTTGTAAAATTTTACTAATGATACATATATTTTTATATTTTTTTAGTTCATTTTATATTTGTTTTGTGTAATATTTCATGAAGTTGAATTAACAGCATAGAACAGTAACATATGAGAATATCTAAACTTATATGAGACGTAAACGATAAAACAGCGCTCGATATGAGTTACACTGGAAAATCAAATGGTAAATTTTCTAACTTCTAAATCTTTATTCAAAAATTAGATACGTACTTACGTACTTTAAAAAACCCAATGAAATTTTAAATTCAAACTGATCCCCTCCATTGAATTTTAATTTTCTAGTTTATGTATTGGAAGAAAAAAGAATTCGGTTAACTGGGCTGAAAGTGAAAATTTGCCCAGTTTTGAACCTCTCGTAGTATAAAAATTTTTGCAATAAAAAAGTTATAATGGACAATAGTTATTAAACATTGCCATAAAAGACAAAGTTGGAAAGAAAATAAATTTTTTTTCTGACGTTTGTTGGATATAAAATCAAAATTCCTGAATGACAAAAAATGTATGAAGTGAACACAGATTTTTTTTTTTTTTTTGCGCACATAATTTGCAATGTCTCTGATTCCGGAACTTCATGTATAAAATAGTTCAAGTTCTAAGTTATTGTTATTGAAACTAATTACATAAGATGAGTATTAATTAAACACACATACAGATACATATATGCATGTATATACATACATATATATATATATATATATATATATATATATATATATATATATATATATATGTATATATACTGGATAATAGTCGAAAACGGTTTTCGTAGGATTAAATTGGAAACGTATGGATCTGAAATTAAAGTGTATCTTAATATGTGACACATACAGAATTTCTTTAATAATCTGAAAACTTTATTTTATAAATTTGAAAACTACCAAACTTCATATTAATTTTCTTTATAGAGACAAATCATTGGACATATCTTAGAAATCATATGCTTATATTCTTAAAATTTTTTTCAGAGCAACACACACAAATAATTCAAGCAGGATTTAACGATTATCATAAAAGTACTTGTATTAAATTTGTAGAACGAACCACAGAAAATAACTACATTCGACTGTTTGCTGGAAACGGGTGAGTACAGTTATTTAATTATTATCAATAATAAAAAAAATACTTACTCTCAAATACAAAAAAATTTTTTACGAAGACTGATTTACACCATTCTATTTGTCAATTTATCATGCGAAGATGATACACACACACACACACACACATATATATATATATATATATATATATATATATATATATATATATATATCCCTATGTATATGGAGGTTATTCTCAAGTTATCATAAAAGTTAGTTTGATAATAATTTGAGTTAGTTTCACTGGTAGGCCACAAATTTAACCTTTAGCTTACGGGGCCATTTTTCCGATTCCCTCTTTAGAAATGAAAATTTCATACCCCCTTTGTAAGAACGGCCATGAAGGGGGTTTTATATATATATATATATATATATCTATATATATATATATATATATATGACACGCGTAGGGCTACGCCCGTCATCTTACAAATTATGGCAGTCATGGTATATCCGGTGGTGTAGCAAAAGTAATCCAATCAATGATTGAGCAGGCATCAGTTCAATTTAATCCAGTTTAATTCTTTTTCATAATACCACATCTCCAGATCTACGCATTTAGTCGTTCGCCATTTATTTTTTTAGAGCCGCGGCGAAACACATCTGATAGCATCGACTTCTATCGCACACTCTAACCAAATTCGCGGGCATCTCCGCGCGCCAACTCTCCTTGGACATGCGCAGAGCCCGAAACAGACACCTTTCAAGGCTAAATAAAATGTAAACGTTCCTCCTCGACCGCAGAACTCAGAGGCACGCGAAGATTATATAATAAAAAGGGAATTTCCCTTTCCCAATTTGCGTCTTTGAATAAGAACAATTAGAGGCGAATTACGCCACAAATATAATTTAATTCCCAAGCCCATTTAAATTTAGAATAATCATTCTTTTCCCACTAAATCCTTTACATATATATATATATATACATATGACGAGCTTGACTAAATGCCGGCTCGAAGCGTTATCTTAATATCGTAAATCCCTCTTAAACTCCCTAATAATTATTAATAATATTGCAGTCAGTAAACATACGCCGTGGTAAATGATGACAAATTAATTACATCCAACAAGTTTATTCCAACTATTAATTTAAATACCCTCGAATTCAATCCGCAGATAATTTAGTTTTCCAAGTAATCATGTCCACCTCGCGACGCGTGACCGCTCAATCCAATTGTTAATCCCGCTCTCTCGATTTCGAGGTCAAAACAGCGAGTCCACTCTCCTTGCACATGCGCAGAGTCCAATTTAGAATTTTCTAGAAGTTTCTTCTCGCCAAATCTGTACAGTATCTAAAAATAATCTCTCTGCATGGAGCTTCATTTCACCGCGAATCGCAGGTCAATTACTGAAAACGGGTATTCCCTGATTTCACCCTTAGCGCGTCTTGAAATATCAAAACTAGTGGCTTTTTCGCACCCCAAAAATGATTCATCCCTAAGCCCCCTTTAAATTTAACTTAATTAATGCTTAACAACTTCCCATCCCATCCCCCTGAAGGCACGCACACAAGGAGTAGCTAATTCCATGTGGCAAGTCTTCAGAAGAGAAAAACACTAAAATTAATTTCAAAATCCTAAATAACTATGAACCAAAAAGAATGCTGAATAGGGCTGCAGTCCCCAGTCAACAAAATTTAAATTAAAACTTAAATGAATGAAAATTAATCCTAACCTAAATTTATCTCTCTTACACCCAGCCGAATTGAATCGAAGGCATGACTACATATTACATAAGTCTCCATTCGAGACATTCTTGACTTGAGACACATCACTTATTAAAATATCACTTATCAAAAATTGTAACAATTATTAAAAATACAATTAATTTAAAATATTATCAAAAGCACACAATAACACCTCAATATAAGTAATTACTATAAGGAAATCGGAAATCACCTATAATACTCAAATGTAATGTAGAAGTCCACATCTGTATACAACCCCCCCCCCCCCAAAAAAAAAAAAAAAAAAAAAAAAACATACTTTCCAAAATAACACCATAACTATATAATTGTATTTAAGACATACAAATTGATAAATATTCACAAAGTAGCTCAAAAAGAGAGTTGAAACAAGATAGCTTTTTTTTTTTATTTTTTTTAAAGACAACACACAAAGTTTAACCTCCTAAGTGGAGTCAAAAGGGTGTTAGGCACCCAACAAATAAAATCAACTAAGAAATGGATCTCTGAAATTCCCATTATTATTATTATTATTATTTTTTTAATCAAAAACACATTATAAAATTTGTTTCAATACAGTAAAATGCACTTATAAAATTGGAAAATCAATGTAAACCAAAATAATACTTCTTGAAACTCAGAATATAAACACAAAAATATATACAAAAAGAAAGAGATCATCACCAATTCAGGAAACCAGAATTTGCAAAAAAAATTTTAAATTGCTCATAATTTAGCACATTATACTTTGCTTCCCCCCCCCCACAAAAAAAAATGAATAAACATTTAAATGTCGTAGCATAACAATATCAAAGTTTTTTCCAATGTGAAAATATTAATTAATTTGTCTTAAAAACATGAAAATAAATCTTTCATACTCAAAATTTTTTCAAAATCTGAACCAAACCGTACACATAAATGTCAAATTTTTATTCAGCAGTTTAAAGCTCCACTGAAAAGTAAAATATTGAATGCAAACCAATTGGGAAGTGCCGTCAGAAAAAGTAAAATAACCTAATCCACCTAGTTATACCAAATTGAACCCATTCTTCAGTGAACAGGGGTGGGTAATATCAGTTTAAAATTTGTGGGTTGTAGCTCCCAAAATAACTGAATTTATTTTAATCCCGATGTCACCCCCAAAACATTCTTTTTCAATTAAACATGGCAATACAAAAACAACAATCTAAGATTTACTTCAAAACAATTTATAAATCATAAACACTGCTTACCCCAATGCAGTTAATCCCCACAAACAAAAAAATATAAAATTTATCAATTCAACGTTTCCAATATACAAATTTTTTTCTTCATTCTTGAATTTACCGTTCTCTGGTGATTTCCTTCGCTGGTCCAAATTTTCTCCATAACGAAACAACACAGATCTTCAAATTTAAACTGACAACGCAAGAATAGAAACAACACAGATCTTGAATTTGAAGCTGAAGACGTACTAATAGAAGCAGCACATATGTCGAAAAATAAAAGCATCGGGAAAAACTCTGTAGTGGATATCCGCGATGAATAAGATGAATCACAAATTTTACCGGGGAAAACACAAAAAAATCTTGGCTAATTTAAACACATTTCTGGAACACATTTCTGGAATCGCGTCACTCTCAGAAGACGGTGGTCGACAACTCTCAGAAGACGGTGGCAGGCAAATCGATGTACATACAAAAATCCGATGTTGGCGTCGCAACCTTCCACTCGCATTGGCACACGCAAAAAATTCTCGGCGTCATCAAAACGACTAATAATCCTCTCCGTAACTATTTTCTTTCTCCTCCACTGATCAACGCAATCACGAGGGAGAGATGAAAACTTGGACAAATTTACAGATTTAATTCTTTTAACTAATTTTAAAAAAGCTGTGGGGTTAAATTTTTTCCCTCGCGAGATCCCCAATCCTTCTCGGCTGTTGACGAACCTGACTAAATGCCGGCTCGAAGCGTCGTGCTCTTAATATCGTAAATCCCTCTTAAACTCCCTAATACTTATTAATAATATTGCAGTCAGTAAACATAGGCCGTGGTAAATGATTACAAATTAATTACATCCAACAAGTTTATTCCAACTATTAATTTAAATACCCTCGAATTCAATCCGAACATAATTTAGTTTTCCAAGTAATCATGTCAACCTCGCGACGCGTGACCGCACAATCCAAATGTTGATTCCGCTCTCTCGATTTCGAGGCCAAAACAGCGCGTCCACTCTCCTGGCACATGCGCAGAGCCCAATTTAGAATTTTCTAGAAGTTTCTTCCCGCCAAACCTGTACATTATCTAAAAATAATCTCTCTGCATGGAGCTTCATTTCACCGCGAATCCCAGGTCAATTACTGAAAACGGGTATTCCCCTGATTTCACCCGTAGCGCGTCTTGAAATATGAAAACTAATGGCTTTTTCACGCCACGAAAATGATTAATCCCTAAGCCCCCTTTAAATTTAACTTAATTAATGCTTAACATATATATACATTCAATCATTCTTGGGATACATGCTATCCCATCTAATAGGTTCAAGTGTGTAAGGTGTGATTATACCATTCTTTGAAAAGGGGTAGGAAAGAAACTAAGGCTGACGTTGATATTGTTACGTCGAAGTGTGAGATATACCGAATAAGCCAACACGCTGTTACGGTCAAAGCTTATTCGCAGGATTCGAGCAGGAAGCAATCTGCGAACACTAACGAACTGCCCTCAGCCTGAGGGATGTCTCTTATGAACAACTTAAGATCTTTCTAGAAATAAGGTAAATTAGCATAATAAATTAATACAAACAGGAATTTTCTCGAAATTTTAAGAAAGGTAACATAAATTTGAATGAAAGTAAAACCAGAACCAACGACCAGTCAGGCAGCAGTCCAGTGCTTTAACCATTTGGCCGTGCTTCTACTTGGCAGGTACTTTCGGAATGTGGCAATATAAGTTAATTCAGTTAGGTGTATATTAGACGGTTAGTTGAGATGCTTGTTAAATATTCGAACATAGAAGGCATGAATGGTGAAATTATTGTAAGTGAATTTGATAAAACATTTTTTTAATAACTTTAAAGGACAGTATTAGATGGGGGCCGATGAATTGTGGCGCCTGAGGCAATTTTTACTAACAGCGCCTTTACAAATTTTTGGAAAGGCGTTTAAGTAATGAATGTATCCCTGTTAGAAATAGTCTACTTAACAGAATGACTGACATTTGTGGAAAAACATATATTTATTTTTAAAAAAGCCTAAAACCTAAAAACATTGCAGAATTTTAAAAAAGTAGTATAGTTAAAGGTAGAGTTAGTAGAATGTGCTCAGAGGTTCATACATATAAGATGTAATTTTGAAATAATTGTGTTGTATTAGGGAAAAGGTGCTTGAATGGCCTGTTGGCAAACATTTGTTCTAAAAAAATAACACTTAAAAATAATGAAACGGTAACAAATATAACGGGTAAGTGCTAATTATTCAATCATACAACGTTGAAAAAACCTTGTTTCACAATCAAATATAAAAAGGGGAATTGAGAGTATCACATTATGATTATACTAAATACGGAGTAGTCTTTAAATTCAGAGGTTTAATTTTGTTGAAATTTAGAGTTCACTGTATAAAAATATTTTTAATCATAGCTTTACAAATACTGGGTTCTTGGAAAAAAAAGTGCTTTCTAATACAGGTTGTCCGGGATAAAGGTATCCTAAAGTGATGACATAGTTTTACGGAACTATCCATTAGAATTTTAAAAAAATTATTTAAATAGAAAGAACTTCTTCCCAAGTTTTAATATCAATCATAGATTTCAATCATAGTATCATAGATTTCGATGAGTGCACCTTTTGTAGCACGACTAACGTCTAAATGGTAATCCAGTTCTCTTCAAGTGATGTGTAGAATATCAGGTGATATTAGACATTTTGCTTGGGGATTCATTAAATCCGTTGTGTATAAACAAACAACTGAAACTGTGGATGAGTTAAAGAAGCGTATCATTAATGCAATTCGGGTAATAACTCCTGATATGCTACGAAACACTTAGAGAGAACTGGATTACTATTTAGACGTTTGTTGTTCTACAAAAGGTGCACACATCGAAATCTATGATACTATGATCGAAGTCTATGATTGATATTAAAACTTGATCAGAAGTTCTTTCAATTTAAATATTTTTTTTTTCAAATTCTAATGGGTAGTTCCGTAAAAATAAGTCATGACTTTTGGATACCTTTAGCCCGGAAAACATGTATTTTTAGTAAGAACTGTCTTCCCAAGCGTTCTATACTTTTTCCAGTCTAAGGTTTGGATGATCTTGAAGTTTCATTGGTCCCAAAGTAGTTTCTTCCTGAAAGAATGAAAAATTATGAGTTATGAATATTATTTATGAGTTACGAATAATGCAAAGTATGAAAATATTAAATTGATGTTTTTCAATTGATGTATTTCAAAATAAACATTCATTTCAGTGTAATACTTATACTAACTTTAACATTTTATAACGTATGAAGAGGTGGTGTTCTAACGTGGGACTTGTGATCTAATTATTAAAAAATACTTAGTGATTATTTGCAGAATTTAAAATGTAGCTTCGAACACTTAACAACATCTCTTACTATTCAACTCAAATGAGGTGACCCAACAAAAAAAATAATATCATAAAAGTGATGATTTATATAGATAAACATAATTATATTTCGAATTCAGCGAGTGGATTATCAAAGTACATATATTTCTATGGATACTCTCGAATGAAAACAATATCTATATTCCCGTTATCACGTACTAGTTCTCTTAGTCTAATACATTTAAAAATAGCAGTAAATAATAAAACTAAAAAACTTTATATCAGTTTATTAACTCCAATTTACTGCAAGAACGAAATTGTTCACTTCAAGTAAATTGTCATTGTTTAATCATTGTTTAATCATCATTGTTTAATCATCAGCCAAGACTTACAGAAAACATATCGTGAAAAAACTATTTCATCCCACCATTTTTGTCTAACTATTCTTCATTTTTCTTTGAAAAGGAAATGAGTATAAAGGAATTAAGTCAACGATATTCAATGAAGTATACGTAGAGAATTAGAATTTTACAAAATATTGCACACATAACAAGTATTTTAACTTGATTATAGTATCTTATACTTGAAAAGTTTCATAAATGTTAAGATGAAATACGATAAAAAAACTGCATTAAAACGCAAAAGCATAGATCAGTATCATTCGTTTCATACGTAGCGTTGAAGTTTATTGCGGTTCAATTCTGTGTTCTTTTATCGAAGACCCATTACATAAACACGAGATTATGTAAGATAATTTTTTTTTTAAATTGAATATATGAACCTAAAAAATAAATTTTTTTAATTCTTTTTATCTCCTGCAGCTGTTATTCTAATGTAGGAATGACAGGAGGTCAACAACTATTGTCTCTTGGAGAGGGTTGCATCTTCACAGGAACAGTTGTTCACGAACTTGGACATGCATTGGGACTCTACCATGAGCAAAGCAGATCCGACAGGGATCAGTATCTTGAAATATTCTTACAGAATGTGCAGGAAGGTTAGAAATCCTTTCGTTTGCTATACAGATTTCTGGCTACGTCTGCAAATTATTAAAATAAAAGCAAATTATGTTCAAGACCTTATATGGGTATAAAGGAATGAATTAATTAATGTATGGGGAGTAGGAGCAAGTGCGTTTTGGGAGACAAGTGCCTAGGGTCTACATTACTTATTATTGTTGTTGCTTAGCCCCCTGTTCTATAAAATGCTAGACCAGGCCCATAAAGCTTTCTCGTGTGAGCAACTGAGAGGCCTTGATCCTCTGCAAGCATGCTGACGGGGATTCCCACATAGTCCACAATGTGGGGAGGATTCGCAGAACAGGAACAAGGGGTAAAGACATTTGTAGAACTCTCGAAGGGCAAACTA
The DNA here is from genome assembly GCA_907164885.2 of Dolomedes plantarius. NCBI lineage: Eukaryota > Metazoa > Arthropoda > Arachnida > Araneae > Dolomedidae > Dolomedes > Dolomedes plantarius. Next base: position 202,535,261 of record OU015493.1, read on the forward strand.
TTTGGTTAGCCACTCCGAGCCAGGGCAGTCAGAACTGGTCTTGGAATACAGAAGAGAAATGCCATACCAGGGCGCTTGAGCAGGAGGCTCTTTCCAAAAAATTGTGTAGCCTGGATTTGAAAACGGATTGAACTTCTGAAACAGCTAGAACTTCAGACAGGGGCGAGTCCTCATAGCAGTCCTCATTTGCTAGTATGTCGGGCTGATCTTTACCGAGCAAACACATAAATTGTAAGGTCTTTAAAGGGGACAGTGGACCTTCAAACATAACTTTTTTTTTGTTTTGAATGGATTTGCTTGAAATTTGAATATGTGATTAGTACCATAGATATGTAAAAGTGGTTAAAATTTAAAGATGAAATATTAATAATTTATGAATTATGAATTATTAATTATATCAAAAATTGGCCTAATTAAAAATGTTCCAGGTGCATTTCTTTAGCATACAATAGGGTAATTTTTATTTACAGGTTACCTTACAGAACTAACAATGGAACTTATTGCTTATTTTAGGTGTTCATTAAAAAATAAAGAGAAAAAATAATAATAGTGAAAACACCCTTTTTATGACGCAAAATGCCTATAAATCAGATTTTCAAGTACAAAATTTAGAAATTCTGAGCTACGAAGCATAGTTTTTTTCAATAAGATTTATTTGATGTACAGTTAAGTATATAAAACTTAAATTTCAAAGCAATACGATAGTTAGAAATGCGCCTGGAGCAATTTGAATATTCGCATGACATGAAAACTTTTATTTTGAGAAAAACACATTTAAAGTTATTGCTATTAGTAACCACATAATATAAATTAAAAACAAATGCCTATAACTAGGAAAGTAATCACAGAAATTAAAAATTCTTTTTGCAACACATTCCTACTCGTCCGTAGTTTCATAATTCAATAAAATAAAAAAAATCGAATTTTTGGATAAATTTCACAATTTTGAAAGTCCACTGTCCCCTTAACGTAGTACTGTGGGAATGTACAGTAAAATTTCACATGACAGGCACAGGATTACTTCAGCGCTAAGTAGAATATCCAGAGGTGGTTACGAAATGTCACATATTTATTTCACCCACAATAGTGAAACTTTGCATCTGCACCAAAGTCGTTGAAGTGAAAAAAGAAGCAATATATAGACGATAATTACGCACTTGCCTCATTTTGACGGGGTAAATGCGTGCCGAGGATCTTACAAATATTTTCGGATCTGAAAATTTGAATTTGTTTCATCAAAAGCGTCTATTAAAGGCGTTGTTTCAAAGAGAAGGTGTTCATGTCTAATCTTCAAAAATCTTTACATTTCCAGCTGCTAAAACAATTTTATACAGCCATACAAAAACAAACTTTGTAAGTTTTGGTACGCACTTGCCTTAATTCGCTTATATCAAAATGCGTTGTTTCAAGGAGAAGGTGTTCATGTCTAATCTTCAAAAACCTTTACATTTCCAGCTGCTTAAACAATTGTATACAGTCATACAAAGACAAATTTTGTAAGTTTTGGTCCACACTTGCCTTAATTCGCTTATATCAAAATGCGTTGTTTCAAAGAGAAGGTGTTCATGTCTAATCTTCAAAAATCTTTACATTTCCAGCTGCTAAAACAATTTTATACAGCCATACAAAAACAAACTTTGTAAGTTTTGGTACGCACTTGCCTTAATTCGCTTATATCAAAATGCGTTGTTTCAAAGAGAAGGTGTTCATGTCTAATCTTCAAAAACCTTTACATTTCCAGCTGCTTAAACAATTTTATACAGTCATACAAAGACAAACTTTGTAAGTTTTGGTCCGCACTTGCCTTAATTCGCTTATATCAGACATGAAAATTTTATTTTTCTCACAAAATGGAAGAGAGAGAGAGAGAGGTACATGAAAGTTTGAATTTCTAATATACGGAGTTAAAAAATGTATACTGCTAAATGTACGCTTTTTACATGAATAATTAAATTTAGAATGTTTGAAATGACTAAATAATTGTTTGCCTTTCCACAGGTATGGAATTTAATTTTGTGAAACTGAAACCAGAGCAAAATCTCTTACTGACGACTTTCGATTATGCATCCATCATGATCTACGGAAACGACGCATTTTCCAAAGATGGATCTGACACTATGAGAGCAAAGAATGGGCAGAAATTGTCTAATCCTTACGCTAAGCAAGGAATGACTCCAACTGATGTAACTAGGATAAACAAGATGTACAACTGTCAGTGACAAAAATGAAATAAAATATAAAAACGTAATTCTACTCTTTATTTCTTGATAAAATTTTTTCCACTTTGTTTCCCAATATATATATAAAAATTGCCATATTTTGCCATAAGGAGATGTCTGCTGTTTGTCAATATTTTACTTATGATATGATTCAAATAAGCCAAAACCAATGGCTTTATTCACAATCACAGAATTACAATATGCACAAGAGAGATACTAATTTACAGCTTGTTTAACTAACAAAATTTAAAATAATAGTTGAGCTTTTATCTACATCAAAGGCGTCTTTATTCAGATTTGTCAGGATAAAATTGTACCTCTTGATTTATTTTGGTTTAAGCTCTATCAGTTGGTTTTGTGCGGCTGCACACCGTTGCGCCGGCCATCCGGACACGAATAGGGTGTCTGTATGAAGTCTGTTATGAAAACATCAACTTAAAACTAGTTCCGGAACATCCGATTTAAAACCTACCCGGAACTATTTTGCCCCCAACTTTCCTCCTTCTCGTTCAATTCAAAGCGGTGACGCGCGCACGGACGTTCTCCAGAACTTCTTACAAAGTTTGGATAAAAACGTTGGCAACATAAAAGGTGTGGTGATTTTTGAATTTTTCCAGCTCAAGAACTTTGTGGAGTCAGTCTTCGAATTTTCTTCGGCGTCGAAGAAAATTCCATGTGAGTGTCATCGATCTACTTATAGAGAAGGCATTCTGAACCACGTGGTTGCTCAAAGGAAATGCAATTAATCTACGAAGGGTTTTACGAAGAAATGAATCGATCTTATGTAAGCCAATTTTTTGCGCATGTGTTAGACAGATTTACACAAATGAAGAATTAACCAATGGGATGGATTCAAGACATCCTAATGTTTGTTGGTCCTTTGAGGAAGTATTGTGATGGCCACGTGAAAATAATTTTTGAGCTCTCCTAGCTCAAGTATTAAATAAAGTGTGGTAAGTGAATTCTAGTTTTAACCATTTATTTTGAATGCAATGTGCTGATCTTCTATAATCACGGCCACAAAGATAATTATTACATTGGTGCCCTGACCAGGATCAAATTACCGCATCACCGCTTTGAATTGAACGAGAGGGAGGAAAGTTGGGGGCAAACCATTTCCGGCTAGGTTTCAAATAGGATGTTCCGGAACTAGTTTTAAGTTGATGTTTCCATGTTATAAAGTCCTTCGTCAGGGTGCTATCGCGGTGATCTGTCATTAGAAACCGAATGCCTTAAGGGGGAGAGAGGTCGGTGGTGGATTATGCCTATACAGATTTCACCTACGATGACCACAATCCAGATTGCTGCAATAGCTCCTAAGATTAAGCTATAAGATTAGAACTCGGTGATAAGTCCATAGTTCACAGTTTCCGGTCAGACCACAAAACTCATCATTTTCTCATTTTCCACCAGGGGGCGGTACCGCCCCCTTTGGGAATCACTGTTCTAAATAAAAGTGGCAAAATCATTTTGGTATGGTCTAGATCAATTCTAGGTTGATCGGGGAGGTCTCTAGTGTTACTTTTTGCCAGTAAGGTGCCGAAAAAACAATAAATGCGTACGGCTGTTTCGGTGATGTCATCAATTTCAGGTGTAACTTGAAACCTGCGCGCCTGTGTTCGATTTTGGACTACATTTGTCAGAGAATAGTTCTCTAGGACTAAAAAAAAAGCTTTAAGTAGGACCTTAATGAAGTCTTCAGCGGTGTGACGTCATATGGTGAGATCGTAAAGAGTCATACGGCTAAGACGGTATCGCCCCGTTCTCCTCGGGATTTCAAAAATCTCGGAAATTAAAGTAACCGTGCGGCTCTGCGACACCCCACGAGTGAAGGGCACTTGGAATCGTCCCGGAAGCTCCGCGTTTCTTCGATCGGTGGTGGGAACATCGGTAACATCGGTAACTTCGACACTCTTATGTCGCTACTCTCACGGTTGATTCGGAATCGGTGCCAATGGCGTATTTTCTGGTGTCTTAGCAGTGGCCTTTGAGAGTAATAGAGCTTAAAATGAAGTAAAAGCGTCTCAGGTGTTACTTTTTGCGAATAAGGTAGTAAAGGCATATTTAAAAGAACAGATAAAGAGATTTTACTTAAGTACTTCGATTAATGAACATATGAATTAGTTAAGAGTTAAAAAGAGGTAACTTTAAAACTTCACAACAATCGTCATTGTTGGATAAGTTTTAATTTTTATTATTAACCCTACTGTTCTGTTCGATTTACTTTACGTATGCACCGTTAAGTCAATATGACCCGGTCTTCAATTTTAAGAAGTGTTGTAGTTTTAAAATTTGCTTCTTGAGCCTATTCCCTATTAATCATGATGCATATTAAAATTTTGTTAAATTAAAGTGAAATCATCAGTTTACCAAACATAGAAATTTATTTTCCTACATTATACATTGTAAAACCTAAAGGTCTAATACTTTTTTTAAATATGTATATATATATATATATATATATGTATATATATATATATATATATATATATATATATATATATGTATATATATATATATATATATATATATATATATATATATATATATATATATATATATATATATATATATGTGTGTGTGATAATATTACTAACTACCTATAATCGCCCATTCTGTAATTCATCTCTGCCATGGTAACCCGTCCTTCTTGTCTTGTCGTAAACGCTCCGCCTTCCCACATACTAACTTCCTCCGCCAATTCTGGCAACCTCTTTCACCTAATTCTATTTTGGCGCTTTTTTTGCGAGAGACGCTGGGCTGACTCGAAGCGAGTAAGATGTGTTGCTTTACTGTTTAATAAATTAGTTTGTTCCTGAAAGTAATTTTATTATTTTCCGGCCACGATGTATGCTCTTATTTCATGAGATGTCCATCCGGACATCTCATCTATATATATATATATATGATAAAAAGAACATTATCATTACAATTTTAACTAAAACTGATATTGTTCATAAAATAAATTACGTATTTCCTTATCAAAGCTTGAAAATTTGTCATAAACGTGAACATAACATTACTTGAAATAGTTGCATCATAAAAGATTAAAGTGTCCATCTGTACGCCTGCAATATCCTACTAAATAAAATTATGATCAGAATAAACGAAATATTATTATTTGGAACTGGGACAATAATACGTTACATGTGATTTGCAAACATGCTTCTTGCAGTTTGAACACAACAAATTTGTCTTGCTGCCGTTTTTTTATGAGCAATATTTACACCTTGTACGTTTCATTACACTAACGACTGTTGCAGATGGTCCTTAATCTTGGCCTGGTCCTCGAATCTGCTTCACTACATTGGGTGATTGTAGAGTTCTGGACATAAATTCACTGGAAGCTATGCGAGGTCTAATTAGAAGCATTACAAGTTCCTCCAGAAATAATCTCAATCTGGTTAAGTTGTTTTTATTCCAGCCTGGATCAACCGAAACCCATAGAACAAAAACATTATAAGAAGATACAACAAGTAAATTATAGAATACAATCACTGACCACCGGTTTGTTTTCATTTTTCATGTATAAGTGTTTATAAGTTGGTCAAGAGTATCTACCACTCCGTTAGTGCCTCTGTAATCTAATATTAGTTGAGGTTTCATGTCTGCCCTCGAACTTATCTCTTTGTCAGAATGTAGTGTACTCATTAGTACCACGTTTTTATTCTTTTTTGGAACATAGTTCAATACGGCTGTATCTTATGTGAAGCAAAAAGAGGAACTATGAACTTTTTTCTTAGTCATTTGTTGTAGCTCTTTTTTTTATTTTTTTGTACCGTACCAAGCATTGTCATTCACGTCTTAGAATAGATTTCCCAAAATTGTATGATGAAGGAAATTATCACAAGTAAGGTTGTTCCCTGTAAGTTTATAGGTAAGATAAGGTACTACCCGTATTCCTGATATTTCTGAGGCATCGCTGCAGGTTGTTTTACTGAACAAATTTGTACTTTCAGTACATATGATGTTTTGCTATCACACAATAACCATATCTTGACCTCATACACGGCTGGTTTGCTGGGAATATATTGTTTGAATGGTACTCTACCTCAAAATACCACTAACTGTTCATCCACAGTGACATTTCCATCGGGATAGTATAATTTGAGAACCACATCTACCCATTTTCTCCCCATTTCAAGCATGGTTTGTTACTCAGTCAAGTGCCAGTTTGTTTGTGCATCTTCTTTCCTGTCGTGTGGACCTATTGTAAAACGCATCATTGTACAAAACATCTCGAGGGGCTAGTGTCACGCGTAATATACTTCGATCCGTTTCTGCATACCATAAGCTTTTGACGATTCGGCATGTGACTTATACACTCCATCTAACAATAAAAACCCAATATACGCTCGAAAGGGCACATTATCTACATTTTTCCACTTCTCCTCAAAAACGTTTAGCCCCTCAATATTGGTCATTTTAATTATTTCAATTTTGAAAGAACTAAATATAACATGGAAAGACCTCACCAAATCTCTTATTCTTGTTGAAGCATATCTTGTTGCACCTGGTGCATTTTTTATTACGTTTGCAGAGACTTTTCATCCTTTTTTTTATGGAGGATCCAATTTCCATTCAATTTGTCCATCCCTTGATATAATTGATGCACTGGTATCAAATTGATCCACGTATTTCAGATTCATCATCAGAATTATCAATTTCACTTTCACCACTTGTAATGATTTTCAAACTCGGACAAGTCTTCTTCACAATCAGACGTCTCTATAACTTCTTGTAGGCCCATTCTACAATCTATCATATTGATGATACTAACTGAACACTCGTGAAACTCGAACTGAATGCAAGAAGTACAAAGCAAATCATATTATAGCTAATAGGACGAACAGGTCTAGGCTCGAAACAACATATCTATACTTGCATATTACATTGTTATGAATGACTCACTGTTTGTTTCAACAAGAAAACCAAATGAGCTGGCTGAGACTTGCATAATATATAGTACAAATCTGTTGATGTATATTTACGTTCTTATGAATGATTCTCTTTGTATCAACAAGCAATTATAAAATGTGCCAGTTGGACTTGCATATTGGATATTCCTAACTCGTGTTGAAATGTGCAGCCTATTTCAAATCAATTAATATTGATTTTTCATCAATTTTATTAAATATTATGGGAATATTACAAAAAAAATCAGGAAAATCTGCTAGAAGGATGTAATTAATTTTTAACAGGAAAAATTGTTATAAGGATATAAGGGAGTAACGGAATATCACTGCAGTTTTACATCGGGTCATATTGACCCGAACAGTACACGAGAAACAAACTAAAAAAATGCTCAAAATATAATGGGAAGAGATTTTATGGCAGTTAGATACTCTTATATAGAAACAAAGTCACAAGATCTAACACTGTTATCACTGATAGTTTATATTTTATACACTAATAAAATTTATTTCGTGTCAAACAGACCCGAACAGTACAGCAGGGTTAAAAAATTGTATTATTATATTACGAAATAATTGTAATACTCAAATGATTAAAATGATAAACGATAATGAGTAAAACATCGACATTTTTTTCCATTTTTGGGATGAAGCAAATATGTTTTCCAAAACATTTCCCACTTCTTATACGATAGAATCAGGTTTCAGTCGGGTGAGTTATTTATTCAGGCAAACTGGGAATCACCTTAACAATACCTTAGTCTTCGTTAATAGTGATACCTTACTATCCGTAAGACAAGGGGGGCCACTGTCGGAAAAATGTTGAGAAACTCTAGTATTAACGAGTAGAACACTAGCTTTCGAAAGTTTTTGTATTATTTTATTGATAGCCGTCTGGTATCTAAGCCCTAGTTACCGGTTGGATAATAGACCGAGTGAAACAAAAGTAGACCATAGAGCTCAAAAATAATTATAAATATCTTTTCCTACAATATATGTCATACGTTTTAACATATTCATTGTAATTTATTTGTTAATCCTTTTAATGTTCCAATCAATAATTTAGGTTCGCTTGAAATATGCGTGCACACATTTTTAGAAGTTCATGGCGTTCACGCTGTTTCGTGATTGGATGCTAATTTTATCAATGGGTAGAACCAAATACAACATGCCTTTTATTAGATACAATCACGCACTTCTTTTTATAATGTTGCAAATGTTTTGAAACTATCCAATATATTGTAAACACACACCCATACATTCTTGTTGACTTTAGAACAGTACCCAGTTCTAAAGCAACCACTTAGGCTTAAAATTACTTAGAATTTAGAATACTAAAATGTACTTAGAAATTAAAAAATAATCATCATAACAATTACAGATAAAAATTATACTCTACAGAATGATATAAAAATTTACTTTAATGCAAAAAAGATTGCAACATTTAGTTTCAAAGATGCAAAATTTTATCGATATTTATGAAGTTTAAATAAGTCAGCCAGACGTTTAACAACAATACAGAAAAATCTTTTTATAAACATACTAGTAATTTATTATGTTACCATACAGAATTATATTCTACAAAATTATAATGCGTGCAACTAAACTTAGGGTGAACTTCAGAGTGGTAATGTGCCTATCACGCTTAACTAATTCCTACCATAATTAAAATAAAGTTAGCAGCTATTAATTATACTAATAGTGATTAGAAAAATACTAATTTTTATCCAAATATTTTAAAACTTATAACATTAAGCGATAACCCTAAAAAAGTTGTTGTTGTCGTTATTACTTGTTCCTGACCAAAGTATTCTAGATCAGCTCCATATAGGCTTGTGGGCAGAGGGTTGCGGTTTCATTGGCACTACAGGGGTCGGTGTCCGATTTAAGCAGTTGCCAACTCAATTTTGACCGAGCACCCCGAGGGCGACATCTGGCCGAGTCGTACCTTCTACCACATTCTTTGACCTCATATAAGGACTTTCTGGTCTACGGCTTTAACGTACCCATATCCGGTCTAGAAGGTATTCAGTAGCATTCTCTGGAATTTGAACTGAACACCTGTAGTTATAAGCGCAACGCGTTACGACTAGGCTACCACGGGTCCCAAATAAACCTAATTTTTAGCTCTCATTTATGCATTATTATATGATTTATATTCTAAACGTACAATTATAAATTTTATAAATGTATTATTGAGCTAACTGCTTTCATGATTTATTATTTTAAACTTACTTATAAATAACCCTTTAAATAAATAAATTTTACCCAAACGATAATAGACAAAAACACAAAAAAATATTTATATTAAGGCTGCTGTGTACTAACAATAGTGTATTCGCTCAACTCAACGTTAAACTATAGAAAAAATTCGTCCAAAAATTGCCGACTTGGATTTAAAATTTAACTTAAAAAATGTACTCCGTAACAGAGAACGAAATTTTACATCTTGGAGGGGTATTTTCCTTTTTTTTAAATGCAAATAATACTTTTAGATTATTCGAAGTTGTTCGAGGAAAAAAAATCTGGTACAGCGTGTTTTAAACGCTCCTAAATTCCTTTGGGGGAAGAAATTTATAAAATGAATCCCGTTGCAAGGTGCAGAAAGGCTCAGACTATCAAAATTTACCCTTTTTATTGGATTAACAACATTGATGTAGCTGTCAATAGCAGACAAGGGTACGAGAAGGTAAGCGAATACAATAGGGTTAGTATACAGCTAATTGTCCTCTAATCAGATTTATCCCAATACATTACCCCGTGTAACTGATCGCTTAACTTTTACAGTTCATTCGATCATTTGTGTTTCATCATATTTTAATTAATTTCAAACTATAAATTCAATTAAGTATGACTTTTATTTTTTCAACTTCGTTCATTTTTTCAACTTCGGAGCTATTACGTTTAGAAGCGGTTGTTTTTAGTTTTGTAGTAGTAGTTTTTAAAAGTGTCTTAATGCTGAGTGAAATATATTTTTTTCCGTTCCCCAGAAATTTGATTTTCATTAGAGGGGTTGTGAGAAATGGGATAAGGAAAAAATCCTGGCGTACTATTTGTTCCCTTCCTAGTTCAGTTACTATAATATCATTGTGAGGAAGTCAGTAGAATTATGCTCGTTTTGCTTGCTTGTACACAAAATAAATTTGCTGCTTCATGAATACACGAATAAAGAGGAAGATTTTTCTTCAAATTCCTTTATAGAATTCAATAAATTCTTAATTTGACGATTTGTAATTTTACTTAATGTTTTCATCTGAAATCATTTGAGGCATAGAGACTGAATGAATCACTTATTTGCGGCTAAGTAATATCCTGTACCAAACTGTAGCGATAGTGAGAAGTCTTAGTTCAGAAATGCGTATCAAATCAACCACACAAAACTTTTTATACAGAGGGAATAAAAGGTTTGTAAATTCTTTTAACAGTTTTCAAGTTTCGCTGTAGACTACTGATGTATGTATGTATTTCATTCATTGGATAGATTTGACTTTGTGGAAAATATTGGAATTTCAAGCACAATCTCAGTTTTTAAGTACATTACCTGTTGGTAAACCCCAGAGAAAAGTGTACAAATGCTTACTTCTATGGAATGTTACATCTTCATTCTCGCAGAAGGTTCTGATTTGTGAAACTTTGTTACGAATGAAATAAATGTTTGTTTTGGCTGTTTTGTTTTTAATACCATTGTAAGGTATACACAAGATTCGATTCACAAGAATCGAACTTTTGAGTGAATGAATTAAAGAAGCTGCTTGAGATATGCTAATTTCGGCATACGCGCTTGGTATAAATACCAAGCAGCTTGATTAATAAAGGGGTTGAAAAAAGGTTGTTAAAGTTGATAGATAAGCGTAAGGGAGCTACAAGGAAAGCAGCTCAGTGCTTAGGGGGCCCAAAGTTTACGTGGCAGTACTGCTGGTTTGACTCTTTGCTGGTTTATGAGTATTTGAAATGTGTATTTTTATTGAATGACTAGCTGAAGTACCCGACGATGCCCGGGATTTTAAGAATGTCTGTTGTTAACCAAAATCACTTTAAAAATTAACACAGTATAAATAACATAAAAAATATATGTGAAATGTTATACACGTCTCAGAATTTCAGCCTTTCATCATTTTAATACTAAAATCTGAAAAGTAAAAATGTCAAATTCTCTAATGTTTGTTAACCAAAATTAATTTAAAACTAAGCACAGTATAAATAACATAGAAAAAAAACCTTGTGAAATCTATAAATATATAAATTTATAATAAACTCCTCAGAATTCAGCTAGAATTAGCCTTTCATCATTGGGGTAAAAAAAAGCTGCAATTACAGGTTCAGCAGAAATTTCCAATAGAACAATGATATGACTGCAGCGTTGCCTCTTAAAAAAATGAAGTGTTTGATTGAGGGCTGCAAACCATTCAACTCCTCTCCACATTTAACTCCTATAAACATCCTCTACATATTAAATTCCTTTTCTCTCCATAATAAACTCCTCAGAATTTTGGTATATTCAGCCTTTCATCATAGTACCACTAAAATCTGAAACATCCTCTCCAGAAATATAAATTTATTAATTTCAATAATTAAACACACACAAATACATAAATTGCGCAAAAGTTTTTTAACCAACATTTGAATAATTCGTAAATGAAAAGCATATGAATATAAAGATAAGAACTTCCGGAATCGAAATTAATTACCCTTAATTTTTAATTAATAAAAAACCAACATAATATGAATAAAAACGATAGTTGCTTAAAACCATATGAAAATAAAGCTATTATAAAGATGATAATAATAAAAAAAGCATAAGAAAATAATGCTCGCGCATGAAGTTAACGTTACGATATGAAGATAGTAATAATAATATAAACCACGTGCATAAAATATTTAGCTTTTCAAGCGAAATAAATTGATTTTTAGAAAAAAACTACTTTTAATCGAGAAATTAAAATACATTGCACAAAATTTTAATTTTACCAACTTTCCACCCTACAATTTACACCCTACTTCTTTTAAATAGGATGTAAATATAAAGTTTTAACAGCCAATTGAATGCCAGTTAAAAATAATGTGTGCGCATGAAGTTAACGTTACGATATAGAGATAGTAATAAAAATCTATATATATATAAAACAGTTCCGTAACTGACTAACTGACTGATTGACTGACTGACATACAAAGTACAGACCAAACCGTTGAACCTAAAGGACTGAAATTTTGCATGGCGATTCTTCTTATAATGTAGGGGTGCACTAAGAAAGATTTTTTAAAAATTCTTCTTAGATTTTTTTAAATTAAATTTTTAATCTGTTTTTGTAACTTTTTTCAAGTTTGCATTTAAAATAATAATTTGAGGGTTGTAAAATTTATATCACGAAAAAGATCATAAAAATTCCTTTAAAATGAAATTCTTTTCGAATCTTTACCTCCATTTTCTAATTTTTGGTGAATTTTTAAAGATTAATTTATACAATTTAATTTATTAAACGCTGATCATGTGATTTCTTTATCTGGTACTTTAAATAAATTTATCGTCACATAACAACGAAATAGACACAAAAAAAATTAAAATAGTGGCGCCATCTACTGTACGCTTGTGAATCGAGAGTTGTTGGTTATTTATTAATTAAAAATATTGGAAAGTTCTTGTGGATCTGTAAATATACATGTGGTAACAGTTTTAAAATTTATAAATTATCAACCTACACAGGTGATAATTTATCCGGCGTTGCCCGGGATTTTAAGAATGTTTGTTAACCAAAATCAATTTAAAAACTAAACACAGTATAAATATCATAGAATAAAAAGCATGTGAAATGTTATACACATGAATAAAAAGAAAACTCAACATTAAAAACCATAAATTTACAATAATTTCTTCAGAATTCAGCTAGATTTAGCGTTTCATCATTGGAGCAAAAAAACCCTGAAAAGTAAAGCATAAAATATATACATTTAAAATAAACCACTAAAAGCTGAAAAGGAAAAATGTCAAATTGTCTTTAGGAAAGTAAAGCTGAAAAGTAAAAATGTCAAATTGTCGAATGTTTGTTAACCAAAATCAATTTAAAAACTAAATACAGTATAAATAACATAGAAAAGATTTAGCCTTTATCATTGGAGCAAAAATTCCTGAAAAGTAAAACATAAAATACATAAATTTATAATAAACCTACCAAAATCCATTAAAAAAATAAACACAGTATAAATAACATAGAAAAAAAAGTATACGAAATGTTATACACATTAATAATATGAAAAATAAAATAAAATAAAAATAATAATTTTTAAAAATAATAAAATAAAATAAAAATAATTTTAAAAAATAATAAATAAAAATAATAATAATAATAATTTAAAAAATAATAAAATAAAAGCTGAAACAAAAAAGCCTCCATAAAAAAGCTGAAAATACAGGTTTAGCAAAATCTGTACGATCCGTATTCGAACCCGCGTCATGTAGTATAGTAAATGAACGCTCTTACCGAATGCGCCACAATAACATGCTGGTGTATTGTGTAAATAGGAGAATATTTGTACTAAAATTACTGGAAAGTTGCTATGGGTTGGTGAATATACATGTATTTATGGAGTAAGAGGAGTTTTAAGTTAGAAATAAGTTAGCAGGATAGAAGCTTAGTCTTTAACTCTTCAATAGACACAAAGACATAAGCGAGGGGGTTGCAGTAGCGATTAAAAATGATCTTGTGACACTTAGCGTGGTTGATTCGAATTTTCCATCGCGTGTGATAGTGTCAATATGCCGTTGGATCCGATTTATTTTAGAGTATAAAATCTGACTTGAAAGATTATTATTTTCATTTATTATTCTGGTTTAATATATAACTTGAAACTTTTTGATTTTATTTATTTTTATCTTTTCGCTCGCTGTTTGCCAGCTAAGCCTAACGTGGACGCCATATTCAGAGTGGTGATTCCACAAAGTGTAACATCTTACATTTAGTTTCAAAATTTTTGGTTTTTTATTAATTAAAAATCAACGGTAATTAATTTCGATTTTTGAAGTTCTTCAGACCCTCGGCTGTTTTTAAAGACGCCTGTATGTAAAATTTCACGATCGTTGCTCCTAAACTGTGGATTTCTATACAATTACAGAGATACAAACATTCATTTTTATATATTAGATAATATATATTCCGTACAAATAGTACGTATGCTTATTGCTGTAAAAGCAAATTTTATATGTGCAACGAATTCAATAAAAATTGTTTCATGTATAAATAGTGTTTATGTCAAATTCATTTAGAGTGCCACTTCAAATTATATACACCCAAGTCTGGGTAGAAGTGAGCTATTTTCTCTATACCATATGATGTGTAAACATCGATATAAAATGTAACATACGAGAAAAAACACTTTAGTTATGGATACTATTTGAAAGATGATGATAAAAAACTTAAGACTAATAGAGTCATTTCAAGGACACCGTGTTCTTATATTATTAAAGAGTTCAAAATTACCTTAAAATAAAGCTGCTAAAGATATTAACGATAAATGTTTGTCGAGAGAGGGTCATACATACCGACACAATCCGAAAGAGGAACTGTATCTAAAATGTAGATTGTAAGCATGGTGAAAATTACATTGAATCTATATATCATATCATGAAGGCGGTTCTATAATATTTAAGATTTTAGAAAAAATAAGATTATGAATCGGAGAATAATCAGGATTACATTTTATGGACGTAGTTTTAAATCTAATTATATTCCACGATTTTAATAAAAGAAGGAATTAACCTTTTACGTCGTGATTATTTCAAACATGTGATCATTTTGATACTTAGGGCCTGTTCACATAGGAGTCCGTTGCGTTGCGTTAAGGAAAAGATGACGTTGAGACGACAATAAACCAATCATAGGCGTTAAAAATTTGATTGCTAATCGTTTGGAGGCATATGTTTGGTTTATTTTCGTCTCAACGTCATCTTTTCCTTGACGCAACGCAACGGACTCCTATGTGAACAGGCCCTAAGTCTTGCTTTCTGATTCATTTCGTTAACAGACAATAACTTAATCTAGAAAAAATTGTGTAAAAATGTTTGCTAAAATATAGTACATATTTTTTGTATGAAAGCGATATATTCCGTAAATGGTCTTTTAATTGATGCTAATAATGCTTATTTTTAGGGTTATTTTTTGCTTACATTACAGAAAACATTGCATTTCTAGAACAAGTATATTTTAAAGTTACTCTATTGAATGTAACAAATTTTCCTTTCTTGGAGCTAAATTTGATTGGAGAACTTTCAACTATATCTAGTCACAAATTTTCTACTCAAGCTTTTAATGAAGTTTGTATGTTAGTATCATTCATGAACCAAATATCGTATTAAGTTCCTTTGAGAGAGTTTCGTTTATATTATATTATTTGCTTTTAAATTAATATTAAAATTTACTGAGATTTACTGCATGATTTTAAACATTTCTTCTGTACTTGTGTAGATAGTTGATTAACAAAAATAATTATCCAAAGAGTAAAATCAAAAGTGTAGTCCAATTATTTATCAAAAGTGTAGTCCAATTTTCTATTATTTATTTACTTCTATACCTCTCATTTTCTGTTCCATACAGACTTACGTGCAACTGCAATGCAAAATCCAGATTTGTTTGGTGGAGACATGGTGGGAGTATATGCAGATGTAAGTTAATATATTTTGTTGTATCGAATACGATTTACATTTATCTTACTGTAAAACATTGCACAAATACTCAAGTGTTTTGTTAAACATTTTAATTATTTTTTCTTTACCTATACTTAATATAAGATATTATTTAAAAATAAATATATAGACCGGATTAAATTAAGGAATATTTTGCAAAGTAAATCAAGGAAATTATTTTAAAATATATGTGGCATGAGATAAAGCAAAATTTTAATAGTGGTTGCATCGAGTTAATAATTAATTTGCGTTTTTCTTTGAGTTGGATATGGCTGTTAATAAATTAGGAGAGTTTTCTGTGTGGAATAATTTTCAAGAAAAGGAAATCGCAGTTTGGGTTTTTAATTTATGAAGAAAATTTTGCTTTCCTGAAGATGATATTTACTCAAACTGCAAAATTTGTTTAAATAAAAAAATCAAGGAAAATACATTATCTAAACTAGTGAACCAAACTGTGAAAAAGAAATGATTCTTCAGGTTAAGAAAGCTACTTGTTTAAGGGTGTAATATTTCTGTGTAGGAAATTGGCCTGCTTTGGATATCCCATTTTGATATTTTAAACATGATTTCGTACCATTCTTGTTAACTTCCATTTTATAATGCACCTAAAAAATCATATCATCTTTACAGAGAGGATAACGAAATTTTAACCTTTTTTTTGTATCGTGAGAATTCAGTAACGTTAAATTTATAAAGCGTCTTAGTTCAATAAGAAAAAAGCTGGAAAATGAACAATTTAGTTAACTTTTATTTATGTTAGAGGATCTATAGCGAAATGTTTTTAACTGAACTAAAAGTGCCGAAAAGTTGATGTTTACTTTGAACATCCATAACTATAATTTTAAAACTACCCGGAGAGGAACCACATTATATTGCTTCTTTATTACATCAGCATAAATGGAAAAGTGATTACAAATAACATGTTTCACGGGAACACAGTGAAATGAAAGGAGCTATTTTTCAGTTAATATCCTTGTATTGAAGGAAATTTTCTTAGTGCTAAGAAATATCTTCTTTATGAACTCAGTTGCTGACAATAAATTACATCTTCAAATCGGCACATAACATAACATCAAAAAACAATTGTAAAACAGCCTAAAACACGATTGAAATATTTGAGTGCCTCGAAATATATTCATTTGAATTATTAGTCCCTTTTTTATGATTCTTGTGTTCAGTTAACAATGACACGCATTTGCAGATTAAATTTGCTAATAAATATTATATTTATCTTTATATTGAAGGATCGAAACGTAGTTACTAAGGAGTATCTTCTATGGACAGATGCCACAGTACCTTACGTTATTGATTCATCGTTACGTAAGTGAATATATTAGCTAATAATCCATAGTGTTTGTATTTGTTTACTTTTATCCGTGCCAACACCAGGTTACAGTTTTAACTTAAAGCGTTAAAAATTTTTCATTTAGAATATCATAAACTAACTTTGAAATACACTAGATGTTTAATTATATTTCTTGTTTAGTAATTTTCTTATTCAAAATATTCGAAAGATTCTACGATAAGATTTTTTTAAAGAAAATAAAACTCACAGTGGAACCAGTTTTTGATTGCTCTGTTGGCAAGCGAAAAAATAAAACAAAATTTATTTCTCCGACTTTAAATCAAGGGAAGATTTGTTGATTGTATCTAGAACGAAATTTTAATAAATTGTAATACTTAAATGCCTGTCTTTAAAAGTTCTTGTCAGATAACCTATTGAAAGTTTTAATTCGAAGTATTTAATGAAAAAATAAAGCACAATTTTTGTAAAATTTCATTATTGGTACATAATTTTAGATGATTTTAGTGCGTTTCAAATTTTTCTTGTGTATTTCATGCAGTAAAATTTACATCAGTGATCAGAAATATATGAGAATAACTACATTTGTATGAAATGTAAACAAAGAGATAGCGCTCGATGTGAGACACACATACATACATATATATATATATATATATATATATATATATATATATATATATATATATATATATACACATATATATATGCATACATGTATGTATTTATGTTAGTACATATATATATATATATATATATATATATATATATATATACATTCAGTCAGCGGCATTTAATTCTAGGTAATCCGTTCGTGATAGAATTATCACTTCTTATTAGGATATAAGCACCTAGTCAACACATACTGAACGGCATATCATACCCGCTCATGATATACAAAATAAAATATTTTAGCTTCTTCGAACACAGGATAACATTTTCCAACAACGGTTTCGTAGAATCTATAGATTGCAACACGATTATAATAATTTTTAACATGTTTATTTCTGAAACGTAATTTTTATATAAAAAAAATACATTATAAATAACGGTCGATTTTTCGAATTTTCAATTTTTCTATACGAAGAGAAAAAAACATAGTTCTCGCATTAATGACTATTTATATCAAAATGACAACTTATGGATCTGAACGTAAAATGTATCTTAATATGTTATACATACCGAATTTCTTTAATTATTTAACAACTTTATTTTATAATTTCGAAAACTACCAAACTTTATATTAATTTTGAATATAGAGACAAGCCCTCGATGATACATTAGAAATCATAAGCTTATATTTTTAAATGTTTTTAGAGGAACACACAGAAGTAATTCAAGCAGGATTTGACGATTATCACAGAAACACTTGTATTAGATTTGTACCACGAACCACAGAAAATAAATATATTCGACTGTATTCTGGAAACGGATGAGTAAAGTTATTTAATTAATGTCTATGGAAAACTTACGTTTAGATACAAATTAGTTCTTTATGCAGACAGATTTACACAATCTGTAAATTTATAAGACTAGCTGAAAACCCGTACTTCGCTACGGAGTACATTCAAATTAAATACAACGGTCAATGTATGCAATTCTTGCCAAATTATATATATATATTATATGATAAATACGATGATCAATGTATACAATTGATGTAAAATATATATATATATATATATATATATATATTTATAAGAAAATCGTAAAGGATAATTTTATAGACAAAATAATGTAGAAGAAAATATTCAAATTAAATCTAATATAAAGAATACTAAACAATATAGTACTGTTAATATAGTACAGTTTGTAGAACATTTCTTTTACTGTATTTTAATATTTTTTTGGACAATGTCCAATCGTCTGCCGCATTAGCAAGGAAAAAAATATTTTTTGTTTATTTAGTTGTTATGCACGTGACGATAATTTTTTTTAAAGTACCAGAAAAAGAAATCACGTGATCAGCATTTAATTCATTAATTTCTAAAAATGAATTTTTAAAATTCACCAAAAATCAGAAAAGGAAGGTAAAGATTCGAAAAAGATTTCATTTTAAAGAAATTTTTATGATCTTTCTCATGATATAAATTTTATAACTCTCAAATTATTATTTTAAATGCAAACTTACAAAAAGTCACTAAAACAGCTTAAAAATTTAATTTAAAAAAATCTAAGAAGAATTTTTCAAAAATCTTTCTTAGTGCACCCCTACACCATAAGAAGAATCTCCTTGCAAAATTTCAGCCCTTTAGGTCCAGCGGTTTGGTCTGTGCGTTGTATGTCAGTCAGTGAGTCAGTTACGGAACTGTTTTATATATATACTAGCTGAAAACCCGCACTTCGCTACGGAGTACATTCAAATTAAATACAACGGTCAATGTGTAAATACGACGATCAATATATACAATTGATGTACAAAAAAAAATATATATATATTTATAAAAAAATCGTAAGGGATATTTTTATAGACAAAATAATGTCCAATCATCTGCACACATTAGCAAGAAAAAAAATATTTTTTTGTCTATTTAGTTGTTATGCACGTGACGATAAATTTATTTAAAGTACCAGAAAAAGAAATCACGTGATCGGCATTTAATAAATTAAATTCTAAAAATTAATCTTTAAAAATTCACCAAAATTCAGGATATGGAGGTAAAAATTCGAAAAAAATTTCATTTTGAAGGAATTTTTATGATCTTTCTCGTGATATAAATTTTATAACCTTCAAATTATTATTTTAAATGCAAACTTAAAAAAAGTCACTAAAACAGCTTACAAATTTAATTAAAAAAATCTAAGATGAATTTTTCAAAAATCTTTCTTAAGGCACCCCTACACCATAAGAAGAATCTCCATGCAAAATTTCAGCCCTTTAGGTCCAGCGGTTTGGTCTGTGCGTTGTATGTCAGTCAGTGAGTCAGTTACGGAACTGTTTTATATATATAGATGATAATGAAATGTCTTCATTACACGGGAGGAACTATGATCGTCATTATTTCTCTTACATGTTGGATGTTATTCAAATGCTATCATAAAAGTTATTTTGTTAGCAATTTGTATTAGTTTCACGATAGGCAAGGCATTTAACTTAAACCGATATTTCCACATAGAATCAAGTCTCTGAGGCTTGATTATATCGTTCTTTGAAAGGGGTAGGAAAGGAACTACGGCTGATGTTGACATAAGGTAATTCAGTTAGATGCATATTAGATATTCAATTGAGATGGGTGTGAATTACACAAACATCGAACGCATGGATGTAGAAATTTGTGTAAAAGAATTTGGATTATAAAGCAACTTTTTAATATCTTTTAAGGACTGTATAGCAGAAATTTTAAGGAATTTAAAATTTAATAAATAGGGAAAAGTGGGTGTAAGCTGCATAAGATTTAATTGAGAGAGCTCTCTAAAGACTATGTTGTAAGAGAAAATTCTTTCTTCGAATGACTTCATTTCTTAAAAATATCAAAGTAATAATGCATTATATTAAGAAAGTTTTAGAAAATTGCAATTTCATTACAGATGAAATCAGTAAGGCCGTAAATCAGAATCTGGGTATCAACAGCTTTTCAAAATCAGAGAATGTAACAAATTTAAATAACTCACTTTTAGATTAACATACAAATGGAGTGCATTGAGGTGGGACCCACATACTCCATAAAGTTACATTTTGACTTAGGTTACAGTTAAGAGAAGTCGTAATAGATATTTTTAAAATTATTTATTTATGTAAAAATTCAGTAAACTGTTTTTTGATCTTTGTTTTCTGTTATTTTCCAATAAAGACCATGTTTTTATGTTTATTGTTGTAATATCATAAGCATGATTTTGTACTCCTTTTGTGTGAATGCCACGATTTACTACAAACAGTCGTTCATTACTGATATATACATACATGATATATTTTATAAATGACTGTTATGAATGAGGGAAAAGGTGCTTGCTTGGCGGTTTGTAAATATTTGTTCTGAAATATAACACATTGCTCAAAAATATGAAACAATTATAGGTGAAATTGATAAATGCTAGTGATTCGATTATATGATATTAAAAAACCTTGTATGAGAATGAAGTATAAAAAAGCGAAATTCGAGTATCACTTTAGACTTTTGAATACGGAGTGGCCTTAAAATTTATAGGTTTTGGTTAAAACTGAAAATTAGAAATCATTTTATGTGGTCATAATCACACGCCTTAAAATTGGTCATTTCAGGGTTACCCACAAATATTTACTGAAGGGGGAAAGTGCACCCATCTGCAACCACTGCAACTGTGACCTCACCATTCTCATGGAGGCCTCACTGGTTTTTATCTTAAATCTTTTTACTCGACTTCGCTCACTCTGGACCATCTTCTGGGTGAAACAATCCACCCTGCTCTTTTTCATTTTTTGAAAAGCGCAGGCGTTTATTCTTTGATTTAATCTCCTTTTACTTTCGTTTCTATTGTTTTCTTATACCTGACTATAAAAGGGATGGGGAAATCCCATTGGGTTTTTTGTTTTTTTTTACTATAATTACCTTTATTATCTTCGTTCGAGACCTTCTATCGCTTTTTGTCTATCACTGGGGTTATCATACAGAATATTTTAGCGTTTCTAATCACTTCTTCATATCACTGCTCCTTTAATATTTTAATTGACTGTTATTATTTACCTTCATTGTCCTTGTCGCCTTTTAAACCGTTGGGTTTTGTTATGTATGAAAGTTTTATTTGGGCGTAGTGGCTCTGCTCTTATCATATGTTTGACAACGCTTTTCCATCTGGACCTTGTGCCAATAAACCCAATCAACCAAGCATCTAATTAGCCTGATATAATTTAGGCTTATTTTAATGGACCCATACATCTTTAGGCTAGTTAGAAAATTCGCAATACTTTGCTCATATAGCACGGTTTCCTCCAGGCTTATTTCAATAAGCCCAAAGTAGTCGAGGCTTATTAAAAATGACAGATAAAGAGATTGTTACTGAAGTATTTCCCTTAGTGAACATATAAATTAGTTAAGCATTACTTAGGTTCTAACTAGTTAATTTTTCACTCAATAGTATAACAATGAATATGAGGTGGTAGAGATAAAAATAAGTTTGTAATACTTAGTTTCAAAGATGCAAAATTTTATCGATATTTATGAAAGAAAGTAAGTAAGAAGTTTAACAAGGGTACAGAGTAATCTTTTTATAAACACATTGGAAATTTATCATGTTACCAACCAAGTGTTTTATTCTACAAAACTGTAACACGTTCAATTAAACGTAGGGAGGTAATGTTCCTATTTCCTTAACTTATTCCTACCATTACTAAAATAAATTTAGGAGCTGTTTGTTCTAATTATATTAATTAGAAAAATACTAAATTTTAGCCAAATATTTTTAAACTTATAACATTAAGCGATAACCCTAATAAAGTTGCTGTTGTCGTTATTACTTAAGTCCCTGACCAAAATATTCCAGACCAGCTCCATATAGGCTTGTGGGTTTAGGGTTGCGGTTTCATTGGCACTACAAGGGTCTGTGTCGGATGTAACCAGTTGGCACCTCAATTTTGACCGAGCACCTCAAGGTCGACATCTGGGCGGATCGTACATTCTACTACCTTCTCTGACCTCATAGAAGGACTTTCTGGTCTACGGCTTCAACGTAACCATATCCAGTCTAGAGGGTATTTCGTAGCATTCACTAGAATGCAAACTGAGCCCCCTAGTTCCAAGCCCAACGTGTTATCACTAGGCTACCTCGGGCTTCAAGTAAACCTAACTTTCAGCTATCGCTTATGCATTATTATATGATTTATTTTCTAAACGTATAATTATAAATTTTATAAATGCATCATTGCGCTACCTGCCTTCATGATTTATTATATTAAACTTACTTAGAAATAAGCCTTTAAATAAATAAATTTTGCCCAAACGATAATAGATGAAAACACACAAAAAATTGTATTAAGGCTGCTATGTTCTAACAGTATTGTATTCCCTTACCTCAACGTTAACCTACAGAAAAAATTCGCCCAAGGATTGCCGACTTGGATTAAAAAAAAAAATTGTACTCCGTAAAAGAGAAAAAAATTTGACACCTTTGGGGTATTTTTCGTTTTTAAAATGCAAATAATATTTTTAAATTTGAGTTATTTAGATAGTCATAGAGAAAAAAATTTACATTTGTGTACATTTTTCGTTTTTATAAATACAATTAATATTTTAAAATTTAAATTATTCGGGGAACAATCTGGTCTAGTGTATTTTAAATGCTCTTAAATTTCTTCGGTGGACGAAATTTATAAAATGAATCCCGTTGCAAGGTGAAGAAAAATTCTAGCTATCTGAAAATATCATTGTTATTGGATTATGAGCATTTATGTAGCTATCAATAGTAGACACATTTTATCCATAGGTAATCATTGAGGTAAGTGAATACAATAGAGTTAGTACACAACAGACTTAATTGTCCTATAATTAGATTTATCTCAACACATTACCCCTTGTAACTGGACACTTAAGTTTTACCGTTCATTCGATCATTCGTATTACATCATATTTTAATTTATATCAAACTATAAGTTCAATTAAATATGACTTTCATTTTTTCGACTTCGTTCATGCAGTATGTTCCACATTTCCCGACACTCATAGTGATTCTGACTTGCAACGCATGGTCGCAAGTAAGAACAGTAAGTTTTGAATCAACTCAGTACTCTTTTTTTATGCTCGTATAACTGTTCGCGGATTGCAAACCGCTTCCCAGTAGACCTTGAGCTCTCGTGTGAAATGGACATATGCTTATAATCTTTGGCTTGCAACTGTTATCACACACATGATTTGCATAATTTGATTGGTTAATGATACGATTTTGAATATCTTTATGGTGTGCATATCAACCATGGTTATCAACCAGGGTATTGAGACCTTTATTTGAATCAGCATCTACAGTAGAAGAGACAAAGCTGTTAAAAGAAACTTTTTTGTTGTTTCAACTTTGATATCTATACTAAGTTTTTGCAGTCTTTGCTAATTTATATGTAGCTCTGTTAATATATGTGTGTACCTACTTATATGAAGATAATATTGCTCATTTATATGTAACTCTGTCGATATATGTGTGAACCTACTTATATGAAGGTAATATTGCTTATTTATATGTAACTCTGTCAGAATATGTGTGCACCTACTTATATGAAGATAATATTGCCTATTTATATGTAACTCTGTCAATATATGTGTGCACCTACTTATATGAAGGTAATATTGCTTATTTATATGTAACTCTGTCAATATATGTGTGCACCTACTTATATGAAGGTAATATTGCTTATTTATATGTAGCTCTGTTAATATATGTGTGCACCTACTTATATGAAGGTGATATTGCTTATTTATATGTAACTCTGTCAATATATGTGTGCACCTACTTATATGAAGGTAATATTGCTTATTTATATGTAACTCTGTCAATATATGTGTGCACCTACTTATATGAAGGTAATATTGCTTATTTATGTGTAGCTCTGTCAATATATGTGTGCACCTACTTATATGTCTTGCGCCATAAAACCCCAACCAACCAACCAACCAACCAACCTACTTATATGAAGGTAATATTGCTTATTGATATGTAACTGTGCCAATATATGTGTGCACCTACTTATATGAATGTAATATTGCTTCTTTATGTGTAGCTCTGTCAATATATGAGTGCACCTACCTATATGAAGGTAATATTGCTTATTTATATGTAACTCTGCCAATATATGTATGCACCTACTTATATGAAGGTAATATTGCCTATTTATATGTAACTCTGTCAATATATGTTTGCACTTACTTATATGAAGGTAATATTGCTTATTTATATGTAACTCTGTCAAAATATGTGTTCACCTACTTATATGAAGGTAATATTGCTTATTTATGTGTAACTCTGTCAATATATGTGTGCACCTAGTTATATGAAGGTAATATTGCTTACTTAGTTTCTCAGCAATGAAAATCATTTAGTGAACTCTATGAGATCAATGAACTGAAATAAGATGCTATTTTTTGTGAATCTAGGTAATTTTGGGCCAGTGCAGGATATCTGTATTATCTGCCAGGGTGGAACCACAAACAGATTGCAAAAAGACCAGATGTCTTTCTTCACTTACCGAAATTGATAAAGCAAGTTTTGTTCCCTATAAAAGTCATGAACTCAAAGCATTTCTATTATCGTTACTTCAGAACGCGCATTATCATGTTGTCTTTGCTCCTTTGGGCCTGCGGACTGATTTGTGCCGCGTACGGAGGCGACAATGAAGGTAACACGGCTATAGTATAAAATTGTTGATATCATTTCATGCTTCTATACATTTCAAAGTTTCAGTGCTATTATGTTTTGAAGTGGTTACTTTCAAGTTTTGTTGTTGTAGTTTTTAGAAGTGTCTTAATGCTCGATGAAATATTTGTTCTTCCCGCTCAGCGGAAATTTGATTTTCGGTAGAGTTATTGTGAGGAATGGTATTGGAACAAAAAATTTCCTGGCGTAATAAGCTTTCCTTTCATAGTTCAGTAGCTAGAATGTTCGCCTCGAGGTTGCAAAACCGTCCACTGAATACTGACCCTGGTTTGGTTTTGGTTTGGAGCGCTACGGCCAACTTTTTGCTACACGAGGGCTAATTAGGCCGGGACCTACAGTTTAAAGCCGATTCCGAACGGCTACATACATCCATGCGAACAGTGGGACTCGAACCAACAGGATCTGAACCGAATGCCAGCGCCCTAGCCATTGGGCCATCACCTGGCCGAATACTGATCCTGGAAGGCAATCGTTTCAGAAGCACCGGCCATATTAAAAAAAACGATAACGACCGCAAGGATCTGGTATCATATCACTGTAACGCTGTCAGACGTATTAAGCTCGTTTAGCATGCTTGTACACAAAATAAATACGCTTATTCACGAATACAGGAATAAAATAAAGTGTTTGTGTCAAGTTTTTTTTAGAGAATTTTGAAAATATTCTTATTTTGACGAGTTGTAATTTTATTTAATGCTTTCATCTGAAATATTTTTACATATAGAAACTTAATGAATCACTTATTTGCTACTATAAAAGATCTTGTACCAAACTGTAACGATTGTGTAAAATCTCGGTTCAGAAATGCTTATCAGTCATAAACAAATTTTTATACAGGGTGAAAAAAAAAGGTCTGTAAATTATTTTTAACAGTTTTTAAGTTTTGTTGTGAGTATTGAGAGTTCAAAATTACCTTTAAATACGGCTCTACAGATATTAACGAGAAATGTTGTTGTTACTGTTCCTAAGCCCCCTGGACTAGAAAATGCTAGACCATGTCTGTAAGGGTTTTAACCGCTTTGCGTGGGGTTTCTTTCATGCGAGAAACTAAGAGACGACCAAAAAAAGACTTCCAGAATTTTGTCCCAAACTTTTATTACATGATTTTTTAAGGGACACAGCACATACAACACATAAAGCAATTAATGCAGGATCATTTAGCAGACAAAGCCATATTCGTCACATAACGACCGTTGGCCTCTGCTTCTCTCCTCTCGTTACCCCCGCATCGAACAACCCCAAAGCTCGCCTCGCAAGAAGGGTTGCCACACGCCAACCTTGACACGGGCTACCAGGCATGGCGCGCCTTACAATGTCCATGAGGTTCTGTCAAATGGGTAGCAGCAGTATTCTGATTCTTCTTCAGGCATGCTGACGGGGATACCTAAGCAGTCCACAATGGGGGGGGGGGGGATTTTCAGGAGCACTAGAACAGGAACAAGTGGGGAAACATATTTGTAGAGTTCTCGAAGCGCATACTTTTTATATGGCCTCTCCGAAGACGATCCAGAGCAGACTGTATTGGTCTCGAACCTCTAAAGAGCAAGGCAGTGGCGTAGCTAGGGGTGTGCGGTGGGTGCGGTCCGCACCGGGCGGCATATTTTTATTTAGTATTAGTTGTAAAAAACCACTTGTTCAATTCATAAGTTTACTATTCGATTTCTACGAATTATGAATTACTATATGATTTCGAATATTTTTCCTCATCGTCAAGTCAATGTAGGGTTGAAAATATTATCTCTAAAAATTTTGCTCGGATACAGATTTACAGGACAAAAATTTTTCTCGGATACCAATTGATTGACTTAGAAAGGGCGGCAAATTGGAGACCGCCCTGGGCGGCAAAAGTTCTAGCTACGCCACTGGAGCAAGGCCAGACCAGGCGCCTAGCCGGATACCAGTGGTAAGCAGAAAGCTCTCTTCAAACACTGTATAGCCTGGTCTTAAAAACGGATTCAGCCTCCGATGAAATTAGGACCCCAAACAGGGACGAATCCTCTAAACAGCCTTCATTTGCTAGTAGGTTGGCCTGGTAGTTGCCGAACAAACCAACATGTGACAGGATCCACTAAAAAGTTATTGATGGTCCGCCATGCGATAAAGGAGAAAGAGAATGTCGATACTTGTTGATAAGCAGCCAGTTCATTAGATGTTGAATGGCACTTTTGTGTGCCTAGAAATGTTTGCCTAGAGTAGTTCACACACACCTACAATATCTTGAAGGGGAATTGTATCTAAATTGTAGATTGTAATTATGGCGAAAATTGCATTCAATCTATAAATAATATCGTGAAGGCAGTTCTATATTTAAGATTTTAGAATGAATAAGATTGTCAATAGGAGAATAATCAGGATTGCATTTTATGGACGTAGTTTTATACCTAATTATATTCGACGATTTTTACAAAATAAGGAATTAATATTTTGTCTCAGTGATTATTTCAAACAAGTGATCCCTTTGATTCATAATTTTTCTTTCCAACTCTTTTCGTTAACAGACAATAACTTAATAAAAAAAATTGTTTCAAAATTTTAGGAAAAATATTGTGCATAATTTTTTATATCAAACAAATATATTCAGAAAATTGTTTCTTAATTGACGTTACTAATGCTTATTATTAGGATTCTTTTTTGTTTACATTACAGAAAAATAAATAAATTTAGAGAGCAAGTGTATTTTATATTTCTTTTATTGAATATAACGAATTTTTCTTTCTTGGTGCTAAATTTCATTGGAGATCATTCAACTATATCTAGTCATAAATTTTCGACTCAAAATTTTATTGAAGTTAGTATGGTATTATCAAGCATCAACCAAATACCGTATTTAGTTCGCTTGAGATAGTTTTGTTTATATTACTTGCTTTCAAATCATTACTAGGTTCTATTGTATGATTTTGAATATTCTGTGTGTATCTGACATCGATTAAAGTTTATTAAGCAGGTGTCAATACGTATTCTCGGAGCACATGCTTTGTAATTTTAATAGGATATACTAAAACTAAATATTTTCTACCTTGATGATGTATTTGGATGTCATTGTTTATTAACAAAAATGACTCTCCAAAGCGTAAAAATTTATTCCAGTTTTGTATCCATTATATACTTCTAAACCTCTATTTAAAAAATAAGGAATTTCAAACAAGTTATTTTAAACAAGTGATCATTCTGATTCTTAGTTTTTCTTTCCGATTCTTTTCGTTAATCGACAAAACTTTATCTAGGCGAAAGAGTTGGAAAATTTTGGGAAAAATAAAGTGCATACTTTTTTTTTTTATCAAACAAGTATATTCAGAAAATAGTCTTTTAATTGATGTTACTAATGCTGCTTATTAGGATTCTTTTTTGTTTACATCACGGAAAAAAAAATTACATTTAGAGAGCAGGTATATTTTGTATTTCTTTTATTGAATATAACAAATTTTGCTTTCTTGGAGATCTTTCATCTATAGTCACAAATTTTAGTCACAAATTTTTGACTCGATTTTAGTGAAGTTAGTATGTTACTATTATTTATGAACCAAATACCGTATTTTGTTCGCTTGAGACAGTTTTTTTATATTACTTACTTTCAAATAAATACTTCGTTCTGCTGAGATTTACTGTATGATTTTGAATATTATGTGTGTATCTGACCTCAATTAAAGTTTATTAAGGTGTCAATATGTATTATTATCACATATTATTGGTAAATTTAAGAGGATGTACTAAAACTAAATTTTTTCCCTCGTGATCATGTATTGTACATTATTTATTAACAAAAATGATTCTCTAAAGCGTAAAAACTGAGACCAATTTTGTAGCCATTATATACTTCTAACCCTCTTTCTGTCTGATGCAGATTTACGTGCAACTGCAATGCAAAATCCAGACTTGTTTGGTGGAGACATGGTAGGAGTATATGCAGATGTAAGTTAATATATTTTGTTGTGTCAAATACTATTTACATTTGCCTTACTGTAAAACATTAGACAGATACACAAGTGTTTTGTTCAACTCTTTTTATTATTTTTTTCCATTACGTATACTTAATAGAAGAGATTCGATGCTCGTCGCTGCAAATCTACCGCCGTGTTCACTAAGGACCTGTTCACATAGGAGTCCGTTGCGTTGCGTTAAGGAAAAGATGACGTTGAGACGAAAATAGACCAATCATATGCCTCCAAACGATTAGCAATGACATTTTTAACGCCTATGATTGGTTTATTTTCGTCTCAACGTCATCTTTTCATTAACGCAACGCAACGGACTCCTATGTGAACAGGCCCTAATGGTGGCCGGGGCACGTAAAATATGGCGTGGCTACAATGTCCTCCATGTTCTCAAATTTACCCCTGGAGGTGCGGGGTCAGGTATTCCGGTCTCGTCACTTGACTCGGTTCAAAATTACGGGACCGGTCATTTTGCCAAGTCAGACTCCGACCCTTGCGGTGCTATTAAAAACCGGAGTCGCACCTTCATCGCCCATAGCCTTCGGGACTTGACCTGATGTTACATGTCGGCCAAGGGGCATAAGCAACAACAACAACAACAATAGAAAAGATTATTTAAAAATAAATATAAAGAACAGTATAAAATGAGTCAATGAACGTTTGTAACGTAACTAAACGGGCTGAAAAGTTAATTTTTACTTTGAGCGGCCATAATTATAATTTTAAAACTACCCTGAGAGGAAGCACGTTATTTTGCTTCTTCATAACATCAGCCATACGTGGTAAAGTATTTGCACATAACATGTTTTCCTAGAACTCAGTGAAATGAGAGGAACTATTTTTCAATTGATACCCATGTATTGAAGTAAATTTTCTTAGTGCTAAAAAATCTCTTCTTTATGAACTAAATTGCTGAGAATAAATTGTATTTTCAAATGTACAGGTAACATTACATCTGCAGTAGGATAACGCCAATATTATAGTGTTTTCGATTTAACACTTACTATAAAATTTAGAACGTACAAGATTCAAAGTTTTTTCAATATGGGACTTAAATTTTATTACAAAAGGGCTCATAAAGGAAGCTTTAAATACAAATGACTCCGGCCAAGACACGTTTTCTAGCCAGTTACCTGTAGAACTCCAGTAGGAATATTACATATCGATTACTAGCCATTGTAGGTAACGAGCGAGCTGATTATCTTGCTAAAGAGGGTTTTAGGTTTCCACAACCCGTGTATTCTTTCCCTCTATCTCCGAGCTTTTGCTGAGATAGACAAAAAATTCAGGGAAACAATTGGGAACATACACAAAATACAGGGAGTGTGTAAGACTTGGCTTGAACTGCTGTCTTGCCCTATTCTCCAGGACTTCCCAAGGCACATTATTGTTGCTAATTTTAGAACATTGACATCTCATGACGTTTTACGTGGACACCTGCATCCCACTGACGTTGCATCCTCTCCTGACTGCTTCCTTTGTTCTGCTGGGGAACTTCTGGATTTTAAACACGTTTTAACACGTTCTTCTTTTCAAGGCAAGCATTTTCAGTCGAAATTTTTGTATAAAAGAGCTCACCTCTGCTGGGCTGCTCTTGGGGAATTATGGTCATTGGACTGACTTTCCCCTGACGCAGGAAAAAAATATTAGAAGCGTAAGTTCCTCCGTAGACTTAAAATCAGAAATAGATAGTGCGATCGAAGAAGAAAGAATCCCTTTCCTTCTTTAAAGATGAATAAAGTGTTGGAAGTAATGCTGGGCTGCTCTTGGGGAATTATGGTCATTGGACTGACTTTCCCCTGGCGCAGGAAAAAAATATTAGAAACGTAAGTTCCTCCATAGACTTAAAATCAGAAATAGATAGTGCGATCGAACAGGAAAGAATCCCTTTCCTTCTTTAAAGATGAATAAAATGTTGGAAATAATGATGGGCTGCTCTTGAGGAATTATGGTCATTGGACTGACTTTCCCCTGACGCAGGAAAAAAATATTAGAAACGTAAGTTCCTCCATAGACATAAAATCAGAAATAGATAGTGCGATCGAAGAGGAAAGAATCCCTTTTCTTCTTTAAAGATGAATAAAGTGTTGGAAGTAATGCTGGGCTGCTCTTGGGGAATTATGGTCATTGGACTGACTTTCCCCTGACGCAGGAAAAAAATATTAGAAACGTAAGTTCCTACATAGACTTAAAATCACAAATAGATAGTGCGATCGAAGAGGAAAGAATCCCTTTCCTTCTTTAAAGACGAATAAAATGTTGGAAGTAATGCTCACCTCATTTCCAATTTAGAAAACATTTGCTAATACTTTGCAAGATTCAAACTCTAAGAATTGATAGCGATTTTTATTGTACTCTTATTATTTTCTCATGACCAGCAAAAACTAAAATTCAGTTTAATGGATATGTAAACCTAAAATACATAGTATTCAATCTAACAATAATATGTTTAATTACGTTCTGATGTAAATTTTATTTTAAATTTTCTATTATTAATATGCCTCACTTATGAAGATAGGAATTAAAAATCATTTAAGAACAATTCAATAAGGACATAAAATAAAGATAATAACTACAGGGAAATAAACTACTAATAAATTTTTATTTATAAATACCGTAAAAAATAGCAAATAATAAAAGAAATATCGGATTAAAATAATTATAATACAGCCTAAAACACAATTGAACAATTGGAGTGCTTCGAAATATATTTATTTGATTTTTTAGTCATTTTTTATGATTCTTGTATTGAGTTAACATTGACATGCATTTGCAGATTAAATTTGATAATAAATATAATATTTATCTTTATATTGAAGGATCGAAACATAGTTCCTCAACAGTATCTTCGATGGACAGGTGCCAGAGTACCTTACGTTATTGATTCATCGTTACGTAAGTGAATATATTAGCTAGTAATTCATAGTGTTTGTATTCGTTTACTTTAATCTGTACCAACCTCAGTAATTACACCATGTTTCACTTAAAGCATTAACAAATTTTCATTTTGAATATCATATATTACCTTTCAAATACAATTAATATTTATTTATTTTCTTATTCTAAATATGCGCAAATTCTTTGATAATTTTTTTAAAATAAAAAATAAATAAAACCCACAGTGAAACCAGTTTCTGATTGCTCTGTTGGAAAGCGAAAAAATGAAAATCAACTTCATTTGTCGACTTTAAATAAAGGGAGGATTTATTGATTGTATCTAGATCAAATTTAAATTCAATTGCAATACTTAAATGCCTATCTTTAAAAGATATTGTCAGAAAAATTATTGAAAGTTTTTATTCGAAGTATATAATGAAATTAACATCATGCACAATTTTTATTGCATTTGATTAATGGTACATATTTTTGCATGTTTTTAGTTTATTTTCAATGTGTCTTGTGTAATATTTCATGAAGTGGAGTTTACAGCAGTGAACTCCGCTAATATTTGAGAATATCTAAATTTATATCAGATGTAAACAATGAAACTGCTCTCGATATGAGACACACATACAAATACTACATACATATATATATATATATATATATATATATATATATATATATATATATATATATATATATATATATATATATATATATATATATATATATATATATATATATGCATACGTGTATCCAATTATGTATGTACATATACATGAACCCAATCAGCGTCACTTAATTCTAGGTAATCAGTTCGTGATAGAATGAGCAGCTCTGAATAAGACATAAGCGCCAAGTCAACATATACTGAGGGGCATATCATACCCGCGCATGATATACAAAATAAAATATTTCAGCTTCTTCGAACAGTGGATAAAACACTGGACAGTTGAAGAACGATTTTCGTAGAATATATGGTTTGCAACTCGTTTTCAATCATTTTTAAGATATTTCTTACTTTAACGTAATTTTTATATAAATAAATATACATTATAAATGACAGCCAATCTTTCAAATTTACAGTTTCAAATTCGCAGCAAGGAAAAAAACACATTTATCGTATTAGTGACTATTTATAAAAATAGTCACTAATATAAAGATTAACTTTTAGAATTGAATTTACTAAATGCTGAACACGTGGTTCCTTTTCTTTTTGCGTTACTTTAAATTAATTTTGCGTCACGTGCATATCAACGAAATAAATCGACAAAAATATGTATTAAATTTCGGTAAAAGATAAAATTTAACCATTAGAGTAATTGAGATGGAAGTTTTTTAAGAATTTAATTCAAATTACATGTTTTATGGATATTAAACATACAAATCAATTGCAAAGATTTACCGTTGAACAACATAAAATTTTTCAAAAAAATTTTTACTTTAATTTTTTATGGATCTGAACTTAAAGTGTATCTTAATTTCTTTAACCCTTTCAGGGGGAACAACCCCTACCGTTTGCACAGTGCATATTTTTTCCCGATTTTTTTTAACTTAAAAAATCTTTACTTAAAAAATTTTTAACTTAAAAAAATTTTTCCAATTAAAGGTTGCAAAATGTTTTTACTTCTTTAAACTTATAACAGATGGCAGCACTAGCCATTTTTCTGCTTATTTAACTGGAATACATTGAATGAAAGTGAAAAGAAGGCTATATTCAGGCGTCCGCACTGTGCGAACGGCGCCCCAGAAAGGGTTTCAATCATTCAAAAACCTTATTTTATAAATCCGAAAACTACCAAACTTCATGCTTATTTCCTTTGTAGAGACAAATCATCGGTGATATCTTAGAGACCATAAGCTTATATTTCTAAATTTTTTTAGAGCAACAGACACAAGTAATTCAAGCTGGATTCGACGATTATCACAAAAGAACTTGTATTAGATTTGTACCACGAACCACAGAAAATAACTATATTCGAATATTTTATGGAAACGGGTGAGTAAATTTATTTAATTAATATATATGAAAAACTTACTTTCAGATACAAAACAGTTCTTTATGCAGACATATTTACACCATCTGTCAATGTAGGGCACCATCTGTCCTTGTATGAGAATGAAGTATAAAAAAGGGAAATTCGAGAATCACTTTACGCTTTTGAATACGGAGTAGCCTTAAAATTTCCAGATTTTGATTTAAACAGAAAATTAGAAATCATTGTATATGGCGTGTTACTATGTTATAGGTATTCCTAATTATATTTCAAAGCTAATTCCTCATTCAACCGAGATTAAAGATGATCACTTTATTTTGAATTTGAATGCTAGCATGTCCCGAATGTAAGGGGAGAGTTAGGACCAAATCATATTATTTTCAGAAGACTAGTGTTACCACGGTAATGTGATTTTATGTTGTTCTAATAGCAGGCAAATAAAAGGAAAATGTTCGACTCTTTCTGAAAGAAGTCTAATTAAAAAAAAAGCCTGTCTCAAAAGCACGTTTCATTAGAAACAAAGAAGTTTCTCATTGAAATTGAAATTCATGAGTTATGAATAATACAAACTATGAAAATATTAAATTGACGTATTTCAAAATAAAATTTCTTTTCTTATATGAATATAGAAGTGCAATACTTATATTAACTGTTTCATAATCTATAAAGAATGGGTGATCAGACGCGGGAATCTATTACAAAAATACTTCTTTGTCATGATTCGCTGAGTTTAAGATGTCGCTTCAAACACATAACAGTGCCTCCTACACAGTTAAATGAGAAGACTGTGCATCAGAAAAAAATAATAAAACTGACGATTTATATAAATAAAGATAATTACCTTTCAGAATCAGCGAGTGTGTAAGGTATACATAAGATTCGATTCACAAGAATCGAACTTTTGAGTGAATAAATTAAGGAAGCTGCTTGAGATATGCCAATTTCGGCATACGCTCTTGGTATAAATACCATGCAGCTTCATTAAAAAAAAGTTGTTAAAGGATAGATAAACGAGAGGGAGCTACGAGGTAAGCAGCTCCAGGTGTTAACCGGCGCTAGTGCTTAGGGGGCCCAAAGTTTACGTGGAAGAACTGCTGGTTTGACTCTCTAGTTTGTGAGTATTGCAATGTGTATTTTTATTGAATGCTAATATATATTCAGTACAAGTAGTACGTATGCTTCTTGCTGTAAAAGCAAATTCTATATGTGCAACGAATTCAATAAACATTGTTTCATGTATAAACTGTGTTTGTATCAAATTCATTTAGAGTGCCACTTCAAATTATATACACCCAAGTCTGGGTAGAAGTGAGCTATACTCTACAAGTGTCTTATGAAAGTTGATATCTCTCTGGAATCGCTCGGGTGAATGAACAGTATCTATATTCCCTTTATCACTCACTGGTACTCTTAATTTAATACCTTTAAAAATTATCAGTAAATATTAAAATTATTAAAAGTTATATTATTAAATCCAATATACTGTAAAAACAAAATTCTTAACTTTAAGTAAATTGACATTGTTAAATAGTTCGCCAAGACTTTTATGTAACAAACCGTGAATAAACTATTCCATTCTACCATTTCTTAACTATTATTATTTTTTCAAAAAAATAATGGAACGAGTAAATAAGTTCACGATAATCAGTGAAGAAGCATGTATACATAGAGAAGTAAAATTTTACAAAATATTGTATATATAGCAAGTATTTTAACTCCATTATAGTAAATTAAGCTTGAAAGTTTTCAAAAATGTTAAGACGAAATAAGATAAAACACTGTATTAAAAAATAAAATGTTAGATTAGGAACATTTTGTCTTGCATGTGAATCTGAAGTTTATAGTGGTTTAATTCTGTGATGCTGTATCCAATATCCGTTATATTAACACGAAATCATGAAATATAAAATTTACTTATTTTTAATTATTGAATGTATATACCTAAATAATAAATTTGATATTTTAAATCTCCTGCAGCTGTTATTCGAGTGTAGGAATGGTAGGAGGTCAACAGCTGGTGTCTCTTGGATCAGGTTGCCTCTTCGCAGGAACAGTTGTTCACGAACTTGGACATGCATTGGGACTCTACCATGAACAAAGCAGATCCGACAGGGATCAATATCTTGATATATTCTTACAGAATGTACAGCAAGGTTAGAAATTATTTTGTTTCCTACCTAGATTTCTGGTTGCGCTTACTAATTATTAAAATAAAAGGAAATTCTTTTCAAGACCTCATATGGGCATAAAGAAATGTCTTAGTAACCTTTAGCTTACGGGGCCTATTGTTCCGATTCGCTCTTTAGAACGGCAAATTTCATATACCCTTTGTAAGAACGGCCACTAAGGGGGTTATATATATATATATTATTGATTCTGCGGCAAGTATTCTTGGGATAGATGCTATCCCACCCCATAAGGAGAAGGTTAAATATACGGCGAGTCTGTATTGGAGAGAAGTGCCTAGTTCCAATGTAACTTGTAAGGCAGGGATCCCCAATCCTTTTTACATTTTCGGTATCCTTGGAAATAAGAACGGAAATTTGGGCCACCTTTGCTGGAATTTTAGTTTATTAAATTTTTTTCAATATTAAAATAAAATGGAATATTTTTCAGGAACATGGTAAATTTAAGTTCAAAGGAATACCTACACCATTGTTTATCTTATACAATTATTAACCTCTTCCTTTTCGCTCCCTTCAAAATTACGGGGTGAGGTTTCGCCTTCTATTTCTCGTGCCCGTGGTATTTCCGGGCTGGAGTGTTTAAAAGTACCGCACCAAAAAGATTAAAACAATCCATTTCATTTGCCCTAAAAAATTTGTATTTCATATTTTACACACCAGATGGCAGCACGAGTCTATTTATAATGCAATCGGGGATGGTTTTTTTAAAACTAGATGAGGCAGATCAAGAAATAAATGGAATCCTCCTGAAAAAATAGGCACTTTTATTACAGTTTTCTTGAAAATTATGTGATCGTTAAGGGGTTAAAAGATAGTAACGGACACTGTACTAGTATATACATCGCATATACTAGTATAAATACAGTTTCAAAAATTGCCATGGGATGCAGTATAATATTAAACTAGAGGAAAAAAGGGACATCTCTAAAAAGAGTTCCGTTTTATTTATGGGAGACTTGCGATTGATGCTTAGAGCAGATTTGTTTATTATCAGGCCTAACAGTTGGGGGCATGGCGTTAGCACATTCACCCTCAGTAACAAGTGCATCGATTAGTGTCACAATCCGTCGGACGTGAGAGTAATTAATTCAACATAATATTTATTTTAAGTTGGATCCACTGATATTTTTTTGTTTATCCCCCCACCCCCCAAAAAAATATCCCTGCACCCCTTGCCAATCTGACGGCACGCTAAGGCCGTCTACACACTGAGCAACTCCAAAGAAACTGATAACTGACTCCAATCACAAACCATCCCCTGATGAGTCGTAACCTATGTAATTGAATGGAACCACGCACACGGCGCAACTGGTTACAAACCCGTCGGACGGGTTTGTGATTGGAGTCAGTTATCAGTTTCTTTTGAGTTGCTCCGTGTGCAGACGGCCTTAAAGTGCTGCGACACATCGGTTGGCAATCACTATCGTAAGGTCTTTAACGTACTACTGCCATCAGCGGGAATGGACAGTAAAATATACATTTTTTCCCGTGACAGGCAAAGAACTGCTTTAACGCTAAGCATAACATCCGAGGATGGTTACAAAGTGTCACATGTTCATTTCACCTGCACTAGTGAGACTTTGCACTTGCCCCAATGTCGTTACAGATAAAAACAGGTAATAAATAAACGACAAATATGAGCTTACCTCGTTTTTGCTGGGCAAGTGCGTAATCTTACAAATACTGTCAGTTTCTGGAAATTTGAAATTCTTGAAACAAAAGTTTCCCTTAAATTCATTGTTTGGAATAGAAGGTGTTCGAGACCAATCTTCAAAAGCTTTCATTTTACCAGCTGCTAAAATCAATTTTATGCAATCATACAAAGTTAAACTTCGTGAGTTTTGGTCCGCACTTGACTCGATCTGCCTATATCGTATAATAAAATTTAATTTACTTACACGAAATGGTATTAAAAAAAAAATACACATTCATATATATATATATATATATATATATATATATATATATATATATATATATATATATATATATATATACATACATATATACATATATATATATATATATATATATATATATATATATATATATATATATATATATATATATATATATACATACATATATACATATATATATATATATATATATATATATATATATGTATATATGTATGTATATATATAATGTGTATATGTGTATATGTATGTATATATATATAATGTGTATATATGAATGTGTATTCTTTTATATATATATATATATATATATATATATATATATATATATATATATATATATATATATATATATATATATATATATATATATATATATATATATATAAATATATATATATATATATATATATATATATTTA
Organism: Dolomedes plantarius; assembly: GCA_907164885.2. Lineage (NCBI taxonomy): Eukaryota > Metazoa > Arthropoda > Arachnida > Araneae > Dolomedidae > Dolomedes > Dolomedes plantarius. Next base: position 202,574,040 of record OU015493.1, read on the forward strand.
TATATATATATATATATATATATATATATATACATATATACATATATATATATGCATATATATACACATATATATATACATATACATATATACATATATATATATATATACATATATATATATATATACATATATATATACATATATATATAAATATATATATATATATCTATCTATATATATATATATATATATATATATACACACACACACACACACATATATATATATATATATGTAATATTCGAAACTATCCCCGAGAGTACGGCTTCCGAAAGATGATCGAATCTCCATGTCACGGTGGAGTGAAGACGCTTTTATGAATGTAGTCGGGCTTAGAAAGAAAGTCGGTGGCACAGGAAGTTGTTGTTTTACATACTTTATTTAATGGAAGCCGCCAAACGACACTCTCGGGGCAAATGAAAAATGGAAAAATATCTCCCTTTTTTGCATACCAGAACTTATATAGTTTCTATCTCATCACATGAATAGAGTGCTGATTGGTTCAAAGTTATTGCTATTGCGCTGAAAAGAGTTATTTTAGTACCCACGCTACAAATTCCAGGATTTCAAGAAAATAGGCGCCATCTTGGACAAAACGGTCTAAGGTTAAATTAGACTTCATTAAGGGATTTTAATAGACTTTAATGGGAAGGATTTACTAAAATTTGGAAATATAGTTTGAGATTTAATACGGATCCCCAAGGGAAATTAAATAGTTTAAGAGTTTAACAAGGGGTATGTAGTTTTGAATGTTATATATATATATATATATATATATATATATGTATATATCTGTGGCTTGGTACAAGAAGTGCCTAAGTCAGTTTTCTCCAAGATGACTTTGTTTCCTTATGTCTCTTAAAAAAAAATGTTATTTTAAATGTAATAAGTGCCCAAGTCTGTCCGATGCTTTAAAAGTGTTTTCTAAACCATTATACACACTTGGGTACTTCTTACATTGAAAATAATATTTTTTTAAAGAGACATAAGGAAACAAAGTCCTCAGTCATCTTGGAAAAGATTGACTTATATATATATATATATATATATATATATATATATATATGATAATTTCAATATGTAATATATAGAGTTAAGAAATTTAGAAAGTTATATTTTTTACGTGTTATTTAAATACCTGAATAATTAAGTTTAGAAAGTTTGAAACGACTAATTAAATAATCATCTTTTCACAGGTATGGAATTCAACTTTATGAAACTGAAACCAGAACAAAATATCTTACTGACAATATTCGATTACGGATCCATCATGATCTACGGAAACGACGCATTTTCCAAAGATGGATCTGACACTATGAGAGCAAAGAATGGACAGAGGTTGTATAATCCTTTCGATAAGAATGGAATGACTGAAACTGATGTATATAGGATAAACAAAATGTACAACTGTCAGTGAAAAAAATAAAATGCTGTATAAAAACGAAATTCTTCTATTTATTCCTCGATCCATTTGTTTCCCATTATGTTAAAAGAAATTGTCATATTTTGTCACTCAGAGATGCCTACAAATGAAATGATTCAAATAAGCCAAAACCCGTAGTTTGATTCAAATTAACAAAATTACATCATACACATAAGCGATGATAATTTACAGCTTGTTTAAATTACAAAGTGTAAAGTACAGTAACCATCGCTTATAGTGATCAGTGGTTTAGAATCAACCGTTTATAAGAATCAATATCACGAAAACAGAAACAAATGTATTATTTCCATATTAAAATTTTCGCCTTAAAGAATCAATCCACCGGTTTTAAGAATGAGTTTACAATCTTCGCTTTCCTTTTCTTTTTCCAAAAAAGCCACTTAAACCCTCAAAAGGCACGAAGTTCTTTCTTTTTTTCTTAAGGAAAGATTGATAAGATGGGATGGAATATAGTCGTAAAATTCATCCCTTTCTTTGTTAGACATAACATAATAGTTTCCCCTTAAACGCTTTAGCACAACACCGTCCTATTAGCTTGACCCGGGGGCATCTTTACCCGTCCGGGTCAGATTTCACTTTTCTCCACTGACAAAAAAATATAGGGACTCTTTTTTCCCACCTCCCACATCCTGGTTGAGGCTTCCTGGACCCTGAAACACATAAATCTTCGGCGAAGTGTCCACTATCATCCTTAGCACGTTATCAAACCGTGAAACGTGAGCTAGATGTTGAATCTTCGTCCGAGACTATTAGTATTGAAAGAGGTATAAACAGCCACCTGAAAACTTCATTACGTCAAACTACCATACAAAACTTTTTCTTGCTCCCTTCCTGTAGTTGAAATATTAAAACTGTTAAGCAGGTATGTTGTAAGAAATATTGGATTTTTTTCTTCTATTACTATAATCATGTGTATCTACTTATAGGTCTAGAAATTAAGTTGTACTTTTAAAATTATAATAAAGAATTTTAATACAAGATAATAACGTAAATTAAAGATTATTTTATGGTAAATTATGTAAGGTGTGTTTGCCTGTCCAAAAACCTAAATTTCGGCTATAAGAATCAACCGTTTATAAGAATCAAAAACAGTAATAACAAACGTGATTCTTATAAGCGGAAATCACTGTAATAGATGAACTTTTATCTACACCAAAGGCATCATTATTCAGATTTCACTTACGATGACCGCAATTCAAACCACTGCAATATCTTTTAAGAATAAGCTGTTTGTCTGGAATTTGGTAATTAGTCATTTGTTCACAGCGGCCGGTCAGATCACGAACCTCCTCTTTTCCTCACGTGAGAAAATTTACTCTAACAAGTATAACACCACAACTACTCGACATTTTTACGCAATAATAATATTTTTAAACGATGATCTGGAAATGGTACAGTCACATAAAAAATAAAGGTCATTTGTTCACAATATGTCACAATATGTCACAACAGCTTGTTTACAATATGTCACAAATATAGTCATTTGTTCACAGCGGCCGGTCAGATCACGAACCTCCTCTTTTCCTCACGTGAGAAAATTTACTCTAACAAGTATAACATCACAACTACTCGACATTTTTACGCAATAATAATATTTTTAAACGATGATCTGGAAATGGTACAGTCACATAAAAAATAAAGGTCATTTGTTCACAATATGTCACAATATGTCACAACAGCTTGTTCACAATATGTCACAAATATAGTCATTTGTTCACAGCGGCCGGTCAGATCACGAACCTCCTCTTTTCCTCACGTGAGAAAATTTACTCTAACAAGTATAACGCCACAACTACTCGACATTTTTACGCAATAATAATATTTTTGAACGATGATCTAGAAATGGTACAGTCACATAAAAGAATAAAGGATGAGACATAAAATGTTATGGGAGAGAGTTGATATGACAATTCACTAGTACTGCTTTAGCTTTTCCGCCAATTACAGACAAATTGCTTGCACAATGTTAATGCTAAGCTGCAGAAATAACGAGAATTTGAATACTTTATACTAGAATAAATGTTTCATCTATAAAAATAAGTAAAAATATTTTTAAATGATCGATTTAAGCTGTTAGAGAAAAGTTTAGCCTCGTTGCAGGAATTTCAAAGCAACTTATATAAATATACAGGGTGGTCATAAAAAAAACTTTGCCGATATATGGACCTCTAGCGGCCGTTTCGTTCAACCGATCTAGATGCGATTTAAAATATAGTTATTCAGAGGTATGATCTCGGGATTTTGGGAACGGAAACAAAGTGGCCTTCACGATTGTGGTTATAGGTACAGAAACTCGAAATTTTCGAATGACAGCGCAAACTTTTTCCCGTCGCAAAATGCTGAGCACATGCGAAAACCCAAAATACTGCTGCCACAGTTCGTGTATCAGAAAAATCGCGTTATGCACGCGTTATGCACGCACAAAAAACAGCTCTGCGAACAGCCTACAAAAACATGATCGGGGCTCACGGAGGAAATTTGCATATGACAGAGGTAAGACACCAATCACTGATGACAACACAGATCGGACAGAAGAAAACTTTTATTTGGATTACACATTTTCCACATGGGTCATCATCGTGTTTTTGTTGGCCGTTGTCAGGGCTGTTTTTTGTGCGTGTATAACGCGTCCGTTTTTTTTTTGTGGTACACGTACCGTTCCAACGCTCTTTGGGGTTTTCACATGCGCTGAGCATTTTGCGACGGGAAAAATGGGCATTACCATTCGAAAATTTCGAGTTTCAATATCTAACCATGAGCGCCATTTTGTTGCCTTTCACAGAATCCCGAGCTCCTACCGCTGAATAACCATATCTGAAATCTCATCTCGATCGGTTAAAAAGAACAGCCGCTAGAGGTCCATATATCAGCAAAGTTTTCTTATGATCACCCTGTATATTACACATACTCACACCCGTACACATATCGCCCCCCTGCAAGAAAAGTGACACAAGTCAAACAGTGGAAATTTTAAGGTTATGTTATTGAAAAATATGTATGAAGTGCTCCATCGTGCACGAAAAGCGACACGTATCGCTTTAGCCATGTGTCCACCTGAGGACAGTTGTATCAGTTTTATTGTAACGCTAGTCCAAGCTTTATAGTATACTTGAAGTTGATTTTTCTCAAATTCTGCATTTTTGAGTTGGGTCAATTTTCTTGCCGGGCTGCGGTATATGACACGTAAATTCATTATTTTTATTGACTTATGTTTGAAAAAATATAAAAGTTAACCGATAAATATGTATGTATGTATATATATATATATATATATATATATATATATATATATATATATATATATACACTCAAGAGCCAAAACATTATGACCACCTGTCAATAACGAGTTGGCCCACCTTTGGCACGCAACACAGCTACAACCCGCCTTGCCATGGATGCCACAAGTCCTTGGTAGATGGCCGGAGACAGATTGTACCAGATGTTTAAGCAACGGTCACGCAAATCCGAGATATTGCGAATTTGTGGTCTTTGAACTCTGAGCTGCTGTTCCATGACATCCCAAATGTGTTCTATCGGATTGAGATCCGGTGAGTTAGGCGGCCAGGACATTAACTGGAATTCAGCATCATGTTCCTGGAACCACTCCAACACAATTTTAGCCTTGTGACACGGGGAGTTGTCCTGTTGGAACATTCCATTTCCAGCTGGAAAAACAGACGCCATGTAAGGGTGCAACTGGTCCGCAATGATGTTCAGATACCCTGTAGCATTCATGGTCTGCTCTACCACAACCACGGGTCCCAGAGACGCCCAAGAGAACGTCCCCCAAAGCATAATACCGCCAACACCGGCCTGTGTATGACCTACTGTACATTGAGGGAGCAACAGTTCGCCTGGCAGATGGCGTATCCTGACACGGCCATCGGCGTGATGAATGACAAACCGTGACTCATCTGATCAGGCAACTCTCTCCCACTGATCTATCGACCAGATGCGATGTTCCCGGGCCCAGCGCAGGCGCAGTTGGCTATGACGTTTGGTCAGCAAAGGCACACGAGTGGGACGTTTGCTGCATAGCCCCATATCCAACAGTGTCCGCTGAACAGTGTGCTGCGATACTATTCTACTTGGCCCTGCATTGTATTGGGCTGTCAGCTGAGCCACTGTCTGGCTCCGGTTTTGCTTCACCATGCGAGACAGTCTCCGGCGATCTTTTTCTATGATAGCGTGTGGACGTCCAACACCATGTCGTCTACTGTTCGTTTCACCGTCATTCATCCACTTTGCATAAGTACTAACAACTGTAGGTCGCGAACAACCCACGAGTCGTGCAGTTTCGGAAATACTTATTCCGAGCCTTCGAGCCATTACAATCTGCCCTCTATCAAAGTCGCTTAGATCCGCAGCCTTTCCCATCACACACAGAAGTAAGTGAAAGAATGATTCTTCAGACTCTCCAGCAGCAGTTAAATACCACTTCCACCTGATCACGTGCCATCTACGTCATCCAGGAGAATTCATTTCAAAATGTAGGGGTGGTCATAATGTTTTGGCTCTTGAGTGTATATATATATATATATATATATATATATATATATACAGTTTAATCTCGATCGATCGTTTTCGGATCCATCGTTTTTCCGTATGTGTCGTTCATTTTATCCAGTCCCAACGAGCATATTGCTTTGTTATGTTTCCGCATCTATCGTTTTCACGCATTTATCGTTCATTTCAATCGGTCTCTTGAAAAACGATAGATCGAGATTCCACTGTATGTACACTGCTGGCCACCCAAATTGCAACACCAAGAAAGACAAGAGATATCACAACAAAGTTTATTTTGTAGATAACATGTTAACCAAGTATCAAATGATTAAATTTATAGACTTCTGTGAAGTGTGGTTCCTGCCAAAATCAGTAGCCAGAATAGCCGCCAGTGTTGGAGATCACCACTGCCACACGCCTCGGCATTGATTCAAAGAGACTTTGGATGAGTTCTTGGGGTACAGCAGACCAAGAAGCTTCCACACGTTGCCAAAGTTGATCTGCTGTGGCAGCTGGGTATGGAATCTGGGTCAATCGTAGAGCAACCATGGACCACATGTTTTCTATCACCGAAAGATCCGGAGAGCGAGGCGGCCAGGGAAGCAATTCAATCTGGCGATTGATGAAGAACTGTTGGACAATGCGTGCCACGTGTGGTCGCGCATCATCCTGTTGAAATATGGCTTGTGGGCAAGCCCTCAAGGTAAGGAAGGACAACTGGCTCCAACACATCGGAGATGTAGCGCTGGCTGTTTAAAGGACCGGCAATGCGTACTAGAGGTATGCGAGAGTGATATCCAATACCGCCCCATACCATAATACCCTGGGCAGGACCAGTGTGGCGGTGCATAACGCAGCTGTTCAGCATCCTCTCTTCACGGTGTCTCCAGACTCGAATGCGACCATCGTGGTGTTGCAGACAGAAGCGTGACTCGTCAGTAAAGACAATTTAATTCCATTCTGCCGTCCACATCCTTCTGTCATTGCACCATTGGCGGCGGAGACGTCTGTAGTTCTGCGTCAAGGGTAGACAAAGCAATGGACGTCTTGCGGACTGACCACTCTGCTGTAAACGGCGTCGAATGGTACGCGCAGACACTGGATGATGCGTTACAGACTGCATGTGCTGTGCTATGGTTCGTGTTGTGACTGAGCGATCCGTCACTGCCATGCGCACAATTTGCCTGTCATCACGTGAAGTGGTGAGCTGAGGTGGATGCGATCGAACACGTCGGTCCGTCGTACCCTCCTGCATCCAACGATCACATATCCGCATTACAGTTGTTTGGTTTCGTCCAACACGACTACCGATTTCCCTGAAAGATAATCCACAATCTCGGTAGGCCACTATCCTTCCTCTGTCGAACTCGGATACTTGATCAAAAGATGATCGCTGTTTTCGACGAGGCATAATTGATCGTTTTTTGAAAAAACCACAAGAAAAGCACAATTGCCGAACTTGAAATCGTCAAAATCTCCAAGCCTTAAATATCGCTTTGAAGTGGCGCCACATTCGCGCGTGATGTGCGTCTGATATATATATATATATATATATATATATATATATATATATATATATATATATATATATATATATATATATATATATATGTGTGTGTGTGTGTGTGTGTGTGTGTATATATATATATATATATATATATATATATATATATATATATATATATATATATATATATATATATATATATATATATATATATATATATATATGTGTGTGTGTGTGTGTGTGTTTGTTTTACACATTATCACAGTATGCAAAAATATCCAGTGAAAATATACATATATCTTTACAAAACTGAATTATGACGTAAATTTTTCATATCTAGCAGTAGTTTCTCAGTGTGGGATGTTTCAACACAGATTTTTTTCAAAGGCTCACGATTTTATGAAGCAATAAATCATGACATTTGCATTTTAAACTAATACTGAAACTTCCGCAGTGTCATTTGCTTGAGACGATCTTTGCTTCTTATAACATCTCTTCAAAACGTATCTCTCTCCCATACTGTACAACTTCCTGCAGATGTTGCTCGATATTACAGCAGGAGTAATTTCAAAGTTCTAAGTTCTGTGAAAGGGTACCAAAATAATTTTCCTTCCGGTTCTCATTCTGAAACATTCCGCACTCGTTTTCTGTCTAATGAAAAATGGGCAAGAAAAGCATTTTTTAAAGGGAACAAGAAGCGACTTTTCATCATGAATGGAACACCTAGCATAAAATAAACGTGATATTGGATATGAGCAATTCTTATTCGTATGTTATTTCATAATACAGGGTGTCTATAAAAGAACTCCGGGGTTTTGAGGCAAAATATTTTAATGAAATAAAAAACATACATACATGTTTTATACATGACTGAAAAGCTTACATTTTCAAGTTTTTTTTAACACTTAGTAAAAACTTGACGTCTAAACGGTGACTTTTGCTTCAAAACACTTCCTGTTTCCTTAAATGCACTGAACCATTGACGAATGGTTTTGTCAGAAGGCGGGTTAACACCATAGTTACGTCGAAAGTTTCTTTGTACGGTAACTACAGACTTCGTTTCTATGAGCCAAATAACACATTGAGCCTTTTGTTGCGGAGTCGCCATCATTTCAAATTTCGCGACGTCATTTCAAGGTCAACGCCCTGCAGCGCCGCCAACAGTTGATACAAACATTCCCAATTGGTATGAGTAAAACTTTTTGAGCTACTCTTTTCAGAGAAATCGACTAAATTTTGCTATATTTTATAGTTAGTGAGATATGAATTTTTAAAACCCCGGAGTTCTTTTATAGACACCCTGTATTGAGATGTTGGTGCATTGAGCGACTAAAGGAGAAATGGACATCCTAGGATAACAGCCCCACATGCTGAAAGGACCAAAGGGCCAACTATTGAGAATTTTCTGGGGTTTTCACGCAAGAAAGTTAAGACCTACAATTGTAAGAAAGTGACATTAGAATAAGTAATGTTTCTAGACGTCCGTGTTGAATTACGATATGGGAAATTAATGTTAGAATGAGATAGCCTAATTGGAAACTGCACACCTCTTTTATGAAAAACAAGAGACTCGCATTTGCTGAGTGACATCAATCGAGAACTACAGGATATTGGAATGAAGTTCTTTTTTTCGAGGAATAAAATTTGCTGAAATGTGTATCATGCCATTTTGTTTTGAAAAATCTGGCATTTCCATACCTCAGTATCATGAAAACATTTATTAGGTCAACTGAAATAAATAGTTACGGACTTACTGAATTTTACTAAAAGACAGTAATATCTATAATTAAAATAACTAAATTTGAAATTTTGAAAAAAAAATTATTATTTATTAATTTATTTTTGTATAGTATTAATTTAAACATTATACACAACTAAATGCCATTATAACCATATTTAATGCCGTAATAACCATTTCGTTCAGTAAGGGTTTTAAAAACACACAAAAGTATGGGCGTGCATTTAGTGGGAGGAGGTAGAAAGGACGAGGGATGTTTTGTTTAGGGCTCAGACCACTCTGGGAAGGTCTATATCAAAACCTGGGAGAAAGCTGCAAATACACAGCAAAAGTCCAGATGTTTCTCTTCCCAAAGAGATAAAGCGTGTTGTTAAACCCTATAAAAGTCATTTAAATACAGCTTGTTTTTGTGTCGTTGTTCAGAACCTGCATAATCATGTTACTTCCGCTCTTTTGGATCTGTGGACTAATTTACGTTGCATGTGGAGATGAAAATGAGGGTAACAGATTAAACTGTACTCATTCTTGCTTACTTTGTAAAATTACGTTATATACAGTTAGAAAAAAATAGCTTTTAATTTTTATCTAGTATCACCATTAAAACTTGGATTAAACTGCAGATATTAAGTTTTTACTTTTTACTTTTCGGCATACAGTATGTGAAAAATAAAGTATAGAACTTCGAGTTTCTAACATAACACGGGTAGTTAAACTAAAAAAAAAATAAAATAAACGGACCACGAGTTTGGAATACTGGACTTGAGTTCTGGTCCTCGTTAACATTCTAGTATATAGCGGCGCCCTACATTGGACAGTTAGGACGCATATCACAAGTATTTAATAGAAAAAACTCAGCAATGCTGAAAAATAAATGATTAAATGTAAGAAAAATGAATCGGCTAATATTCTGTTTCGGCGACTCCGAAAAGGAAGAGTGAAATGTGCCCGGAGCTGAGTTAAGGAAGGCTATTACAAAATCTCTCACCATTTTAACAGTTCATTTTGAAATTAAAAATAATGCATACAAAATGAATAAGTTGTTTATTAGATTTCAGATGTTATCTTGTACAAAACTGCAGGTAAATCGTTGTGCATATAAATTATCAGTAACGCAAAAATGTCTACAATGAATGGGTAGGTACAGCATATTTCCGAAATAAGTACTCTTACAAGAAGTGCATTTAAATATTACATAATAACGTTATCATTATTCTCTATTTGGTTCTATAGATATAATTAACGGCATGAAAAAATTCAATATTTGTTGTGCCAATGTTATTTTGTAAATTCAGAACAAATTATTTATGCTCACAATATTTATAATTGACTTCTATAAAATTTAAATAATATGTCTTTGGTTCACATCGTACGTTCTGGTTAGAGAAACATTATGTTACTAAATAAATGACTGTTATATTTTAGAAAAAATTTATAGTTTTTCGGCTGACTGAAGATATCTATAACCAAATGTATGAAGTAACAATGCATATACATACTCCAAATATTATAATATATTATGGGTATAAATAACATAATGAAGTATAAATAATATATTATGGATATGGGAATAATATTTTAAATTTGGTTGTGTTAAGATCACTACTAAATATTACCAGCTTCATCAGCTATTTTAGCTACTTCAGCTCTTTACTAATTTATAATATACGCTTTAAATAATGTTTAAGAAATCCTGAAGGTGTACTTAGGTGAAAAATATTTGCATAAAAGTATATAACAGAGGTGGGGAACGCGCGGCCTTAAGGAAGTATGCGGCCTGCGTGATCTTCTTGTGCGGCCTTCATAAAAGCTAGCACTTGTATTAATTAATATTTAATTTTATATATTACTACAACTTTCAAATAAATGGAATTAAATGAAGAACGGCATTAATGTATGTACGCAGGCTTCGTGTTACGAAGCTTGATCCAATTATTCAATTACTTTCAAGCAAGAAACAAATGCAAATATCCTACTAGCTTAAATTTTCAATCGGATTTTAAAATTATTTTAGGAATTCTTGCTATGTCATTTATTTATAATTTAATACTATTATTTTTCTACTGTATTTCTTTATAATGTTAAAATTATTTAAAAATACTTCTACTTTATTATTATTATTTGAAGTGGTATTTAAATATGTAGTTGTTTATTAAAATTTGAAAATCTGGATATATATATATATATGCTAACATAAATAAAAATACCAACAGTGAAATATAAAAAATTACAGTGGTATCTATGAATCTTATAATTTTATTTAAAAATAATAATAATTAATGATTAATGTTGTAACAAGTTTTTATCCTTATGTGAATACAAAAATATTTTATATTGTAACTTTTTAAGTCAAATAATAAATAAATAAGGACTTAATTTTTTGTTGTTATTTTTCTCTATAATGCACCAAATTGTTAAAACTATACGTAACTATAATAATTTCATAAAAGTCGCATTTATAGGTACATCAACTTATGCGGCCTCCTTTATTACTACCTAATTTACATGTGGCCTTTAATGGTAAAAAGGTTCCCCAACTCTGGTATATAATCATTTAACGGGATATTAGGTAAAACTTATTTCGCAAAACTGAAAACCATATAAGTCAGATTATACTACTTATTTTACGCATATTATCTACTCTTAATATGAAATACAAAAATTTAGCAAAACTCGAATGAATGCGTAAACCAATATTGTATCTGTAGCGTTTACAGTATTTGAAATTTTAAGGAATCTTAGTAACAGATTCGATAGCCGTTTGCATAAAATTTCCTGTGGGCTATTTTATTCTAAATCCCTTTTGATGAGTGTAAAACATGTTTAATGCTCTTGACCTTTTATGTTTCTCTTTTTTTTCAAGTAAGGGGCTTGCTTTGATGTTATATTTTGTTTTCTAATATTTTTATAGACATGATAGGTAAAAAATCTAGTTTAGAGGAGTAGAAATTTCTTGAAAAGTATATTATACATTTTATTACTTTGTGGAACATATATATTTCGAACATAAATATTGCTTCTAAAAAGTTTTGCTTTGATTTGACTTGGTTAAAAATTTTGGAACACTAAATTTAAGGTGTCTGATTGAGCGGGAAATATGTTTAAAATATGTCCTTAGAATGTGTCAAACTACGTTTAAACTATTTGATATCAAACACTCGTGTATATAATTAGAATGTAAGCATCATTTAAAATTCAAAAATCTTTTTTTTATATTTTGTGACTAATTTGCTCATGTCATTCATATATGACTAATATCAAAATACACTCATATTTTTCTTACAATTTTGAGCAATTTGCAATGCATTCGAACTTTATTAAAAACCTTTAGAAAAAACAATATTGAGAGTAGCAAGGCAAATGTACATCGGAAAAATTAAAAAATAAAGGTTTTTACCCTGAATGTTTTTTGCACACTTCATATTAACATCTGTTTATGGTATTTTAGTAAAAAAGGATAGCTAAAAATTATACAGCCCTTAAAATTCGCTATAATGTCATTTGTAACTTTTATATTAATTTCTCTTTTTCTGACTTACATAGGCCAACGTCGAGCTGCAATGGAAAACCCAGACCTGTTTGGAGGGGACATGCTAGGAATAGAAACAGATGTAAGCTTATTTATATTTTAATATACAGATTATGATTTATATTATTGGTACCGCAAAAAATAAAGCTAATGCATAAATATCTTGTTGAATATATTTATCTTTTTCTGTGTATTTTTTAAATATAATTTGAAATTATTTTTGTCTCTAGAAATGGTTTTAGGTTACTGAAGAGCATTTCTTTTTCGCAAAATAAATCTACAATAAACAGTAATGTTCATCGAAAAGTTTTACCTACTTGAAAAAAAAAACTTACTTTAAAGTAACAAATTTTTAAATAAAATCTTTATTAAAATACATTATCCAGTAAACCTTCCCAAAATATGTAATCTTTTTAACATGTCATCAATAAATGAACTTAAAACATTAAGTTTATTTTTAATGGAAGCAAAAAAAAAACCCTGTTGGAACGGAAAAAAATACTTTATTTAAATGAGATTTAAAATATGTTTACTTTTCAAATGACGTGGTTTTAGGTTCTTGATGAAATATTCTTAACTGGCCGCTACTAAGAATGTTTAACAGTATAATGAAAATACATGGTTTTACACGAGTTGACCAACGGACTGGGAGGAAACGTAATTTTTTAAAATTGGATATTTTTAAAAGGAAATTTAAAACTATTAGCAAAGGAGACATTTTATTGTATCGATACACCAGCGTCAGAAGTTATAATAATATAACTTCTGACGTTATAATAATATAACTTCTGAAGTTATAATAATATAACTTCTGAAGTTATATAATAATAATAATAATAAGTTAATAATAATAATAATAATAACTAATTAATAATACTAATACTAATAATAATAATAATAATAATTTATTAATACTAATAATAATAATAATAATAATTTAATAATAATAATAATAAGTTATATAATAATATAACTTCTGAAGTTATAATAATATAAATGATTTGTTCATGTGGAAAATCCGGAACGAAACATTAATGTAACGAATATCAAATGATTTAAAAATTAATTTCATTGAAAATTTCCGCTTTCAGTGAGTTTTAATAAAAACTGATATTTAAGAGGATAGTGGACTTTCAAATTGCCAAAAAATAGAACAAAAATTGGATTTTTTTGGGTGTATTAATATTTTTAAAATATGTAAATATCGGAATAAAATTCATTTAAAATATGTAGTGAAAAGTACGAGTAAAATGAAAACTTGGTAGCTTTAGAAAAGAAAATATTAAAGGTAGGTGAAGAAACATCTTTTAAATGGTTTTTCTCAAAATGAGTAAGGTAAATGCACCTATAATGGGCCATGTCCCTATAATGGGCCGCCCTTTAGAAATGTCGAGAAATTAAGGGTCATTGGCTACTTAGTAGCCAATGACCCTCACCCCTTCTACTGCCTTAGGTAACATTAGACCCTTAATTTCTCGACATTTCTAAAGGGCGGCCCATTATAGGGACATGGCCCATTCTAGGTGCATTTACCTTAAATTCCAGATTTGCAAGTCTTTGAAATGCTCCTTGCGTCATAATTTTTGACGAGATTTTATAAAATTTATAATAAAGACTCCTCTAATACATTAAAATAAAATTATGTATCCATTTCAGGTTTCGATATCATTCAGATTATCAAAGTTTAACTTAGGTATAGAAACGAACTAAAATTCACGAAAATTCAGAGTAAGGTAGGTGTTGTTACGGCCAATGAGAATGTTGGGAAGAGAGGGCGCTGTGCGGGCCTCTGAAGTTGAAGTGTGCAGAATTGGCCAGTTCTAACTGAGAGATCAGACGATGATGTTACTGTAAATATGTCTCCTTGTTTGGTGTAAATAAATATTGTGACTGTGAATCGAGCTGTTTCTTAAAGAACCCACTCCAGATAATATTGTAAAGTGACGCCTGCTTAGGAGCGTTACAGGTGTCCCAAATATGATGATCGAAATGGCACGGGACTTGCGTAAGTCAGGAGATTTGGTCTTGTCTTAGGATTCTGACCTATCGACTGCAGCCTTGCTAGGTAAGGTGGTCCTTCCTTGAGATGGTCCAACCCTAGAGGTCACGGTCCTCGTCATTGGGGTGGTGCCCTTTGGCGAATACAGGACACGCCGGCTCACGAAGGTTCCACAGGGTGGGTTGCACGGCAACGATGAGGTTTTTCCATGTTGCTGGTTTTGCGCCCAGGGTTACGACTGTTCCCTCTCAAAATCGACCACTCCCAATTTAGGCCAGGTCCTCTCCTATCTGGGATTTGTATCGATGCCGTCTTCTTTTAATTATTATTCTTAGTCAGTGCCAGTAATTGCTTCTAAACATAACAGGTCACAAACAAATTAGTGACTGCGCGTAATCGCTCGCAGTCACTAATTTTGTGCTGTCGTTTCGTTTGGGCTCTTTCTTTTTTCGCCACCTTTTCTTTTTTCGTCTCGAAGGTAGGTGGGTTCGAGTACCCTCCGGCAGAGCTTATTGTCTTCTAAATTAAAAGTTATTATTCCTCTGGCACATCCGTCTGTTCTGCTTGGAACCCGACCGTGCGGCTTGTCTTGTGGTGTGGGTATTGTGGGTTGTGTGTGTGGGACCTTGTCTGGGTCGTGCGCGGAGTGGTTGCCTGCTGCGGGTCTATCCGCACCATCAGGATTTACCCAGTGGGGCTTCGGCCAGGTCGGGCCTGATGTGTGCTTTTTGGGAGGTGTCCCAAATATCGCCTACTCTAACTTTTTTCCGACATTTCATCCACTTTTAAGTTTCTGATTAGGCTGGAAACTCAAAGAACATCCCTAAGAACTATTTCCTTTGGTATCCTGGGATCAACCAGCTTCAAAACCAGTGCCAGTGTAAGTTATGTAGCTAAATTGGAAAAATTGAAATTTTCTGTGAACTCCAGAGCGGCTCCTAATATAGCCTACCTCTGTTCCTCTTACCGCCTACCAGGCGAAATTAGGAGCACCTGTTAAAAGGCGTTCCTAGCAAAGTCTCTGTTTAATGTACTTTCAAATGGAATAAGTAAAATTACAATTTGGATGCTCCTACCTGGTCATTCACTGGATTCTGATTCTTTGGAGTCAAAGTTTACGAAGGCAATAGCCAAAACAACTCCAGACGCCATATGTTTTCTGTTGTCAGTGATAAGAGCGTTGTAGCTATCGCCGCTGTTAGTACAAACACAGAACTAAGAAGTTACTGCATTTTCTCATGCATAACGCGAATCATACTTAAGAAACACGAGTAGGCGATATTAGGTACAGGGGCGATATTTGGGACACTCACCCTACAAGCATAAAAATATTTCCTCCAAATTAACTATTGAACGAAAGCACAAAGTAATACATAACTCTGTTCAAAAAGTATTTGTAAGCAATATAAATGCAAAATTAAGGAGGGAGTTAAAAATTGGATCGTAAGGACCGGTTTAAAAACATAATAATTTCAATTTTTAAAATATAAATAAATTTGTAAAACTTTTATAAAATTTTATAAGGTGTTTGATATACGAGGGTTGTAAATAAAGTAGTGACAACGTCGCCCAGAAAGTCGTAGGACATCGGGCATGCTCAAACAGGATATCGGAGGATAAGTGAGGTGGGGCTGTAGTCGATGTGTAGAGTACATAAAACCGTAGATCCAGTAGAAGGGGTAGTTGGTGCGTGATGTTGAAGTGGACAGTGTCTTCTCTACCGCTCTAAATCATGTTTACAAAAAGTGATCAGCGTTCGGGGATTAAAATCAAGATTGCCCGTGGCTACAGCACCATCTGCACCCGGGATTTGTTGGAACACCCTCCGCACTCCCCTGACACGACCACTTTCCTAATTTGAAAGAACCCCGTCGAGGTATCAGATTTTCTTGACGTGCCGTCTGTGATCCGAGCAATAGGGCACTCCGTCACTGACATCAACACACAACACCTTGCCAACGGTATCCTACAGCTTCCTGGCAGCTGGCAAAAGGTACATGACTTTGCTGGTGATTATATTGAAGGAATGTAATGTAATTTTTTATTGTACGTACATTAAAAAAAGTTTCCCGGGTATGTTGCCATTACTTTATTTACAACCCTCGTAATAACGTAGCCCGGAACTGAAACCAGGTAAACGCGTAAAATCTGCATGTAAGGCCAGAAAGGGCATAAAGAAGTCAGAAGGCCCGGTAGATGTTACAGCGTCCATCTATGCTTATAGAGCAATAAGGGTCGTCTGTATTTTTCCAATGTGGCAGGCACTTGTCTTGAAATTATTCTCCCTATCCACAACCCGAATTTGTGGGCTACTTTATCATGGGTACACCATAAATATGGACCAACGTTCCGTCCAAGGTCATCTATGTTGTAAAGTTTTACCCGTGGCCACTTTTTAGATGAAGCAGGGTCATACGCAGGTAAATGGTGTACAATAGGATTGAGAATCTTAATCAGATTTCTGTGAAACATGTAGCTAATTCTGTATTTTCTGTAAAGAGTGAAATAGTAATATCACATTATAAGCATTAGGGCACACACAACACCTTGCCAACGGTATCCTACAGCATCCTGGCAGCTGGCAAAAGTTACATGACTTTGCTGGTGATTATATTGAAGGAATGTAATGTAATTTTGTTTGTACGTACATTAAAAAAAGTTTTCCGGGTATGTTGCCATTACTTTATTTACAACCCTCGTAGTTATACTTTAATGAATATGTATGAAAATTTTCATATCTCTGCGGTAAGAATTTCAAAAATAGTTTTTTAATGTCCACCATCCCCTTAAATTATATCAAAAATACGCAAGGCAGTAACGCAAGCTTTAATTACAAAAATTAGCGTTAGGAAAGCATTTGAAACTTAATAGTGCAACCGAAGTGGAAGTCTTAATCGTTTCCATAGATCCGTAACCTTTTACAAGTAAGGCTCACCCAGATTTGTTCATTCAGGGTATTTGCTTTGTAAATTTTAACCTCTTTTATTAGTCCTTGACATTTCTTATTGTATTTTTACACTAGTATGACCATTAAGAACTCAAAAATTTCTTTTTCACTCGTAATAGTGTAAAGCGTAGTTCATTTTTCCGGAGTTAATGCATGGTAAAGTTGCAAAATAAATCAAGAATAAAATTTTGATTCCGTTAAGTGTATGTAAACTACGTTATTATTTTGTTGACTTCTCCATATGCGAGACTCCTGTAGAAGTGAAAGAATAATCGTAGATAAAATAAGAGAATTAAGTAACCTCTGAATGAAAGACATAACAATAATTTTCTGATAAAAAAATGAGGATAATAATTCTGAGGATAAAGAATTATTTTTTTCGTTTTTATTTGATTAAAGAATTTTCATACAGAAAACTTAATAGGCAAGCTATACGTGAAATGCCTAATTTATAAAATATCCGCTGACAACTTATTAAATAATTGCTCGCAATTTATCGTAATTGCGTTGTTCTTTTATTTAGTTTCCCCTTCAAAGTTTGTAAGGTATACACAAGATTCGATTCACAAGAATCGAACTTTTGAGTGAATGAATTAAAGAAGCTGCTTGAGATATGCTAATTTCGGCATACGCGCTAAGTATAAATACCATGCAGCGTCATTAATAAGAAGGTTTGTTAGGGCTGAAAAAGGTTGTTAGGGTTGAATAAGGTTGATAGATAAGCGATAGGGAGCCACGAGGTATGCAGCTCCCGTACTATCCTGCGCTAGTGCTTAGGGGGCCCAAAGTTTACGTGACAGTCCTGCTGGTTTGATTCTCTGCTGGTTATTGAGTATTGAAATGTGTATTTCTATTGAATGTTAATATATATATTCCTTACAAGTAGTACGTATGCTTAATGCTGCAAAAGCAAATTCAATATGTGCAACGAATTCAATAAACATTGTTTCATGTATAAACCGTGTTTGTATCAAATTCATTTAGAGTGCCACTTCAAATTATATACACCCAAGTATGGGTAGATGTGAGCTATTTACTCTATAAGTTTTGTTTTAATATTGTGGTACTCACTTACCCATGGTACTATTTTGATGAGTGTATTGAAATAACTAATTAGAGTTATACTTTTTTTTTAAATTTAAGGATCGAAACGTTGTTCCTCAGCAGTATCTCCGATGGCCAAGTGCAACAGTACCTTATGTTATTGATTCATCGTTACGTAAGTAAATGTATTATAGCTTAATAAATTTTAGTGTTTGTGTTGGCTTCGACACTTCTATGTATAGGTTAGAAATACTTCAGTTAGGTAATCTTTCAACGTATATCAATTTTTAAAAATCCCCTTTATCTATATAAAAATATCTATACTTATATATAAAGAGAGAGCGATTTTGTACGTGGAGGGTAATCTTCAGAACCACTGTACCTATTTGAAAAATTCTTTCACTGTTTGAAAGGTACAGTATTCCAGATGGACATAGGCTATATATTATGTATATCTAATCAGTAGAAACAAAGTTAGGGGCTTAATCCTAACAATCTCCATTGTTTCCGCTACTGTCTTCTACCGCTTTTTGTTCCGAAGATTTCAACGATCCTTATCGTGGTGCTATCGCGGTGGGCTTCTGTTCTGACGCTAGCGGTTCGAACCTAGCCGTTCTCCGGCACGCCTTTTTCTTTAAAAAATTTATTTTAATTATTAACTAACATAAAATTAATTTAAGGTATTATTTAGGTTATTATTAAGGTAAAAAAAGATTTACAATTTATTGGCTATCAACTGGAAATTTATTGGTATAATATTTTGTTCAACCCGGACAAAGTCGGGACGGGCCGCTAGTATATATATAAAACAGTTTCGTAACTGACTGACTGACTGACATATAACGCACACACCAAACCGCTGGACATAAAGGGCTGAAATTTTGCATGGCGATTCTCCTTATAGTGTAGGGGTGCAATAAGAGAGATTTTTGAAAAATTCTTCTTAGATTTTATAAAATTAAATTTTTTAGCTGTTACCGAGAAAGATCATAAAAATTCCTTTAAAATAAAATCTTTTTCGAATCTTTACCTCTATTTTCTGATTTTTGGTGAAACTTTAAACTTTAATTTTTAGAATTTAATTTATTCAATGCTGATCACGTGATTTCTTTTCTTTTAATTTTGCGTCACGTGCATAACAACGAAATAGACAAAAAAATTATTTTTCTTGCCAATGCGACAGACGATTGGGCATTATCCAAAAAAATATTAACATACACTAAAAGAAAAGTTCTTCATACTGTACTATATTAACTGTACTATATTCTTTAGTATGTTCTGTTCGATTTAATTTTAATATTTTTTTCTACATTATTTTATCTATAAAAATATCCGTTACAATTTTTTTATAAATATATTTTTTCGTTTTTTTTACATCAATTGCATATATTGATCGTTGTATTTATTATAAATATATATAAATATATATATATATATATATATATATATATATATATATATTTTGCATTATTTGCATACATTGACCGTTGTATTTAATTTGAATGTACTCCGTAGCGAAGTACGGGTTTTCAGCTAGTTGTTCTATAAAAAATAAATGTATAGTAAATCCTCTTATTATAAAAGATCTATTCAGTTATACGCACGTATGTTCGATGACTATGTTTACAGAAAAACATTTTTACAAAATATTTTATTGATTAACAACATTAACAACATTAACAATATTTATCTGAGCAGTATAAGACTCCCGTGTGAACATGTGAGTGCTTATTTCAAATTATAGTGGTTCCACATTCAGGCAGGTATATTTCTTAAACTGAAAATAGATCACTTGTATGGTCACAAAATCACATAATTTTACGACTGAAATGAGCTTTTTTTAAAAATAATTATGTATTAAAGTTGTAATATATACAATAAATACTTTAAATAATTATGTATTAAATTTGTAATATATATTTTATATATATATATAACGTCAACTACATGGTATTGCGTATAAAATACATGGTGGCGCGCAATTGATGTAAAAAAAACCAAAAAATATATTTATAAAAAAATTGTAAGGGATATTTTTATAGACAAAATAATGTAGAAGAAAATATTAAAATTAAATCGAATAGAACATACTAAAGAACATAGTACAGTTAATATAGTACAGTTTGAAGTTCAGGATATACTTATATATAGAAAATTTAATTGCATTTTATAATTGCACTTAAATTTTCTATATATAAGTATGTCCTGTTCATATTCTGGTACATACTTTCAATGTTTTTAATTTCTTTCAGAGAAACATAAGGACATTATTGAGAAAGGATTTAATAATTATCATACTACTACTTGTGTAAAATTCGTACCTCGAACTGACCAAAAGAATTATATCCGACTGTTTTCTGGAAACGGGTGAGTAACTCTTAACAAATGTGCATTAAAAGACACAAAAAAATTTTAGTTCAAAAATTCCTCTAAAACTGTAACTTTTATTACTTTCTACATAAATACAAAATGGTTATTTTATTGATAATTTTCTTTCTGTAAAAGTATCGTTCGAAGATGTTTTTCTAAAAACATAACTTTATTAAATTGTTACTTTCTTATAATTTCGAAGATTTCGGATGTTATTATCATTATCAGGTTTTTAAGCTGGTTTGGTATATAAGGAAGACACCTGACCGAAACCTTTATTAAGCTTCAGAGATAAATTTGTTGTATCTGAACTTAGCATGCTTTGAAAAAGTATAATAAAGAAACTTAAATTGTGCAATAGTATTCATTAAGGAATAGAAAAGCTTTGTAAAGTCCCAGTAAAAAACTTAAATCGTACAGTTTCAGTTTGATTTGTTTGTATTCGTACAATCGTGCAATTCGTGAAATTGCATATTGTACAATTTTGATAAGTCCGAAACGGACTTTTTCCATCCGGAGGTAAAAAGCTAATCACACACCAGGCAAGCAATTGCTACAGATAGACACACTGTAATTCTACGTATAAGCCACATATAATAGGAATTGTATAACTAAACTTGTAAAGAGATGAGAAACAGGGTGTGTAAAGATAAAAAAGAAGCAAAAGATGGAGAAAGAGAAT
Organism: Dolomedes plantarius; assembly: GCA_907164885.2. NCBI lineage: Eukaryota > Metazoa > Arthropoda > Arachnida > Araneae > Dolomedidae > Dolomedes > Dolomedes plantarius. The sequence goes on from OU015493.1 coordinate 202,595,806, forward strand.
AACTGACAAAATACAATAAATTAACAAAATCCTTACATAGGTTTAATTTTTTTAGTCATGCGTATCCTCTGCACTCGCAAACGGAATAATTTTCTTTATAACATGTAGCGTTGACACTTTATATGGTTCTGTTTCTTATGTACCCTGTGAATCCTCTAACGGTCCAGGCACACTATAAAGTAATAGGCATAAATATAAATAATTCCTTTATTTTCTACGTAGAGGTAGACTAACATAGACCGACTTTGGGATTCAAATAATAACACAACAGTACCGCAACCTGCGGTACTAAGAAACTGAACTTTATAGTCGTAATGAACCCTTTCAGGCAGAATATACGTTCGCTATCAATACCCGTAACCATCGGGCTCTGAACTAACTATGGAAAATCGTGCAGTCACCTAGGCTAAATACTAATACGTGCTCTATCAGTTAAATACCGCTATCACCTTCAATCTAACTTTTCTCGACTCTTTCGTATCTCTACTAATAGCGTAATCTCCACTCCCTTCTCGGGCTCTTGCCAACTCAGCGTGTGTCACTTAAATATACCAGACACCTGCTCACTTCGACTGGCCTGCACTGCGCAGCTACCAGAAATTTGCATCTGAGCAACACGCGAACCCTACAACTTTTGTTGTGAATAACAGCGGTTTTGCTATACATTCCTGCTGTGGGAATAGAGAAATTCTCATAGTGCTTCATTCGGCAGCCATTATTATCTCGATAATGAAGTTTCCTAAAAAGCCCAGACAATAAAGGTGCTGTCAAAGTAACCATGAAGCGAGTCACAGTGGTGACTCAATTTCGACTACACAATCTTATCTCTACTAGACTCCCAAGTGACTTTCCCTTAGTAACTTCTCTGTGCAGTCGTTGAGACAGCCTGACTTTGTCACCATGTAACGTCGTATGCAGGTCTTCTAGAATTTTTTATTGTGGAGGCACCATATAGGAATTTGGTAATGTTAAAATGGCATTTAATAGGGAAACTTTCCATAGGGATGGAATCAAAAGAATTAGAGTACTTAAGTACTATTTAAAATATAATTAGAAGCTTTTTTGTGCTAGATTTGCTACAGACGCTCTGATAAAGTTAAACTTTCCATCAGAGCAGTTACATCTCTAAAGACTGTAAAAAGTAAAAAAAAAAATCATGGTTAGTTATTTGAGTGACAAAAGAAATTTAATAAAATATGGCCTACTCAATTTATTTTCCTTTTAATGAAGTAAAGAGAAGTTATTAGAGAGTTGTTGTTAAAATTTATTTATTGATGTTAAAAGGCAATAAAATACGTCCGACATTTAATGCATGTAATAAGAAAAAAAATTCAGGTAGTCTCTTTTAATGAAACTACCGCGGTTTTTGACGTAGGATTACTTATCGTTGCTTACGTCTTTTGTATGTGTATATGTATCTATATGTTATGTATATATGTATCTATATATATGAGGCATTGAAAAGTAAAGTGGTGTAAGTCACATTTTCAGCTTTTTTTTTGTTTGAGGGCAAAAATGTAATCCCCATGTTCAGTTTATAGTGGAATTGCATATAATTATTATTTTCAATATTATAATAATCATTATGAATTATTTAATTTGTTCAATTTATACTGGAATTTTTTGTAGTTTTTTCAGTAAAATGCTTTGGACTTACACCAATTGACTTACTGACTTACACCACTTTGCCTTTCACCGCCTCACATATATATATGTATGTATATATATACATATATGTGTGTCAAAATTTTGACGCACTTTGGTACTTTTCTGTTTAACTGTTTACTGCTTGTCGATGCGATACAGATTGGTTTTGGCACGCTGCCAAAATTATAAGTTGCGAGGACGGATGGACGGACTGTTTTAGCGTCTGAAATTTTGCTTTCTGAAGGACCATTATGGAGGAACGTAATCCTACGTTAAAAATTATTAATTTCGCAAATATCCTTTTGTACTATGTATGCACCACTTGAGAGAAAACAGAGGATATTTTACAACTGCACACGCATTAAAAATACTCTAGAAAAGGCTGTGTTGGATTTGTTTCATGGTGCATGAACGCCGTTATCATAAATCCTCTCACTGAAAATAACTGAGCATAAAATTATTGAGCAATATCAAATATAAAGTTAAGTGCTAACGATTCCATCCTATGGCACTAAAAAAGTATTCCATTATAACAATGAAAGATTTATTCATAGAATTTTTTTTTAACTGAGAGTTATTCCTCAGAACATAAAAGCAATTTTCCTCAAATCTTTAACTGTGAGCTCGCCTGGAGCCTATTCGATATCCGTTCTTTCATTCGCCTAGGGAACTATCATCTTAACACGTTATTTCCTTTAATTCAGTTCAAGGTTATTCAAGTTGCTGTTTAAGGATCTTAATTTCTGACATGAATATTAAACATCAGATCATGACCGCAATTTAACCGAATAAATATAATCCCAACTCTGTATTTTCAATTAGCTGACCACAATGTTATAAATAAACTGGATCCTCCAAATTATCTTTAAAATTAATTTTCAATGTGTTATGAATATTAATGTTTATTTGCACTTTATCCTTCAAGAAAAATTATTTCCTTCAAAAAATCTGACTAAATGTTTGGAAGAGATACAGTATAAAGCAAAATTTTTTTATATGGCTAAAACACGAATTTGTTATGCAAGTATATATTTAGGCATCGTTAAAGAGGAGAGGATGTAAAAGTATTGTCTCTAAAATATTACCGAGTTAAAATTGAGCAATTGCGAGAACTCTCAGTACTGTACATGTACTATATGCTTACTAATACATAATTATGTCGAAATAAATTAATAAATTATTTCTAAAATCATTTTTATTACTGTACACAAAGTATTAAATTGTATCTCTTATACACTTAACTATTTCTTTTACTAATTAAAATTTATAAACATTTTAGCCAATAATATTAAGAAAATCAATGATTTAAATAAACGAAGATAATTCTCTTTCTAAATGAAATGGACTACCATGGCTGAAATAAAAACTGATTGATTTCTTTGTATTCTTTCTCGTGGAATACTATATGCCCATCATCAAACACTGGTATTCTTAATTAAATGCTTCTAACAATAACTAGTAAATATGAAAATTATTAATGATCATGTTTTTTTTTCCTTTTTAAATCCGTAATTAGAAGAAAACAGTTGGCTTGATTTATGGAAAAAACTTTGCAGCTTTCAGTGGACTGGGGTCTATTCGCATTAAGGACACTTTTTACGAGATTATAACAGAGAATGGTCAAATACGCTTCGCGGTTTTTGTTTTCGCCAACTACAGTTTTGACAGAGAAGTCGGAAAAGCTATCTTCAAAGCTTGCTTTGATGATTGATAAATCATATTAATCAAGATTCTCTGTTGACAGATTCTCTGTCAAGATCCACAATTTACCTCTGGATGTGCAGGGTCAAGTGTACTAGTCTCGTCACTTGACTCGGTTCAAAATTACGTTACGGACCCTTAGCCAAGTCGGACTTCGACCCTTGGGGTCCTTTTCAAAACCGGAGCTGCACAATTCTGCCCAGTTGCTTTTATGGACTTGATCTGATATACTATCGGTCAAGGGGCATAAGCCACAACAACAACAACAACAACAACTAGATTCTCTGTATCATTAATGAAGCGAATAATTCCAGGTTATTACCTTTTGTGCTTCTTACACGAGGGAGTACGGAAAAATTTAGATAGAAGATGGGAAAATAAAAGATCTTATTTTATGAAGCATGTTAACATAGTTATGAGGAAAATAAGAGGTCTTCTCTTATTTTCCTCATAACTATGAGGAAAATCGAAATGCTGAACTTAACTTACAATTTAATTGAGTCATGTGTTATGCTTGTAAAATTCCATAGGTGTGAAAATAGAATTTTGTACGAAACATCTTGATCCATATTCATTTTGAATAGCAAGACATATTTTCGCACGTAATTCTGAAAGTCACCACAATTGTTATCTTTGTTCCGTTAACCAAGAACTGTAACATTGTACTTTGTAAGGTATACATAAGATTCGATTCACAAGAATCGAACTTTTGAGTGAATAAATTAAAGAAGCTGCTTGAGATATGCTAATTTCGGCATACGCGCTTGGTATAAATACCAAGCAGCTTGATTAAAGAGAGGTTGAAAAAAAAAGGTTGATAGATAAGCGAGTTAAGGGAGTATTGCAAAGTGTATTTTTATTGAATGCTAATATATATTCAGTACAAGTAGTACGTATGCTTATTGCTGTAAAAGCAAATTCTATATGTGCAACGAATTCAGTAAACATTGTTTCATGTATAAACTGTGTTTGTATCCAATTCAAGTAGAGTGCCCGTAAGCAATTATCTATAACTTGAGTAAAATATTCTATTACAATCTTTGTTTAAAAATATTAAAATATATATCCCTAAATGATTAAGGATTCTATATTTTTATGTACCTTCTAGCTGTTATTCTAACGTTGGAATGACAGGAGGTCAACAAATGGTTTCTCTTGGACCAGGGTGCATCTTCACAGGAACTGTTGTTCACGAACTTGGACATGCGTTGGGACTCTACCATGAACAAAGCAGATCCGACAGGGATGAATACCTAAATATATTTCTAATGAATGTGGAGCAAGGTTAAAAGTTTGCTTTCTTTTAAATGAATATCACGTTTACTTCTACTATTTAAATGTTATCAAAATATTTTCAAGTATTTTTATGTGCAAAAGGAACAAATGTTTATAATGTGTGTAAATAAATTAATGATCATGTTTGTAAATGATCATGTAAATAAAGTTTGTTCTCATAAAACCTATAATGAAAAAATAGGACACTTTTTAGATTTCGTTCTCTAAAAAACTAATGTTATAAGATATTTTTTAAGTAAGTGAATTAGAGGTAAAGGGATAGCAAAATATTTCGTTCTCGATGATACCTGCAAATGGTCCCTCGTCTATCTCAATATATCTAATAAAATCATACTTCAAAAGTTTGAATTGAACTCACATAGCATCCCGTTCAGCAAATGTTTCTAAACAGTCACTAGTTGTTCGGTAAAACACTTAATTATACGCTGATGACTTCAAAATGTTCGCCTTGCTTCTACACATTCACGTCTTTAATCATCTTCACAAAAATGCAAGGTCATTTCAATAAACTTAATGAAATGACTTCCGATGATTGTCGTAAAAATTGCTTGCGGTGGTGTTATGTATGTTCAATTCAAAATTATAAAGACAAACTTATTATATATATACCAGTAGAGGAAGATAAAATTTATTGCATCGACACAAAATGTAAAATAAGTTAAGGGGGTCCAGGACACAAAATTATTGGAATTTTTGAAAAAACATTTATGGCATTAAAATTTTTTTGTGTTCTTTTGCGCTTAAAATGACGATTAAATCATATTTCTATCTTAATTAGAATAGGAGAAATTATTTTTTTTTGCAACATTCTAATAATAGTTAATAGTCGTTGTTTAAACCTGTAATTGCGTTTTTCTGCATAATGGGTTTTTCCCTATTTCTCGTCTTTAAATTGTTATAATTCAAGAACCGTTAAAGTAAAATGGTTCAAACTTGGAACATGTCTTTTTCAACTATTTTACTTCAATTTTGATTCAGCAAATTTGAAAAAAATATTTGCTTTTGAAAATATTATTTTTTAAATATAAGTTACATAATTCTTTTCGTAATTTTTAATCTAAATATTTTAATCTTTAAAAATATTAATATTTTTAAAAAATGGTGAATTAAAATTAAAATGTAAATATTTCTGTTTAATTAAATGAAAAAATTTTGAAATTCGACAAATAATATTTCGAGTTATAACGATTTTAAATTACCCCACTTTTATGAAAAATTTTAAATTTTATAATTTTTTAAAAGCATTTTGAGAAGTTTTGTGATGGATTTTGTTTACAAATTATATGGTTGACCATCACAAAAAAATTCAAAATTTTAACTCAATAAATAAAAAAAAAATTTTAAATGTGTCCCGGACCCCCTTAATATGTAAGAATATATTGCCTATTTTTAATTACTACATACGCGTAAACTTATTCATCTGTAGACAGAAAAAAAATATTTTTATGTTTTTATACATCCGCTTAGTTTTGGTCGCAAACATAAAGCGTTTGTTTGTTTCCATATTCAATTTCAAAGGGACCATCGGAAGGCCTTAATCGAATGTCACGGGGAAATAGCATGGTACTCAACGTGTTGAAAACATATCGTGAAATAGGATCCTTAATAACTTATGAGTAGTTTTAACTGAATGTATTTCAGCTAAAAGGTACCCCCTACTTTCACACTCATTATATACCAACTTAGACTAATTTTCCGTCTGTTATTATTTTCAGTTACAGCCTAATAGTTTGTAATTTAATGCTTACTTTTTGTTTGTGTCTCTGTTTATATCATAACCATAGCTTTATATTAAGCAACGTTCTGTCTCTTTTATGTTATTATAAAACTACTTTTATTGAAATTAACTTGCATAAGATATTTCAGTTTTGAAATTTTATCCAAATCTATATTTTATAATGTTTATGTCGAGATAATATTAAAAATGGAATGATTTCTTATAAATAATGAGAACAAATTATAAAAATATTTTGTTTCAAAACAATCTCATAAACAAATTTAACGGTAAAAACATATATCAGGACTATATCAAGACTGTGTCACAATCAAGTTATCAAGACATTCCCTTTTGTAAAGAAATCAGTGAAGATCGGTTATAGCCGGACCTGTATTTGTGGGAATGGGGAAGAAGTTTATTTTTCTTCTCTAGATGAGACTTCATATACAAAGGGGAGTTTATAGCTCTACAACTTTAGATGTAGAAGCCTTAAGAGAAGATTGCACGCCAGCATCTTTCGCGCAAATTTAACCTACTTTAAAAATTGGATAAAATAAAAGTGAAATATGTATATAATGTATATAATGTATATAATGTATATAAATAATGTATATATATAAAATGTAATAAATATGTATATAATGCATATTGTATATGTATATAATGTATATAATGTATGTAATATGTATATAATGTATATGTAGATAATGTATATATATATATAATGTATATAATGTATATTTTTTTATAATGTATATAAAATATTTGACAAACTTTTTACAACCTTTGAAAACTCTAGTTAATTTACAAATATGTACAATATAGGAATAATGATTTTGACAGATCATTGTTACCTATCTATCTGACAAATTTTAGAGTGTTTATGGTGTGAACTTTTCTGCAGGTATGGAATTCAATTTTATTAAACTGAAACCAGAGCAAAATCTCCTACTAACCCCCTTCGATTATGACTCCATTATGATTTACGGAAACAAGTCGTTTTCGAAAGACGGAATAGCTGTCACTATGCGAGCAAAGAATGGACGGAAGCTCAGTGATCCCTACAATAAACAAGGAATGACCGAAACGGACATATTAAGGATAAAAAAGATGTATAACTGCCAATAATTGAAATAAATTTCTTTTCTTAATTATACAATGTCATAAATTATTCATGTTTAAATCCTTTTTTTTCCTTGGTCAAATTTATTTATTACAAATGCCCAAAAGATTGGCTATGACGCCATTAGTTCTCTTGTCTTCCAATACCTCTGAAATTTACAGTTTAAGGGAACGGTGGACCTTTATTTCAGCAAATCTCGTCATTGTAATACTGATTGTGTTATTGTAAATAATATATATATATATATATTTCTATAGATTATTAGTACCAAAATAATTTTTTCAAGTAAAAAATCATTTATGAAGCTTCTACAAAATAATTTATAATGGGTAAGTGTAGTAATAATTTTTAAATCTGTACTTCTCAAACCAGATTTTTCAAGATTTTTAGATTTTTTAAATGCTCCATGCTACTTAATTTTTCTTCAAAATGCATGAAATAGGTAAGGAAGAATCCTGATGCTGTTTACAAAAAAACTGGGTATGTATTTTATAATTCGACTTCATTAAGGTAATTAAATTTGATTTATAACTTTTCAAAAGGCAAAATTTTGATGAAAATCGGGATGGAATTCAGAAAAAAATCTCTCAAAAATTAACTATTCAAGGGATTAAATAATTAATACCCAGATTTGTTTGTTATACAGTTTAAAGAGATTAAAATGTGAAATCGAGGAAATATCTCAAAAATTCAGTAGCAAGGAACATTTTAAAATTTTGTTTATAAATTTCAAATTTTTTAAAAAATCTTAAAATTATAATGAGATTGGACATTTCTTTTAAGGTATTCTATTTATTTATAGTGAAATATGCATATGTACAAAATTTCGTATCTCTATGATGAAAAGTAAAAAAAAGTAAATTTTAATGTCCACCATTCCCTTAAGAACACAAGTGCAGAGAGCGAGTCCAGATGAGTAGCATAAAAAATTTGATCTTGTCCGCACAAAAGGGGATCTGCAAAGTTGGAGCCGGTACAAATATGCGGGCAAACAGTCATGGCCTATAGTAAGATGGAAAAATGTCACAGCTGCACTTCTAGGAAAATCAGGGATGTTCTGTGTGCCCTTAAGGGAACGGTGGACATTAAAATTTACTTTTTTTACTTTTCATCATAGAGATACGAAAGTTTGTACATATACACATTTCACTATAAATAAATACAATACCTTAAAAGAAATTTCCAATCTCATTATAATTTTAAGATTTTTTTTAAAAAATTTGAAATTTATAAACAAAATTTTAAAATGCTCCTTGCTGCTTAATTTTTGAGATATTTCCTCGATTTTGCATTTTAACCTCTTTAAACTGTATAACAAACAAATATGGGTATCAATTATTTATTCCCTTGAATAGTTAATTTTTGAGGGATTTTTTTTCTGAATTCCATCCCGATTTTCCTCAAAATTTTGCCTTTTGAAAAGTTATAAATCAAATTTAATTACCTTAATGAAGTCGAATTGTAAAATGCATACCCAGTTTTTTTGTAAACAGCATCAGCATTCTTCCTTATAAATTTCATAAATTTTGAAGAAAAATTAAGTAGCATGGAGCATTTAAAAAATCTAAAAACCTAAAAAAATCTGTTTTGAGAAAAACAGATTTTAAACTTATTACTACACTTACCCATTATAAATTACTTTGTAGAAGCTTCATAAATTATTTTCTACTTGAAAAAAATTATTTTGGTACTAATAATCTACAGAAATGTATATATTTTTTACAATAACACAATCAGTATTACAATGACGAGATTTGCTCAAATAAAGGTTCACCGTTCCCTTAATCAAAGGAGTCCATAACTTGTTGGCAGACTCACACAACGCTCTCTGCTTTATCCCAGCAGCATAGCGTCTTTTAATCGGGAGTTTTGCCGAATGGAGTGAAAGGCTTTTCAGAGGTCTCTGAAGGACCCTAGCACCATTTTTGCCAAAAAGTCAGCAGCTTCGTTCCAAAGGATCCCCCAGTGTCCTTAGTCAAATCTGTAAAGATCTTTATCGGTATTGTTTTTGCTTAGCTCCAGCAATACTCAGATTTCTTGCAAAATGGTTACATTAAGCCGTTAAAAAAGAAGAGGAGTTAAAAATTTTACAACAATAATAAAGTATTTTTTAGTAAAAATATAAACAATTAGAAGTGGGTTTCAAAAGGATTTTGTCCAGTCATACATGTACCCAACATACATGTCATCACATATTGACTAGTAAAACTTTAAATAATTACAGAGAAACTTTATATAGTTTCCGAATTCCATTTTAAATTAAGAGCATTTAGTTCGGAATCAGAAATAAAAACTATGTTTAATATATGAAAGCTTTCCAGGGTTGTTTTTCTACTGTGTAAATTCAAGCTGGCTTTTTATAAAAACGAAATATGAAATTTATCTGAAAACAAACAGAATTTTTACACAACTTTAAAAGACAGTTGAAACCTTAAAAAATAACATTATTTCAGCAGAAATCTGAAAAATTTTGATTAATCAATGCTTTGACAAATTAATTTTCTCGAAGGACATTACCAGTGGTATAAAGATTGTAAGTTCAGATTTGCAGAGCGTTTGGGACAACAGAACGCCTGGGCTAACACCGAGACAGTTTTTCACGCTAAATGATATGTTTTTGATTTGATTATAAGGACTTAAATAAAATTAAATAAAATGCACAACATTTTAACTAATCTGGATTTGACGAAAGTTACCAGGCTAAGTGTACTGTACTAAAATACCTTTGGTATAGTAAAGGTATCAGGTTATCGGATTGCTTCTCTCATAACCCTGGTTTAATATCCTTGTTTTAATATATGATCCTATAGTAGACTATGAGACTAATTCAGTTAAATCAGTTCCAGTTTTCTGGTACCATGTCACCGAGAGCCAATTCTTCTATTCTTACAGCAACGCAAGTGTCCGCGCAGGAATGGTTTCATATGATAGATTGTCTGCCTTTCTAAATCACAACTCTATATCGTTCAATCTTGACACAAACTGGAATAATGAATGTGACCTAGGCCAAATAACCCGTGAGACTGATGGATATCATTAATATTCTTGCGAAGAAGAAAGGTAATTCCAGTAGTAACAATTCTTAATCTCCTAGAACGCATGCCCAGAAAAGATAGGCTTTACGAAAGCTTGCATTCTTTTTGCAAAGGACCTATCACGCAAATGAATCCTCCCAATATTCTTCAGAATCAAAAAGGGAAATCCTGTAATCAAAA
>OU015493.1:202611504-202691504 GCA_907164885.2 Dolomedes plantarius
TGAGCCTTAGGTCATCAGAGAGTTAAAGTTCCATCCCTCGTATGTCCATAAATTCACTTGCCTGATAATGAGTGTGAGTAGTTTGGACCAAACATAAACACTTGGTGGGTAGCAGTTTGAGTATCAATGGCCTAACGCATCATGATAGTTGTTGGTTTCTTGTAATGGGAGCACAATGTAGGCGAACCAACATCACCCCCCTGGTATCACCTCAATGTAGACCAAGCACCCCTGGAGCGGAATCTAGGGAATTCGCATCATCCTGCCACCCTTACAATCCCCACGGAGGGACAGATTTAACTTGCCTATACCAGGAGTAGACACCAGGATTGTCTGTGACGCTTGTCGGGATTCAATTAGATCATGTTCAGTACTGAATCGCGCCGCACTAGCATGTCTCGAACGCAACAAAAATACTCTGAACTTGCAGAGACTATTTTTAAAATTAGTTCCTCATGTTAGCGTCAAATACGGAACTAAATTTGATGATGTGATTGGGGGAAAAATGAGAACAATCGTACTATTAAACTCAGTAACTACGAAAAGGGTTTTGATCATAGTTTTTACTATTTATAAAAATATTTCCTTCCATTTTAGTCTATTTTTTGTATTTATTGTTTTTAACCGTTTAATTAAAAATTTTGCACCTAGCACAGTCCTTGCGAATCCCTTGAGACATGGTCGTGACTCTCTGGGAAGTGGGTATTAACTCAAAATTCTACAATCGCTGACGTAAAGCAGATGTTTGCATGAGTGATAAGACTATGGAGCTTTGTGCTGATACTTTTCCAATAGAAAATCCCCCCCCCCCCTCCGCGATCAATTTTCTAAATTCGAAATTTTCAATTTACGTATTTTTAAACCAAGTAAAAATCAATGTTTTATGTAGTTCTGTAGGCAAGAAACATGTAGTTGTATGAAGATTTGTTTTTATTTACAATTTATTTCTGAATTAAATTTTTTTTTGAAAAATAAACAACTCTTGATCTGTACCTTGAACAATTTAACATTTGCAAAAATTATTTATTGCATGAACACCATATTTTACATATAATGTAAGATGTAGTGTATAAAACACTAATTAAAGTACGCCAATGATTCCAGTGATCGACAATTTGAATGTTTTATAGGCAATTACAAAACCGCATGAGAATTTTCGTTACAAAAAACAATTTAGGGAGGTTGGGTGACTCCCATAATGTCACATGTCCACTGCTTATTACTCTGTTATAAAGTATTCCGTTTATTAATAATAATATAATAACGAAGTTCTTCTCGCGAAAATATAATTATACACGTGGTTGTAACTGTCGTATGTTGGGACTGTCGTGGGAACTTTTCGTTGTAACTACTGTTAGTTACTAAAGAAGTAACTAAATATCCGAAGTGACTATCCGTTTAGATTTCCCTGGAATGTGTTTTATTGCTATTATCGTCGTCTTCGTAATAAAGTGGTCAATAATGAAAAAATTATATATTTTCAAAACTTATTTAGTTTTAAAGTCAAAGTGTTTTAACGACCAATTTTTCTTTACGAATTTTACCTGCACTCGTAGGTTAAAAATTAAGTTTTGAATGCAGTTATTAATTAAGAGGTTGCGACTTTGTTGATGGCCTCATAATTATACGACAATTATAATTATAATTATAATTAAAGACGGCAATTAAAATTATAATTATATGACAATTATAATTATAATTATAATTACAGACGACAATTAAAATTATAATTAATTCTCTAAATTTCGTATCACTAGGTAAGAATCACTCGAATTTACTTTTTGTTACATAAAATAGCATTAAATTCTGTCTATTTGCTAAGGGAAATTAATTCCTAAAACCTTATTTCTCTTTGTTTAAGAGTTATCAGGAAAAAACACACAAAACTTTAGGCATTCATCTGCTTAATGATACTTGCAAATAACTTTAACGAGCAGTTCCTAAGTATGGAAAACCTTTCCTAATAATTAACTCGACAGGCTCTTTCTAATACGAAAATCAGCAATACTTGTGACGAAAGTCATTAACACATGACCCTCAGAGCTTCCGCTATAAAGGTCGAAATGAAATTCTGGATATCGATTGTTTCTTACGTTATGATCAGCTTTTTAGACAAAATATCATGAATTGCAGTGGTATAAAATTCTTTTGTTTTCACCAGTCTTCCCTCGAATGACCGACCAAATCTAATTACACACTTCACAGCACAGGTTAAATGTGGGCTCAGTCGTGGGGACTCCACCCATTTCCTCAAGGCACGGTGTGACGGACGGTCAAAGCGCCAAATCAATTCACAATATAATTCATGTTCCTTTCAAGTAGAGTTGCAATTAATCGTCCAGATCAATAACTGTATTCACCCGGTAATGAAAGGAACCGTTTCGAAACAGAAATTATACTTTAAAATTTAATTTAAGGCTGTGCCACCGGTATGGACCATATCCTTTCAGGTGGTTACAAGGATGTTTGGAACGCGACATCGAATACCTGATACCACCTGTTATTTGAACCGTGAAGAAACCTTCAAGAGACGAAGGCCTTGAACAACTATTGCCTTGCACCGTATGAAATGTTGTAAGGTGAAAGTGGTGCAAAGTCTTTGATCGAGTGTTAATGAATTTCGCCACAAGTATTGCTAACTTTAGTAATAGAATGAGCCTGCCATGTTTCGCAAAGTCGCAACGTCTTAATAAAATAATTGCATTCAAAACTTAATTTTCTATCTACGAGTGCAGATAAATTTCGTAAAGGAAAATCAGTTGTGCAAATACTTTCCATTTGATTATTTTAAAAGCATCGATTTTATTAGAAGGATCAGATGACAATTATAATATATGACAATTATAATTGCAATTATAATTATATGAAAGTTATAATTACATGACAATTAAAATTATAATTATAATTACAGTGGAATCTCGATCTATCGTTTTTCAAGGGACCAATTGAAATGAACGATAAATGCGGGAAAATGATAGATGCGAAAACATAACAAAGCAATATGATCGTTGGGACTGGATAAAATGAACGACACATACGGAAAAACGATGGATCCGAAAACGATCGATCGAAATTCTACTGTATATGACAATTATAATTATAATTATAATTAAAGACGGAAATTAAAATTATAATTATAATTATATGACAATTATAATTATAATTATAATTACAGAAGACAATTAAAATTATAATTAATTCTGTAAATTTCGCATCACTAGGTAAGAATCACTGGACTTTACATTTTGTTACAAAAAATAGCATTAAATTCTGTCTATTTACTAAGGGAAATTAATTCCTAAAACCTTATTTCTCTTTGTTTAAGAGATATCAGGAAAAAACACACAAAACTTTAGGCATTCATCTGCTTAATTATACTTGCAAATAACTTAACGAGCAGCTCCTAAGTATGGAAAACCTTTCCTAATTATTTGCATCTTAAATCCTTTACCCGCGATTTTGTCTTAAATTGTTTAAATTATAAGCAATAGTTTAGTCGATGAGTAACAAAAGAATCATCAACGTACTGAATTTTAGAAAATTAGAATTCATTTTGTTCGTGGAGTCTTGAACAAAATTCAGCTTGTTTATTTTTCTTTTTAGTTAAGCATATCTCTATACTCAAATAGATTAAGTCTTTTTGGTATGTATTATTGAACTTTTCTTAGAGAAATGAGAATCAACTAGCGATTTATCGACGGTGATAGCTCGTGGAAAAGCTGAAATTCAAAATTTTACCCTTAAATGTGTAAGGTATACATAAGATTCGATTCACAAGAATCGAACTTTTGAGTGAATAAATTAAATAAGCTGCTTGAGATATGCTAATTTAGGCATACGCGCTTGGTATAAATACCATGCAACTTGATTAATAGAAAGGTTGTTAAGGTTGATAGATAAGCGAGTTAAGGGAGCTACGAGGTAAGCAGCTCCAGGTGTTAACCGGCGTTTGTGCTTAGGGGGCCCAAAGTTTACGTGGCAGAACTGCTGGTTTGACTCTCTTGTTTGTGAGTATTGTAAAGTGTATTTTTATTGAATGCTAATATATATTCCTTACATGTAGTTACATGCTTATTGCTGTAAAAGCAAATTCTATATGTGCAACAAATTCAATAAACATTTTTTCATGTATAAACTGTATTTGTATCAAATTCATTTAGAGTGCCACTTCAAATTATATACACCCAAGTCTGGGTAGAAGTGAGCTATACTCTATAAATGCACATAAGAAGACACACAGTCTGCCAAATAACTGGAGTGCTATTTTTTAAATGCAGATCCTTCCACTGCAAAAAAAAACATAAGAGTATATTTCCCAAATGCTCAAATCCATACAATGAAATTTATGAAGATCTATCATGTAAATTTGAACAAACGAAAATAGACCTTTTAGAAAAAGTAGAACATAGACATTGAGATGCTGAAGAAGAGAGCTCAGGTATTTTTTCAGAAAAAAAACACGAGATTATTTAATGGTGTTTAGCAGAGATGAAAAGGAAAACACTATGTAATATTAATGTGTAATAATTTTGATCTATTACTGAGTGCTTTAATAAACTCATTTTTCTTGGTTATAAAGAAAAAAGTTATGACATTTTTTTTAACCTAACCCTGTTTTTTGTACTAATTCTTTGTTTCTAATAACGCGAATTCGCATAATACGTCATATTTTTAGGAAATGACAGTGTTATCCATGGGTTAACTATATTTAGAATGGAAATGTATATTGTTTTAAAGATATTTTGGACTTAGTTTGGGATAGTTTTCATTGAAATCTTACTTCAAAATACTTCATTTTTGAAGAGTTTTAATATTGCCATTGAAAATTATAATTTATTGGTGCGTTTGGAAAGAATAAAGCAACATTAGCCAACGAAAATTCTAAGTCAAGAATGGAATAATACTGAAAAAATTTCTTTTCTCTGAACTGCACTAATCTTAAAAAAAAGAGATATTGAAGCCTCGACTTCAGATTGATAAAAATATGTCCCCAAAACATTTTTTTTTTCTTTCAGAAAATGATTCTGCAATTCATCAGCTTTAAATTAAAAAAAGTATGTTGATCCGATCTTTATTAACCGAGTTATAAGTATTTTTTTCAAGCGTAAACAATGGAAATGTTAAACAAATTAATACTTTAAATGCCATTTTCTAAAAACAAGTTTTCATGTCGTTTCGGTAAGTTCAAAATGTTCCATGCTTCATAATTTTTCTTGAATTTTCATAAAATTTAAAATGATTATTTATATATGTTAGAATAAAACTTAGTAATCAATTCATTATTCTATTTTAAAACAAATTAAAATTTTTACAATAAAATTTTTTTTTTATAAATTTTGCCTAAAATGACCTATTTTTATCGATTTTTTTTCTAGTTTTTATAAAAATGACTGTAAATCAAATATTGCTACTAACTTTTATTATAACTATATAAAGCTAGCTTAAGAGAGAAAATTAGATATCTGAGACAAAAATTAATGCGCGTGGAGCATTTTTAAATAGACTAATTAGCAAACTGATTTTAATTAATATCTTAATTAATTACATTCTGATTTTTTAAAATTTAGTATTTCCATATCTAAAAAACACTGTATAAGTATACAAAATTTCATAGCAATTGGTTAATAAATAGAAAGAAAGTTTTTCATGGTCCATTGTCGCCTTAACTTTAAATACGAAGCGAAACGAAACTGACCAGGGTCACTGTCTTCTGTGGTCTCGATTGATGGTCTGAGCGTTAGTCGTGCGTGGCGGAAGTAACAAAGAGGGTGCCAAATATAAAATAGACAAAAAAAATCTATAATTTGAAATATCATAATTCTTAACAGAGATATCTCCATAGTTGAAGAGTAATCTTTTAATTAGAAACAAAATGATGTGAAATTGATAGGGTTAACTTTAGTGTGTGGTCTGTAAGATAGCCAAGCGTTTGACGTGCGAAGCGGAAGACGCCCGATTCGAGGCAAAGCGTGGTGCCCACCGCACCACAACAAATGGTAAAAACGCGTTTATCTAAACAGTCGAAACTTTTAGTGTTAAGGCTGCTATGTACTAAGAAAAAAAATCGCATTTCCCTTTTCCTCTTCTTGCAGACTCTTGTGTCAAGAGTCCAGTTGACAGTTCAAGAATTCCACCCCCTTAGGATTGACATTTTGAGGGATTGTAATGGCTCTCTGTCTATAGGGGGTTAAGCGCTGCCCCCAAATTTTTTATTTAAAAAATATTTTTGTCAACTATTTACAGGTACACAAATGCTGATAATCAAATAAAATTCATATTGTCAGATAGTCTGAACTTTTCTGCAAAGCGCTACAGGATTCATTTTATAAATTTCGTCCACCGAAGGAATTTATGAGCGTTTAAAACACACTATACCAGATTTTTCCCCGAATAATTTAAATTTTAAAATATTAATTGCATTTTTAAAAAAAACGAAAAATGTACACAAATGTAAAATTTCTTTCTCTACGACAGAGTACAATTTTTTTAAAAACAATCTTTGAATCCAAGTCGGCAATCCGTGGACAAATTTTCTCCATAGGTTAACATTGAGGTGAGCGAATCCAATGGGGTTAGTACATAGCAGCCTTAAGTTCTCTTTCGTCTTGTGATTCTCGCAAACTCTTCCGCAAACCTATGCAACTTTCTCTTCGACGCATAAAAAAGAAACGAGTTTATCGAACACAGTAAACGAGTAAGTAACGGCTAAAGCAGGGAGAGTTGAAAAAGGAAAGGAACCTGCGGGTAAAAAGCATAGTCTTACGCACTGACTTTGAATGAGGCGGGGAAGCCGTCGACGTTACTTTGAAGAGTCTACTTACTCTGAATCGAAGCGATCGAACAGTGAACTGTGTTGTTGTTATTGTTGTTTCTAACGCCCCCTGGCAAAGTCGGTCTGGCTAACGCCCCCTGGCAAAGTGAGGCGACTAGGCGATCGCTTCAGGCACCAGTTTGAAGGATGCACCAAAATGAGGCAGTAAAAATGCGAAAATTTTGACGAATAACGGCGAAATTCGTAACTATACACAAATATGAGCGAATATTTAGACTATTTTTTTTATAAATTGCTGAATCTTAGAGCATGAGAAATAAATTTGCAGTGCCTGTTTCCAAATATTGTTGGATCTATCAGAATGCTACTAAAACTACTTATACCTCTAGTAGCAGCTGAGCGCCGTTTTTCTAAACTGAAAATTTTATCGAATTATCTACGAACAACCATAACCTAAGAGCGGTCGAATGATCTGGCAATCATTTCTATAAAAAAAGACGGTACCTGAAACAATTCATCATAGACATGCAATCGAGCATGTTATTTTTCTGCCATACCGGCTCGAAGAATGATTGAGTCCTTATTTTTATTACATAACAAATAACATTCAAATTTATTTACTTTTTCTGGATTCTTTTAAGCTCTGTCATTTTTTAAATTTATGTTATTTTCAAATAAATAAAACTTTTAAAAATAAATACATATTTTACCAAAAAATTTCCGTTATTCTATTAAGTAGACTATTTCTAACAGAGAAATATTCATTACTTAGAATCTCTTTGAAAACTTGAAAATGAGCCGTTTTTAAATCCTGCCTCAGGCGCCACTATGCATCGGCCAGACTCTGCCCCCTCGCCGGAAGTATTCTAGACCTGGTCCATATAGCCTAGAGTGCTGAAGGGTGGGGCTCCGGTTTATATACGCACCACAAGGGTCGGAGTCCCATTTAGCCAGGTGCCACCTCTATTTTTACCGACCGCCGCCAGGGGCAACATCTACCCTCTCCCACCCTCTCTTGGTGCTTATGCATTCATGCAGAGTTATCTGTATGGAGACCCCTCCCCACTCCTGTCATCACATTAGTCACGGTAACCCTACACGCCATGTCCCCCGCCCCCATTGACACCATTTGACCCCCGGGACCCCGGGATCTTTGATGCTCTGTAGCAGGACCGAAAGAGGAGGCGATCCACGCATATACAGAGTACGCAGTGAACATAAATCACTGGCTTCCCCAAGGCAGAGCAGAGCACAGTACATGAATGCAAACGCAGCATCTGATGTCATAGAGTAATGTGTGATGGGGGAGATTTAAGGAATTGGCTTTTGCTGTGAGCACTTCTATTGTAACGGTCGCTCTGCGCCTACAGCAGGAAGAGATGAAAGATGAAAGAAAGATGTAAGTAAAAAACTTACTCTCAGACACTAACTTCAGATGAGGCTTGAAAAGACATCAGTGTAAAACAGGGTTACTCAAAGTACGCTCAAAATACCCGAGGTTTTATGTGCAGCCCGAGACACTCACACTTAATATCAGGCAGGTGCTTTTGAAAGCATAATTTTGGAAGCTTTTTTTATATTTATTATTATTTAATTTTTTTTAAATTGAAAAAAAAAGTAACTAACGCGGAGGCAATTGTTGTCGAACATTCGCCTATAATACGCCGCAGTTTACTGCCCGTTTTATTATGGGGGCACCATATAGGCAGACAGCAAAAAATCACACTTATTGTTAAATAAACGTTTGATTACATTTAAGGTTTTAGCTTTATTTTTGGATATTATTGTACTATTAGGAGGTTTAGTGTACTATGTTGCGACCCACGTAACGTAGAAAACATATGCTTGTGGCCCGAGAGTGCATGCGTTCCCAACCCGTGGGTCGAGACCCACTTGGTAGTCGCGAAGTGTTTTCTAGGGGGTTTGCGAAGGTTTTATTCAATTAAAATAACTCTTTAGGAAAAATCACCGAAAAAAAAATTGTCAGTATTTGTTTACCACGAAATTGCAGGGCAGTGATATTTCTTAAAGGAAAAAATCTCATTCAAAGCGCAAACCCATTTCGTTAGAAATCTACCGTCTTTATTTGACGGTAAATGAAAATCGCGTGTACTTACTACGCATTGCGCCAATTATAAACGTCAGTTTGACTTTCATCAGCCTGTGCTGTCACTTTTTGGCATCATAATTGGTAGTTTCCCTAACGGAATAAAGCGATTTTATTTATGTAAGAGTTATTCTATTTTTATTGCTATATATTTCTGAGCCAATACGGTAGAAGCATTATTTTTCTGTTATGTTCTGTTCTGTTCATGCTTTTACACACCTTCGACTTAGGGTTGAACGTTTCTTAAAGCTCACCATTTCTGAAATTTTCCTACAAAATTCCTTTTTTGTTAAGTTAAACATTTAGTTGGAATAATTATGAAAAATTCATTTTTGTTGTTTTTCTTTACGTCTTAAAGCAGGTATGTCAGACTCGCGGCCAGCAGGCCACATGTGGCCCTGAACGATTATTCGAGCGGCCCATGCCCAGCCAACATGATGGTATGTAAATATCGTGTCACCTTATGCTCCTTACGCACAGGTCCCCCCCCCTCCACACACACACACACACCAGAGAGGCCTTCAATTCATCATACGTCATATAATAGAAATTACCGATTTTTCCATGACCTATCTAAGAAACACGGAGCTTTCGGGACAATCCCACGTTCCCCTCAAGCCTCGGGAGTCGCAGAGCCGCAAGGATACTAGAATTTGCGAGATTTTTAAAATCCCCAGGAGATCGGGGCGATACAGTCTTTATGAAAGTCATTCCTAAAGCATTTTTTAGTCTCAGAGGCTCTGCCAAATGCATCCCAAAACAAGTACGGGGCGCAGGTTTCAAATAAATTACTCGCGAAAGCGATGACGCCAGAAAAACCACCGTGCGAGTTTATCGTATTTTCGACATCCCATTGGCTAAAAGTAGCACCAGAGATGCCTTCAATTCAGGCATGTCAAATCTGCCGTCCAGACCCAGCCAATATAACAGTATGTACCTTATGCTACCTTATGCGCCTTATGCTACCTTATGCTACCTTATGCGCCTTACGTGCCTTACGCATAGGTGCACCATTCCCCTCCCCCACCACACACACACTAGCAGTGAATATTTTAGCAGCTGACTACCATAAGCCAGACCAGTAATATGGTCAGTAAGTAGACTTGTACGAAGTGATTATATCTGGCTTTCGGGGAACGCTTATTAATTTCTGTAATTATTCAATGTCTTGTAAGTTAATGTTCAAGAACAAAAAATGTCAGGAAGAAAACATTGTTATTATTGCTACTCTTGATTTTTTTTTGTACTATACTTTTCGAAATAAACCTACGGTTGTACGAAAATTGATTTTGAAGTTTTTCTTATTTTTGCGGCCCACATAAACTTAAACCTTGTTCCTTTGGCCCATATCAGCCTTTGAGTTGGACACGCTTGTCTTAAAGGGTCTTTTCAACGAAAATATGGAATTTTGGAAGGGGGGAGGGTCGCAACTCGAAAAAGTTTGGGAAACACGTTAAAGGCTCTATTCTGAATGAAAGGGATCGAATGGTGAGCTGTGATGGGGCAGATATAGAGTAAAGAACTTAGGATTAGGCTAGTAAAGTGATCTCCAATAACGTAAGAAATGAGGATGCGAGTTTTGATTGTTATAATGATTTGTTGATTGTAAATGAATTTATAGAGTTGTAAACTCATGATAAGTTATTAATTAATCATTTCATCAATTGGTAATAAATTCTGGCTTGTATTTTACTTATCATCAGTAACTTGGAAACAACTTTGTTCTATTAAATATAGAAGGAATGTTTCAATGTTAAACGAAATGCAATATATTATCCTACCCCGACGTTATTATCCTACCCCACATGTTTTCAAAATACTAGCCGCTGCGCGACCAACATGGTCGCTTTTAGTTTTATATTTTCTTTTGCAAAACAACTCAACTGAAAGAAACGTTTGTAAGGAATGTTACTATTACCTGTCATCTATATATATAAAACAGTTCCGTAACTGACACATTCATTCATTCATTCACTGACTGACTGACATACAACGCACAGACCAAACCGCTGGACCTAAAGGGCAGAAATTTTGCATGGCGATTCTTCTAATAGTGTAGGGGTGCACTAAGAAAGATTTTTCAAAAATTCTTCTTTGATTTTTTTAAATTAAATTTTTAAGCTGTTTTTTAAACTTTTTTATATCACGAGAAAGATCATAAAAATTCCTTCAAAATGAAATTTTTTTCGAATTTTTACCTCCATTTCCTGATTTTTGGTGAATTTTTAAAGATTAATTTTTAGAATTTAATTTATT
This sequence comes from Dolomedes plantarius, assembly GCA_907164885.2. Taxonomy (NCBI): domain Eukaryota; kingdom Metazoa; phylum Arthropoda; class Arachnida; order Araneae; family Dolomedidae; genus Dolomedes; species Dolomedes plantarius. The sequence continues at coordinate 202,622,640 of OU015493.1, forward strand.
AAATGCTGATCACGTGATTTCTTTTTCTGGCACTTTCAATAAATTTATCGTCACGTGCGTAACAACTAAATAGACAAAAAAAATATTTTTTTCTCTTTCTAATGCAGCAGACGATTGGATATTATCCAAAAAAAATGCATATCCCTTACGATTTTTTTATAAATATATATATATATATATATATATAGATATATATTTTGCATCAATTGTATACATTGATCATCGCATTTATTATAAATATATATATTTATTTTTTGGCATAAATTGCATACGTTGACCGTTGTATTTAATTTGAATGTACTCCGTAGCGAAGCGCGGGTTTTCAGCTACTCTATATATATAAAACAGTTCCGTAACTGACTCATTCATTCACTGACTGACATACAACGCACAGACCAAACCGCTGGACCTAAAGGGCTGAAATTTTGCATGGCGATTCTTCTAATAGTGTAAGGGTGCACTAAGAAAGATTTTTCAAAAATTCTTCTTTGATTTTTTTAAATTAAATTTTTAAGCTGTTTTTTAAACTTTTTTTACGTTTGCATTTAAAATAATACATTGAGGGTTATAAAATTTATATCACGAGAAAGATCATAAAAATTCCTTTAAAATGACATATTTTTCGAATCTTTACCTCCATTTTCTGATTTTTGGTGAATTTTTAAAGATTAATTTTTAGAATTTAATTTATTAAATGCCAATCACATGATTTCTTTTTCTGGTACTTTCAATAAATTTATCGTCACGTGCGTAACAACTAAATAGACAAAAAAAATATTTTTTTCTCTTTCTAATGCAGCAGACGATTGGATATTATCCAAAAAAAATGCATATCCCTTACGATTTTTTTATAAATATATATCTATATATAGATAGATATATATTTTACATCAATTGCATACATTGATCATCGCATTTATTATAAATATATATATTTATTTTTTGGCATAAATTGCATACGCTGACCGTTGAATTTAATTTGAATGTACTCCGTAGCGAAGCGCGGGTTTTCAGCTAGTCATAAATATACGTTGTAAAGTGGTAGTGAGATCTAAGCCAAAAAATTTATAATCATTGCAAAATTCTCTATAAGGCTGATTCTAAAACATCGTGATTGAAAAATTATGAATATCCATTACTTCAGAACAGAGTTAAAGATAAGACTGAGAAACCCAACAACAAAAATTTCAAAAATTACATTCCTCTCTGTATGTAATATTTTTCAAAATTAAGATATCTACACTTTATCATTACATCAAATAATAAATTGTTAGAGACAAATTTTTTCACTAAAAGAGGAGTAAAAATTCAGCGAGTACTAAAATATAGTGTGGATTACATCACTCTCTATATGTGCTATTGCTCACAATTCAGATATCTACACTTAATCATACCAAATAAAAAATTGTTGGGAAAATTTCTTCACTTATAAAATGGAGTAAAAATTCAGCAAGTACTACTAAAAAAAGTGTAGACAATTAACTCTTACTTAATATTAAGATATTATAATGCAATTATTAATATTTTACTGTGATATTCCTCAAACTTCTTGATATACACAATTGAGTATTTCAGAAACCGGAGATACTACAGTGACATAATCAAAAGAACGGACTCTAGATAAACCTACATACAATTGTCCATGACTAAACACTAGATTTGATAGGTCTAAACATATTTTGTCAAAAGTTTGTCCTCTTACATACATTTAGAAAAACCGATGGAACAAAAGAATAAATTATCTCGTGAATAAATTAAAATTATTCACGTGTAAAATACAGCAATTAAATTGTACCAAATTACATGCTATCGTCGAACCACTACACACACGCGGTTGGCCGCTAATGTTTACACCTGGTAGTTGCAGCCGTTGCCATTCGGAGTGTAGAAATATCGCTGATTTTTGTACAGCATACCTACGCGTTATATATATATATATATATATATATATATATATATATATATATATATATATATATATATATATATATATATATATTATTTTTAGTATCTTGGAATTACTTGTGCCAAGTTTGAGTACTTAGAAGCAACATTATCGTGCTGAAATCTGTTTTTACAGCATACTTTTCATTATCATGCAAGAAAATTAACTAAAAAATTAAACTCTTGCTGATCGTTTCGTGAAATAATAATGAAAAAATTCTACAGCTTTTTTGAAAAGGGAGTGCAGTTTACCTTTAATTTGTCTGCCAGATATCTGTTTGACTGTCTTCAAAATTTAAACAATATGAATGCTCTTTTCGAAAAAAAAATATCATTAAAGCATTTCGAAGATGAGAATGCGACGTGCAACTTAATTGCTCATAAAACTTCAATGTATTTTGTTGACACAACTTTATTAACGTCTGGAAAAGATGAAAAATGTAAAACAGCGAATTATATTGGCTATGTAAATACAAGGTAAATGTTGTCTTGTTTATTGATATTAAGGACATAGTAAATTTACGTTGAAAAATTTCTCTCATTAATCTGATCTGCAAATTCTAAATCTTTTCAGATGCATTGCTACATGGTAGAAATGTCTCTCCCATTTTACAATTAAATAATTATCTAATAAGTGGTTCTCAACATTTTTAGCACCACGACCCCCGAAAACATACGAAAAATAAAATGAACACTTCGCCCCCCCCCCCAGACCGAAACTTAATAACAGTTATAATAAATAACTATTATTAAGTTTCGGCTATAATAAATAACTGCGCGAGCGACCAGTTCAAACTATTAGGCTGCTTTGATAGCGACCTTTCAAGACCATCCTTACAGGCCAACCCCCAAAACCCCTAGGGCAGTGGTCGGCAAACTCATTAGTCAACAGAGCCAAATGTCAACAGTACAACGATTGAAATTTCTTTTGAGAGCCAAATTTTTTTAAATTCAAACTATATAGGTAGGTGCATAGTTATTAATTTAATTTGGATACTCCAAAGCTGGCCTTTGCTAAAATCGTCCTCAATCTGAATGAGGTACGTGCGCTGAGGTCAACCCTTTCTAACTCTTCCACCCACACTCGTTTTGTATACTTATTTCGTCTATCTCCATTCCTTCATCATCTCTGTATGTCCAAACCATCTCAACATACCTTTCTCAATCCTCGACACTACATTTTCTTTCACTCCACAGCGCTCCCGAAATTAACTTAATAAACTGTACTTAAAGTTTTATGTCTTAGTTAAACTATAGGTATGTTGAATAAAACTTGATATCATACTTAATATCAATATTATTTATAGATAAAATTAAATTCTAAAGTATCCATAAAATTAAATAACAATGACAGACAAACACTAATATGATCAATGGTCTCGCATCTCCTAGTTCAGGGATGGCGAACCTTTTTCTAACGCGTGTCAAAAAATGTCTTGAAACCGTAGAAATTAAAACCGCATGTCACTTAAAAAAAATATTTCTGTCTTTGGAAAACCTTCGGAAATTAAAAAAATTATACGATATATATTTAAAACAAAAAAATTTAACTTTTTATTATGATTTGTTTAAAACTATCAATATCAGGAAGAAAATAAGTACAAAAATTATCGAACTTAATGTGACACTTGTTGTTGTCCTTCGGACCATAATTTATTTATACGTGGTTCGATATTTGTAACTTTTAATCGTACACACGCAGCGAACAATTCGATGCCGAGGTGATTTCTATTCTCACTTTTAATAAAATTGATTGTCGAAAACAACTGTTCGCAAACGTAGGTTGATCCAAACATTGTCAAAGGAGCTCTTGTTAAGTTTTTCATCGACATTAGCGAATTAGGAAACAAGTTCCATTCAGTTAAAATAATATTTTAAGTCCTTGTTGTTAAAATATATTCGTCACAATTTTCCATATCTTGTAATTTCTTTTTTTTAAGTTTACGTTTAGTTCTGCAAATTTATTCCTTCGTACAATACTGTTGTGAAATTCAACCATTTCAGTTTTTAAGTTATCAATTTGAAGCCAATCGAAAGAGGATAATTTAAGTTTTCACCATTTCATGAAATTGGAACAATCTTTCGTCAAATATTTCTTTTGCATTCGCTAGTACTGAAGAAGAGTGTTTTAAGACTGTTTTGCAAAAAGAGGAAAAAATTAATTTCAAACAATTATTTTTTTAAAATTATTTCTAGTACAAATTACATTATAGATCTGTCAGTCCGACGAATGAAAATCAAAATTTGAAAAGTTAAATTAAATGGATGTTAAAACAATGTGATCGTCTCGCGTGTCGTCTAAAATTGCTTCGCGTGTCACTATGTGACCCGCGGGTCACAAGTTCGCCATCCCTGTTCTAGTTGATTAAATGTCTGCCCACAAAGCGCGTCTAGAGGAATTTCTCTAAAAATAGCAACAAACCCGTTTCTTACGACGGTCACACTTTTCGCCCCATCTGTTGAAATTGAGATAATTTTATCGAGTAGAATATGATGTTTTTGAATGCACTCAATTACAGCGTTTGCTATATCCTCTCCACGTGTTTTACCTTTGAGTGACAATAATTCTAAATGTTCTTCTTTAGGACCTGTAGATGAAATAAATCGTACAAAATGTGAAACTAGCGCTGCATCATTTATGTTACAAGACTCATCAACTGCTATTGATAAAGCTGAAACTAATTTAAGATCTTAGACTTGCTGGTTGGTTATATTCGAAGACCATTTTGACTAGTGTAGTGTTTTCTACGGGGACACGCTATCGGAAGTAATACATTGTAAAACACGATGCTAAGATACGACTTGACGATACGCGTTGACATTTAGGCCGTCTGCACACGTAGCAACTCAAAAGAAACTGATAACTGACTCCAATCACAAACCAGTCCGTGATAAATCGTAACCTATGTAATTGAAGGAACGCACACGGCGCAATTGGTTACAAACCCGTCAGCAAAGCGTTGACGGGTCAGGTATTTTGTGGAAAAGCCACACTCAAGGGGCCGAAGAGCCACATGTGGCTCGCGAGCCACGGCTTGCCGACCACTGCCCTAGGGGATCGAGGCCCCCAGGTTGAGAACCGCTGATCTAAACATCGCCAGAATACAGCAAAAAATCCCTCTTTTGGAGACGAATACACGAATTAAGAATACAACTTAATACGTTGCTTTAATTTCCCTTTTTTTAAACATTAGTGAGCTTAGTATCATTTTATAAACAAGGATAGGGCTGATTAGTAATTTTATGGAAATTTAATGAACAAAAATAGCTCAGCAAAATAAAATGATCTGTGAATATCGTAAAATGCTTTTAATGGCAATTTTTCGCTCTTTATCACCGGATGCTTCAATTTTCAACGGAAAAAAATACTATTGAAAAATAAAATAAACTTCTAAACAAAAACTTGAAGGGTTGTGAGTTCACATAGCAAAGAATGCTCCTTTGGTTGTTATTATTATTTTTTTTAAAGCTAAATCTTTCTTTCGTTTCTATGAGGCAAATAATAGTATAGATAGTTTTAAAAATATAGATAGAATGTTCAGGTAGTATGAAACTATGAAAAGACGTTTCATAGTTTTCTTTATAAATAGATTTTTATAAAATTTTTCTTATTTTATACTAACGTACAAATTAGTTCCGTACAAAATTAAATTAAATTTGCCCTTTTCTTTCAAATGGAAGAAAAATAAATAAAACAAAAATGTTTCATCTGCAGTAAGATTCGGTATTTCTCAAAATGCTGGGAAAAAATTATTTGTTTCATTGATGTAAAATACCCACTAAAATACACACATAACGATATAAACAACTCGCCAGGGAGGTGAGGACTAGGAAAAGATTATTCAAAGAATAGGTATAATTTAAATTTTATGAAAAAAACGTTGAAAAATGACAAGTGACTAGCCATAACCGTTGAAGTGTGCTGTGTACTAGCCCTATTCGATTCGCGCACCTCAATGTTAATCTATGGAGAAAATGTATCCATTATTGGCAGCTCCATAAATGCCGATAATCCAATAAAAATGGTATTTTCAGATAGCCTGAACTTTTCTGCTCCTTCCAATGGATTCATTTTATAAATGTCGTCCACCAAAGGAATTTACGAACGTTTATAACAATACATCAGATTTTTTCCCCGCATGATTGAAATTTTAAAATGTTATTTGCATTTATAAAAAAAATTAAAAATGTCCTAAAGTGTAAAATTTCTTTCTCTATTACGGAGTACAATTAGAAAAAAATCTTTGAATCCAAATCGGCAATCCTTGAACACATTTTCTCCATAGGTAAACATTGTGGTGAGTGAATCCAATAGGGTTAATAAACAGCAGACTTAACCTTCATAAAAGTTTATAATTTAGAGAGATGTTGAAGATATTTTTCATGCAAAAATATGGTATTTTCCATGGGATAAATACAGGACTCGAATTAGAAAATTCTTGACTATAGGCCCAACTTGGGATGGGGCCCCCCTAACACTGATGTGGGCGTAAAATTTCCAAAATTGACACACAAAAAAATTGATCATGAATCATTGTGAAAGGACCATTTTACCAAGAATTGGCTATTTGAAGCGTAGAAGCCTAAAACATTATCAAATAACAAAAAGCAATACAACATATTAGCTTCATCACTAAAACACCAATACATTGAAACTAGAAAAACTTATTAATCCCTTATATATACTATAACATATATATGATGAACTATAAATATAACTATACATATGATGAACCAATCAATCAATCAAATTTGAAAGGATATATAAAAAAAATTGCTGTTAAAAAATGTTTAAAAATATCGAATTGGGAATTTTTTCTTTTTTTCCTTTCAAAATTAAAATTTTTTTGGGGCCCCCAACATTCGGGGACCCCTAGGCCCGGGCCTAATGGAAAATCAGGGCCTGGATAAATAGCATTCTGGGATATTTACTTACAGCATTGTTTGATGTTTAAATTCAAACATAGTTTAGTGTTTTAACGGAAAGCTTTAATTGTCTGATATTTTTACGGCTGAAAATCCCATGTTAGTAACCAGGAAGATCTAATGTGATTAAGAATCTGAAAGATATCCTCGTAGTTACGCGTCGGTACGATCAATATGTCGCAATATGCCCTTGAATTGCAACATTTTGCATTAATCTTTCTAAAGAAGATCGATATTTTTATGCATAAACAGGTGGTAGACTGCATAAAGAACACAATGTCCTCCATACCGCTAACCACTGGTAGATTTCGTTGGTATCACACAGGATTAAATTTAACGCATGACTTTGGATCTACTGTTTGTTTTAGAGAAACTCGAAGAATCATATCGGATTTTCAAGGAGAGTTATCACTCAAAGGCGAAGGTTATTGTAACAATCAGAACTAAAATGTTTCATCATTGCATTCTATGAGTTATCACGATTCAATGATTATGTTCCACCCTCTTTTAAAAATTTCTATATGAAGAGAATACCCAAGTTTACATACCGGAGAATCATAGTATAAATGTTATTAAAATTTATGCTTTGTATCACATAACATATTTTCTGATACAAAGCTAGAAGTTTCATTTGAAAAATTTATCTCATTTTTTACAATATTGACCGCTAACTAGCATTGAATACTGAAGGAATAAACTGCAATGTAGGCATCCAAATGCTTACTGAATATAACAAAGGAGAAAATAAAATTGAAAGAAAAATTCTTATATCAACATTCTAGATCTTGAAAATCTACAATTTCCAATTTTCATTTAGTTCGAAAGATATAACCACGTGTCTCCTTATAAAAGTTATTCTGTAAAATCTAAAATATTTCAGTACATAGATATAAAACTAAATCTGCAAACATAAAATCCAGTTACAATTATTCAAAATAACTCTGTTTTGACGCATCTTTTATAAATTAAATGTTTATTCATAACAAATCTCTACATCACATACAATCTATGCGAAGAACTAAAAACTCTTATAAAAATAATATAACAGTAAACTTGGTTTATTTTCATTCGAAACCCTAAAATTTAGAAAATTTCACTGAGATTATACAAACTGAGGTTAAATATGAGTTATCTTTTAACTGTAGAGACAGTTTCTTCTAAATCTAGGGAAAGAAGAGTGTAGATACAAATTTTTAATAACATTAAATTGTTATTCACGTTACTCTTGAATGTCTAAGGTAGTTTCTAGAAGCATAAGAAAGTTAACATGAAGAGTTCCATAAAGTTATGTTTATAATAAAACTAGAGTAAGTAATATACATTTAACCTATATAATATAGATTAGTAGAATATTCAGTGTCGCCATCTATTAGATTTAATTGAAAACTTCAATTTACAGCTAATCAAACTTTCATATATCAATGATGCTGCCATCTATGAAATTTCTGGCAAAGCTTCAAGGATACTGAATGAAGCTTAACGACAATAATTCCTTCATCAATTTATAATGCTGACATCTACCGGTGATTTTTTGTGTTATATCTTGAATTATAATTTTAAATTCCATTTTACCTACAGGAACTATAGGTAATGACATTAATTGAATAATTAGAAAAATACTAACTAGCTTAATCTGCGTTCACCCACTTTGTTCTACATTCTGATGATTTTTTTTTGTTTTATGAGAGAACAATGAGAACACAAAACAATCTATTTACAATATTCCCTCTTAATGATTCTTGTTTTTCCAACATCAACTTTTCAAAAATATTCATATGTATTTCATACAAATATTGTTATTCTTTAAGAATATTAGCTATGACTTATAGGCAAATTTATAGAGAATACCCAAAAAGAAAAAAAAAAGATCCAGTGACATTGATAAAATACTGTTTACTGGGCAAGAGACCTTAGACCTCGAATTTTTTGGTTTTCAGTTTTTAACTATATTTGCAGAATGATAATAATTAATATTCTTTTTGTGCTACATTGAAGACACTTAGAATTCAAAATAAAGATGTTTTCGCAGAATAATGTCTGTTTTTCAAAATTTTGTTTTCGAAAATGCTAACATTTATCAAAATTTTTCCACATCATTTAAAAACCTTAATTTTTTTGTATAATACGTTTAATATATATATATATATATATATATATATATATATATATATATATATATATATATATATATATATATATACATATATATATATATACATACATATATATATATATATATATATATATATATATATATATATATATATATACAAACATGATCGCATTGATTTTTTTTTTGTGTTATGAATCTAAAATTTTTTTATTATTATTCTGCCTGTTATTTTTTGTATTTGTATGTTTTTTAATTTATTTCAAATTTTTTTTTAAAAATTTATTCAATTTATTATAAATTTGAAAAATATATGTGGCTTCAAAGAACTATGCACATTTTTAACACAAACACTTCAATTTAAAATCCTGAAAAATTTGGAAGAAATCAAAAAAAAATAAATTATGGCGCATGAACAATTTTGAAAAATTCTGTCATTTTTTAAGAATTTTTTGAAAAAAAAAGTCTTATTCTTCTCCAAAATATTTATTTGGGAATTTTAAATGACTTCAATGTAGTAAAAAATGATATTAACTTTAATCATGTGGTATTATAGCGTAAAATATTGAAATTTTTAAAATAACGAGGTTGAACGTCCCTTTTCCCCTTAAGCTATTTGTATGATACTTTTTATGAATTTCCCCTCAGAAAAATGTAATTTCTATTATTTTTTCAACGAAGTCCAGTTGTTACCTTCTTTTACCATTTTACGTTACCTTGCAATGACTGGGGAAAATTTAACCAATCTTCTAGTATTCGCAATTCTGTTATGATGACAAGAACTGCTGTCGAATATACGAGGTATGTTATTTAAGTCAGTACCGTTTTGATGTTAAAAAAAAAAAAAAACACAAGGCCATTTTTTTAAACATTTTTATTTTTACATGAAAGACTGGACCTTAATCTACTTTTCAGCAAAATTTCCGCCTATTAAGGCTGCTATGTACTAAAAGAAAAATCGTGTTTCCCTTTTCCTCTTCTTGAAGACTCTTGTGGTGAGAGGAGTCCAGTTGATAGTTCGAGAATTCCACCCCCCTTAGGACTGACATTTTGAGGGATTGTAATGGCTCTCTCTCTATATATAGGGGGGGGGGGTTAAGGGCTGCCCCCAAATTTTTTATTTAAAATATATTTTTGTCAACTATTTACAGGCACGTAAATGCCGATAATCCAATAAAATTGGTACTGTCAGATAGCCTGAACTTTTCTGCAAAGCGCTACAGGATTCATTTTATAAATTTCGTCCACCGAAGGAATTTATGAGCGTTTAAAACACACTATACCAGATTTCTCCCCGAATAATTTAAATTTTAAAATATTAATTGCATTTTTTTTTAAAATCGAAAAATGTACACAAATGTAAAATTTCTTTCTCTATGACGGAGTACAATTTTTTTAAAAAAATCTTTGAATCCAAGTCGGCAATCCGTGGACAAATTTTCTCTATAGGTTAACATTGAGGTGAGCGAATCCAATGGGGTTAGTACATAGCAGCCTTAAGGCACTTATCGGATCGTACGACCAGCTTTTGTATCTCATCTATGTATATAAAACAGTTCCGTAACTGACTCACTGACTGACATACAACGCACAGACCAAACCGCTGGACCTAGAGGGCTGAAATTTTGCATAGCGATTCTTCTTATAGTGTAGGGATGCACTAAGAAAGATTTTTGAAAAATTCTTCTTAGATTTTTTTAAATTAAATTTTTAAGCTGTTTTAGTAACTTGTTTTAAGTTTGCATTTAAAATAATAATTTGAGGGTTATAAAATTTATATCAGGAGAATGATCATAAAAATTCTTTTAAAATGAAATCTTTTTCGAACCTTTACATCAATTTTCTGATTTCTGGTGAATTTTTAAAAATTCATTTTTAGAATTTAATTTATTAAAGGCCGATCACGTGATTTCTTTTTCTGGTGCTTTAAATAAATTTATCGTCACGTGCATAACAACTAAATAGACAAAAAAATATTCTTTTTCTTTCTAATGCAGCAGACGATTGGATATTATCCCCCAAAAAATATCCCTTACGATTTTTTTTATAAATATATATATATATATATATATATATATTTTACATCAATTGTATACATTGATCGTCGCATTTTATATCGTCGAATATATTATAAATATATATATATATATATATTTTTTTGGCATTAATTCCATACATTGACCGTTGTATTTAATCTGAATGTACTCCGTAGCGAAGTGCGGGTTTTCAGCTAGTCCTCATATAAATCTGCCACCTGATTTGCTAACAACTACATCTCGGCCATTTTCACGTCGTCGTCGTCGTTGTAGCGCTGACCGCCAAGGTGCCTGAACAAGTGGTAGTAGCTGGGCGATAAGTCATGGCTATACCTTTCCCAACCATATGACTCTATGAGATTATGAGTTCGATGAGCTGTGTGTAAGCGAGCACTGTTGTGAAGCAAAACGATCCCTGTACTGAACATGTCATGTCTTTTGTTTTGAATTACACTACGCAGTTCATTTATGGTCTCACAATATATCTCAGCATTTGCTTTGTCACCCCGAGACAAAAATTCCACAAACACTCACTCCTTGCCTATCCCAAAACACAGTGAACATTATTACCATGTTTTTATTAACTTTCTTTCTTGTTTGTGTGTTTGTTTGTTTGTGTGTTTGTCAAGTACAAATCTTGCAATCGATTTTTAACTAACTTCCCGACTAGATAGGCATTTAAAACTTTTAGAATAGCTCAGAACACGATGACAATGCATTTTTTAAATACTTTTAGCCATCTTTAAGCAGAATTAAATTAATTTTCAGTTATCTTCAGTTAATTTTGTTTTGTAGACTGGTGCAGTCATTTACTGGCCGGAACGGGAACGAAAAGTTATATGCAAGTTAACTTCCAATTAACTTCATTTTCTTTCAAATCGATGGGATAATTGATAAAAAAAATTTTTTTTAAGTATTTATTTGTGGCATTAAATTGTGTCCATTGTGGCACTAAAATGTCATTTGAAGAAAGGAACTCCATATCTTAATATCTAACGGATACACATATAACATGGCCAGTGCTGGTCATTCTGAAAAAAAAAAGATAAAGGGTGACAGACACGAGTATATGAAGTACTTCGGATTTATTTTTTTAAATTTAAGTTAGTTAGAGGAGGCTTAAGGCCAGTGGCTTATTGCCATTTACAAATAGAGGTACATGGTCGAGCATGGTCTCCGGTCAGCAAGGATCAGGCGGGCGAGATGGCGTCCAGTAACGGCATTGGAATCGCTTCTTCCAGGGCGTCGGAAACAGGAGTAGTAATGACTGCATGGTCCTACCGCAAGGCTACCGCAAGGCAAGAGATCCCTCTGTCTGTTTTTCTTCAACCTTTGCCCCGTGATGGGACGGTCACGTGACTTCTTGATTCAGACACCATCTGGAGCATATCACGCCAATTCTAGCGCCAATGCGCACGGCTAGTTCTGTGGACAAAGATTATTGATGTGTCTGCGAGTAAAAAAGGGATCAAAGGAGAATGTTATCGCCAATCGTTAGGCAACCTCTTTTAAGGGATTAACATTGGTATTTTCTGTTTCCGCTGATAAGCGCTGAATGCTGATAACGTGACCAAAAGGGTGCACATTTTTTTACAGTGGGTAAGTGATTGTCTGGGGGACTATATACCCCTAGAAAATTATCGAGGGAACAGCTCCCTAATGCGTTTAAGTATTCGAATGGCAAAGCAGGCTTTACTAGTAATATTGTAGCAAAGGTTAATAAGCGCTTCAAAACGTTACGACATTATTAATACATAGAATTGTCAAGTTTATATGATTCAACAGAAAATTTAAAAACATGGTATATGAAAAGTTCTTTTTATCTTGTAATTATGGTTATTTTTTCAGGGTGAAATTGTTTGGCTGAGCTTAACTTTCTTGGGTGAGGTTGAATGTCTCCATTCCGTGGACTGTTGTTTTGATTCCCGTATAAAGTAAGCAACCCATGTTTCGCCTCAAGTTACAATCTTGCTTAGAAACTGATCCCCTTCGACACCGTACCTCTCGAGGACAGTCACAGTACTGGACAAACGATTGGTTTTGTGCAACTCAATCAACTTTTTGGGTACCCACCGTGAGCACAACTTCCGATAACTTATACGTTCTGCCGCAATGTCTTAGAAAACACTTCTTGAAACTTGAGGAAAGACATTTGATAATGATGAAATCGAAAGTGTCTGTTTTATCGAACATTTTCATTAACCTTCTGTATCAGGTCATCATTAATGGCGGATGGTCGTCGAAAACAGCCTTCATGCAGTAGTTAGCAAATCAGGCGGCGGATTTCTATGAGAAAGCGAGACAAAAGCTGGTCGTACGATACGATTAGGGCCTTAATATACAGTGGGTCCCAAAAGTGTTCGTACACTTACGATTTTCAATGAAATAGGGGGTCAATCCATTAATTAAAATGAATATTTCAGAATGGGTATTTAATAATAAGATCTATAATCTTTTTTAAACAAAACTATATGAAATATTTTGAAAACATAGTAAAACTTTATTTTTAAGAAAAAAGTAATCAAAAAGTAACAAAATCTTTATCTCACAAAAGTGATCGTACACTGAAATATTTTCGGATAAATTTATAATTAAAATTATCGTCTGGCACTTTATTTTTATTTTTGCATTGTGGTGGCATTTAAAATATCGTTTGGCTTTAATTTTTGCATGCCTACTCCGTAATATTCTATTTATTATGTAAAAATGGCTCGCAGTCGTAAAGAAACAACATACAGCATTCGGAAATTGATTATTTTTGATCATAGTAGTGGTAAATCAGTTCGGAATATTGCTAAATTACTTAATTTGTCCCATTCTACTGTGCAGTGTGGGATAAAACGCTTTAAAGAAGTAAATCGGATCGAAAACTAGGTAAGAAAAGGTCGTCCGGCAAAGTTAACAAAACGTGATCAGATATTTATGATTAGAAAATTTGTGAAAAATCCACGTTTGAGTGCTGTAAAAGTTTCTGAAGAATTTAATGAAACATTTTCTACTTCAATTTCACCTGAAACTGTTCGATGAGTTCTCAGAGCAGCTGGATTACATGGGCGTTCTGCCCGTAGAAAATTTTTGTGAGTGAGAAAAACAGAAAGCTTAGGCTTTCCTTCGCACTATCAATGATAAATAAGCCGCAAACGTATTGGAATTATGTCTTATTTGCCGATGAAAGCAAGTTTAACATTTTTTGTTTCGATGGGCGTATAATTGTATGGAGAAGAAAAAATGAGGAACTTAATCCCCAGAACTTAGTAGGAACAGTTAAGTATGGCGGTGGAGGTGTCCTTGTGTGGAGGTGCATGTCAGCATCAGGACTAGGTAATTTGGTATTTATTGATGGCATAATGAATCATGCTGTTTATATAAATATTTTAAGAGACAATTTAAAATTATCAGCCTAAAATTTGGGTATTTGAAAAAAAATTTTTTTTTGGATCAAGATAACGATCCTAAGCCCACGGCCCTCAACGTTCGCCTCTGGTGTCTCTATAATTGTCCACAAGTTTTGAAAACACTACCTCAATCGCCAGATTTAAACCTAATAGAACATATTTGGAGAGAACTGGACGTTCGAATACGGAAACACGACATTCGCACGAAAAGCGAACTAAAAACAATTATTATGGAAGAATGGATGAACATTGATGCAGAAATTACAAAAGAACTAGTGCAATCTATTCCCAGCCGTTTAAAAGCTGTTGTGGATGCTAAAGGATATCCTACTAAATAGTAATTTAACTAAAAATTAGAATATTTACTAATATGTAGAGATTTTTTTGCAAGTGTACGATGACTTTGATGAGATAAAGTTTTTGTTACTTTTTGATTATTGGCTTCTTAAAAATAAAGTTTTACAATGTTTTTAAAATATTTCATGTAGTTTTTCTAAGAATAGGTTACAGATCTTATTATTAAATTCCCATTCTGAAATATTCATTTGATTAATGGATAGACCCCTATTTCATTGAAAATCGTAAGTGTACGAACACTTTTGGGAGCCACTGTAGGTGGAAATTATGTTGTAAAGTAGATAAAGGCCCGGTTTTTCATGTAAAAATAAAATTGTTAAAAAATTGGCCTTGTGTTTTTTTAACATCAAAATGGTGCTTACTTAAAAAATATGTCTCATATATAAAATGTACTCATACCTAACATGACCATTTATTTTTCCCTCAAAACGGGGCATCTACAAATTTTAGGGAAATAGTGTAGGGAGACTGAATTTTTAGGTCTGAATATCTTTTAGTTGCTTTCTTTAAATTTTCACATGGGTTTATCGTGCTGAAAAGAAACAAAGCGATCGGAAGGCGTGTATGTGTGCACTTCGAAATCGGCATTCTTCATTTTGTCTTTGTTCTCGTCGTGTCTACCAAAAACAATGCATATTAGATGTGTATATTAAATTTAATTTAAATAAAAAAATGCATATTTTTTCATAGTTCCTATTTATTAATGAAAATTTTAAAAAATCAACACCTGAAAATAAATTATTTATTTGGTCTTACATTGTTTTTGAGGACAAATTTGCTTAAGCATATTTGGCGTTGATTTTAAATACGACTGAGATTCTGATACGGCAGAAATTTCTGAAAATTTACTTTCATAAGTAACATGGCTTTGAGAACTAGGACTTTCAGTTGTGTTTTTTCGCTTATCCATAATTTATTCATTAGGGAAATGACCCTTTCTACGGGTGCATTAGTACCGGGCAGACATAAAATATATTCATTAATTATAAGAAAGTTCGTATGTTTCAAATTATCGGTGTGAAAGTGTTTGAACAATTCCACCCAACCATTTGCGGTTGAAACATTCCCAGTGTTCCATTCTGTCAAATTTTATGGTGTGATGTATTTGGAAATAAGTGAATACTCATCAAATACTTCTGTGTCTTGTTTAGAATCAATAAATCCTTTTGCAATCGATTCATCCATTGCAATTTGAATTTCTTCCCACCTAGGTATTTTAGTTAGATTCGTCCATTCAAATATTTTTAATTCTTCAAAGAACACAGTCCACTACTTCAAGCATTCTTTGTTTATTTTATAGAATCCAGAAACTGCAACGACTTTCTGCACCATTTCGCCATTAAATTACGAACAGAGTGGAGACGAATCAGAGTACTTTGTTTCAAAGCCAAATTGTTTTTTAGTTGATTTATTTACTTAGTTGCTTCAATTACAGAAATACTCTGACCCTCGATCTTTAACACAGCTTGATGGAACGTTGTTGGCTGTGCATGCATAAAAAGGAACGATTATTCAGCGTTAGTGTTTTCAAAAAAGGTTCTCAAAATGTTTGGGTATTTATCTATACTCAAAAAGTAGTTTTTTAATGGCTTGTACAGTTTCAAAATCCTCTCAATAGCAGGCATAAGCGCAAGCCACCGATGTTTACTATAGCCGAGCAATTTAAGATACTCTGTGTTAACTTTATTACAAAATTCTTTCAGAACTTCCACGGGAAACAACTTTGTTTTTTATCAAGATCCTAAGCACACGGCTCTCAACGTTCGTCTCTGATGTCTCTATAATTGTCCACAAGTTTTGAAAACACCACCTCATTCGCCAGATTTAAACCTAATAGAACATATTTGGAGAGAACTGGACGTTCGAGTACGGAAACACGACATTCGCACGAAAAGAGAACTAAAAACAATTATGATGGAATAATGGATGAACATTGATGCAGAAATTACAAAAGAACTAGTGCAATCTATTCCCAGACGTTTAAAAGCTGTTGTGGATGCTAAAGGATATCCTACTAAATGTTAATTTAACGATTATAATATACGATATAACGATTACGATATACGATATAACGATACGATATACGATATAACGATATATAACGATTATAATGTATATAATAGATATAAAAGTGTGAATATATTTTCACAATAACGCATTCGAAATCTATAGGTAGACAATCTGCGGCAGTTTTAATTGCTTTGTAAATTATGCGTGCTCCACATCCGATTCTTAATGATGTTCTTCTGAGAGATAAATTTAGTTTTGAGTAAACGTTGTTGACGACTCGTATTTTCATTCCGCCAAAATTGCAGTTAGTTTTATCTTCACAAAATGCCACCTTTTTTGAAGTCAAATTATTTTCTGTCAGTATTTCTGTGATGTCAGGCGACGCCATTCGTATTGCGTAAGGGTTTATTTATTTTTTTTTTTGCAGGTCAGCTGACGCACCTGTACATAGAGTTCAAAGTGCAAAGAAGAAGGGTAGAGAGAGATACAGTCCTGCGTAGGCAGTGGGGAAGTGAGGAGGTCTTGTCGAGCCTGACTCGGAAGTTGTTTAATAAACGTAGTAGCCATTTAGATTGGCTGTATAAAATTTCGTTCGTGGCGTGATATATGTTTTTTGGTGTGTGTTGCGTGTCATATATGTGTCTAATTAAGAAATATCAAGTGTTAAAAATCGTCATATAATAAACTTGTTTTTGGGTGAACCCTGGATATGATACTTTGTGACGCAGTGTGATTATTCAGCGTTTGGATGCATGACAACTCCAATAAATAAGATAATTCATAATAGCGTCTGATGTTTGGCCCGGTTGATCTTGAAATTCTACAAGTTTGACTCCTGAAGAAAGGGAACTAAAACAGGGAATATTTTCTTGGATCCGTGGTTCAAAGCATCAGTTAATATAGTAACACAGTTGCACTTACTCCCTTTTTACTATTGGCGCTAACACATTTACAACAATAGCTTCTGTTTTCGTCCGGGGACATCCAAATTTCTGTTCAAGACATGTTTGAATTAACTTAGAACCACGATCGTTAGAGCAAAAGATGTGGGTCTCTTGCATCGCGTGATAAGACAGACGCCTTCCGCCGCAGCAATTTCCAGATCTTTCGAAGTTGTTGAATCTGTTTTCTTAACAAAAATGAATCAATGAAGAACATGTAGTGGCAGCAAGATCGACATTTTTATGTTTTTCTGATCTTATATGCTGGTTAATATGCTGGCACCTCCATGGGATATGTTAAATTCTGTACGACACTTTTCACATCTGACGTCCGATGGAGTACTTCTTTGCTTTGTAAACCGGTACTTAGTGTCAGACTCTCGTCTCCCATTCTTAAGTGGAATTGATGAACGTGAGGAATAGCGCCTTCAATGAGCCCAAAAGAAACGCAAACAGGTGTCGAACGATATACAGCTTTGGAGAGGTGCGACAATAATAGGTAAAAGTACGAGAATCATTTAGAATGATTTGTGAAATCCATTAGCGGCGCGCTTTTGCCTTGGAATGGTCGGCAGGAAAGAAAATTCATCATAGGTGGTCTGCAGAGGGCGGAACCGGAAGAAGTGGGGGATACGAGATGGTCCAAGATGGTTCGAGAAAGGCTGAGAAGAATGGATAAATAAAGACGGTGTTGCGAATGGAGGGATAATAGACTTGGACTGTTGAAGGGTCAACACGCGCACGGAGAGAGAGGGTCTCGTACGGACTTTCAATAATGACCCCGGCTCTCACGAGTGTATTAACGTTCGTCGGAACGAAACTTTGTAAATGATTTATTTAACCAAGATTTTAATGTGTCAATAAACCAGATGTAAATAAGAGTTGGTTCTACAGTTATAATTACTTCTACAAGATAAGGATTTGTCGGATCACGACCTTAAAGGTTAACACTTAGTTTGTAGGTTAACATTAAAAGTGCACTTGCGTTTAGGCATTGTTAGAATGAAGAGTTCATATACAAGAAACTTAAAGTAACTACAATAACACACGTCGATAAAAAATAAACTATAATCAATCGTTAGAAAGATGGGTGTTCTGTCTACACGTCAGGCCTGTGCATGTGTAATCGGAACCGAGGAGCAAGCGGACCACTTACAATACGTGAGATTAATTGACATGCCGTCATTGCTGCTCTACTAGGCGCTGCCATCGGATGATTTTTAGATATTTAGAACCCCTTTTTAAAATTGTTACCGGGGGTTTCTCTCTTTGTAAAAACGGGACATTTCGGTGTCCCGAAGTTGTTCTTGGGGACAACGGGACAGGCTACCTAAAAACAGGACGGTCCCGTTCAAAACGGGATATATGGTCACTTATACCTCTTTTGGATTTTTTTTTTGTAAATTTTAAAAAACAAGTTTTTCTTTCTATTCACATCAGTCTATTTTTAAGAGACCTAACTTAAAAAAAGATAGTTAATTTTCCCGCTAGCGCTTTATTTACTTACTTCTTGGCATAAATCTATAATTATGCTGCAATAAATAATTATAGATATTTAAGTAAATAATTATCAATAATTATAATTATATGTAAATAATTATAATTATAGATATTAAAGTATAAAACACATAATGTACATTGTTGACATAATTCACATTCCCTTTTGTCATTTATTTATGTCGTAGTCTAATGAAGAAATTTATTATAAACCAGAATTTCTTTTATAATCGCAAAGGAATATTAACCTCTCTCTTTATTTTTACTATATACAGAGGCTGTTCACACATTTTTTAGACGATTTATATTGTATTCACAAAACTAAATTACATAAATTTCTTGTGTTTTAAATGTTCTATTTGACATCCCTTATTCTGCACTATCTTTCGACACCGCAATTTCCAGGATAATAATGCCTTTTGAAGTGTCAGAAGAGGTATTCTATCCCATTCCTCCTGAACAGCTTTCCAGAGTCCTGTAAGGGTTTGGGGACGACGTTTGGATAATGCAGATTTTAAAAGTCCAAAAGCACAAAAATCCATAGATGATACATCGGGAGATTTAGTAGGGATATAAGTGAAGGGTATGGCCTTGATACCAGTTTTTTGTTCCATTTCTTTTAGGAAATTTACAGTGGATTTTGATGTGTGACTGCTAGCTTTGTCCTGATGGAGTCTCACAGATTGATGGCACTGTGGGTAAAGCGATGGTATTTCATTCAGAAAAATTGGCGATAAAATATATTCCTGATAGTATTTGGAGTTAATCTTGACATTTTTTTCCACTCTCTTTATTTTTAACTTGCCATTATAAGAAAAACCAGCAACAATCATGAATCCCTTAGAAAAACTTTCTTTCGATTCTTTGAACCATGAACTTAAATTTTTGTTCTCCCCTTTTATGATAATAAATGGCTCTTTTTTTGTTGCAATCATTTAAATACACCCATGATTCATCTATTGTGACAATTGTTTTCCATTTTTCTTTGGATAAGTGTTTCTCATATAGAATTCTGCACCGTGTCCTGCGTTCAGCGATATGATTTGGAAGAAAACGATGCACATTGCGTTTTTTCGCTTTCTTAATATTTAAATCAACGTTTATCATTTTGTTTACAGTGGACACCGAGCATTT
This sequence comes from Dolomedes plantarius, assembly GCA_907164885.2. Taxonomy (NCBI): domain Eukaryota; kingdom Metazoa; phylum Arthropoda; class Arachnida; order Araneae; family Dolomedidae; genus Dolomedes; species Dolomedes plantarius. Next base: position 202,642,990 of record OU015493.1, read on the forward strand.
TAATGATTTTGCAACTGTCCTTTCACTAGGGGGATTTTCTTTTAACATTAAACAACGTATCTTTGCAATAGTCGAAGATGTCCGTTTTTTCCTTGGATACTTGTTTGGAATTTTTGTCCCACTTGAGGCTCCAATTTGACATTTTTTTTTCCTTTCTTGTTGACGATATTACCTATCGACGTTATTACCTATGACGATATTACCTATGACGATATTACCTATCGACCTACCACTGCTTTGTTAAAAACGCCATTTTGAATAAAAACAAAACTTTCAAGCCGCAGACGATAATTTTGACTTTTAAAAACATAGTACAATTGCAATTATTTCTTTTGCAGCAAACGATTTTTTATTACCGCTTACCAAAATCGTCTAAAAAATATGCGAACAGCCTCTGTATATATATATATATATATATATATATATATATATATATATATATACATATATATATATATATACATATATATATATATATATACATATATATATATATATACATATATATATATATATATATATATATATATATATATATATATATATATATATATATATATATATATATATTTATATATATATATATATATACATACATATTTATATATATATATACATACATATTTATATACATATATATATATATACATATATATATATATATATACATATATATATATATATATATACATACATATATATATATATATATATATATATATATATATATATATATATATATATATATATATATATATATATATATATATATATATAAACACTTGGCGTCATTGTTAGCAAACTATTATTTGATATAAAATTTTACACTATTTTCCAATTTTTTCGAAAAAATGACCCCATATCTTTAAAACTTCCTGTCCTAAAGCATTATAAGGGATTTTACAAGTGAATGACTATATACAATTTTGACGATATAATTTTTAGATTTGTCACTTCTGTTTTAAAATCCTTGATGATCTTAAGTGTTTCATGGTCGAAGACGAGAAATAAGGTGGAAGTTTTAGACAATGATCGTACACTGAATAAAATTTCCTCTTGTAGCAAATGAAGGGATATTTATAACTTCTTTACGGTGAATACCTTTTTCAATAAAGTGTTGGTTAAATACGGGATACCATTGTTGTTTCACTTAACCATTCTATATTTATTTCGAACTGATATACATTAATTTTCAGTCAGTCTGAAAATCAGGACCTGAAAAAGAAATGTAAAAAAGAAGAAAGTTGTTTGATAGTAGTACCATCTCTTGGATCATACTGAAGTTTGAATCTTTGACAAATTCTATTTTGCAAATTTTATTTGTATAAGATAGTATAATGTTTGATAGTTTTATCTATTGCGATACAGACTAGTTCAAAAAAAAGAGTTCGTGACAAACTTATGGAATGAAACATATGAAGTAAAGTATATATACCTGTTTGAGAGCATTACAATTTCTAGGATCAAACAAAAGTTTGCATCTTTGACAAATTCCATTTTGACAGGTTTATTTATATTAGATAGTAGAATGTTTGATTGTTTTACATATTGCGAAATAGACTAGTTTCAAAAAAGCGATTTCATGACAAACTTATGGAATCAAACATATGAAGAAAAATAAATTGATTGATTTGATTGAAGCATTTCTTTTATTGACAGTCATGAAAAATAAAATTTAATCGTTAATAGTACAAACTTTATTTTAGAAATAATTCATATAGTTTAGGTATACATTTCAAAACTAAGATGTCATCTATTTATAAAATATTTTGCTTTTCATTTCCGTTACGCAACTCTTACACAATTCAGCCGACAGCTGTTTGATTCCCGTAGGTATAAGACAGCTGCTTATCTCCTGTAAGATTTGATTATGTAATGACTACTTTACTTGACACGTGTATTACAAGGAAAAACCCTATTCAGGAAACGGCTATTTCGAATGTGATATTTGTGTCAACAGTGTTTAATCAAATTAGAAAAATAAAACAGTATCGCGACCTATTAAAAGGGTGTAATCACTTGAGAAATCGATTTCCTGATAACTCACTTCCTTGGATATATTTCACAAAATGCGTTTTTTTCTAATTTAGAGTTCATATTTAATACAGGAATGATACACTGAACAATGTCAAAGCATTTAAATAACAATGCAAAAATTATATGTTACTGAAAAATTGCGGGAACAATTGACTGTTTAAGAGCTATAGTTGTCTTATGATAGTCCGTCACCAGTAATTTGCATTTTAACTCAAGTATAGGACTAGGAAATAGAGTTTGAGATATATATCATTTAAAAGCTGTGGAAAATATGGAACGTGTAAATATGTTATTATGAAAAGGCAATTTTTTCATCCGGTAACGTTAAAAAAAAATCCTTCCTCTTCAAGATAAATTTTTATATGGTTTATGAATCAAATTAATCAAATTTCAATAAAATTTCAATATGAGTAATTCGTCGTTACGTTATCAAAATAGTTTCATTTGAAACATAACATTACACAATAGAAAAGACACGAATATTGATTGATTCATAAGACAGTAATATGAAAGTGTTCATATCATTTCAAATGAAATGCTTCCTTTTCTTAGAGTGTGAGTAACATTTTGTCAGATCATTTGAAAATGTGCATGCATTTTATAACTGTTTTGGTACGCTTTTTATTTCCAAATAACCTGTCAAACATGAAAAAAAATCATTCGACTTTTATAAATTATGTTATGTAAAATGAGGATTCGAAGTATTAATATTTAATTTTTTTTATTTGCTGAGGAAGAGGTGATAGGATTTTCCTAGGGCAGTAGCTAAGTATATATTTACTTCTAATCTACAGTAAACGAGTTTAAAACATATTATGAATCTTAAGTCTTTCTCTAAATGAATTCTTATTTAGAAAGAAACTGCTTCCTGGATGTATTTCTGAATTCCATTTCATAGGTTTTAAGATCAAAATAGCTTGGAAAATGTTTATGATATACTTACAAATTTCGGAAACACAAAAAACTACTCGGGCAAACAGATACAATAAAAAATAAATTAAGAAAATATGATTTTACTAGACAAAACTAGGACATCAGAAACAAATATAAAGTATGAAAAACCTTAAATATATCTTATGTTGAATATATCTCGTCTTTACATTAAATAAAACCGATAAATTTAAAAACTTATTCATTTTACTATAATTACAATGATAGGGATTAAGTAAATTTTAATAAAATGTGCCATAATGTTTGTCCATTATCCCACATTTTATGCTTTTCCAGAAAATAAATCACTATTGTAAAAAATTGTTTGAAATAAGGAGAATTTACTCATACGAAGCTACTTCGTTACTTATAACTTAGCATCTTTTATGAAGAAAAACGTCAATGCAGTGGATAATAAGTTTTGCTTATTGGCTGCTCTTTGTAATCAACTTTTAATAATGTTTACAACTTCTTAACAAATAGTATTTCAATGTTCCCTTATTTTAAGGCATATATTCCAGAAAAGTAAGATAATAAGTATTTTTTTCAGAGGAAAGTTGTGGTCTTTAATGTAAACTTTAATACAAATATCAAGGAAAAAATATTTCCCTTTGGTCCTATTAAAAGTTGCTTTAAATTAAATAAGATACAGCCTGCATATCTACGTGAAATTTCTTTCTGAATTAATCTTGAATATCCATCCTTTATTTTAAATGAGAATTACTGATTTTAAATAGATTGGCGGAATATCAGCTTTTATATGATTTTAGCTCATAAACATGTAACACAATATGGTATAATTGCTTTCTCTTAAAATTTCAAAGTATGAATTTGGAAGTTGTTCAGATCAAAAATAATATGCGTATTCGCTATATGAAGAATAAGGTACACCCTTTCTACTATTCCTTTGAATTTCGAGGACTTAATTTAGCCTTCTTTGTCAGAAGCAGTAGAACTTCAATACTACATAGCCTCCAATTTATGCAGAGTCACAAAGCAGCTCTGTGTTACGCAATATTGCTTTACAGAATCAGAGAGTGAACGCAGTTTTAAGCCCTTAAAACTCAAATAAAGTACAGTATTGTAACTTGTTTTGAAGACTGTTCTCAATGAAAGTAACGTTGAATGTTACTTTTTTATTTGTTTGTGTATTATGTCTATTCCATTTCTAAAGATTTATTTAATGAAAAGTATATACATCATTATTTTGTGAGAGTAACTTGCTATACTTGTATATTTGCTATACTTGCTAAACTTTCTTTATAAATATGTACTTTTTCAAATAATTAATTGCGGCTTTGTTCAAAATGATAATTTTCTAATGATTCAAAATGTAGTCACTTTTTTTCTTAAATTAGACAGGTTTTAAATAAAAGTTAAAATATTGAATGAATGTATAAGTTATTCAACAGAGTTAAGGGTATAATTAAATTGAATATATAATAGGAACTTTTAACACATATATTAAAAATACTGTATTCAATAATCTATTTTTTTTTCAAATGATCAGGCTGTTGTAACATGTATGATGAAGCATTAAGTTTTTTTCCTCGACTGAACTGTTAAAGTGACCCCAAAGGTTTCGGTTCTACAGCCTTATTTAACTGAGGTTACAGACATCTAAATTATAAAATAAAATAACTAAAATTAATTTGCTATTTTCAAATTTATAACTGGAAAAAATTGTTCAGTCATCCTGATATCAGATATAAAATAGTTGGCCAGAGTGATATTATTTACTTTTCAGCCTTGAATATAACAGGAATTTTCGAACCGTAGAAATTTGACGAAAATGCTCACCTTTGGTGGTGATATGTCCGTTGATAGTTAGATTGATTTTTCTGATAATGACTTTTCAGTTTTTAATTTTAATCTTGAAAGTATTCGAATGAAAAGTATTCGATTGAGCTGTTTTAAAGCGACTCCAACAGATTCGGTTCTAAGTCTACAGACATCTAAGTTATAAAACGATATAATTCCAATTTATTGCTATTTTTAAGTTTATAGCTGAAAAGAATGTTCAGTCATCATGATATCTTTAAATAATTTGACCACAGACAAAAGTGACATAATTTACATCCCAGTTCGTAAAGTAACAAGAATTTTTGAACCTTAGAAATTTGGGGAAAATGCTCCCTTTTGGAAGTCATAGGTACATCAATAATTTAAATTAATTTTTCTGGAAATGATTTTTCAGTTTAAAATTTAACTTTGTTAGAAGGGGGGGGGATAATGCTTATTTTCGTATGAATCAGTTAAATGTTTCCAGATCAGATACTCGTTAAATATGTTACTTGATCTAATGAATGTGATATATTTCAAGATAGCTGAGTGTTTCGTTAAAGAAAGCGCGTTATTGCAATACCTGGTTTTGTTAGCAATAATGTGAAAGTGATGGCGTTAGATGTCATTTACTGTATTTATTTTGTCTTGTAAAGAGTGAAGAAAATCTATGAAAAAACGAAAAAATACATTTTATTTACAAAAATAAAAAAATAAGATTTTTACAGAAACAACACATTCAAGATAAAAAAATGTTAATATTTTTTTCAGACTGAATAAAAACATTTTAACCTTTGATTTTTTAAAATACATTTACACTATTAATATGTTACTTTGTACTGTATTTTAGAAGTTCGTAATATGCACGTTATTTTGATCATACAAGGAAAAGTCTTTTTCTAACTCAAAAGTTGAATTTTCTTTTACTAAGGCTGTGGGATAACTTATTTGATCATTGACTCTGATGTTTTAACAAAAATCATGATAAGTAAAACAAACTGGCAGAATACACTTTAACTAGCAGCATTTTTTTCCAAGTCGGATTAATATTATTATAAATACACACATACATACATATATTTTTTTTCTAAAAGGATTCTATATCTTGCATTATAGATGGTTCATAATATATCTTTAGCAAGACATAAATCTCCGACGATCTCATATCTATGATTTCAGATTAGCTGCGGGCAGATTAGAAAAGCATAATAGGCCTCAGCTAATGAACCACTTTAAATGCTGTAATTTATAAAATATTCTAAATGCCAAACTGTAAAATCATATTTCTTGCATGAGTTCCCGTATTTCCTGCGATTCTACCATACAGAGACCTGTAAAACCCGTAAACGTATATTAAGAAGGATAAGCCATAAGAAGGATTTCTCCAGATATAATATTGGAAACATGTAATAAATGTAAAATTAAGTTATTGTGAATATCAAATAAACACTGCATTTCTAGTCACCAAATATTTAGACAGGGCTTATTCCAAAACATGCTGCAAAGGGGGAATATATTGAACCCAAATCAAAAGGTGAGTTTAACAAACGTGTTACGACGGTACTTTATTTACCTATAAACATAAAAAGATGCAAATCACGGTTACTTTTGCTAAGTCTCTGCTTACTATATCCTAGTTATATGAATATTACGTAACTAAACTATTGCAATATGAATAAAAGTTTCTAAATAAGAATAAATTTCAATGTTACGGATTATGTTTTAATGTAATGCATCCTAAAAGAAAAAAATCACAAAGAAAAACAGAGAGGGAAAACATAACAACAGAATAAAATAAATGATTTAATTAAAAAAAATAGAATCAACTATGGTTTTTTTTACATATGATACACAAAAGACAGTTTACAACAAAAAATAAATAAACGCCCGTATTATCTGATATAAAATATTGCGCCGGGGCAAAAAAGTTCTTGATTCCAGTGAACAATGCCAAAAAGAACTTTTCGTGTCGCCTCCGTCCAGGAATATGCAATTTTCAGAGGTATGTGCAGTTGACCTGAAAAGTAAGCATCTAAATCAATTTGTGCTGCTAAATATAGAATAAAATTTTTTTTACATTAACATTAATCATAAAATAAATACATGAAATTTATTTTTAATATAAAATTCGAAATAATATATCTGAAAGAGAATCACATCTATAAGGATTAATGATGACAAGTTTTGATCATATTCGCCAGTAAAGAAAGAATTTGCATCAGCAGATTAATAAGAAAATGACTATCAAGAATAACTTTATAGTGTTTCCATACTATGGTTATGCAGATTATGAATAACTTTTAAGGCTACTTTTCCCTCATATATAAATATATACATAGATACATACATAGATATATAAAACATCTAAATATATGTACAGTGGACGCTCGTTGATTCGAACTCAAAGGTTCTCAGAAAAAAGTTCGAATTATCCGATGTTAAGAGAAAATATATAACTTCAAAAGTGTATCACTGAAGAAGAAAATCTCCTAGTATGTATAACCCCAGAAAAGATATTATACTATGTTATCTAAAATTAAACATATTAAAAAGCAATACAGATTTACCTTAATCATAAAATGAAGCAGAAGATATGCAGCAGAAAGTAAACTTTAATTAAAAATATGAATTACACTTTTGGGAAAAACGTGTAATTCATATTTTTGATTAGATTGTTAGAGAAAATATATAACTTTAAAAGTGTATCACTGAAGAAGAAAAATCTCCTAGTATGTATAACCACAGAAAATATATTATACTATGTTATCTAAAATTAAACATATTAAAAAGCAATACAGATTTACCTTAATCATAAAATGAAGCAGAAGATATGCAGCAGAAAGTAAACTTTAACTAAAAATATGAATTACACTTTTGGGAAAAACTGTAAAATGGATATTTGGCTTTGTTTATGATGTTTACATTGTTCAGCCAGCTTCTCGATTTGAAGTAAACATTTCAATTGATTTTCAGAGGAAGGTTCCATCTGAATAAATGCTTTCAGAGTTTTAATAGAGTCCATTATGACTTGATCATTAGGACGTATTAACAGTCTCTGCATTCTCATCTGATTTCGATAAGGTCTCTTCTATTTCATCTTCTCGGATAGTTTTTATTATGTCATCATCGCTCAGTTTTCCACAGACTTCCACGCCTTCATCTACCCTTACATATTCAGAAAAAGTAACGTTATCACCGTTAAATTTTTTGAATTCAGATCTTCTTTTTCAAATCTGTATCAATATCGTCACATTCTTCTATATGATTGTTCTCTTCGGTGTGCATGAATTTAGCATGACGAAAGCAACTAATAATTGTGCTTTCTTTAACTTCATCGCATGCGGCGTATAGATCATTTATAGCTGTCAGCATAGTAATGTCGTAATTTTCACCACAATCTAAACAAAAATACAATAGCCACCAACGTTTAGCGGAAATGCAATAGTCTAGGAATGCAGGCATGTGCCTCTTTACACAGAAAAGAAATACAGATGATTTTGACACACAAAATAATAAATACAGCGTGTATTTTCTCCTTAAACGAGGAAAAAGAAATTTAATTTGTCAAATTTTTAGTTCGAATTAACCGAAGTGATAAAAATTTAGCTCGAATTAATGAGATATTTTAAACATTAAACCCAATACAAGTTTTTGGGGGCCTTTGGATTAGTTCGAATTAACCGAAAGTTCGATTTAACCGAGTTCAAATTAACGAGAGTCCACTGTATATCTATCTATATATATATGTGTGTGTGTGTTTATTTGTGTGAATGTATATATATATATATATATCGATTATATATTGAACTAGCTGAATACCCGTGCTTCGCTACGGAGTACATTTTAGGATAATTACGATGAAAATCGAACGGATATTTTTATACCCAAAATAATGTAGAATAAAATATTCAATTTAAATCTAATACTAGAACATACTAAAGAATATAGCGCAGTCAATATAGTACACTTTGAGGAAAATTTTTCCCGTAAATAACGAAAATTTCCTCAACCATTTTTTGACGGAATCCGCACAAAGAAGAGGCACAGAGTATAGTCGCAGAGAATATGATTTTCCATAGAAACGTATTGGAGTGTCTCAATTTACCCCCTTAGGTATGGATTTTCAAAAAAATCTTTTCTTAGAGGCTATCCATGTCATTATAGGGATTTACTGTCAAAATTTCTGCCCTTTAGGTCCAGCGGTTTCATGTGTGCGAGGTCTGTCAGTCAGTCACAGAACTATTTTGCGTATAGGTTTAATTTAATACCTATAAAACATACTAATTTGAATTAAATTCTTAAAAATATTCATCCCAATGAGTCTAGTGGTTAAATTTTTTTCTTTTACCGTATTTTAATATTTTTTGTCAATTTATTTCGTTGTTATGCACGTGACGCGAAATTAATTTAAAATATCACAAAAAGAAATGAAATCTCATGATTAGCATTTAATAATTTAAATTCTAAAAATTAATCTTTAAAAATTCGCCAAACATCAGAAAATGGAGGTAAAGATTCGAAAAATATATCATTTTATAGGAATTTTTATGTTCTTTCTCTTGATATAAATTTTATAACTCTCAAATTACCATTTTAAATGCAAACTTTAAAAAAGTTACAAAAAAGCTTAAAATTTAATTAAGAAAAATCTAAGAAGAATTTTTCAAAAATCTTTCTCAGTGCACCCCTACACTATAAGAAGAATCGCAATGCAAAATTTCAGCTCTTTAGGCCCAGCGGTTTAGTGTGTGAGTTATTTGCCAGTCAATCAGTCACGGAACTGCTTTATATATATAGATTATGCTTTGAATTCATTAAACACAAACTTATTCCGACTTGTCAACACGAACTTAACACGTTTCCTTTCGGAAGCTTGTGAAGTTAAACGAAGCGTTTTCTAAAACTAATTAAACTAAAACTTTTATTTCAGGGAAGCATTACTTATTTTAGGCATTACTAAGTTTTAAGGCGATCTAAAGGTATTGTAATCTTTTCCTGACCACTACGACTTGCCTCTAACTGGAATATAGAAAGCCTATCTCGTTTGTACTCTCCATTCACAGAAAACAGAGCAGCTAATAATAGAATAGAAGAAGTATAATCTGTCTGTTTCCTTAGGGTCAGATTAAAGCTAAATTAGTGGAATAACCTATAAGGAACAAGAAAATTTTTTTAACAAAATTGCTTCTTTGGTTGAACTTTTGTGACTTCAAACTAAAAAATATTATACTTTTATTTTGCTAATTGGCTAAATTAAAACATAAGATTTTTTAGATGAATATTTTTTCATTCTTACGTATTATAGACACTATATTTAAATCCATGCTAAATGAAATACAATATCAATGCAAACCTCCAGAAGAATTATTAAAACTACTTTAAGGCGTACGTTGAAATGGCAGTATTGGTGGAAAATTTAGAATTTTTTTTTTATTGCTCTGTTTCAAAGGTCGACCTTTCGGGATACTAAACCTGCTTTGATTTTATTCGTACGATCATTGGATGAGAATTTATGATCATTTTAATAAACAGTTAGTATTCTAATCATTAAATGCATTTTCTAGAAATCTCATTTTTCAGTTACTTTTGTAAACGAGAAAGCTAATCATTTAAAAAAAGTTTGCAATATATTTTAAGAAAATTTTGCATTAGAGTTTTACATATTACTAACTATGTTTTGACTTTAAAGCAAAATTATATGTGTTAATTTAATCCTTCTACAGGTATCTGCACTCATAAAAAGCTAAATTAAAAAAAAATTGTATTTTTTCACTCTTTTAACGTAGAATTACGTTCCTCAATAACGGTCCTCCGGAAAGAAAAGAAATTGTCCTGCGTTATAATTTTGGCAGCGCGCCAAACAAAGTAGCAGTAAACAGTTAAACAGAAAAGTACCAATTGCGTCAAAGAAAAAAAGAATAAGAAAAAGTTAAGCAGACTATAAGTAATCCTACGTTAGTTACCCGCGGTAATTTCTAACGCGAAAGAATAGACTACCTGAAATATTTTTTTTTATTTCAGCGATGTTTGAAAATATTGCAAAACTTTTATTTCGGAACACAGGTAAGTGTCACAGAAGTTTATAGTATAAAGGAAATTAAAATATATTGAGTCGACAGGAGTATACGGTGTCTGGCGTAAACACTCCATTGTGCTAAAATTTTATAAAAAATTCCCTATATTTTAAAAAGTTATGACACTTTTACCGAAATGATATTTTTTTTCGTGATTTTATATGACGTTTGAACTAAAAATATATGTATTAAATCAGTGCGGTATATTTTGGAAAAAAAGTGCTCCGACCGTAGATACCTTTTAAAATCTCAAGAAGTGAATGTAATGAAGAAATTAGGCGTGAGCCCGTGAATATCGGTATATTCTTGTAGCAAGCGTGAGAACGAGTTTTTGTCCTTATCTTAATAAAGAAAAAAGAAAACTTATTTGCAAACATTTTCTCTTTTTCTTTTAAATTCTAAGACAAAACATCTTCCTTCTTGGAACAGAATGGCTTTATAAATCTGAAACACGCTAAAGCTCCACAGAAATCCAATGCAGTTGCTTAGAGTCAGGAAACCTGTCCTTCAAGTTTAAGCCGATTTCACGTTATGTCAGAGAATCTATATATATAAAACGCGTAGGTATGCGGCACAAAAATCAACGATATTTCTACACTCCGAATGGCAATGGCTGCAACTACCAGATGTAAACATTAGCCGCCGTTCGCAATTTGCAACTACGTGTCAACATGGATTTACATACTGAAATCAGGAATGCTCGAAAGCGAGCTACACGATCAAGTGAAAATTGGGATCAGTCTCAAGAAAGAAAGCAAAGAAGAAATAAGAGAGAGGCGTGAAAGAAAGAGCATAAATGATCGTGAGGTTAGGCTTAACCGTCGCTGGTACAGCAACCGACAACCAGTAATAGTCAATTTTCTACACTTTTTTCAATAATTGCTGAATTGTTACTCCATTTTATAAGTGAAGAAATTTTCCCAACAATTAATAATTTGATATGATTAAGTGTAGATATCTGAATTGTAAACAATAGTACATACATAGAGTGATGTAATCCACGCTATATTTTAGTACTTGCTGAATTTTTACTCCCTTTTTTAAGTAAAAAAAAAATTCTCCAACAATTTCTTATTCGATGTAACGATAAAGTGTAGATATCTTAAATTTGAAAAATAGTACATACAGAGAGGGATGTAATCTATAAAATCATTGGTGTCGGGTTTCTCATTCTTATCTTTAACTCTGTTCTGAAGTAATGGAAATTCACATTTTTTTAATCATGATGTTTTAGAAACAGCCTTATAGAAAATTCCGCTTAACAATGTATATTTATGATATCAGGTAATGGTAACATTCCTTACATATGTTACTTTGAGTTGAGTTGTTTTGCAAAAGAAAATATAAAACTAAAAGCGACCATGCTGGTCGCGCAGGGGCTAGTAATCTACAATTTTTTGAAATACCGTATTTACACGTGTATAGGCCGCGTGATTATATAAGCCGCACCTGAATTTCGAGACAACATTTGGGAATTTTTTTTTCTTCTGAATTCCGTTGTAGACTCAAAGTAGCATCGTTCTGCGAAATGTAGCATTGGTGTATATTCCTTAGAGTTCAATGCTCGCCTAACAATATCAGATACAGCCTTAGCTGCTGGTGGTGAAACTACAATGTAAAAAAGATGATTATATATATACTAGTACACTTAGGAATTATTTCGCACGAAGACATCATGTGAAGCGGCAGTGACAATGACCGTGATAAAGTGTCAAATGATGATGAATAGGTACATTAAACTATTTTAATCAGGTCTGAAAGCAATGGGTTGTAAGGCATATAGATACTAATGTTTTATGGTAGCAAAGTGTTCTACACTAAAGGGTGTTTCTTGTATTTCATTTTAAAATTCCGTGTATAAGCCGCACTCCATTTTTACCGACCTATTTTATGGAATAAAAGTGCGGCCCATACACGCGTAAATACGGTATTAAAAATACCTTGCTGAGGATGAAAAATAGGTTAATCCACAGGCAGATACTCGTTTATAGTTTTCGTTAATCAGCAGTATTAAAATAAAAGTGCGGCCCATACACGCGTAAATACAGTATTAAAATACCTTGCTGAGAATGAAAAATAGGTTAATCCACAGGCAGATACTCGTTTATAGTTTTCGTTAATCAGCAGTATTAAAATGCTCAAAAAATAAAATGTATATAAAATATTCAAAATGTATACAATAATATCATAGTGCTTACTCGTTGACATTCGGGAGCAGAGTCTGTGGGTTCGAATCCCATTATTGTCATAGATATTTGTAGCTGTTCGGAATTGACTTTAAGCAGTAGATTCCCGTCTAACGAGCCCTTGTATAGCAAAAAGTGAGCGTAGCGCTCTAAACCAACCAACAAACCAACCAACCAAATATAATTGAAAAAATATTCCTCGCTCCACATTCATTCACATTATGCTCCTGCACTATTTAAAATTATTGATAAGTTCAGAAAAAAATTGACTACATGTTGTAAATTACTCCTTTAACGATTAAGGATACTTTACTTCCTTGTCTATTGTACTTCTCTGATCCTCATTACCTACTATTTATACTATGCAAGAAATCTCAAATAATGAAAATGGGCCACTTTTTCTGACGTTATCCGAAAGATTTTCAACTAATGAAATTATGCTGGCTTAACCCTTCAGCGGGCGCGCAAGTGTACAGAGTGCAACATTTTCGTAATTTTGAATGGTATGTTTTTAGATCTAAGGTTTGAATGTTCTAAAGAGTTTCTATTTATAGTCACACCCTTTCTAATGCATGTCTGATTTCTGACCCTTGTATTCCTTTCCATTCATTGGTAGTCGTTATTTAACCGCCGTAAACCGGTGATTATTCTGGATTACAATACGACAAAAGCAGAGTTGATGTACTCGATCAAATGTGCAGCTATTACACGATATCCCACCTATCAGGAAGAGGGACAATCTCATTATTTTTTAGGTTTTGGGGCATAATAGGAATCCATTCGCAAGTTGTCCTTAGATCCAATAAACCGGTCAGTTTTGAAATAAGGCGAATGTATCTGCATTCTTTTGCCTTTAATTATAAATATATATCAATATTATAAAGATTTTATATCTTGTCATAAAACGCTGAATTATTATTTTCAATTTGAAAAAAAAAGTTTAGTATAAAAGGAATAATCAAGGTTGAAAGAGACGTTGCACTTTGTGCCACGCGCGCCTGCTGATGTCACAAAAATTGGCGCTCCCGCTGAAGGGTTAATAAAGAATATTCATCATCAAAATTGCAAATCACTCTTTAAAATTGTTTTAAAATAATATACCTCTTTATAATATGATAAATGAGACTAGTTTTCCTTCAACTCTTTTGTACTTCAAACTTTACATCAGCTGGGTTTTCATTGTCCGTTCCAGGTTCGTTTGTCTTAATGCTATTTACTTTGAAGCCTTCCTTGCTAGCCTCGTATTCGACCTGCCTATATAAACCTTCCGCATCTCTGAAACCGTAACTTCCTGTCAAATAGCCGCTGTTATCCATCTTTTCTCGCCTGTACTGCTCTGAGCCGTGTTCATCATCTTTAATATCATACTCGAATTCATAAGGCATTGGTTGAGAATGCTGAAAGAGGAAACCAGTCAAGAATTATTGCAAGAGAACTGCAATGTAAACAATGCATAAACTATTAAAAAACATAGAAAATATTCGTAAGAGGAGGAAATAGAATGTTAAACTATGTGTCTCGAGGTGGTCTTAGACGCCTGTTTTGACCTTTTTATTGGCTCTTTAAATTTACATAGACGATAAGTAAACAGTCCATAACAAAATTTCATGAAGAAGTTTCTACAAGTTTATTCCCTGAAGATGCTTATCTTTTCAACATGTACTTTTTTTATCAAGAGTTCCCACGACACCCTACAAATTATTGTTACTTACACTTATCATGCAGATAAAAGTTTTAAAATTAAGTTGCGTTGTAAAATAAACGTCCTTCGTCAATTCATCTTCTATGTAAACACCGAAGTCTTTAGGTAAAGAAATAATTGCACATAAAAGTTTTCAACACTACATAACTGAAAACACATTCAGATTCGCAGGGAGTCAGAACTGCTCTAAGTTACTTAAGAGGTTCAGTCATAGTTTGATTCATATAACTATAAATAAGTGTGTAACGAGGAATTTTCGTTACAGTTGTTATTTTAATTTCTGCCCACTCTAAATTAAAATTAATTTAAAATATCGTTTAAAATTCAATAAGTCTTTTATTTATCTGTAGTCATTGCATTCCTTAATGTTAAACATATATTATCTTAGCTATACTATTTTTAATTTTTCCTTCTCAGCTCATATTCTGAGTGGCCTATTCACGGTTTAGGCTATTTTACGCTTCTGTCGACATCCTTAATTTTAACAGGATGAAGCTGTCTTGAGAACCGTTTGAAATTCGTTCCGCTACAATTAAGTTGCAATTACGCTCTCCTGTTATCTGCATAACAAGGAATACGCTCATTTATTCTATGCTGCTGCTTTCGGTGTGCGGAGTGCTGCCCGAGACCATCCACACTGTTTTTCATCATTCCAAACCGGAGCCGTGGGAGACAGTCTTCATCAGTGCAAGTTTTTCAGTACCTTCGTGAGAGTCTTCAACTGTAAATATTGACCCCTTGAGTCTTTTTTTTTTTCATCGGCATCATCACTCTGCAGCAGAACTATTTTATTCTACTGAAATCTCAGCCGAACTGTCTAGCGAACTCTCTATAGTCCTCACCACAGGTTTGATGCAAAAAGACATTTGTCTCCCCCAAAAACGCATAATTCTTAACTAAAGACATGATGTCGTGAACTCTTTTATCACCGTTTCCACATTAATGAACAATTCTTCATCACAAAGGGGTATTTAGTCTTGGAGATTTCTGCCTCAATATCGGGTCTTTACAGATAATTACAGATAGATTGATCCAGGAAATTCTAATGTTGAAACATTAAAGAAAATTTCTATATCCTATATTGAAATGGATGATTTAAAAAAACTGAGAGATCGATGCACAGTGTATACATAAATGAATATCCCAACTTTGCAGAGTTATTGAAAGAAAACTTGTAAGTACTTGTGATGTTTGATGTAGCCCCAGGAAAAAACAAGTATAAACTTGTTTTTCCTTGGGGCTACATCAAACATCAGGTGTTTGTTCCACAGCTACAAAATGACGTTGACGAACTTAAGACACGCATATCTGCAGTCTTTCATTGCTGAAAAGCGATGAGTGTGGATGAGTTATCGTACCACCTGGATATCCTTCGTGTTACTACAGTGGCTCACATTGACCACTTATAACTGTGTCGAATTTATACTTTCAGCTGTTATTTTTTATTTCCGATGAACAACAAGTTTGTACTTTGTTTAGTTTTCTTTCAATAGCCCTGTAAAGTTGGGATGTTCATTTATGTACACACTGCATTTTAAATCACGAGTGTGAGGCACAAGTAAATTGTCCCCCCCCCCCTTTGTACCCACTGCGCGACGGGGACGAATGCCGGTGACCGAAATGTTCTCCCCAAAATTGTGTGTCTTTGGTTTTTCAGAGTCGTCTTGCGACACACAAGTCAACGACCACACACTCTTTTATTTCCATTGTTAATTTTAATACGGTAATAAGCCCATCTTTACTCTGGAGATTGAAAGAAGAGGTCAGAACTCAAAAAGTCAGAAAGGTGGAGCTTAGTAAACGTTTAGGAGTGTTTTCTTTTACATGCGAATTCTGAGGGGTTCAACTAATAATCGAGACTGGTTTTCCCAACTTGAATCACTGACATAGTTATCTTTAACCAAATCTTTTAAAACTGATACCTCCAATGGCCTCTTTTTTACAATCCCATGCATCTAACTCTAAAGTAAACTTTTAAAGAAAGTTCTTTCCTATTGAGGAAACGTTCCATGAATTAACTAAGAAAATTTAAAGCCCCCTTATTTGATGATATTTAATTTTAAAAATGTACATCTTTGCCTTTGAAATTTAGATCCTCAAACGATATCTGTAAGATAAGCTGGAACGATGTAGCATGACATACCTACAGCATGACTACCTATATAGCATGACATACTTACTGTGTAAACCGTCCCTCGCATTTGTTCACCATACTCCGAGGAATATTTTCTTAACAGAAATATATAAGAACTCAGATAACCTCTCCAAAGGCTAGGAAACGAAACAGAAGTGGACGGAGGTACGTACTGACAACAGCTCGGCAACTGTAGAAATGCCTCAGTTGAATTTTTGGCAGAACGTGAAGCACATGGCTAATTACAACTTTAAAACACGTGTTAAAGTTGTAGAAAAAGAGTTTGTATTTTGTTGAAATTTGCTTCATTTGTTAAATCTACTGATGAAGCAAGTTTAACAATTTGTTTTTCCTATTATTAATTCTCTTTCTCTTCGAATGTGAGATAACCCTTTTTTAGATATTCTCCATTATCATGCATGCAGTATACATAATAGTGATCTGAAAAGTATTGAAAAGGCAGCCGAGCGTAAACAATGGGATCAATTGTCAACCACTTTTTCATTTAACAAATTTTTCATTTAATACTAATCTCTGATTGGTAAGGTGGTTATATCAAATATAGCTGAGCCAATACTTAAAAGAAAAAAATTATTAAAACTAGCTGTTACAATTTGTTCAAAATGCTTATCTATAATTCTACTATAATCTATAATGAATGTCATTTATTATAGATTATTATAGAATTACATACAGTAATTACGTATCAAAACATATGTATTTAAATTTTTGAACCTGTAAGAAATAAATTGAATTTAGCCTTTAACTTTCTCAATTTACACAATTAAATTTAATGGTAATGTCCATTTACATTAATTTAAGGTGATCCCGAGATACCGAGGCAAGAAGAAAATGAAGAATGTTTAATTTTCTATGTGAATTGTTTGACTTTTTAAAATGGGAGAAAACGAATACTTTACCTCATCTTTATAGAAATCTTCATCAAAGCCTCTGGTAACTGTTGGTCTTGTGAAACCATATCCAGATGATCCACGTGCTTGGTTTTGGGGTCCTTCTCCGGCTAAGAAAGCTTCATAAACAAGATCTTGTTGTTCAATTTTTTCTGGACTCTCAGTAACTGTTTTTGTTTGACCATCGTACAGTCTTTTCAGCGGTTTGGGGTCTGATGCTTCACTTTTGGCATTAGAAAGAGTAGCAGTTATTGGTAAATATTTTTGCTCTATTTTATTGTCACTCTTTCCTTTGACTCCGCTTGGACTGGATTTTGTTTTGACAGAGGTTGTTTTTATCGGTTTTCTTATAGGGTGTCGTCCACCTACAACGTGACTCTTAAATGTTGGTGTTGATCCAATCTCGCCAATTCCTTTGTATTCATCACCCGAGGGATAGCTGGTTTCACTTTTTATTTCACTGACTGTGTCCTCGTCATTAGAATATGGCTTTTGTTCAGTTGCGAGACTTTTTGTGTCTTGTGGTGAGAGATATGTCTTGGATTTGGAAACGACTGATTGGGAAGCTCTCTCTCCTATTCCGTGATATTCAGTTCCACCAATTCCTTTAGAATAATCTATGCCACTAGGTCTGTCTAAGCCTCCTGCAGAGTTTGAGAGATAGCTTGAACCGGTATTAGACGGTCCAGTATTTTCTCTTTTTAAATAACTTGCGGACGTTCCAGGGGAATAATTATTCAGTCTTGAGGCTGATAATGTATCCGAAATAGAAGATGGATATTTAGTTGCTGCTGGTTGATAATTTTGTGACTGGTAATATACCGTTGAACCTGTATGAGGCTTTTTAATGCCAGTTGATTGTTTAGTGGATGACGGATAAGCATTTTCGTTTGACTTAAGAGATTTCTGTGGGTATTCCCGGCTAACCTTAACAAACTTTTCATTATTATATATATCTGGAGAATCAGAATATGTCGGGGCAGATATTCCCCCAGAAACAGATTCGTGGTATTTTGGTATCGAAGGCCCATGAGAAAATGCTGAATAAACAGGAGTTCCACTTCCTCTGTTGTATGCAGATTGCTGAGGAGAAAATCTGTTATTAACACCTGATACCAGAGGCTTTGGTCCACTATTTTCAAAATAACTTTGTGATATTTGGCTGTTAGGTCTTTGATAGTTTACACCAGATGGGCCACCATAAGGTTGGTTTGTCGCTCTGCTGTGTGTGAAACGAGGATAATTCCCTGTAGTACCGAAAGAATTGGGTTTTCCACTTCCAAAATAATTTCCCGTGTGTCTCGGTATGTTACCATTGTTACCATTATAACTGTTGCTCGCATGGCCTGATCTTATACTATTGCCAGAAGTTGGGTATGTAAAAGTGTTAGCTCTCCTGTTGTAATGTTCATTATTACGGGAAAGCGGGTGTCCTGCGTTGAAGTAGCTTGTTGACGTTACTCCACTAGCAGTAGGATGTCCTCGATTCTTGTTGTCACTTAACTTTTCTTGATGTTCGAAATATGGCGTCTGATACGTTTTTGCATTAGTGTCCTTATTATAGTCATTTAATCCACTATTTTTGAAATCTGAATCAGTTTTAGATGAAGAAAAATATCCTGTTAGGGCTTTTGATGAAACCTTAAAGGCATTTTTAACCTCTTGATAATTTCCACTTTCTACTGACTTTTGTTCTAATTTTGGTACTGAACTCTGCGTGTTTGAGGTGGGATATTTTGGAGCATCACTACTGCCTATTCCTGGATATTCGGATCCACTTCCACCTATTCCTGGATATTCGGTTCCACTTCCTCCTAGAGTCTTATATTCAGTTTGCGCATCATCACTTTTAAATGCAATGTCAACTGATTTTTGCTGAGTATCCACTTTTGAATCCTTGTCTATTGAGGGAGTGTATTTTAATGCACTAACATCGTATTCTGTTTTAGAGGTACTTTGTATTGATTTCTGTTCTAAGTTATCGGAGTACTTTCCGTCATCCTCCTGTTGAACTTTGTCGTTTGTAATACCGTAACTTGTTTGTCCAGAGTCACTTTTTAAAGGAACATCAAGGGATTTTTGCTCTACATTATGAGACACATCAGCTTTTCCGCTGTCTGAGTATTTTGGAGCATCAACGCTGCCAATGTCTTTGTATTCAGATCCGCTATCACCCAGATTAGTGTATGAACTTGATTGTTCAGTTACAGACTTGATTCCTACTTCCACAGATTTTTGTTCGTAATTATTTACTTTATTTTCGGGGTAATTTGGGGAACTATTTTCTTCTGAATGAGACGTATTGTTTCCTTGAAAACCGTATAATATAGAATTCCCTAAAATGTGCTTGATATTCTCTTCATCACCTCGTAATCGAATCAAAATACCATCATGATCATTTAAATTTCCATGATAGTTATTGCCTATTAAAATCGGAGTGCCATGGTGTAGTCTAATGCCACCATTTGAGTTCAGGTCCTGATGATAACGAATTCCGTCAGATATTCCGACTTCTCTATAAATATTTCCATTTGACCCAAAAGTACTTGGAATTACCTCGTATCCTTCAACATTGCCATCATGAAGTTTAAAATACCCACCCTGCTCCAAATGACCTCCATTGTATAATACTGGATAAACTTTTTCATTACTCTGAAACCCATAATTTGGAGAGTTGTAATTAGTGTCGAATCTTACACTTTTATCATCGTATGATTCTTGATTAGGTTTCTGATCTTGGTCGTTTTTGCTGTCGCCTATGCTAGTTTGTTCAACTTTTGAATAGTCTTGATGATGATCTTTTGAATTGTCTTGATGATGATCTTTTGAATAGTCTTGAATATTATCTTTGTTTTCCGATTTAGATTCGGAACTTTGATCCAAACGAATAGTGATAAATTTTTGCTGAAGATCGTGAATGTTTTCTTGAATGTTCGAAATGTATTGTGAGTTTTCATTTACTTTTTTGGCTGTGTCACTTTGGCCATATTTGCTAGAATAGTCACTTCCAACATTAAAACCATGGTTGAAAATTTCCCTCGATAGAATGTTCCTGTCGGTCTGGGAATTCGAATGCTGTCCCTGATGAACCGTTTGAGGTTGATTGTAATTATCATTCACTGCTTTAACTTCTATCTGTTGCTGACTAATCTTATGGTTCTGATTTGTCTGTTTATTTGAATCACCATGATGATAACGATGCGTATGTTTCAAAGCACCTCCTCTGGTTCCTGGTATTCTAAAGCCAGAAGATTCTCCGATTATTCTAGGAAAAGAACTTATGGAATCCTGGAAATACCCAATTTCTCGACCATGTATCTGAGGAATTACAATACCATGATTATCATCTTCATATTCAACACCTAAATGTGTTTGATATAATGGTTCATGAAATGAGCCAAATTTGGAATCACCTAAGATTTCGAAGCCAGAATTATCATGTAATATATAAGTTGCAGAAGCTGTTGACCACACCACACTCACTAAGAGTGCCAGCAAAATTATCTGAAAAAGATATTTCTCGTCAGTACAGGATCATATGAAATTAAATTTTCTTTACCTTACACATATATCTTAATATAACTCATGTTAAAAATAATCTAAATCAATACTTCAGCAACTTTTATTGAGGTTTCTTACCTGTGTGCAGTTATTTAGAAAATAATATAATTAATAGTTTAAAATGTTTTATTAACATTAATTAACTCATAATGTCTAAATGAAATCCGGATTTATGAAATTTAGTTTTATCATCTTAAGTTCAAAAGAAGAAGAAAACTGCCAAGCGCATAATTTCTAAAACTCCGAGAGAAATAGATAAAAGGTTGCTTCCATGCTTTGCAGAGAACTAGCAATTTCGCTTAGTTGCCAAAATTCATAACGAAACATAACGTTTCGGGAAAATGGTTGCTGACGCCAGTTAGCAATTATCAGATCCACCTTTTGCTGATACACAGTAGCAATGGGTCCATCTTATATTGCCAACCACGTTGCAGCAACTTTCGTCAGGTATGGCTCGTCATTTGTCTTGAAAATCGGCTACCAGGCATGAGAACAAAAATAGTCTTTGTGATCGAATTCGTATTCGCCATTTAAATTCCTCCGAGAGGGTTTCTAATTAATTAAAATCAACTCAAAACAGGTTAACTCATCAATATTACCCCATTTTGGAGACAGGAGACCTTCAAATACAAGTCTGGTAGGCTGGTCGATCTTGTTGAAAGGGATAATGGTCATTTACATGACAATGCAATGTTTCTAGAAAGGATTAAAATGCACTTCAGAGTTCTAGGGGTTTGACAGAATAACCACAGGCGGAAGTGCTATCACTAAGTAGGCGAAAAAAGCCTTATTTAGTGATAGCACTTCCGCCGAATTTATCAGAGGCCGACATAAGCAAGCTATTGGACTTGCACTAAATCCAAGAACATCAATCAAACTGCGTAAAGCAGGACTTATCATTCCAAAGAAACTCTTTCCAGTCGTCACTTCCCGATGCCCCCGAAGTTAAAAAACACAACTGTTCAGGGCATGTATTTAGTTGTGCATACATTATTGAAAATGGGAATTCATGTGACCCGTTAGCACCGCGCTTTCTCCTGTAAGGCACTCTTTAAAGACTATGGTAAAGATTCTGCCCCTAAGGGACGATGGCATGGATTATCATTTTTAAATTTTAATCTGGCTCATACTCGTAAATGCTACAAACGGGATGGTAAGCGATATCTATTAGTAAATAATGGAATTTCGTATGTCGAAGATTCATGGAAGTATGACTATGTAAATTATAAAAGATGCATTCAAGTTTCATTACTAAATACTTTTAAACTGCCTTATCTGTGCAAATATAGTGAACATTTAATTTTGATTTATATATTATAAAAAAAAACACCCTTCCTTATATGGGGGTTTGCATCGAAAGTAGTCATCATGTGAGTAGGGATTCAAATCTCGATCAAGGCGTCAACTTTACAGTGTTGTCCCCTCATAGACAAAACAGTTTATTAACTTACTGGATGCGTCAATAACAATGTAGCCAAAATAAAATCTAGGCGTGGAGAGAAAAATAGCCTCAGGATAAATGTCTGCTGCACTGAAACAACATAATAATATTAAATGTCATGTTTTGGGACAGTAGGAAAACTGAGTATGCACTTGAAAATTTCGCTTGAATCAGTATTGTGATTTATTCATGTACTAGAAACATTTTCATCTTGAGTTTGTGAATATTCTGCAGGCTGTTATGAATTTTACACACTCACGCACACACACACACACACACACACACACACACACATATATATATATATATATATATATATATATATATATATATATATATATATATATATATATATATATATATATATATATATATATATATATATACACAGTGGAATCTCGATCTATCGTTTTTCAAGGGACCGACTGAACTGAACAATAAATGCGGGGAAACGATATATCCGGGAACATAGTAAAGCAATATGATCGTCGGGACTGGGTGAAATAAACGACACATACGGGGAAACAATGATTCGGAAAACGATCGATCGAGATTGCACTCTGTATGTATGTATATATATATATATATATATATATATATATATATATATATATATATATATATATATACAGTGGACGCTCGTTAATTCGAACTCGGTTAATTCGAACTTTCGGTTAATTCGAACTAATCCAAAGGCTCCAAAAAACTTGTATTGGAGTTAATGTTAAAAATATCTCATTAATTCGAACTAAATTTTTATCACTTCGGTTAATTCGAACTAAAAATTTGACCAAAAAAAATTCTTTTTCCTCGTTTAATAGAGAAAATACACACTGTATTTATTATTTTGAGTGTCAAAATTTCTTTTCTGTGTAAAGAGGCCCATGCCTGTATTCCTAAACTATTGCATGGCCGCTAAACGTAAGTAGCTATTGTCCTTCTTATTAGTGCTAAACGGAAAAAGCAATTTTCCTTTATTCGGATCGATTTTCTTAGAATTTCAGAAAAACTAGTCTTTACTATAGATTCTAGGGAGCTGCGTCAGATATAACTGTAGTGCAGACAAGTTAACGTGGTCTAGTACTGCATACTGCTTTATACTGCATATCTTCTGCTTCATTTTATGATTAATGTAAGTCTGTACTGCTTTTTAATACGTTTAACTTTAGATAACATAGTATAATATATTTTTTGGGGTTATACATACTAGGAGAGTTTCTTCTTCAGTGATACACATTTAAAGTTATATATTTTCTCTTAACATCGGATAATTCGAACTTCGGATAATTCGAACTTTTTTCTGAGAACCTTCGAGTTCGAATTAACGAGCGTCCACTGTATATATATATATATATATATATATATATATATATATATATATATATATATATATAAGAAATAGATGAAAGAGAATACCAGTAATAGCCCTAAAGGTACTTGCAGCCAGGAACAAATAACATGAAAAGAAAATTATGAAAGAGGTTTTAGACAGCATATCTATATATATATATATATATATATATATATATATATATATATATATATATATATATATATATATATGTCAGAAGTTAAGTGGGAAAAGAACGATTACCTTAAATTTAAAGGGGGCTTGTGAATTAAATTATATTCGTGGTGAAATTCGCCTCTATTGTTCGTATTTCAAGACGCGAATTGGGAAAGGGAAATTCCCCTTTTCATTATGTAATCTTGGCGCGCCTGTGGGTTTTGAGTTCGAGGAGGAAAATTATGTAATTCTCCGTGAAAGATGTCTGGTTTGGGATCTGCGCATGTGCAGGGAGAGTTGACGCGCGGAGATCCCCGCGAATTTTTGCCAGAACGCGGGATTTAATCGTTGCCGGTGAACGTGTGTCAGCTGGGTCCACAATTTGAAAATGGCGAGCGCTCAAATATGCGCTACTTGGATCAGTGGTTGCTGGAAGGAGAAATAAATTGAATTGATTTCGTTGGAACTATGTTTGTTTATTGGATTTAGACCACTTACTACTCGCCACCAGTATTAAGATGATGACTGCAAATTAATGTGATAACAGGCAAACCACACGCCTGTCATATATATATATATATATATATATATATATATATATATATATATATATATATATATATATATATATATATATATATATACAGGGTGATTTTTATTATACTGGCACTACTCTGAGATACCTGTAGCTCTCTATCTATTAACTGGAATTCCACCAAAATTGATAGAGTGACTGAGGACGACATGGGAAAGAGTTTACATGAAAAAAAATCGCTCCAAAAATCGTCTATAGTGGAAGTATGACGCTAATTTTTTTCGGCACACCCGATAATTTGCATAAAACGCAAGTAAAACATCAAAATGCAAATTCATGATTACATAGTCTACAGCAGCGCCAGTATTTTTGGCTACAAAGATCGATGCGGAATCTGTTGCATCATAGCTTTACAGAAGAAAGGTTCATCAGTCGCTTTTTTTCCACTTGCATGGCTACCTCGCTCCTCAGATCCAACACATGTGACTTCTTTCTGTGGGGTTATTTAAAGTCCAAGGTGTATCTTGGTGGAGTCTCGAACTTTGCAGCTCTAAAGGACAACGTATCCCGGACTGTGATGAACATTCCTGAGTGACATGTTACGCTCGGCCGTTGAGAGCTTAAGTGTCCAGGATGCAATGGGTCATGCACTAGGATTGAGGTCACATTGAAGGAGGGAGAAGTGAATTTGCTGCATAAAGCGGTGTTGAAGTGATATTTTTTTTGTTATTCATTTGTCTGCTTATTAGAACTTTTTCGGTATTCACCCCTTATGTTTATATCCCGAAATACTAGCGCTGCTGTCGACTATCGTTATTCGACGACTATCGTATTCATGAATTTGAATTTTGATGTTCTACTTGCGTTTTGGGCAAATTCTCAAGTGCGCCAACAACAACAGCGCCATATCTTCCCCTATCGGTGAATTTGGAACTAATTTTTGTTATCACGGAAACTCTTTCCCATGTCGTCTTTAGACCCTCTATCAATTTTGGTGGAATTCCGGTTGATAGATCCGATTGATAGTGCTACAGATTGCTCTGAATAACGTCAGATTAATAGAAATCACCCTGTATAATATATATATATATATATATATATATATATATATATGTATGCAAATAGCAACTTTTGTGATTACAGTTAACTAGGATGCATGAAGTACTGTTCTCTATTTTCAACAACAAGTCTTGCATACCATATGAAAAATATGTGTTTTGGAACATGATACCTCAATCTATGATATTTAGATATATGAATGAATGATTAGTTTAAACTAAAAAATATTCCTACTAGCTAAAAATTTGTATAAAAAAACTTCAATTTGACATCACAGGCTGCGGTTTTGGTGTCAATGAGAGGAATATGCTTTAAAGTACCAAGTTTAAGCAGAAGTTTTCGAAGAAGGTCTGTAATAGAAGTTTAGAAATTTGCATAGTCCCGAAGAAGATTGAAGAATATTATTTAAAATTGTTATATGCTCTAAAATTACATAGTAGGAAAGATAAATGCATTATGATATATTCATTACGAAAAGTTTTGTTACATTGATTTGCTTATTTTTTCATAATTTTTTTTCATAAAGTCTTATTTCTCATATAGTTTATACAGTAAAGGTATCAATGTGTTGGGAATGCCTGGAATTATCTCATTTGTATTTGTCTTTCATTAAGTGTTTGTCTTTAGTTTATTATAACTAAAAGCCATGAAACAGTTACCCGTGCTCTGTGTATAGATGTGTGGTTAGTAATCACAAGGTACTTGTTGCGAGCATTTAACTTGAAAATAAAAGCATCTTAAATTTCCAATAAATATGAGTGGTGGAAATTATTAGTTTCGATTCACCACGTGTAACCATCTTAATTCCCCACGGTCTGAGAAAAGATTATTCCTGTAAGCTCAAAACTAGTTACCACCTTTATAATTAATAATGATTGAAAGAACAGTTTTTTAATCCATAGATGTGCCAGTAAATATGATTAAAACATAACACGAGTATAACATAAAAATATATTCCCTAGCAGTGTAGTTTAAAAATCTTTAGTTAACAAATTTGCTCAAAAAAATTATATAGCGATTGTTATAAAATTTATGTACTGAGTTGAAACTGAAATACATATTATTAAAACAACCCGGGGAGTTTAAGACTGTTAGGTACTAACCCTATTGGATTCGCTCACCTCTATGTTAACCCATGGAAAAAAATGTGTCAACTCTTTACAGTTACATATATGCTGATAATCCAATAAAAAATGGTAGCCTGAACTATTCTGCACCTTGCAACGGGATTCATTTTTATCAATTTCGCCCACCAAAGGAATTGAGGAGTGTCTAAAACATATTGTACCAGATTTTTCCCCGAAAAATTTAAATTATATATATATAATAGCCGTTGTCTTTGTATAACACTTCCAGGCTGTACTCATCTTTCAATTGAAGCCCTCAGTAAACAAACAGCCGGTTAGGCTTAATTTCAATTTCCGATATGGATCAGAATTTTTTCTTACCTAAAAACTAATATCTTCTCCATCAAATCATGTTTGTTCAGCCTATTTTTCTATAAAACATTGAGAACTAAAAAAAATTGGATGCTTTTAGCTGTATATTTAACAGTTTTTAAAAATCTGTGTACTTTTGCGATGAATTCTGAAAGTAAGCAAACTTGAATGTGAATGAATCAAGTAACTCAAGTATAAAAACTGGATGGCAGTCTACTACTCCAATCGCATGAAAAACTAAATAAATAAAATATAATGAAAGGGTTTGCTTTTACAAGGTGTGGATTAAATGCAATATTGTTAGATAATTCGGGATATTTTTTAACTTTCATATACTTTTTCCATTGTGACGTCATTATTAGTATTATGACGTCAAAATGACATGTTGGATGGCAGTCTACTACTCCAATCACATGAAAAACTAAATAAATAATAAATAATGAAAGGGTTTGCTTTTACAAGGTGTGGATTAAATGCAATATTGTTAGATAATTCGGGATATTTTTTTAACTTTCATATACTTTTTCCATTATGACGTCATCATTAGTATTATGACGTCAAAATGACGGGTTACCTTCTAGTTTTAAAATATTAATTGAATTTTTTTTTTAAAATCCCAAAAAGCCTCATGGTGTAAAATTATTTTCTATATTAGGGCTACAGATGGCATTTTAAAATAGTTTGAACAATAGTACAATTTTAAAAAAAACAATCTTTCCATCCAAGTTTGAAATCCTACGACAAATTTTCTCCATGAGTTAATATTGAGGCGAGCAAATCCAATAGGGTTAGCACACAGAAGCCTTAATGACAACGCCTCTTTTACAACTAAGTTGCACATTTTACTATTTCACTGTTCTAGGCTTTTAACAATGACTTGCTTTTGAAAGATTTGAGGATGAATATATAGTGACACCAGTCACTTCCACCCCGTGCTCTATATTCTAGGAAACAAAAGAAGAAACATGAAACAGAAAAAAAAAGAACAAAGAGATTCTAAATGTTCTGTGAAGCGAATTAGAATCCTTTAAATCACCTGCTTCAAATGGTGAACAGCGTAACGAAATAAAATGCACCCATACACAGTAAAAAGTGAAGTAAAAAATGCAAGCAAAAATGTATAGTCAATTAAAATAACTTAAAACTTAAAAGAACTTTAACAAATTCCAAGACATTGGTATCTAATAACTTAAAATCAATATTTTGAGTGCTGAAACGGAAAATCATATTAACAATATTAACTGGCAAAAAATGAATATCACAAGCAGAAAACAAATATCATAAACATCAATGTAACAAAGTCATGTTGAAAAAATAAAAAATAACAGTTTTTTAAACTTATTAATCAGTCTCTAGTTAATGTAATTTAAAGGAGACAATTAACCTAATCGTAACAATGTGATGTGAGATTTAGATTAGAGATTACTGTTAATTAATACGAATCTGTCAATATTTAGCAGCGAATTATGTACTTGAAAACGGTAATCGGGATACTTTTCAAAAGTCAATTTTATAATGTTATTTTTTTACCTATGATCTTCTGAACCTGATACATCGACTTGCATGAACTGATTCACAATTTTTATGTACAAAAAAAAAAAAAATACCTTAAACTAAATTTTTAAATGGCTTGAGGTAGCCTTGTGGCAGCGCGCCGGATTTCGGTGCTAAGGGTGTTCGGATCAAATCCTGACAAGCGCAATTAGTTTAGGCCTCCGTGTTTAGGCCGGATATGGGCACGATAAAGGAGTAGACCGGAAAGTCCCTCTTTGAGGTCAGAGAGGGTGGGAGAGGTTCCGATCCCCCCCCCCCCCCCCTGATGTCGCCTCTGGGGTCGCTCGGTCAATATTGAGGTGTCAACTAGCTAAGACGGACTCCGACCCTGGTGGTGTTATATAAACCAAGATCAATTGATGCCACCCCTTTAGCTCATTTTTTAACGAGAAAAGATTTCTAAAAGATTTCGACATGAGGAATCTTTAAT
This sequence comes from Dolomedes plantarius, assembly GCA_907164885.2. Classification (NCBI taxonomy): domain Eukaryota; kingdom Metazoa; phylum Arthropoda; class Arachnida; order Araneae; family Dolomedidae; genus Dolomedes; species Dolomedes plantarius. Next base: position 202,672,272 of record OU015493.1, read on the forward strand.
TTGAGGAATCTTTTAAAGATTCCTCAAATTCTTTAAATCTTTTAAAGATTTAAAGAATTTGAGGAATCTTTGAGGAATCAGTAATGGTTTTGTTATTACATTATGAAAACATTATGAAAACGTTCCGTTTTTACATTATGAAAAACACAAAAGTATAATATAAAAACACTTGCCTACTTTTTCCTAAAAATTATATAACATAAATACACTTTTATACCAAAGAACTTTTATGCAATTCCCTAAATTTTTTTTTTATATTTGAAAACACCTTTTTTAAAAATTCTACTCAGTTTTCAGAATATTTTTGATATTTTTAGGTAAACTGAACACAAGCAAATATGACTCAATAAAAGTTGTTTGAAACAAAAAATGCAAATATTCTTAATTTATCTAATAAATACTGTAAGGCAATTGATTCACAACTTAACCCTAATAGCGCCCTTTACACGTATGCTCTTTCCCGCATGAAACCACGATCCCGCGTGATTGAGTGCACGTGTAAAGGTGTGGGAGAGGAAGGGAAAGCTGCTTTTGAGCGTACTGCATGTTTTCCCGCGCGCAATACCGTACGCTCAAAGCACTTGCGAAAGAACATACTTGTAAAGGACGCTAATATTTAAAAAGCATTCTCAAGGAATTCCTTTTTATAGCTTCTCAAAATTCTCACGGATTAAGGTATCTACGTTCAGAGCATTTTTTTTTCAAAAATATACAGTACTGATTAAATAATTATATTTTTAGTTCAATAGTGATTCAAAATCATGAAAACAATATAATTTTGGCAAAAATTTCATGACATTTTAAAATAGAGGGGATTTTTTTTATCTACTTTTGTACAATTTAGTGCTTACGCCAGAGAATCTTCACTCAATTCCTCGAAATGTATTTTAATTTCCTTTATACTATATACTACTGTCACACTTACCTGTGTTCTGAAGTAAAATTTTTACAATATTTTCTTAAATTTCTGAAATATACCAAAAAGGTGAAAAAACACTGTTTTTCTTGTTTTAATCCTCTTTTTATAAATTAAGGTACCTGGAGAATGATTCAATTAACATATATAGCTTAGCTTTTAGGTCAAAACATAGTAATATGCTAAACACTATTGAGAAATTTTATTAAAACATATTGAAAACTTTTTAAATGACTAGCTTTCTCTTTTAAAAAAGTAACTGAAAAAGGAGTTTTCGAAAAATGCATTTTAATAGGCTACATCCGGTCTTTTAATATCGCTTTCGGACTGTCAAATTGGCCATAAATTCTCATCCAATGATAGTACGAATAAACGTTTAGAATCTCAAAACACTGGCCTTTGAAATACTGCAATAAATAAAAAAAATTGAAATTTTGCACCAAAACAGCTATTTCAACGTAGGCATGAATCTTTAATGCGATTGTTTTCATTGAGAAGTGCCCCGATTGGCAAACAACAACAGCTTCTAAAAATATATTAGAATTTAGGACAATTAAGGAAATTTCCCAAAATTTCAAGTATCTCATTTCTGAACGGATAAAATGAACTTGTCCATCCTTTTAGCTGAATGTAATGAACAAAATTTACTGACAAGATTAATATTTAAATACATTTGGGAAAACATATTAGCATAGACATGCATTTTACATAATTATATACATTATATATATGAAAGGCTCCACTAGGTTTATGTAACTATGCACTCAGTTTACTGTTATAAATAAAAAAAATTGTGCATTTTTTAGGAGAAATTCTTAATTTTGAATCACACTTAATATTATTTGAAGTATTTTTCTGCATGTTTCTCGATTTTATCAAACTTTTCATTTCACGTTGGCTAATTTAAAGTAGAATTTTGTATCTACTTGGGGAACCCTTTGTTATGCTTTCAGTTTTATGCGATATTATGTTTTTGAATCTCTAGAGGTTGCTGATTTCATTAGCATCTTTCGAAGGTGTAACTAACTGTGGAACGTTTCGATATTTCGTTTCTTTTTCTTTAAAATGATATGACATGCTATACTTCTATTGACGGAACAATACAAATAAAACTTTAAGGTATATCGATAAATTGGGAAAAAGTATGTCAACAGATTAAAAATATTTGAAACAAATGAACTCCCCAAAATTAAAGAAACAGAAATGAAAATGTATCAATACAAGATTTACCATGCGTTATTAATCTTTGACTGTGTGTTCGGGTAAATTAAGTCAAACCAAGATAAAATATATACCATTTATAACTATTAATACAACGCAAACTCTGCAGATATCAAAGTTAAAAAGACTTATTTATAAAGTATTTTGTACAATTTGATACGATTTTCTAAAGGGAAAATAAAAACTTTTGCAAAGGTGTTAACATAACCTCATAACCACATTTCTAACAAAATTGTTTTTTAATGAAAAATTATTTATGCCAAAAGTTATAGCTACAGTAACTAGTTATACTTTACGAATTATACAGTTAATAAAAAATATTTTAAAGTTATCATTAATCCAATGTGCAAATATCATGTAATTACATTTTCAGTAATCAAAAGAAGTCCGAAATTTTTATTATCTGCATTCAATCATGAATGAAGTTCAAACTTTTTCCAAGTAAATATTTTTGCTTTAAATATAATTCGTCTCAAAATGCTGTACAAAATTAAATTCAATTGAAATATTTTTACCTTCTTTAAAAAAAGCTAAAAGTTAAAAAAAATGAAAACTGTTTGAATCACTGTTAAATTAAGGACTTAACATGAGTTTACGTAAATATACCCTATGACTTCCAGACATTAAAGTCCATTAAATTTAAAGCTCTGGTGGTTATTTTCTATGAATAAACAAAATTAAAAATAACCCTTTTTTATTTATTGTAATAAAAGTGCTTAAATTTAGTCCTTTATGCGAAATTATTGAAAAGGGCTATCCAAATAAAAGGAGCATTACCTTAAACATTATATCCGCTATGTGTAATCCCGGGAGAAGGTATCACAGACGTTGATGGATAATGAGTATAAACTTTTATTTTCAATTGGTTTTCGCTTTTATACGTCTAATAGGAACAAACAGAGGTTTGCGAGTTGGTAATATGCATTTCTTTTTTTATTTATGCCACATTCGCCCCATGGCGATAGGATGATGTGTATGAGAAATACCTTAGGCAGAGCGATTAGTTTTTTTATACATCTCTTTCGATGCCTTTGCCAGTCTGCATATTCAGGGCATAGAGTAAGTTCCTTTTGAAAGAGTCTGGGTGTGCCTATTTGGCGATTATTCTCCAAGAAGGTCTCACTGAAGGATCGAAACTCATCAAATAAGTCTCGAAATCGGGAATAAAGAGAGAAAAAAAAACTTGGAAGGGTAAATAAACTGTGGAAAAAAAAGAAAGAGAAATAAGCTCAATATTAGAAACAGTTTAGCTTGTGTATTAAAAAAAACAAACTATTATAAACTCAGGTACCTGCAAAACAAGTTTTAGATTTTGAACTCCGATATCTACGCAAATATTTCGCAAGTTTTACTTCTTTGTTTGAGGATCTACATTATATAAAAATAACAAAAGAAAAAAATGTATATAATTTAAAACTCAGAAAATAAGTTTTGTACTTCAAGGTATCTATTTGTCGACGTTAAAATGGTCGTTTTGGTGTACGAAATTTACTTTATTGCTCTGTTTTGAAGGCCAATCTGATGATGTTATTTAGGGCAATTTTGGAACTTAATCCATTACACTGCTCGTCATTTATTTAAGGGGGGGGGGGCGTATAGGTGGCCAGCATTGCCCCTACAAGCCGATCCCGTAATTTAAAACCGAGTCAAGTGCCGAGACCGGAACACTTAACCCCACACTTCCAGAGTTGAATTTGAAAACTTGAAGACTTTGCAGCCACGACGGATTTTACGTGCACCAGCCTCCATTGGTGTACACTGCGGTGGATTTGCAGCGACGGGCATCGAACCAGAGACGTTCAGATCACTGGACCGCTGCCCTTTCCAACTGAGCCATTGCGCCCTAAAGACCAAATTTTAAAAAAAGGCCAATCTTTCAGGATCCTAAACCTGCTTTACTTTTATTCGAATGATCATTGGATGAGAATTTATAGCCAATTTCATAAACACAAAGCGGTATTAAAAGAACGCATTTTCCAAAACAATAATTTTTCAGTTACTGTTGTAAATGAGAAAACAAATAATTTCAAAAGTTTTCAATATATTTTAATGAAATTTTTCAATAGTGTTTTACACATTGCTATGGGTGCGGTGCCCCAGTTGGCAAAGGTAACGAGCCAGTGACCTGAACGTCTTTGGTTCGATGTCGGTCGCTGACAAAATTCACCACCGTGCACGCTAATGGCGGCTGGTGCACGAAAAATCTGCCGTGGCCGCAATGTCCTCCAAGTTTCAAATTTACCTCTGGAGGTGCGAGGTCAAGTGTTAACTTTATTCAAAATTCCGGGACCAGTCCCTTAGCCAAGTCAAACCCCGACACTTGTAGTGCTATTAAAAAGTAATATTAGCCGCGCCACTTCACCCAATAGCCGTTATGGACTTGAACTAACAATACACTGTCGGTCAAGGAACATCAGTCATAAGAACAACACAACAACACATTACTAACTATGATTTGACCTAAAAGTTAAGCTATATGTGTTGATCTAATCATTCTACAGGTACATGCACTTATAAAAAGGTAATTTCTTTTTAAAAATCAGTATTTTTTCCACTTTTTAACGTAGGATTACGTTTTTCTATAACGGTCCTCTCGAAAAGAAAATTTCAGACACTAAAATCGTCCGTCCGTCCGCCCTCGCGAGTTATAATTTTGGCAGAGCGCTAAATCCAGTCTGTATCTCTTGGACAACAGAAAAGTACCAAAATTTGTCAAAATTTTGACATACATATATGTATATATATATATATATATATATATATATATATATGAATAAGATGAAAGAGAAAACTAGTAATAGCTCTAAAACTACATGAAGCCAGGAACATCCAACATGTAAAGAAAAGTATGAATACGGTTTTTGACAGCATTTCTTCATCAGCGGTGTCAATACTGTCTAAAAACCAATGGATTGTTTCTGATGAGTATGATCTATTAAATAAACACACTCAGACACCGTACAATCCATTATTAACTGAAGAATTGAATAATAAATGAATTAAGTTTGAATAAAAGTACTTAACCAAAGAACACCAAGCCTGGCGCTAGTCAGAGTGGAAGTTAAGAACTTGTAACCGCAAGATGACTGACGTCATATAACTTGCAACCATTGAGGTAGTGGATACTCAGTTACAGACTTACTTAGGTTACCATATTTTAAGACTATTATTCCTTTATTTATTTAGTTTTATTATTGTTACTACTATGAGTTAATTATTTTTTATTTTTCTTATGTTTTTATTTTTGTTTTTAGTAGTTATTATTTTTATTTTAACCTATTGTTATGTTTAACTTATTAATGCAACAGAACAAACTATTCATTAAAACAAAAACTACCAATTATGTTTTTGGATAGACTAACTGGGTAAATATATATATATATATATATATATACATACATACATACATATATATAGATACATATATATTATCAAAATTATATTTTTTTCATGATTTTATGTATCATTTAAAGTAACAAAAATATGTATTTAATCAGTACTGTGTAATTTTGATAAAAAGGGCTCCGAATTTAGGCTGATACCTCAAATAAAAAAATCCCAAAATATGAGCATTAATCATGTACTTAATATTAGATTAAAATTATTTAACTAAATTTGGACACTTACAATTAAAAAAACAATAATTAGTTATGTGTTATACACGGAAATAAAATGATGTCGAATAGAAGATGATGCATGAAACATTCTCGGACAAATTTCAATTGACAAATCCCAAATCCCAATAAACTAGCCAATGAGGGCATTGAATCTTAGAAACAAGTGTAAACTGATGTATATTGTGAATATTGGTGTTTCTGGTGTGTACTAAGAAAATGAAAATGACTATTTCTGAATGATACCAATTTGATATGCGAGGTAAAGGGAAAAAATAAATGCTTTATATACAGTGATTTCCGCTTACAAGAATCACGTTTGTTATTACTGTTTTTGATTCTTATAAGCGGTTGATTCTTATAGCCGAAATTTAGATTTATGGACAGGAACACACACACACCTATATATACATATAGTAGATAATTTACTATAAAATACTCTTTAATTTACGTTAATTATCTTTTATTAAAATTATTTTTATAATTTTAAAATACAACTTAATTTCTAGACCTATCAGTAGATACACATGGTTATAGTAAGAGAAGAAAAAATCAAATATTTGTTACAACATACCTGCTTAACAGTTTTAACATTTCAACTACAGGAAGGGAACAAGAAAAAGTTTTCTATGGTAGTTTGACGTAAAGAAGTTTTCAGGAGGCTGTTTATACCTCTTTCAATACTAATAGTCTCAGACGAAGATTCACCTTCTAGCTTACGTTTCACGGTTTGATAACGTGCTGAATCTACCAATGCCACGTTTGCCTAAGTGATAGTGGACACTTCGCCGAAGATTTATGTGTTTCAGGGTCCAGGAAGCCGCAACCAGGATGTGGGAGGAGGGAAAAAAGTCCCTATTTTTGTTTGTCAGTGGAGAAAAGTGAAATCGGACCCGGACGGGTAAAGATGCTCCCGGGTCAAGCTAATAGGACAGTGTTGTGCTAAAGCGTTTAAAGGGAAACTATTATGTTATGTCTAACAAAAAAGGGATGAATTTTATGACTATATTCCATCCCATCTTATCAATCTTTCTTTAAAAAAAAGAAAGAACTTCGTGCCTTTTGAGAGTTTAAGTGGCTATTTTGGAAAAATGAAAGGAAAGCGAAGAGTGTAAACTGATTCTTAAAACCGGTGGATTGATTCTTTAAAGCGAAAATTTTAACATGTAAATATTACATTTGTTTTTGTTTTCGCGATATTGATTCTTATAAACGGTTGATTCTTATAACCACTGATCACTATAAGCGGTGGTTACTGTATTTAGAATATTCTAACAAATTGAATTATGTGAACACACCTAAAACATTGGATTCATGACAATATAGAACCTTTTGGGGGGGCTATGATAAAATTGCATTGAACACAGCCTAGTTTCAGAGACTGCATAAAAAAAGCAACCTTTGACTGGTTTTAATTCTTATAATGGAGCTCTGACCATAGCATTCCATTATTCTGGCAGGGAAAAATTACAGATAGAGTAATTCTCTGTAGTTTTAGGGATGGCCGACAAACTGCAGTGTATTCACCCCATAGTGTAAAAAGAAAACTAAAATTCCACTAATTTCAGTGCAAAATTTAGATAACTTAAAGATGATATAGTTCCATGGGACACACCCTTGTAACAGAGGTTAATTATGCAAAGATAAGAACTTCTAGCGGTCATGGACCTAAATTTTGCATATATTTCGGGCTAATAATGGTGAAATTCAGCTCTTAATGTGGGTTCATGATCCAACATTTAGATCACTATTTGAGTATGCTTGCGATACCTATCTGTGTTGCAACTAAATGGAATGAGTTTCTAAAAGTTTAAAAAGGCGTACATCTATCTATTGTCTTCATTAGCATCGTAGCAATGTGATACATATTGAAACTGGGCATGTGTTAAAAATTTTAGCTGTGGCCGAACGTCATAAATTTCTCAATATTTTACGAATTTTTGTTCCGATATCAAATGATTTCACAACCCTAAATTTCCATTAACTTTCTTTTCTACGGACAGTTTTAAGTTAGCATATCGTGTATGCCCTGTATGAAAAATAAACACTCGGGAATTATTGATATTTAAAAATACCCTTCCACTGACTGGAATAAATCAGGTTTCCAGCTTCTATTTCTGTAAACGTGATTGATGAAACCCCACCCTTTCTGAGTGGAAACATGTGTAGTATAAGCATCAGTTTTTTTGCTATGTGACGGATGAAATTTTTTGGTTTGCTAAATTCTTATTAATAAAGAAGCTTTAACATAGGATAAATTTTATTTCCCAATTTAATTATTCGCCTAGTTTTGATGGGGTAATCGTTAGCTTGCACAAATAAAATTTCAGCATTGATGGGAACTATAAAAAAAAGGAATAAACTTGATTGAATATTTCTCATCGATTAAGCACTTATTAGGAGACATTTCTTTGAAGATGTTACGTAATTAAAGATTATTATTATTATCATATTGTTTAAACCTGTTGTTGAAAAACAGTGAAATATATTTATGTAACGTGTAGAAGGAAATTTATTAAAATGTAATGAAACCTATCGAAATGAACCTGAATATACCTAAGAAGGTTGTCTAAAGACCACAAATTTTGCTTTTCTCTTGACAACAGAAAAGACAACACACTGAAAAAATTCTTTTGAAGTAGTTTAAGGATTTTTTACATGCATAAAATTACATACATTTTTTAAAATACAAAAAATAAGTTAATGTAGAAAACTATTGGATGTATGAATTAATATCCAAGCCTAAATAGAATTTATTGCAGAAAAATTTATTACAAACCATGCACATCTCAAAATTAACTTCATATAAATGCTTATGTAAGCAATAAATTACACAGGTATGCGACAAAAAAATTGTCTCAAATGTAATCAGTGATTTTTATAGAATTTTTGGAGCTAATTATGAGGAAATTATTGAAAAAATTCCATCACGTACAATTTTGTTACAATTAGCATGTCTAATTTTGTCGAATTTGTGTATTTTTAAAGTAAGGTAGCACTATGAGTTTAGACAAAATTTCAGATATTTCCAAAGAAACTGTTATATTTTGCTTACAAACACTTTTAAAAAGTAATGTGATAAATTTTTAAGGCGTTTGCAATGAAATAGACATTCTTATAGATACTGGACAGTCGTACAAAACTAGTGTAATACGGTTAAAACTGCATCACTTTCTTCTTTGTGTCTGTCTGTCGACCTTTCCTCGCATCCCTTACTACGATGTCCATCGAAATGTCAGGTACATGTCATCGTACCATGTCAGGTACATCGAAAGATGTCCACTGACATCTTTCGTGTCAGTGCCTGTCTGTCCCCGGCACCCCCTTCCCACCACCTTCCACTCTGCCACATCTAAAAGAAGGTTTTGAAAATCTTGAGCTAGTTTTAAAGAAAACTTGTTATTCAGATCACAAATGGACGATTTGTGGCGATTTAAAATTTATTTCAATGTTGCTTGGTCAACAGAGTGGTTACACAAAGTTCCCTTGCGAATAGGACAGTCATGGCAGGAAGCGACACTATATAAAGTTAAAAGGGCCGCTGAGAAAAACCATGCAGGTTGGAGTTAAAAATGTTGAGAAGGACAGTCTTGTAGATCCCAAAAAGGTATTTCTTCCACCACTGTACATTAACCCTTTCAGAGGCAACAACCTCCCCGTTTTAAAGGTGCAGATATTTTTCCCGATGTTTTTTAACCTAAAGAATCTTGAAAAAAAAATTCCAATTAAAGGTTGCAAAATAATTTTACTTCTTTAAACTGATAACATATGGCAGTACTAACCATTTTTCTGCTCATTTAACTGGAATACATTGAATGCAACTGAAAAAAGACTAGATTTAGGCGTTTGAACTGTGCAAACGGCGCACCTCAAAGGGTTAAATTGGGTTTGATGAAACAATTTGTCAAGGCATTGCCAAAAGAAGGAGAATGTTTTAGATACCTTTGTGAGCAGTTTCCTGGGTTATGCGAGGCAAAGATAAAAGAAGGAGAGTTTGTCGGATCTGACATCAATAAACTAATGAGGGGTGCCAACTTTGAGAAAAAAAATGGAAACAAAAGAAAAAGCAGCAAGTTTATCTTTTAAACTAGTTTTAACCAGTTTTCTAGGAAACAAAAATGACCCAAATTACAAATTAATCGTTGCTGACATGATAGGTAACTTCAGGAAGCTGGGTTGTAATAAGAGCATAAAAGTTCATTTTCTCCACTCACACCTTGACTTCTTCCCTGCAAATCTTGGTGATGTCAGTGAAGAGCAGGGCGAAAGGTTCCTTCTAGACATCAAGGAAATGGGAAAAAAGGTACCAAGGAGGATGAAATGTTAGCATGATAGCGGATTCCTGCTGGATATTAAAATGGGACGATCCTCAAGCTGTCCACAGCAAGAAGAACAATACAAGAAGATTTGATGTGAAGCGAAAGTGCTTCTACAAGGACTTATGACTCTATAGTTATGTACTTTTTTCAATATTCTGTTGTGTAAATGTAAACCATGACATCTTTAATCTGTTTATTAAAATTTAGAACCTTTAGAAAAAATGTACAAAATTGCGTTTAATTGAGTTTTTTACCCTTTTTGTGAGATAACCTGGCGTGATAAAAAAAAACGAATTTCATCTTTGAAATCAGCAGTAAAAAATACATATAACTCACTTATCAAAGTACAAACAACTTAAATTTTTTTTTTGTAGACCTGTGTTATGTTTCGGGCTTCCATCTTGTATTTTAGAATATAAACTCCCATTTTACAATTTTTTTCCCTTTTTCCCTCTTAAGACGTTGTATGCGTGACACTTGAAATGTTTAGACTTGTGATCATAGTATATTTTTCTCGTCAATGGAAAATTTGTGGATGACTAAATAATACCTTCGCTTTCGAATCAGGGAAATTCGAATTTAATCGGAGTTATGTTTGTAATAGCTCTTTCATCTAGCCCAGGGGTCCCCAAAGTGGTCGATATCGACCCCTTGGGGTCGATAAGAGTTCTCTAGGGGTCGATGAATACGTGAAGGTTGAAGGAGGGTTCGATGAATACATGAAGGTTGAAAGGGGGTCTATGAATACACGAGGGTCGAAAGGGGGTCAATGAATACACGAGGGTTGAAAGGGGGTCGATTAATACCAAAGAGGATCAATTAAACTGTCTAGGAAAAAATGGAATATTCCAATAAAAATTCGAATACGGATATGATCAACTACTGACTACCCTAGTTATAGCTTGAGTTTTGCCTTAGCCTACGCTGCTTACAGCATGTGTTACTCGGTTTTCACGCATCTGGCAACGGTACTAGTATTGCAAACATGTTATGAACGCTCGTGGTTCATTATACACAGACATACATTGCACTCTTACACTCTAGTGGGGCTGTCACTCTAAGTATTTTATATCTAAATGTAGATAATTTGTCCTTTACAGAAAAAATATCGTAATATATTGAATTCGAAATATCGAATAATTCGAAACTTTTTTATTATCTTTTTCCTATCTAATGGCACTGAATAGATCAAATTTAGATATAAAATTTAGATTTCCAGATTATTGCAATGAGTAATTTTTCTAGCACAGTCGTACTTGATAATACTAAAACGTGCAATTGAAAAAGGCATTTTCTTTTAAATTTTAAGATGATGCGTTGGTGGTATTTTAAGTCTAATTTATGATCACTAAAAGGTATGAAAAGTTGAATAAGTTAGACTTCTTCAGCGTATTATATAGAATAACTCTGACATTAATTATTCTACATTAATAGATGTAATCCATAAATCAACAGTCAATTAACTATAATAAGAATGAAAAAAAATCTGCAGAAATTTCAAGCATTTCTGTTTTTCATGTAACGTGCGTGCTCATTTAGTAATACTCTATAATTCAGTATAGCTATGTATCTCTTGGTAGTGAACAGAATACTTTGAAACAAAACCAACAAAAATTAATTTATTAAAAATCCTAATAAATTAATATTAAATATCCTAATCAGGAAATTCCAAAAATTTTGAAAACTTTGATGATAGGGAGAAAATTTGATGTGTGTATGGGCTTGAATGTATTAATATTAGGAGTAAAATCATAATGACTGAATAAAATTAAGGACTTGAATATGTATTTCTTTGGTTCAAATGAAGGTGAAATTCAAATAAAATTAAATATTACCCGTTCAAAGATTATTGATTTACACACTTAGAAAAAAAGAAGACTCACCAAGAAGGAGTTATCCGAATGAGACGAAAATCGGTAGATGTGGTGTACATGTGTAAGGTATGCATAGGATTCGATTCACAAGGGTCGAACTTTTGAGTGAATGAATTAAAGAAGCTGCTTGAGATATGCTAATTTCGGCATACGCGCTTGGTATAAATACCAAGCAGCTTGATTAAGTAAAAAGGTTGTTAAGGTTGATAGATAAGCGAGAGGGATCTACGAGGTAAGCAGCTCCAGGTGCTATCCTGCGAGAGTGTAGGGGGCCTAAAGTTTACGTGGCAGAACTGCTGGTTTGACTCTCTCCTGGTTTGTGAGTATGGCAAAGTGTATTTTTATTGAATGCTAATATATATTCCGTACAAGTAGTACGTATGCTTATTGCTGTAAAAGCAAATTCTATATGTGCAACGAATTCAATAAACATTGTTTCATGTATAAACTGTGTTTGTATCAAATTTATTAAGAGTGCCACTTCAAATTATATACACCCAAGTGTGGTTAGAAGTGAGCTATACTCTACACATGTACAGAAAAACAAATGAGTACAATTTGAGAAAAAGTGGATGATTTATTCCGGGGAAAGAACTTCACAAAGTGAAAAAGTCAATAACGCGTTGGTCCACATCTCGCCTTTATGCAAGCAGTTATTCGGCTTGGAATTCAGTGATAGACGTGGGGGATGTCCTCTTGCGGGATATCGTGACAAATTCTGTCCAATTGGCTCGTTAAATTGTCAAAATCCCGAGCTGGTTGGAAGGCCCTGCCCATAATGCTCCACACGTGCTCAATGAGGGAGAGATCCGGCGACATTGCTGGCCAAGGTAGCGTTGGGCAAGCACGAACACAAGCAGTAGAAACTCTCACCTTGTGCGGGTGGGCATTATCTTGCTGAGATGTAAGCCCAGGATGGCGTGATATGAAGAGCAACACAACGGGTCGTAGAATATCGTCGACGTACCCCTTTGCCGTAAGGGTGCCGCGGATGACAATCAAAGGGGTCCTGCTATGAAATGAAATGGCTTCCCAGACCATCACTCCTGGTTGTCGGCCCGTATGGCGGAAGGCAGTCAGGTTGGTATCCCACCGCTGTCCGGGGCGTCTCCAGACATGTATTCAATGGTCATTGGGACTCAATTCGAAGCGGGACTCATCACTGAAGACAATTCTACTACAGTCAGTGACACTCCAGGTCGAATGCGCCCGATACCACTGCAAACGGGCTTGTCGGTGTACAAAGGTCAGTGGTAGTAGGCTGGGGCTGTGAATGCCGCTCTGACAATTGCTCGGTATTCATGTTCGGTCGTTTCTCTAGGACGACCGTTTCCTTCTTGAGGCTGTGTCCGGCCATGGTTCACCCATTCCTGCCAACATCGTCTAATAGTGGCATCGTTCCTATCCAAATGTCGAGCGATTCGCCGATTAGACCAACCGGCTTCTTTGAGCCCAACTACACGCCCTCTCTGAAATGCTGACATCTGCGCATAGTGTTTACGCACCTTTTCGCGAGGCATAGTTACTGTCTACCTGACTACACGGAAGGGAATTCGCAAAGAATTTATGACCTGGAATCGAAATTTCTCTTCTTTAATATCCTCCCAGTTGTGCAGTTAAGATGCGCCGCAACGTCACATGTTTATTCACTGCCCGTCAAACTTTAAAATTTTGCACTTTCTGTTGAAACCTGTGTGCATATCAATTTGTGTCCAATTTGCATTCCAGTTTCCTGGTGCGTCTTTTTTTTTAATCTAGGAGTGCATTTTAAGGATTTCTAATGAAAAAGAAACAAATACGACTACAATTTCTATTATACAAGAACTCCCCAATCAACTCCGTTCACATGAGCTACCCTGTTTCTTGTGAAAATGGAATACATTTTTGGAACAAAAAGGAATTTTTAATAATCTTCAAGTACATTAAAGTTCTTATATCAAAACTTATTTGATCTTCAAAGAATTTTACTGATGCTAAAAGCTATTAAGATATAGACAAACTTTTTTGGAGCAAAAAATAATTATTTTACTTTGTATGATGTGTTTTCGGAATTTTCCTTATGAAATCTCTGATCTGTCGCTTCTTTTCTTAGCTTTACCAGACACAATGTTTACGACCGGAGCTTTCTCATCATCAATGACTGGTGCAATTTACTGTCTATCATATCGTGTTTTTTATTTTTACCGTTAATGGTTTCTGACACAGAAACATTGAATTTTGCAAGTTCCATAAATTTGTTTGAGTGTTGATAACTTATTTTTTAAATGCAAGATTGTATTATCCAGTTTAAATACTAATATTCGAATTTTGAATTATGCTCTTCTTAAACTAAACTAATCTCTCTATTCTAAAAAAATAACTGGCGCTGCAGCCGCCGCCGTCAAAAGCTTGTCACGCTATCTCCTCCGAAACCTCTGGGGGTATGGGGTCGAGACCGATACCAATCGATGCAGAACAATGTGGGGAAGAAAGTAAGACATGTCTCATATTCGTCGGACTTTAAGTTTTTTTAATTTTATGTTTTGTGGGAAAATATTGACATTTTCATGTTCAGATTACGATAACTCGCCTATAATTATAAAAATAATTTAAAACAGACTGATATTTTTATTAAAATTGAAAACCCACTTTTTGGAAAAATTTATGCGTTTCGAGATATATAAATTCGATGCTCTCAGACTCATTATGTTACAAAGAAAATATTTATATCAACTGGAAGATGAAAGATTTCTCATTCATATAAACTTCATTCCAATTCTCTATCTTAAAATTTCGATTTTTAATTGAATTTTAAAGAAATACTTCAAAAAAATCTTCTCATTCACTTCTTTTGCAGAAGGACCAATTTTTCACCCATAGGCGGGCTTCATCCATTTCGCCGGGAGGGGGGGGGAAGCTTCAACTGTAAACAAATGAATGACTCAATCGCTGTAAACAACTATTGAGTCATTCATTCACTTGATTCACCAGAGGAGAGAGCTTAGCGAGCCTAGGGGCGAAGCCCCGTCTTATCTAAAATATTTACAAAAACCTTGAAAACTTTACTTAGCAATTTTATCGAGATCATCAAAAGCTCGGTTTTCAAAGTGACTTGTTTCCGAATCTACCGTAGTTTGTCTCTCTAGCTTACTTGATCTTGTCGATAGTCCAGGGTGCTAGTGCTGAATGATCTCATTTCTTCACCACTTCCCAAACTCTGTGTTCTGTTTCTCTGTTTCTATTTCTAACGATAACAATCATTCTTTTTCAAATGGAAATAACCTGTCTCCTAAGCTAGTGTCAGTAAACGTTTTTATTCTTTATTTCCATATTTTCAAATGGTATAAACAAATGTATGAGTCTACTCGATTTTACATTGCTCTTGTTTTAATGTTCCTATACGGTATATAATGCTTAGAAAACCTGTGAAATGGCAAATAATACGCTAATCCTCCCAGCCTCTTCTTAACAAACTTCGTATTTTATGGCAGTCTTAATTCAAACCTATTTAAGTGAAAGGAAAAGGGAAAATGACTAACCATTACAGAAGTACATGTGATTAGAGACAGAATTGCATTCGAATCACTCACTGCGTTTGTCTGTGACCAAGAAAAAAATTAAATTTTATAAATTGTTTAATTTACGATATATTCTCTTTTCATATTTGAATTGTAGCTCTTACACACCGAAACCAGGTAGAGTTTCGTTGAGACTAAAAGATAATAGAAAACCATTTTTAATGACTAATGCTTATTCCACACCAGCGGCGACAGAGACGAATATCATGTATCCTCGTTGTTGCGCATGCGTATTACAAAAAAATTTCACTCCCCCGGTTCGTCTCCGTCTCTGGTCTCTGCTATTTCAAGTTGGAAAAAGTTCAACTTCTGTCTCTGCAGCCATGCTCGACACCAATCAGAATAGAAAGAGAAGATTATGCGCATGCGCAAATAAATTTCCTCTTCTCCCCGTCTCCTAGCGGTGTGAAGGCTTTTATGACAGCCACAGAAAAAAGTGGCAAAATGTGTGTGTCTTTCGTTGCTGTCGCCGTTGGTGTGGAGTTAAGGCCGTCTGCACACGGAGCAACTCAAAAGAAACTGATAACTGACTCCAATCACAAACCAGTCCGTGATGAGTCGTAACCTATGTAATTGAATGGAACCACGCACACGGCTCAACTGGTTACAAACCCGTCAGCAACGCGTTTGTAATCAGTCGCACGCAACTCAACGTGTCGAGTCACTAGCAACTTCAGTCGCCAGTTTCTCTTGCGTTGTGCGTGTTATTACACAATCTATGTTACAGCCGCTCTTTTGGCAAGCTGCCAAATGACGTATACGAGAGTGACGTGACTTCTGCCTAGCGATGAAATGAAATTCTAACGTTTTGTGTTATATGGAATATCTGCGCCCATATGTACAGTCCATTTTTAAACGATTGATCAAATACAATCTATTATGACAATTTTTTAAAATAAATTAATTTCTGGTAATAATTCGACGAAAAAATGCCCGGAATAATGATGTTCTTCCTTCCATGACAGGTCGTAAACTATTGATTTGAATCACTTTTGAGTCGGCCCGTGTGCGGAGCCGCATCACTAACGAGTTTGCAACCGATAAGCAATTTCAGTCGCTAACCAGTTCAGTCTCCTTTGAGTCGCTCCGTGTGCAGATGGCCTAAGCATAAGGAAAAAAACTATTAGACTTCTCTTAAGAAGAGAAATTGTCTGTTGAGGGATAAAAATTTCTTTTCTGCTATTTCCCTCTGAATACAAGATATTGACATTATCTCAGATGATTCCTGATCATTATCATCATTGCCACGACAGCCTGGCGTGTTGCTTGAAAGGAGCTTTTTCCACTTTGTCCTATTGAGGCAGTTTGTACGTCAGTTCCTTATCTTTAGAGCAAGGGAGTCTTGATCAACATAGTCCAGTGGTTCTTAACCTAAGTTAACGCCCCCTTGAATCTGAAAATAAGCTGCTGCATCCTTTTGAAAAATGTGTTTCTATTTTTTTTTAGAAAAAGTCATTTATTGCAAGATAATTCATTTATTGCATTAAAAAAATACATTGACAATACATACTCCATTATTGCATAGAAAACACTGTCAACATTTTTAATGGCTGCGTTGTTGTTGTTTGTTCATAACTATCCTTTTAAAACGAGGCTCTTTTTATCAGAGAGCCACTCGTAAGTTATCAGATGCCTTTAACCCTTTCAGGGGCAATAACCCCCACCGTTTGCACGGTGCCGATTTTTTTTTCCGATTTTTTTTAATCTAAAGAACTTGAAAATTTTTCTAATTAAAGGTTACAAAATGTTTGTACTTCTTCAAACTGATCACAGATGGCAGTACTAGCCCTTTTTATGCTCATTTAACTGGAGTACATTGAATGCAAGTGAAAAAAAGACTAGATTTAGGCGTTTGCACTGTGCAAACGGCGCCCCTCAAAGGGTTAAGAGATTTCTGACTTTTGTTCTGATGTTCAAAAGTGATGAAAAACTCATTTTACAAAGGTAAGGGGTGGCAAATGGTAAAAGTGTCTCTAATGCTGCTTTTGCCAATTCTGGATAAGTTATAACTTCGTACACCAGAACTGTTCTAAGTCCAGTTTTTCAAATTCCATGTCAATACGTGCATTAGTTCGTATTGCGATAAGATCGTCTTTTGATAAACCGTTGTCGTCCATTGAATTTAGGTTAAAGAAAAATGGATTGAGTATCTATCTATTAATTTTGCTTATATTTCCCTTGGAAAAGTATGCATCAAATGGTTCACTCACTTGGTAATTATCCTTAAAACTTTAGAACCTTCTCTCACACCACTAGAAATGGTCTCGCGCACCCCCCGGTTAAGTAACACTGACGTAGTCGATCCAACTGAGTTTTGGACTTACCCTCGTTCTATTGCTGAGTAGTTTTTATAGAAAAAAACATTTTTTGTAGCTCCTTTATCATTCTTTCTTTGAACAAGCAAAGCCCATTTCATTCTATTTAATTTGATATATTTTATAATATCGGATTCCTTATACAAATTGTATATAAAAAATTTAATCTTCTTCAAACACTATCCTCTTTAACTCTATCCCCAATTCTTCGCAAGACTTTGCTCTGAAATATAAACGGCATATTTTCATCATTACTGCCAAATATCCAAGTCTCATATTCATATGTCAGAACACTTTTTTTTACCAAACCTTTATGTAGGATTAATTTAGTCTACCTCTTTGTTAAAAAGAGGCTCAATTGGATTCTTACACAGTTAAAACATTGGTTGGCGGCCAGTTTTGCGTTGACAATTTTGCGTCGAATTCCAAGGCCAATATTATATTTAGAACTGACTTCAGATCCTAGACATATAAAACATTGAAAAGTTTCAAAGTTATATTGGCCAATTTCAAATAGTTTATGGCAAGGGTTTTTTTTTGGTGTAAGCATATATTTTGTTTCGTTTTGGTTAATTTTTGGCTCGTGTAGAATTAGTCAAAGTATAAATTTGACTTGGCTACAGCTTAAATATTTTGATCAGTACACAACTGCGCATTTCAACATTTCATTACAATGTTGTTTCATTACAATGTTACATTTCATTACAATGCCCTATCTTTAAAGCAATGCTCAGGATGCTACATACTATCCTCAGGATTCAATGCTCAGGATGCTACATACGATGCTACATACGAAGAAATGAAATTTGGTGAATATTATCAGATAAAACAAAATGCTTAGAACTATAAAGAAAAGTTGTTCGGGACAAATGTCGTATATATTAATAATAATCGATCAGATTTATACATAAATAATCAGTTATTCTATTTAAAATTAAGATTTTCTGGCATCATTATGTCTGCTTAAAAATTATTCTATCTCCAGGTGAATATTAATGAGTTTTTCAAATACTTTTTCACGTTTGATGATCTTTACGTTAATATCCATGTTATTGCTGTGGGGTTTCTTAAAAGCAATTACAAAAACACGACGTTTTATTTCATTCATACAAATTCAACAAGACAGAAAAAAAAAGTTTTTACCAGAACGTATGCAAAAGTAGAGCATTATGCACACGTGTTTAAACAAAAATATGGGAAGAGACATTGAAAAGAGCATAATAAAAAAAATCTTAGCCGAAGGATAATTAATGCTGTAATCATTTGATTCAGATTCGATTTTCAAAACAGGAAGATAACGCATTTAAGTAAGCTTTTCCAATCTTTAAAAGGAAAATCGCCAAGTAAATGGTTGACATAGTAAAACACCAAAGCAGTGTACTGAATGCTTAAGTGTATTTTTGTTTTTAAAGTTATA
>OU015493.1:202694004-202821504 GCA_907164885.2 Dolomedes plantarius
ATTAATGTTTTTTTTGTATATATTTGAATGCTCTCAGTTTTCATTAAAAAATTTTACGTTAATGTGTATCTAATCATTAATGTAAGGTTTTTAGCCGAATGTCAAAGCAGAATGTAAAAATATTCAGAGTTTGATAGTATATACATCCAGTAAGATATAATCAAAATGTAATATATATTCTACCTCATTATTTTCAATAAACGATGGTAAAATTACATATTTGTTAAATCGTGTTCTCCTGGGTGAAACAACAAAGATTGTACATAATAACCCACGACAATTAAATTCATTTGGCGATTTGGCGCAACAGCGTAATCCTTTCCAGTAACCTATGATGATAACTTCCTGACGACAAAGAAGTTCCAACTTAGAATATCGACCACACCCTACCTTCCTATAAAAAACCTCAAAGATGCCTCCGGTGAGGGTATGTCCCATAAAGAGAGTCTGGGGAAAAAAATCATCGGCTGGAACAATCAGAGAGGTGTTTTATTTTTCCTTTTTTTTTCTCTTTCGGGCCCCAGATGGCAATTATGGCTAATTTATAATACGTGATTTGAATATACAATTATCTACTTCATTAAAGTAGGAACCTAGAGAAATTTCCTATAATTCATCTTTTAATAGAACTAAAACTTAATAGGTGAGATCACAATGGTATATTACGAATTGTAAAATTATTGCACTTATGCAACAATATAGTACTTTTAATCACGTGCTTTATTGCCTTCCATCACGCCGAAGTCTGCCTATCAGACCAATATATATTTTTTTTTTCTACCCGGTTACTTAATGAACTTTGAATTATTGCTTGAACGCAGGTTTTCACGTCACACAGTACAGGGAAATACGAGTGCCTTGAGGGAAAAGAGATAAAATCTACAGACGATTAAAATTAGATTTTCAATCAAATATAATTCAAGAGTCTATTCACACCTTAGGCGTAAAAAAAAATAAATCTCAGTTAAGATAAAATCCGATTGATTTTCATGTAATTGTTTTGTTTGTGGATGATAAAAAAAAGGCTTTTTTCTTGATCATTTCAATGTAATATATTTAAAAATGAGTTCAAACAGATGTCAAAATTTTTTTAGAATTAATTAAGATGTAGGCTATGCGCATAACAAGGCAAAAAGAACTCCCCCCTCTTCAAAAAAACAGTAGACTGCATTTTATGCGTTCAAATCTTTTGCTAATACCTATGAGTTCAATTAAATCCGTGTTTGCTGTACAAAAGGTGTTAAGTCCAAAATGGACTAAAATGAGTTATCAAACCAGGCAAGTTTGAAAAATTAAGGGCTACTGCAGAATACAGAAAGCTTAGTCCAATTCCACTCCAAAATATTTTTATTCATCAGTGAAAATTTGGGATGTGAAGTCCAAAAGGGCTAAAGAAAGTTATCAAACCAGGCATGTTTGGAAAATCAAGGGCTACACAGAAATATAGGGCTACACAACAAACACAGAAATATCTTCTGAGTTAATTAAATAACCTATGAGTTAAATTAAATATCAGCAATCCTATAATTATTCAAATTAGTTAATTACCTTCCAGTGGTTGTTTTTAATAATTATAATTAGTTATAAAAATTACAGAGAAAATTTATCTTTCCGTATTTGACTTGTATGTGATGCATAATGCTTCGAAATGTAATGTATAAGAGTCTATTAATGTACATAAAATGTTTCTATAATGCATATATTAGGGAAAGAGTGAGAGCTATTAGTAGAGGCTGACTATTAATTCTTTATAAGGAGACAATAATTATATACGATAATCATCATAAGAGATTTCTTCGACGAAAAATCAGAAAATGCTTTATTGATAACGTGGTGGCCCGTGCAAAAATTCCGCATGCGAACAAAATACGATTCATTTTATAGCAAAGTGAATGATTTGTAGTAGGATGAGAACCGTTGATTGCTTTCAATGCAGTCTTGGTAAACCAACACCAACCCATGGGGCCTCCTCAATTCCGATCAGGCACCCCCAGGAGAGGCATCTGGAGGATATCTACCTTCTCTCACCCACTGACCGCATAGAAGGACTTTCCTTTCTGGGGATTTAATGTGCCCATATCCTACCTAACCACGAAGGTATTTAATGGATTTGATCTGAAAACCCTCCCTTCGCGCTACCACTAGACTACCTCGGGGCCTTTTTTAATAATTAAGCTAAGTAAATTCAATTGCTTATGTAATACTTAATTTTATATAGGCCCAATCTTTTCTGAATGTAATTTTTTTCTACAGGAAATGAACAACGATTTAGACAGTGCAACATTAGAAAAGTAAAAAAAAAAAGTAAGAATTGTGGAATATAATGTCAATGACAACGTCCTTTCATATTTCAGCAGTGCAGTAAATGTTGATGGAATAACAATCAATGCGGCTTATTGAAATTAAAAGAAAGGAAAATTTAAAAAATATGAAATTAAAAAAATTATTACATTATAAAGGAGAAGTTAGCACTTTTAAAATAAACGATATCAAACATTTGAATTAATTTTATATATATATATATATATATATATATATATATATATATAGAGAGAGAGAGAGAGAGCCTAATAGTAGCGCGTTGGGTTTAGAACTTGGGGGGGGGGGTGCTCGGTACAGATACCGATGAACGTCATTAAATGCCTTCGTGTCTAGACCAGTTAGGGGCACATTAATTTCATAGACGGGAAGCCCTTCTATGAGGTCTTGAGAGGGGGGGGAAGGTACGATCCCTCCAGATGTAGCCCCTGGGTGTACTAGGTCAAAATATAGGTGTCCCCTAGGAGGTAGTGTTCGCTCACCTCTATGGTGCCTCCATTGAAAGCAACCGGCGATTCTCGCGGATTATGTGCGAATATCTTCAGTGACAAGTGCCCCGCATTGGTAAACAACAGAAATTACATTTATTTACTTCTTACTATGAGTATGCATAAGTACTCGCGTCAAACTGCAATAATAATCAGCTCCTTAACCTTACAGAAATATCCCTTATTATTTGATAACTAGAAGGTAACCCGTCATTTTGACGTCATAATACTAATAATGACGTCATAATGGAAAAAAGTATATGAAAGTTAAAAATATCCCGAATTATCTAACAATATTGCATTTAATCTACACCTTGTAAAAGCAAACTCTTTCATTATTTTTTATTTATTTAGTTTTTCATGCGATTGGAGTAGTAGACTGCCATCCAGTTTTTTACAGCTCACTGCGCGATATGAATACTTGAGCTACTTGATTGATTCACATTCAAGTTTGTTTACTTTCAGAATTCATCGCAAAAGTAAACAGATTTTTAAAAACTGTTAAATATACAACTAAAAACATCCAATTTTTTTCTAGTTCTGAATGTTTTATAGAAAAATAGGCTGAACAAACGCGATTTGATGGAGAAGATATTAGTGTTTAGGCAAGAAAAAATTCTGATCCAAATCTGAAATTGTAATTAAGCCTAACCGGCATTTTGTTTACTGAGGGCTTCAATTGAAAGATGAGTACAGCCCGGAAGTGTTATACAGAGACAAGGGCTATTATATATATAATTTCCCAAAATTTAATGGGTGAGGAAGTAATTTTGCTCACTACTTCTCAAAATGTAACGTTCGTCATCCAATTTAAGAGAAGTAATTAAAATATACAGCATACCTCACTCTCTTCTATCTCTGTCGGTCAGTTCGACAATCGCTACTCTCATAACGAAATTTTCCATAAGGACTAGGGTAGGGATTCCCAACGGGGTACAGGACCCCTTGGGGATCGATGGAAGTTTAGAAAAGGGTCTATAGTATTCCAGGGGTCAATTGGGGGGTCGATGATAAATTTTTCTGTTTTAAAATTTAATTCAAATTTTAAGGAATGTAATTATTAGATAATAATATCCGTTTTAATATGTATAAATACAGATTTGCATAGGGAGGAGTGATCTACGCATTGTAAAATTGTTTAGTGAAATATATATTTACTAGCTGAAAACCCGCACTTCGCTACGGAGTACATTCAAATTAAATACAATGGTCAATGTATGCAATTAATGCCAACATATATATATATTTATAATAAATACGACGATCTGTATGTACAATTGATGTAGAAAACATATATATATTTATAAAACAATCATAAGGGATATTTTTATAGACAAAATAATGTCCAATCGTCTGCCGCATTAGCAAGAAAAAAAATATTTTTTTGTCTATTTAGTTGTTATGCACGTGACTATAAATTTATTTAAAGTACCAGAAAAAGAAATCACGTGATCGGCATTTAATAAATTAAATTCTAAAAATGAATCTTTAAAAATTCACCAAAAATCAGAAAATCGAGGTAAAGATTCGAAAAAGATTTCATTTTAAAGGAATTTTTAGCATCTTTCTCGTGATATGAATTTTATAACCCTCAAACTATTATTTTAAATGCATACTTAAAAAAAGTTACTAAAACAGCTTAAAAATTTAATTTAAAAAAATCTAAGAAGAATGTTTCAAAAATCTCTCTTAGTGCACCCCTGCACTATAAGAAGAATCTCCATGCAAAATTTCAGCCCTTTAGGTCCAGCGGTTTGGTCTGTGCGTTGTATGTCTGTGAGTCAGTTACGGAACTGTTTTATATATATAGATAATATCCGTTTTAATATGTATAAATACAGATTTGCATAGGGCGGAGTGATCTAAGCATTGTAAAATTGTTTAGTGAAATATATATTTATATTCGTTAAGTTAGTTATTGCGACTATACGATGATAAAATATCATCATTTCAAACTTTAAAAAAATTGTGTCAGTGCATCAAGCACAACCACCACATTAATTGAAATCGAACTTACAATCAATTACAATCTGTGTTTCTGATATCTTGTTTATATTTATGAAATTAAAAATGGAAATAGTACAAAAATAATAAAACATAAACTAATGAACCACTTTTTCTGATTTTCTGTTCATAATCTCAGTCAAATTGTTATCTTCAAGTGTTTTATGTGAAATTATTAGTATTATAATTATGTTGTATGCTGTATATTATTGAGAAAAATGTGAGAGGGGATGAAGAAAATCATTCTTTTAAAAGTGTGTAGAGATTAGCTCACTTCTACCCAGACTTGGGTGTATATAAATTGAAATGGCACTCTAAATGAATTTGATACAAACACAGTTTATACATGAAACAATGTTTATTGAATTCGTTGCACATATAGAATTTGCTTTTACAGCAATAAGCATACGTACTACTTGTACGGAATATATATATATATATATATTAACATTCAATAGAAATACACTTTGCCATACTCACAAACCAGCAGAGAGTCAAACCTGCAGTACTGCCACGTAAACTTTGGGCCCCCTAAGCACTAGCGCCGGTTAACACCTGGAACTGCTTACCTCGTAGCTCCCTCTCGCTTATCTATCAATCTTAACAACCTCTTTTTTCAACCTCTGTATTAATCAAGCTGCTTGGTATTTATACCAAGCGCGTATGCCGAAATTAGCATATCTCAAGCAGCTTCTTTAATTCATTCACTCAAAAGTTCGATTCTTGTGAATCGAATCTTATGTATACCTTACAAGTGGTCGATGTAGGAAAAGGGTTGGGAACCCCTGGTCTAGGGGCTGTAGTACAGATGTGTCCAGGAGGATCGCAAGCCATATTCTCCTAACTAGTGATTGAAATAACGGTATACTGGTATATCGAATACCGGTATTTCGTGCTATTTTGCAATTTTGTAAAACCGGTATTTTCTAAAGATATATACCGGTATTTCGTTACTGCTATAAATAATAAATATTTTTTATGAAAAGTTTTGACTTAAATTATTGGCCATCTACTGTTATTTGAAGTACGTATTTTTTTTCATTGATGCGGCGGTACTAGCATAAATGATTTGCTGTCACATTTCGCACATTTTCTGCGACATCTCGTTCCGTTTCGATTAGGGATTTCAATACCAGTATTAGCTATAAATGAAAAAAATTGTTACAACGAATGATACAAAAGTAATACAAAAAATAGATTTATTCAAAACCGTCAGACTAGAGACCGAAATGTTAGAAGGTGAAGGACTTCGAGGCAAATATTTCGAGTAAATATATCCCTCCTTATTAACAGTACCACGAACCAGCGTAGATGCAGAAAGTGTGTTTTTAACTACTGGTAATTTGTGCACAAAAATATATTCCCGGCTTAGTGACAGTTTAATAGATGCATTGTGTTTTTCACGATAACATTTCAAAAATACGAAGTTAATAAATTAGTTGTCTTTTTATTCAAGAATAGATATTATATACTAGACTGCACAACAAAACTTTTATGTGATATTTACTCTTCTCAATAATAATACTACATGTTTTGTTTCATCATTGTATTGTAATGCTATAGTAATTTATTTTTATTTAAATTTTTGTTTCTAATGTTATAAATTATTATTTTACAGCTATTATTAATAATATTTGATTATAACATTTGTTCCTTTATTTTATAATTGTACATAACAAAATTGTTTATATTTTTATAGTTTATGCATTTTTTGCAAAAACTAATGGCAAAGAAACAACTGTGGTTTTGTATTTTTTTAAAAAAATTCCTAATACCGGTACTAATAACGATATCCCGGTATAACGATTTAAAAAATACCGAATACCGGTATTGTATTTGTGGTCCTGTATTGCAATCACTACTTCTAACTAATAGTTCCAAAGAGAGCTGGGGATCTGGTGACGTTACCATACATCCTTGCATGGTTTTCAAGAAATCAGATTTGACTTTGTCTGTGATCGATATAAATATGACATAATTATGGTCAGAATGATTTATTTGTTGACATGAGTATAAATAATCCAACAAAGACAGATAAAAATAATGCGAATATAGACAAGAAACAAACAGAAATCAAGCACTCTGGGCATCCACGCACCAACGGCAAGATTCTGTATAAGTGCCATAAAACTTAACCATAAAACAATAGAGGTAACCGACAGGTCTCGTCATCAGGGAGCCTAACCATATCAGTTACCTCAAGGGGAACTTTCTGAATAGGATGCAGGTAAGCCTAAAAGACATCCCAAGGCCCCGAGTCCCCCAAAGAAGCAATAAGTCAAAAGAAAATGAAAAGACATACACAACTTACAGTATGGGCTCAACGCACCTTACATGCAAGCACACAAATAATCCTAATGCAAAGTAAAAGGCTTACAAGGGGCAATGTAAAAGGGATATGAAGCTTCTGCGCTATCCTCTATTGAAAATGTTTTCTTTGCAGGGTATTTTTTATGTTAAAGTGATTTAGCAGTCTATGCTTGAATTTTAATTTTTGTTTATTTCTATTGTTTACATTTTACATTGATATGAGTATTTTATCCAAAACTATTTTGAGCATGATATAATCATGAGATGAGTTTCAGAATTATTAGTTTAGAAATATGTATTCGATTTTATATCCACTTAAAAATGTTGAAATGCATTTTAAAAAATGTAACCACTTCAAAGAACTTATCCTCCTAAGAGATAAAACATACATTTGAGACGGCAGAACACGTGTATTTCATATCGTTTCCTCAAACATGACTATCTGTAAGATCTATTTAAAATTAAAAATCAGTCTGTAATAAGACAGCAGAAGTGATTGATACACTGAAATTTGAAATTCAATATGGGGACAGCCATTAGGAATGAATACGTAAAGACTCCTATCAGTTCAGAGTGAGGAAAGTGTCACATAAATCACAAATCAGAACTTCTAATGATTTATTTTTATTTCTGGTGCACACATCGATAACTTTTTTTTTGTTGTTTATCCCGATGAACTCAAAGACACGAACGACACTTCCTCACTTTGTGTTGCTCCAGGCGATTCCGCAAAGTGAACTTAGAAATGACTAAAGCTAAAGACGTGTCGGATAGCATAGTACAACTGAATTACGCCTGAATAGTTGTTTCTACATTATACTGTTTCTTCTATCACAATTCTTGTCAATAATACAGATATCTCATCATATTTTGTTTAAGGGGAGTGGACACTTTTACGTTCCTTTAAAAGTATCATTTTTAGCCCTATGTTCAATTGTATGTACTACTCATGATTTTTGCTTGATTTACATGAAATTTTTGAGCCACTGCTTAGAATACTATTTATTATAAATGCAATATTTCAAGGTAATTAAACAAAATATTTTTATGCATAGAAAGAGAATATTTTTTTTAAAAATCGAACATTTTGCAGTCAACTACTGTGCGCATTCTGTCAAAATAAATTATTAAGGTACAATAATAATTGTTTACTATGTGTGATTACAATACTTCAGGCAACAATATCCACCAACATTATTATAAAATATATTAAAAAAGTTTAGTACGTGCTATTTTTAATTAGAAATTTCAAAAATGACTGAGTAAAAGCTTATAAAAAAATTCTTTAAAAAAATTAAAATATGTTGAGGTTCAAAAATGTTGGTGTATTTTGTTTCCTGAAGTATTGTAATCACATATAGTAAACAATTATTACTGTACCTTAATAATTTATTTTGACAGAATGCGCACAGTAGTTGACTGCAAAATGTTCGATTTAAAAAAAATATTCACTTTCTATGCATAAAAATTTTTGAAATACCTTGAAATATTGCATATATAATAAATAGTATTATAGGCAGTTATTCAAAATTTTCATGTAATTCAAGCAAAAATCATGGGTAGTACATAAACCGAACATAAGTCTAAATCTGATACTTTTAAAGGAACGTAAAAGTGACCACTCCCCTTAATGCATATCGCATTCAGAGTTAAACAGAAAGTCGTATAGATGTGTTAAATAATCACCTACTCGCTGTCACATGTGGGTTTTATTAATATTTTGATTGAGTTTTTCCGACATCCTTTTACAGGAAAAAAATATACTTCCCCGTTTCCGCTTTATTTATACATATTTAGCACTTTATTTTGCAAAAAATATAATTTATGACCTTTAAAATTGAAAAAAATAATCTCAGTTTAAGGGGTTCCGGGACACATTTTAAAATTTTTTTTTATTTATTGAGTTAAAATTTTGAATTTTTTTGTGGTGGTTAACCATATAATTTGTAAACAAAACCCCATAATAAAACTTCTCAAAAAGTTTTTTAAAAATTTTGAAGTTTAAAATTTTAATAAAAGTGAGGTAATTAAAAATCGTTATAACTCGAAATATTATTTGTCGATTTTTAAAATTTTTTCATTTAATAAAACAGAAATATATAAGTTTTAATTTTGATTCACCATTTTTTAAAATATTAATTTTAAAAAAAATTAAAAATATTTAGATGAAAAATTACAAAAAAAAATTATGTAACTTATTTTTAAAAAATCATATTTTCAAAAGCAAACATTGTTTTCAAATTTTCTGAATCAAAATTAAAGTAAAATAGTTGAAAAAGACATGTTCCAAGTTTGAACCATTTATCTTAAACGGTTCTTGACTTATAACAATTTAAAGACGAGAAATGGGGAAAAAACCCATCATGCATTAAAACGCACTTACAGGTTTAAATAACGATTGGCTACTATTAGAATGTTGCAAAAAAAAATAATAATTTCTCCTGTTCTAATTAAGATAGAAACATTATTTAAACGTAATTTTAAGCGTAAAAGAACACAGAAATTTTTAATGCAATAAATTGTTTTTCAAAAATTCGAACAATTTTGTGTCCTGGACCCCCTTAATTTCTCATGTTAACTCTGGAGCGGGTGAGCCCGTGTACAAAGTGCAACATTTTCGTAATTTTGAATGGTTCGTTTTTACATGTAAGGTTTGAATGTTCTAAGAAGTTTGTATTTATAGCTACACCCTTTCTAATGCAGATCTGATTTTCTGACCCTTGTATTCCTTTCCATTCAATGGAAGTCGTGATTTAACCGTGGTAAACCAGCGATTATACTGGATTACAATGCGACCAAAGCAGGAGTTGATGTACTCGATCCAATGTGCAGCTATTACACGGTTTCCCACATATCACGAAGATGGACAATCTCCTTGTTTTTTAGGATTTTGGACACAATAGGAAACCATTCGCAAGTTGTCCTTCGATCCAATAAACCGGGCAGTTTTGAAATAAGGCGATTGTATCTGCATTCTTTGGCCTTTAATTATAAATATATCTCAATATTATAAACATTTTATATCTTGTCATAAAACGCAGAATTGTAATTTTCAACTTGAAACAAAAAGTTTATTACAAAAGGAATAATGAAGGTTGAAAGAGACGTTGCACTTTGTGCCACGCGCGCCTGCTGGTGTTCCAGAAATTGGCTAGCCCACTGAAAGGTTAATCTTCAAAATATGAGGATGGTCATTTCACATATATTCATTACATCAGTGATTCTCAACCTTTTCCTATCTAGCTCCCCCCCCCTTGTGTGAGACCTTACTCCCTCTCAGTGGCGTAGCGAGCATAACTGGCGCCCGGGGCACGATACCTTTGTGGCGCCCCCCCCCAGCAAAACATATAGTAATATAATATATAGACCTTATATTGGCGCCCCCAGCAAAACATATATTAATATAATATATAGACCTTATATTGGCACCCCCCCCCGAAAAACATATACTAATATAATATATAGACCTTATATTGGCGCCCCCCTCGAAAAACATATTTAAATATAATATATAGACCTTATACTGGCGCCCCCGAAAAACATATAGTAATATAATATATAGACCTTATATTGGCCCCCCCCCCCCGAAAAACATATAGTAATATAATATATAGACCTTTTATTGGCCCCCCCCCCCCCGCAAAACATATAGTAATATAATATATAGACCTTATATTGGCGCCCCCAGTAAAACATATATTAATATAATATATAGACTTTATATTGGCACCCCCCCCGAAAAACATATACTAATATAATATATAGACCTTATATTGGCGCCCCCCCCGAAAAACATATATAAATATAATATATAGACCTTATACTGGCGCCCCCGAAAAACATATAGTAATATAATATATAGACCTTATATTGGCGCCCCCCCCCGAAAAACATATAGTAATATAATATATAGACCTTATATTGGCACCCCCACCCCGAAAAACATATAGTAATGTAATATATAGACCTTATATTGGCGCCCCTCTGTAAGTCGCGCCCGGGGCATGATAGACCCCCTTGCCCCCCCCCCCTTCGCTACGCCACTGCTCCCTCTCCCCTCCCCGCCAGGCCTGAAACATCTCTTCGTAAATTTTGAAAGATCGAAATTTGTAGCAAAAATAACACACATAAAGTAACAAAGCAAAAAAATTTAATGTATAAAGGTAAATCCATTTCAGGTGGTAGAGATAAATATTTTTTGGTTGCTTCACCATTTAAAAAAATCTGAAATTTTTTTACAACAACCCTAACATGATGGACGTTTGAAATGACTAATTATTTTAATTTTATTATTTTTTGTTTGTGTATGGCGGCCATGTTTGTTTCATCGTCTGAAGGAATTTTCGCATATTTTTAAAGGTTTACGGAATCGCAAATTTCCCTTCTTTTATTTTTGCAGTCCAAATGGGGTTTAAAGCAATTTGTTCAGGATAAAATGGACTAAATGTCTGATAATAGAATAGTTTCCAAATATAAATAACTAGCTGAAAACCCTCGCTTCGCTACGGAGTGCATTCAAATTAAATACAACGGTCAATGTATGCAATTAATGCCAAAATATATATATATATACATATATATTTATAATAAATGCGACGATCAATGTATACAATTGATGTAAAATATATATATATATATATATATATATATATATATTTATAAAAAATCGTAAGGGATATTTATTTTTTTTGGATAATATCCAATCGTCTGCTGCATTAGAAAGAAAAAGAATATCATTTTTGTCTATTTAGTTGTTATGCACGTGACGATAAATTTATTTAAAGTACCAGAAAAGGAAATCACGTGATCAACATTTAATAAATTATATTCTAAAAATTAATCTTTAAAAATTCACCAAAAATCAGAAAATCAAGGTAAAGGTTCGAAAATGATTTCATTTTGAAGGAAGTTTTATGATCTTTCTCGCGATATAAATTTTATTACCCTCAATGTATTATTTTAAATGCAAACGTGAAAAAAGTTTAAAAAAACAGCTTAAAAATTTAATTTAAAAAAATCTAAGAAGAATTTTTGAAAAATCTTTCTTAGTGCACCCCTACACTATTAGAAGAATCGCCATGCAAAATTTCAGCCCCTTTAGGTTTCAGCGGTTTGGTCTGTGCGTTGTATGTCAGTCAGTCAGTCAGTCAGTCAGTGAATGATTGAGTCAGTTACGGAACTGTTTTATATATATAGATTATTGGTGAAATTTTAGTGGAAAAGCTTAAGATTTTTTTTCAAAATCTGTCCGTACAAAAGAGGTTATTTTTCTAGGAAGGATAACTGCCAATATGGCACCATTTGTTTTACAAATAGGCAGAAAGTACTTGTACTCACATGCTAAGATCCAGATCTGAGACTTGTTTCTCTTTATTTAACAAAATCCCCAAATCATCAAAATTTTCGAAAATCGCACTTTGATGTCTCTGGTGGGGCACGAGATAAAAATCTGAAATTCTGGCCCCTCATAGAATTTTATAGTAGTGTTATGTAAATAAAATTTGAAGATGAAGATTTGATTGCATACTGAGATATGGCAAGGACAGGTTGTCAACAAATGCTGTTACGACGAGTACCATTGAATAAATTAGATTTCTTTATTTTATTGCAATATTTACACACAAAATATGGTCTACTAGCGGCCCGTCCCGACTTTGTCCGGGTTGAACAAAATATTATACCAATAAATTTCCAGTTGATAGCCAAAAATTGTAAATCTTTTTTTTACCTTAATAATAACCTAAATAATACCTTAAATTAATTTTATGTTAGTTAATAATTAAAATAAATTTTTTAAAAGAAAAAGGCGTGCCGGAGATCGGCTAGGTTCGAACCGCTAGCGTCAGAACAGAAGCCCACCGCGATAGCACCACGATAAGGATCGTTGAAATCTTCGGAACAAAAAGCGGTAGAAGACAGTAGCGGAAACAATGGAGATTGTTAGGATTAAGCCCCTAACTTTCTTTCTACTGATCAGATAATCATAATATATAGCCTATGTCCATCTGGAATAATGTACCTCTCAAACAGTGAAATAATTTTTCAAATAGGTACAGTGGTTCTGGAGATTACCCTCCACGTACAAAATCGCTCTCTCTTTATATATAAGTATAGGTTTAAAACATAGTGAAATACAATGTTTAACTTACTTTCAGACTACATATGATGTTCAACAAAGAGCTGAGAAATTTCTTCATATAATTTAGGACAGATGTTGTCAGCTCCATAGGGGTGATCTTTCTCACACACAATCCTTCTTAGCTGGAAGAAATCTTGAATTTTCCATCTATTATTTTCTGTCTTGAATTTTCTGTCGAATCCACTGCATTACATATACCTCTGTTTATATATTTAGTGGGGAATCCAGGAAAATAATATAAACATAGCCATCTAATCTGGAAAACATCATTCACTTATTGCTTTAACAACGATGTAGATTGGGCTCATTCTTGAATACAAGTGGTATTTTTTTTAACTTTTCATTCAGAGATTTCAAAAGTAGGAAAAATAGGTGATCTTTTTCCATTGATAAGAAATTTAATTCTTTGTACTTTACATATTTTACATTTATGAAATACAATATATATATATATAAACTTAATGCGCAACAGTCCGATGTGGACCAGGGCCGGCGCTACCCATCTCCGCTTTCGTAACCGTGGGCTTGGGGTGCCATACAGCATATGTCTCAGTCAGGTGGTCTACCTGACGTGGGACCCCCAGAGTTTAGTTCCCAAGCATGCTTGGTCCTCATTTTATCGACCCACTCAAGGGATGAAAGGCTGAGTCGACCTTTCCTAGTCACAGGGCAGAACCCTGGACCTGTGGGATGGCAGCTTGACGCTTTTAACCACTACGCTTCCGGGCTTCATAGATACACTCTCTCACACACACACACACATATATATATATAACATTAAAAACCCCATACCATTTTAAAATCTAACATTATTCTAAATTCCCATGGGCGTACGAGCTAAATTTCGCTTTTGATTCTAAGTTCCGATAACCTCGAGAGAAAAAATTAAATGGCTGCTTGTTAATCGAAAACTAAACTGGCGTAGCGTGGGCAGAAAATTAAACGCTTTAGCGCATTTGTCATGCCTTTTCCTAACTTTTAACCAATTAAACCTTACTACGATCACATGACGAGATAAGTTTATATAAGGTTTGGGATCACGTACATGTACGCTTTTCGGATTTTGTAACTGTCTTGAGAAGACGTATTCGCCGACGAAATAAAAACTAGTATAATTCCGTAACTTGCTGCGTCGAGTATTATTATAGCCACGACTACACCATCATTGCCTGTGATGTGCTGGACGCCCATTTTTTCCTTGGGTTGTCCAGTATATTATATATATATATATATATATATATATATATATATATATATATATATATATATATATATATATATATATAATTATAATATTGTATTTCCCATTATGTAACTACTTCCGTTTCTGTGTATATGTTATAATGTGGTAGGTGTATGTGACGACTAGCTCCCGCTGGGCATATTGCACCTTATATGATCAGGACGATGAACGAAACTAATTTTCTTTGTTCTGGTGTGAAAGTCGAACTGCGTGTCACCGATCGTATTGGATTATGGCGTGAACAGGAAGCTATCCGCTGTAAAAACTTTTGTAAATGAATCTTATTCGTCATATTCCTTATAATATGTTAAACTAAATATCAATAATGTTATCGAGTCAATAAACTTATTAATCACATCGACTGGTCTGTTTGAATGTATTTGAGGCCGCTCAAGCTCGACTACAACTTTTCAATCCAAGAAGCCATCGTCAGCCTTCAGTTTCTGATTTCGGAATTGAGTTACAAGGGAGAGTCCTCATAAGAGAGTTATTACTTAAGCGCGAGCGCGCACCCCCCCATATATATATATATATATATATATATATATATATATATATATATATATATATATATATATATATATATATATATATATATATATATATAATATATATATATATATATATATATATATATATATATATATATATATATATAATATATATATATATATATATATATATATATATATATATATATATATATATATATATATATATATATATATATTACTAGGGACTTCGCCCATAGGCTCGCTACGCTCGCTTTTCGTACAGGGCCTTCGTCCCCTAATAAGGCTTAACGGTACATCTTCCCTCTGTTACGGTTAATAGCGAGATACATAGGGGTGATTCTCGGGCAATGTAACAGCTTCCATCCATTTACTGTTGTCACCCTTATGCAAAGGGCTTTTCATCACTGTTAAATTATCAGCTTTAAAATTCAATTAAAAATGGAAATTTTAAGATAGGGACTTGAAATGAGGTTTATATGAATAAGAAAGTTTTCAGCTTCCAGATGATGTAAATATTTTCTTTGTAAGATAAAAACTCGAGGAGCGTCGATATTACATCCACATAGGGGACGATATTTCTTTAAAAACTGTGTTTCATTTTTTGATGAAAATATTAGTCTTTTTTAAAAATATTTTTAACAAATGAGGTTTAGTTTGAAAGAGAAATGTCTGTAATCTTAAATTGTAAAAAGATCAAAATTCTACTATCATTTTTTGGCGAGTTATCGTAATCTTAAGATGAAAAAGTCAATATTTTCCCACAAGACATAAAATTAAACAAAATTTAAAGTCCGACGAAGATGAGACATGTCTTACTTTGGTCCCCCATTTTTCTGCATCCATTGGTAGCGCTCTCGACCCCATACCCCCAGTGGTTTCGGAGGAGATAGCAAGGCAAGCTTTTGACAGCAGCGGCAGCGGGAGTTACTTTTTTTTTAGAATAGAGAGATGTGTGTGTGTTTGTTTGTGCCCGCGAATACGCGTGATTTGTAAACTGATAAAAATGCATGGTGTAAAGGAATCTGTTGTACCGACGAGTACAAATAATTCTCATTCGAAAGGGAAGTATATCCACATCATATAAGGACGTATTGTTAAGTACTTTGTACATAGTTATATAGTTTAAACTGTCAAACAGATATGAGATAATAAAAAAGAAATGTATTTGTAAAGGAGTCTGCATATGCTTTATTGATGTTTCTATTTTGTGTTCATTTGTGTTTTTTTATTTTTATTTTAACATTGACCGTACTTTTCCTCATAATATGTGGTAGCACTTCAGTTATCTTCTGATAAGAAGTTGCCGGTATTCCTTTCCTTCTCCCAGTAGCATAGGGAACAGTTGACAAGTTTGTCTATTGTGTATGGTTTGTGACTGTCACTCCATTTTATACCATAGATGTTCTGTTTTGGGGCAGTGTTTTCTACTACTATCATGCCCACTGAGAGAAGAGCATTGTTCGGGAACAGAGGCATTGTCATGCTGAAACAAGAATATGCTCTGTTCGAAATGCCTCCATGGATGTCAACGTTCAAAGATACAGGGATCATATGGTCGAACATAAATCGATATATACAGAACACAAACCGACAAGTTGCCCTTTTCCAATTTCGTGATGGCACAAAGCACTCCGAAATCAGTTACCCGACTAGGGATGCTACATCGATAACAAAACATCGATGTTTTGAAACATCGATATTCAATATTAAAACATCGATGCTAATAAAACATCGCCCAAAAACCATCGATGTTTTTAAACATCGATGTTTTTGAACATCGATGTTTTTGAACATCCATTTTTTAAAACTGGTTTAGTAATCTCTAACATTAATGTTACTTCGGTTAGTCGTGGGGGGGGGGGGATTTATTTTTACTCTCTTATTGGGCTGACACAAATGACAAAAACTTGGTTGCTTTTGCCTTGGGATACATTGATGACTCAAAATTGTCGTTGTAAATATCGCCATATTTTGCCTTCAAATGTCCAGATAAATTAATGGTATTACCAGAAGTTTTGAGGGACTTAAGGCAAATATTGCATTTTGCAAATTTGTCAGAGGTTTTGCAAAAATATTTCCAAACGGTACTTTTGGGAGGCATATTACTAATAATATTAACGTCAACTTATATAAAACCAGAACATAACAAAAACTTAAATGGCTGCCCTCGTGTATATACTATTTGTAAAATAAAACCCCATGGAAGGTTCTGGAGTGTCAGGAACATTCCAAGCTCTCTGATTGGTTCATTGATGTTGATTGTCATTTGTCTGTTTGCTAAGGAATCGTTCCCCCTTTTGTAATTTTTCAGAATTCAGACTTACATTTACTGAGTGCGAAAATTATGCTTCGTGGTAAATTTTTTTATTATGGTACTTTTTCATTAAAAAAAACATCGAGACAACGTAAAACATCGAGCACAAAACATCGATATTAAAAAACATCGGCTTCAATAAATCGATGTTTAAAACATCGATGTTTTGATAAAAACATCGATGTTTTGAAAACATCGACTTCGATGTCGCATCCCTATACCCGACATTTGACAGAACCATACACATGCATCATATAGCAGGTCATATACCGTAATTAGTCACTCTATATAATCTTATTACAAGGATTTACAAGGCTGATGTTGCTTGCTTTTTTATGAATGATCAATGGCACCTAAGCAGTCAGAAGTCTAAACACCAAGAGCATTTACCACCCGGCGACTATTCCCATTTACATCCGGGTTCTAAGCACCAACGGTAATTTCCCCAACCCACTTGTTTCCGTCCTTCAGTAAGGAGATCAATGATACCATTCTCACTGGTCTCCTTACTGAACTCATACGGAAGATAATTTATACAAATCAGACAGGATTATTTGCAGTAATTTTGGATTTACGATTTCGATAGACAACCCTTTTTATAGTTTGCCTGTTAATTTCTAGGTCCATCCAGGTCGAGGGACTTGTGGGGTTCTTTCATGGCGTTTCCACTCGTTATTTTTAAAAATTGCTGGGCATTTAACGTCATGTCCTTTGCCATATTGTTTCCCAGAATCTCTGATTTCTGTTACTTAAAATCTTAAATGCATTGCATATGTCATGATTTTGATCCGATATTCATTTTCCGCTATCCCATAATGCAATCAAATGAATCAATTAAATTACATAGAAATAGGTTGGCCTGAAGACAATCATGCCTGTTAAAAAAATAAACTCGGTGACTGTAACTTTCCTGTAAGAATCCGAAATGACATTGCAGGAAGTAAAAATAAATACTTACAAATATTATTTTTGTCTACATTTTCAGTTCTTCTATCTGCTGGACTTGTTAACAAAGGACTTTATCCATTATTTATCAGAATGAGAAGATTCTAAAATGTTTGGTTTTTGATTTAATTTGGGTTTTCCTTTTTTATACAGAAAACACACATTTTCAGGACCTGTGCTTTCACATTGAGATGGATCCCACTACAGAATAGGGATGCGACATCGATAACAAAACATCGATATTTTAAAACATCGATATTCAATATTAAAACATCGATGCTAATAAAACATCGCCCAAAAACCATCGATGTTTTAGAACATCCCTTTTTTAAAAACTGGTTAAGTAACTTCTAACATTAATGTTACTTCGGTTAGGTGTGTGTGTGTGGGGGGGGGGATTTCATTTTACTCTCTGATTGGGCTGACACAAATGACAAAAACTTGGTTGCTTTTGCCTTGGGATACATTGATGACTCAAAATTCTCGTTGTAAATATCACCATGTTTTGCCTTTAAATGTCCAGATAAATTCGTGGTATTCCCAGAAGTTTTGAGGGACTTAAGACAAATATTGCATTTCGCTAATTTGTCAGTGGTTTTGCAAAAATATTTCCAAACGGTACTTTTAGGAGGCATCTTACTAATAATATTAGAGTCAACTTATATAAAACCAGAACAAAGCAAAAACTTAAATGGCTGCTCTCGTGTATATACTATTTATAAAATAAAACCCCATCGAAGGTTCTGGAGTGTCAAGAGCATTCCAAGCGCTCAGATTGGTTCATTCGTTGTTGATTGCCATTTGTCTGTTTGCTAAGGAATCATCCCCCTTTTGAATTCGTCCTTTTCAGAATTCAGACTTACATTTACTGAGTGTGAAAATTATGCTACGTGTTAAATTGTTTTATTATGGTACTTTTTCATTAAAAAAATCGAGACAACGTAAAACATCGAGCACAAAACATCGATGTTAAAAAAACATCGGCATCAATAAATCGATGTTTGAAACATCGATCTTTTTATCAAAACATCGATGTTTTGAAAACATCGACATCGATGTTGCATCCCTACTACAGAAGCCTCACTTTGGCTAACGTTGGAGTTTTCGACATTTTTTTTTTTTACTCGCAGACATCCTCTGACATTGCTAGTTGAAATTACAGAAAAGGATGATCTGGCTTCAGATAATATAACAGCCTTATCAAACGCTCTTTTCTCACACAGACATCGCACTAAGACAGTACAAAAGATCTCGGTTCAACTGTATATACGTGGAAATTTATGACTGTATTCTATTCTACCCTTGCTATGATAACATTCAACAGCTGTAGCTCAAGTGTTAGAAAAATCTAAGCGGTGCTTGGAGGGTTTCCTTATTTCATTTTTCTCTTCCTATGGGGAAACCACAATTAATGAATGAAAGAGAAAGTGTCTCAAATGAAACAGACATGCTTGCAGTAGGAAAAGTCAACCGAATTATCATCGCTGCCGGGATATGAAGATGATTTATGGATCATTCTTTTGGTTGCGACTATACAATTTCATTTTCATTAATTACCTCCCCTAATGAGTAAGACCAAAGGGCTGGGATTAATGAAAGCAATAAATATTTACATGTGGATGTATTTTGGTCTCAATAAATTTAGCAACAAAGGAAGCTGAGAATTTAGTGAAGCATTTCCGCCTTTACTTCTGCATACATATTGTTAATAGATAGAAATTATATGATTACTAGCTGAAAACCCGCGCTTCGCTACGGAGTACATTGAAATTAAATACAACGGTCAATGTATGCAATTAATTCCAAAAAAAAAAATAAATATATATATATTTATAATAAATACGACGATCAATGTATACAATTGATGTAAAAAAAACATATTTATAAAAAAATCGTAGGGGATATTTTTATAGACAAAATAAAGTCCAATCGTCTGCCGCATTAGCAAGAAAAAAATATTTTTTTGTCTATTTTTTTTTTTTTTGCACGTGACGATAAATTTATTTAAAGTACCAGAAAAAGAAATCACGTGATCAGCATTTAATAAATTAAATTCTAAAAATTAATCTTTAAAAATTCACCAAAAATCAGGAAATGGAGGTAAAAATTCGAAAAAAATTTTATTTTGAAGGAATTTTTATGATCTTTCTCGTGATATAAATTTTATAACCCTCAATGTATTATTTTAAATGCAAACGTAAAAAAAGTTTAAAAAACAGCTTAAAAATTCAATTTAAAAAAATCTAAGAAGAATTTTTGAAAAATCTTTCTTAGTGCACCCTACACTATTAGAAGAATCGCCTTGCAAAATTTCAGCCCTTTAGGTCCAGCGGTTTGGTCTATGCGTTGTATGTCAGTTAGTCAGTCAGTCAGTCAGTGAATGAATGAGTCAGTTACGGAACTGTTTTATATATATAGATGATACTCGAAATGTAAGATTATGTTTAAGATGAAATTTACTATTTTACAGGCAGAAATGATTATTGAAAAGTTAATGTGCGGGATTGGATAAAAACTATGTTGAATGTTTTAATCTAATCTCGCTCTGCAAATGTCAGGGAAAAGGACAACATAGCTCAACATTCGTTTCGTACTTATTTGATTATAGAATTCCATTATACGAAAAACCAGAATTCTCTGAATTAATAGAAGGTAACCCGTCATTTTGACGTCATAATACTAATAATGACGTCATAATGGAAAAAGTATATGAAAGTTAAAAAATATCTCGAATTATCTTACAATATTGCATTTAATCCACACCTTGCAAAAGCAAACCCTTTCATTATTTTTTATTTATTTTGTTTTTTATGCTATTGGAGTAGTAGACTGCCATCCAGTTTTTTTACAGCTCATTACGCGATATGAATACTTGAGCTACTTGATTAATTCACATTCAAGTTTGTTTACTTTCAGAATTCATCGCAAAAGTAAACAGATTTTTAAAAACTGATAAATATACAGCTAAAAGCATCCAATTTTTTTTAGTTCTGAATGTTTTATAGAAAATAGGCAGAACAAAAGTTGATTAAAAGTTGATACAAAAGTTATTTGAGTTAGAAAGTCTTACATTTTAGCCCCGAAAGGATTTCAGAGAAGACAGAGTAGAGTTTATAGGCTCAGGGGTATGGTGAAGTGGGTCTCTTCGTGGTACACCCTGGTTCATGCTAAATCTGCTACAACTTTGCCGCTCTCCAAGCTTACTTTCGAATTTTAAGTCCCATGTTTTGAAGTATTGGAGATCCCGTGGTCTAATGGCCTAGTGGCCAAACACCCAACATTTGTAAAATAAAATAAAATAAGTTTATGCGGTACATGGAAGATCGTATGAAATTATATGGTGGTTAATGGCATTAGCCATAAGCATTAGATGTGACCGTGCTTGCGCCTATAGTGTAAAACTTCTATGAGCTAGTCATTCATAATATCAGTATTATTAAATGACTAGCTCAAAGTAGTCCGTTAAGGCTGCTATGTACTAAGGAAAAAAATCGTATTTCCCTTTTCCATTTCTTGCAGACTCTTGTGGTGGGAGGATTCCAGCTGACAGTTCGAGAATTCCACAACCCTTAGGATTGAAATTTTGAGGGATTGTAATGGCTCTCTCTCTATAGGGGGGGGTTAAGCGCTGCCCCCAAATTTTTTATTTAAAATATATTTTTGTCAACTATTTACAGATACATAAATGCTGATAATCAAATAAAATTAGCATTGCCAGATAGCCTGAACTTTTCTGCAAAGCGCTACAGGATACATTTTATAAATTTCGTTCACTGAATTAATTTATGAGCGTTTAAAACACACTATACCAGCTTTTTCCCCAAATAATATAAATTTTAAAATACACTGCTGGCCACCCAAATTGCAACACCAAGAAAGACAAGAGATATCACAACAAAATTTATTTTGTAGATAACATGTTGACCAAGTATCAAATGATTAAATTTATAGACTTCTGTGAAGTGTGGTTCCTGCCAAAATCCGTAGCCAGAGTAGCCGCCATTGTTGGAGATCACCGCTGCCACACGCCTCGGCATTGATTCAAAGAGAAATTGGATGAGTTCTTGGAGTACAGCAGACCAAGCAGCTTCCACACGTTGCCAAAGTTGATCTGCTGTAGCAGCTGGGGATGGAATCTGGGTCAATCGTAGAGCAACCATGTACCACATGTTTTCTATCGGCGAAAGATCCGGAGAGCGAGGCGGCCAGGGAAGCAATTCAATCTGACGATTGACGAAGAACCGTTGGACAATGCGTGCCACGTGTGGTCGCGCATTATCCTGTTGAAATATGGCTGTGGGCAAGCGCTGAAGGTAAGGAAGGACAACTGGCTCCAACACCTCGGAGATGTAGCGCTGGCTGTTTAAAGTACCGGCAATGCGTACTAGAGGTGTGCGAGAGTGATATCCAATACCGCCCCATACCATAATACCCGGTGCAGGACCAGTGTGGCGGTGCATAACGCAGCTGTTCAGCATCCTCTCTTCACGGTGTCTCCAGACTCGAATGCGACCATCGTGGTGTTGCAGACAGAAGCGTGACTCGTCAGTAAAGATAATTTCATTCCATTCTGCCGTCCACATCCTTCTGTCATCGCACCATTGGTGGCGACGTCTGTGGTTCTGCGTCAAGGGTAGACAAAGCAATGGACGTCTTGCGGACAGATCACTCTGCTGTAAACGGCGTCGAATGGTATGCGCAGACACTGGATGATGCGTTACAGACTGCTTGTGCTGTGCTATGGTTCGTGATGTGACTGAGCGATTCGTCACTGCCATGCGCACAATTTGCCTGTCATCACGTGAAGTGGTGCGCTGAGGTGGATGCGATCGAACACGCCGGTCCGTCGTACCCTCCTGAATCCGACGATGACATATCCGCATTACAGTTGTTTGGTTTTGTCCAACACGGCTACCGATTTCCCTGAAAGATAATTCACAATCTCGGTAGGCCACTATCCTTCCTCTGTCGAACTCGGATACTTGATCAAAAGATGATCGCTATTTTCGACGAGGCATAATTTATCGCTTTTTTTTGAAAAACCACAAGAAAAACACAATTGCCGAACTTGAAATCGTCGAAATCTCCAAGCCTTAAATAGCGCTTTGAAGTGGCGCCACAGGCGAGCGTGATGTGCGTCTGCGCTGAAATTCTAATCATTTGCATATCTCCCCTCCGCTAATGCATGTTGTAAATTTCATGTTATTTGCATGTTTCCTTCAGGGTGTTGCATTTACAGTGGCCAGCAGTGTATTAATTGCATTTTTAAAAAAAAAGAAAAATGTACACAAATGTAAAATTTCTTTCTCTATGACGGAGTGCAATTAAAAAATAAATCTTTGAATCCAAGTCGGCAATCCGTGGACAAATTCTCTCCATAGGTTAACATTGGGGTGAGTGAATCCAATGGGGTTATTACATAGCAGCCGTAAGTCCGTTTTTATCTTCTACTCATGATAAATAAGATTGAGGACTTTTGATTATTTTAATCAGAAAATTCCACTTTTTAAAATGCATGTATGAAAATCTATCTTTAAATGCCATAGTATATAACTTACCAAGAACAGCAATTCCTGATTTAGGAGAAATGCCAAAATTGGTACCTAAAAAATTAAGAAAATTTCCCCTGCTTTTATTGACATCGAACAAAAAGGAATCTAGTGTCAGAATTATTATCCTCCTTTCACATTGTAAGTGTGCTACAATAACTTCCACTTAATTTGTTTCTACAAGTAACAGTCATCGTTTAGATGAATAAGTTTAGATCATGAATTATGAAAAAGCTAAATATTGAAATGTGTATTATATTACTGGGAATTTCGGAAATATTTTGCAAAGAAACTGAAAATGCTCTAATTTTTTTTTTTGAAGTTTTCATTATGTTTTAAATCTAAGCGTACGCAATTCATGTTATGTTAAATCTAGTAGTATGGAATGTTTAATTTGAAAACAATGCGATACCACTTTTGTTGTATTGTTGTATCGAATCTTTAATATACTTTATAGATAGAGTCTTGTTTTTCCCAATGGAAAATAGTCGTATGTTTTGTTCTTTTATAATTTGCTTTCTAGTCTAAAATAAAACTTTAAAATGTAATTTAGGAAAAACCCATAATTCTAGATCAATAAGGGACCGAAAATAGTCAATGAAGAAATACGGCAAGAAGCAGAAGAAAAACTATAAAATGAAATGTAATTTATTAATTTTAGACAAATACGCTTAAACAAGTCTAAATATTGCTTTAAAAATTATTCACATCCAAGAAGAGATACAAAGTAATAATTCTAACTCACGATGTAATCAAAACTTTTTAATTTTTCGACCATTCACATCATTTGGCATTTTCTGTGTAACATAACTGTTTCACAATCTCCAAATCGTATATTAGATTTTGAATTAATATTATCTACCATTTATTATGTAATAAAGATATTGTATATCATTAAAATATAATATATTGATATGAACGGAAATTTTGTAATTTTTCACGAAGGTGATACATTTACTTTTTATACTGAGCGAGATAAAGAACGCATTGAACGGTAGGTGTTTTCAAGAACTGAAATACCTCAACACTAGTTATGTATGTTTTATGAACTGTTTTAAGGGAAATGACCCCAAACCGAAGACAGATGTGAATATGCATTGAATTACACAAGCACGCGAGAAACCCTTAAGAAAGGCATTAATTGTTTTCTAAGTAAGAGCTTACTTAAAAATAATAATAAATTAACCCTGTCTCAGC
The DNA here is from genome assembly GCA_907164885.2 of Dolomedes plantarius. Classification (NCBI taxonomy): domain Eukaryota; kingdom Metazoa; phylum Arthropoda; class Arachnida; order Araneae; family Dolomedidae; genus Dolomedes; species Dolomedes plantarius. The sequence goes on from OU015493.1 coordinate 202,719,028, forward strand.
TGAAAATAAAGACTGGGAAAACCTCGTCACGTTCAACGTGACTGGCATAAAAAATCGAACTTTTCTAATCCATTATCAACATTGTGCTGATGACTGAGGCCAGTATTTAAATTGATGATTCATTAAGCGAAGGTTTTAATCTTTCTACTGAAGCATTAATTTTTGTATATGAAATTATAAATATGAGTTTTATCATTTGAAATTTTATTTTGGGCCGCTTTTTCGAAGGAGGGCATAATCTGATAATTAAATCACAAGTCTATTTTCAGCAGGCTTGAAGGAAGTATTATTAACGGGCGTTGTTAGAAAGGGGGCTGGAAGGGGAATTGACGAGTGCATGCCTTTTTTGGTGACTGTCCTAAATCTTCATTATTGCAAGACAAGAAAGGAAAACGTCTCATGCAAATTTATACTTCCTTCCATTATTTGCATCAAACCAAGAACAAAACCTTTCCTTTCAAAATTACGCAGTGGAATTGGATTTTCAAACAATATGCCAACAATAATAATCCTTACGTTCGTCAGGATCAAAGTCTATTTAATACTGTTAAAATTACCGCATTTTTCGGACTATAAGACGTACCTTTTTACATAAAAATATCTTAAAATAGGGGTGCGTCTTATGGTCCGAAGGTAACGGGAAAATAAAATGAATATTTTATTATATATATATCAGCATTCCGAAAGCAGCTGCAAGTAGCAGCACGGCGAAATAGTTAAAGCACTAGACTGCTGACAGAAAAACACTAGACTGCTGACAGTCGGTTCGAATCCAGTCAGCAACTTCTGGTTTTACTTTGAATCTACTTTACGTAACCCTTCTCAAAATTTCAAGAACGTTCCTGTTCATAAAAATTTACCTTTGTTTAATTTGTTATGCTAATTTACTTTATTTCTAGACAGTTCTTAAGTTGTATATAATAGACTTCCCTCAGTACAGAAGTGTATATATATATACATGTGTGTGTGTATGTATATACAGTAACCACCGCTTATAGTGATCAGTGGTTATAAGAATCAATATCGAAAAAGCAAATGTATTATTTCCATGTTAAATTTTCGCTAAAGAATCAATCCACTGGTTTTCAGAATCAGGTTACACACTTCGCTTTCCTTTCATTTTTTCAAAATAAGCCACATACACCCTCAAAAGCCACGAATTTCTTTCTTTAGTTTTTGAAAAGAAGCCTGATAAGAAGTTGTTATGGAATAAAGTCGTAAAATGCACGCCCCTTTCTTTGTTAGACATAACATCAGAGTTTCCCCTTAAACGCTTTAGCTAAGCTAACCCTGTCCTATAGCTTGACCCAGGGGCATCCTTACCCATCTGGGTCCGATTTCACTCCTCTCCACTGACAAACAAAGACAGAGATTTTTCCCACCTTCACTTTTGGTTGCAGCTTCCTGGACCCTGAAACACATATAGTCTTCGGCGAAGTGTCCACTATCACTTAGGTCAGGGGAGGGCAATTGTTTTGGCTCGGGGGCCACTTTGTGTAAGCCGAGGTTAGCGGAGGCTGCAACTTTTAAAATTATTGCATTTAGTAGTTAACTTTGCATTTTTATGCATTTTTGCAGAAAAGGTATAAATTGTAATAAATAAATATAAATTGAATTAAATATTGGCAGTTTTAGGCTGTCCGGATTTTTCTGGATGTCTTGGCGGGCCACAAAACAATCTGTAGAAATTAAGTCTTATTTTTAAAATTATAAGAAATAATTTTATTAAAGATAATTAACGTAAATTAGAGAGTATTTAATGGCAAATTATGTAATATATTTATATATAGGTGTGTGTTCGTGTGTGTGTGTGCCTGTCCAAAAATCTACATTTCAGCTATAAGAATCAACCGCTTATAAGAATCAAAAACAGAAATAACAAACGTGATTCTTATAAGCGGAAATCACTATATATATATATATATATATATATATATATATATATATGCAGTACAAATCGTTTATAAGAACATCCAGGGGACTTTGAAAACTGGTTCTTATAATCGATAGTTTTTATATCCGATAGATAACTCAAAACTGCTAGAAATACCAAATTCATTGTCACAAAATTTCTATTTACACCTGAAACTGGACGATCAAAAAATGGTTAAAAGGTTCAAGTTCAATCAAGGAAAAACACACTGCTTATTTTCATATAAGTATGTATTTTTAAACTTTTTCAAATACATAGTTCTAAAATCGTGAAAAGAAAAAATGAATAAAATTATGTAGCTATTATGAATGTACATATAATATAATGCAATATTTTGTTTTTACATGTTTATTCATTTTCTGAAAAATAGTCCGTAATATTTGTTTGTTTAGTTTTTTTTTGTAAACTACGGGCTTCATTCATTTGTTTACAGTTGAAGCTTCCCCCCCCCTCCCGACGAAATGGATGAAGCCCGGCGAAATGGATGAATGGGTGAAAAATCGGATCTTCTTTCAAAGGAAGCGAATGGGAAGATTTTTTTGAAGTATTTCTTTAAAATTCAATTAAAAATCGAAATTTTAAGATAGAGACTTGAAATGAAGTTTATATGAATGAGAAAGCTTTCATCTTCCAGTTGATATAAATATTTTCTTTGTAACATAATAAGTCTGAGCGCATCGAATTTATATATCTCGAAACGCATAATTTTTTCCAAAAAAAGGGTTTTCAATTTTAATAAAAATATCAGTCTGTTTTAAATTATTTTTAAACAAATGAGGTCTTCTTTGAAGGAGAAATGTCTGTAGTCTTAGATTGTAAAAAAAAAAAATTCTACGATCCTTTTTTGGCGAGTTATCGTAATCTGAACATGAAAAAGTCAATATTTTCCCACAAAACATAAAATAAAAAAAAAACAAAGTCCGACGAATATGAGACATGTCTTACTTTCTTCCCCACCTTGTTCTGCATCGATTGGTATCGGTCTCGACCCCATACCCCCAGCGGTTTCGGAGGAGATAGCGTGACAAGCTTTTGACAGCGGCGGCGGCGCCGGCTGCGGCAGCGGTAGTTAGTTCTTTTTAGAATAGAGAGATAAAATTAATTTTCGGTTATCGCGACAAGTTCCTTGGCAGCTTTTTTATTTTATCGCATCCTTCACAAAATCGTTATTGCAAGCTAGAAATTTATTAACATTATTGATTGCTGAAAGCATTTCTTTTAAACTCGGGCAAGAAATCTCGTTCAAAAGTTCTTCTGAACTCGCACTGTCGTCAATATCATCATCTCTTCCAGAAATCCCTGCAACAATATCTTCATCCGTTACATTCCCACGAGTCTCAAGTGCCCAATCTATGTCTTCATATTCCTGAAGTGAATCTTGTTCATTTGGAAAATCTCGAACCCAATATATATGAAGCGTTTCATCTCTAGCGTCTTGAGTTTAAAAAATGGGAGGATTTTCAACCCTAAGAAAACCAGCACGCCGGAAACAACTCGATTTTTTTTTTAACCAATGAGGAGGCACTTGTTGTCAAACATTCGCCTATACTACGCCGTAGTTTACTGTCCATTTTATTATGGGGGCACCATATAGGCGGAAAGCATTACCCCCTATGAAGAAACGACTCAAACGAAGGCTTTTTTTGTGGCGCGACGCCGGGATTCAATCCGAGCAACCTCAGCATCGAAAACCAGCGAGCTGTACCACAGGGCCACCACAAGCCCCAATTCGAAATTGTTAAAGGTTTGACATTTTTTTCACGCCGTTTCTAGCATGATAATAGGGTCCAGTACTGAAATCTTCGGTTCTTTCTTATTTGCAATATTGTCGATGATCTGTAGAATCAAGTTCTTCCTGAAATGAATTCTCAAGGACTTGATGACACGTTGGTCCATAGGCTGTAAAACGGAGGTTGTTTTGGGAGGAAAAAAAGTTAATTTAATGGCATGAAGACCTTGAACCGAAGGGTGGGCTGGGCAATTGTCCACAATAAAAAGAATTATTTTTTTTGTGTTCAATAAGTTCTTGGTCCCACTTCCGTAACCAGTTTTCAAACATTTTTCCTGTCATCCAAGCTTTAGAATTCGAATAGTAATCAACTGGCAGCGATTTTATATTTTTAAATGCCCCCAGTTTTTTGTATTTCCCGATTACTTAAAGCTTCAATTTTTCAGTTCCAGTTAAATTTGCAGCAACCATAACTGTTATTCTTTCTTTTGAAAGCTTACCAAAAATGCAGTTTTCGTGTTTGAAACGCAACGTCCTATCCGCGGTCATCCTATAAAATAGGCCAGTTTTATCAGCGTTGAAGATTTCATGGCCCTCATAACCTTCTCTTAACGTAGTCCAAACGATTTTAAACCAGTTATCGGAAACTCCTGGTGGCACAGCCTTCGATTCTCTATTGATTGTCCCGAACACAATGGAACGCCTCTCCCGAAATCTCTGGATCCACGTAGTTGAACAAAATAAATCCTGTTTTTTAAAGAGCTTCGCAAATTTATTTGCTTTCGCTTGCAAAATTGGTCCACTTAGGGAAATGTTGGCACTCCTTTGAATCTTAAACCAATCCAAAAGGGCTTCTTCTATGTCAGCATGTGGACATTTTCGAAGTTTCCTAATTTTAGTCCGTTTTTATTTAGATAAAAAATGGATAAAATGGTTGAAGAACAGCGTGCTGCTACTTCCCGTCCGTTCACAATTAACATGTTCTTATATAGGATTTATTTTCCCAGAAACCAATTAATTTTAAGACACTAAAAGCGATATGTTCTTATTAACGATGTTATTATAACCGTATTTTATATATCCATCATTACACATGAGAACTGGCCGGGAACTAATAATTCCGTTCTTTTAAGCGATATGTTTTTATAACCGGTGTTCTTATAAACAGTTTTTACTCTGTATATATATATATATATATATATATATATATATATATATATATATATATATATAACGTTATATTAAAGCCCCATTATATACTCTACACAACGACTTTCAAGTACTGTTTAGCTAAAAATAGATGTAGAGTATTCATTAACTGCCTACAGAGAGCTTTAAATACGAACTATAATTAGCGGAAATATTCGTTATGCATACACACCTCCGAAAATAATTTTAAGCGTCGGAAACTGTTTGAAGTGTTCCGGTAAAGTTTTTTTTTTCCTGTCTGAAGGGGAAAAAAAGTTCGAAACACATGTCAGTAATTATCGAGAAAAGTAAGTCAGGACCAGTTTGGTTCTATCGGGTCATTCACACAGCGTTTGAACAACTCGGCGGGCGACCAGACCACAAACCACAGGCTGTCCCGATAAATATCTGGAAAGCTCTATAGCCGCCGGTCACCTAGCAAGTTATAATGAAATAGGCTGCTCTATAGTATTACATGAGAAGAAAAGGAAGAAAAAAAAGAATCATGTATGCGAGAATGCAGAAAATTAATTATAACTTCGTTTTAACGAAAGAAAATGCAATGAAATATTATTACACAGAAATACAAATCATCGCACGCAGCCTGATGTAAGCAGGAATGATGACAGGTTTCGAAAATTAAATGTCATAACCTATTATAGTATTGATATCCCATCAGTTTACTCATTTTGATTTTTTTAGAGTCCCCTAGTCCTTGATGCGTTCTCTCAAAATTTCAATAATTCAATAACAATTTAATTGTTTATTGAAAAATACAACAGTTTGGAAATGTTAGAAATTTAACTGTACTTTACTAATATAGAATTATGAAGTTTTTGTTTGGCGTTTTATTGCTTTCAGCTCTTTAACAAAATTGTATATAAAATAATTAGTTTATGTACCCATCTAAATCGTATATATTTTGGAAGAAACCCCTTTTCCCCGACCACCCCTCAAAACGGCCACTATTTTTCTGAATCATTGCTAGCCACTATAGAAAAGTTTATATATATATATATATATATATATATATATATATATATATATATATATATATATATATATATATATATTATTCTCAACTAATAACAAATTCCACTTTTTCTATGTTTAGGTTTCTAAATAGGATTCTAATTTCAATACTTCCGTGGTTAGAAAACCATTCTCTGTCTCTATGGGTCATCTTGCCTATTTTATTCTAATCATTACCCGAATCTAATCCCCGTCGCTTTGTCCATTTATGTTTTCCGTGCCTTATGTTTATGTTCGGACCCCGGGTCTTCAAATTCCGAAATTAAGTGTCTGAAATCTGGCAATCAGCAGATGCTTTGATCATTGATAAAGTTGATCATTGATAAAATTCATTGACAAAATTCAGTTCTCTTGCTGCGGAGTCTACTTTCTCACCTCAAAAAATTGTCAGAGTTTGAATAGGTTACTGGTGCTCCCATTTTATCCTTCTGTATGTTTTAAATTAAGAAAAATCCTCTTTTGCTTCACCTTCAAAGCTGTATTTAAACCCTTTAATAAACTTCAGTTTTTTCTTAGGAAATTCCCAATACCTGAATTTCGTAGGCGTGGGGTTTCTGGCATAACTTGCGTATATTGTATTTAGTCCTACAATGATCAAATCAAATGTGCCGTCGTTACACCCATAAAAAATCATTTGAGTTACATAAAATAGTATCAAAAATTATCTTTCTGGATAAGCCTACCAAGATTCAGCCACATGTTGAAAGAACCAATACTTTTAACCACCCTGATCGACTTTCTTTCAATCTAAAAGACAAATTGATTGCAAAACCTTCCAGAGTTTCTATTCATAAAAGTCGCTGAAATCCCGGTGATTATCAAATTTTTAACAAGCATTTTACCAGTGAGGAACTGGATATTGCTTTCCACGATATGGATCCTAACAAATCGCCTGGCCTGGAGAGGATCCATGGTCATATGCTAGCCAGTTTGAGTCACTTGGGCAAAAAATTTCTTCTTGAAATTTTTAACACTTGGAATTTTGGAGGGTTCCCTGGGGATTGGATAGATGCCCTTATCATCCCCATTAGAAAACCAGAAAAACAGGCTAATGATCCAAACAGTTTTAGACCCATCGCCTTGACCAGCATTTCTTGCAAACTCATGGAAAGGATTGTCCTGCGGAGACTTACTTATCATCTTGACCAAACTAATTTGTTTCCTGCTGAGCAATAGCTTCAGGAGGGGCCACTGCACAATGCATCATGTTTTATATTTTAGTCAAAGGGTCCTTTGCTTCTCAAAGGTCAAAGCTTGAGATTTTAGGGATGCCCAAAATCTCAAGCTTACAAATCACACTGTGGCCACCTTCCTCGACATTTCTAATGCCTTCAACAGGGTTTGGAAAAACAAACTGCTATGCAAACTATATAGCAATATTAATATCAGAGAGAAAATCTTGCCGTGGCTCGCTGAATTTTTTAGGGCCAGGTATATTAGAGTGAAATTTAAAGATAGTGCCCCTGGAAGGTTCAGACTGAGTCAGGGAATTCCCCAGGGACCTGTGCTTAGTCCTACTTTATTCTCTCTTTCAATTGCTGGTATTGAGGCCGGAGCTAATGCCAATCACTGTATGGGATTGTATGCTGATGATATAATTATTTGGAGTAGCAAATCAAGTATTATTTCTGCACAGAAATATATTAATTCTTCTCTCCTTAATTTTGAGCATTTCGCTGTGGAGCATAAGATTCTTTTTTAATCCCTCAAAGTCTGTTTCCAGTATTTTTACCACCAATAGAGATCTGTATAACTTGGAGCCCGACATTTTTCTTCTGGGTAGGAGACTAAATTGGGAGAAACATGCCAAATATTTGGGGTTCATTTTGGACCAGTAGAACCTCAGCAGTGTTCATAGAGACAATTTGGATTTTAGAGGTAAACAGAGACTCAGAATTTTAAAATATATTTCTGGTAAAGATTGGGGTGCGGATGTACGTACCCTGAGAAACACATACACTGCTTTTATCCGACCGGTGCTGGAATATGGTGTACACTTTTATCAGGCTGTCTCTGTTAGCAATCTAGATAAACTGGAAAGGGTTCAGATTTCTGCAGCCGGAGCTATTACTGGTCTCCGCATTAGCTGTCTGAGGGACATAGTACTGTATGAGGCTGACTCCCAACCCTCAGTCTCCAACCCTCGAAGTAGACCCCCAACAATAGTAGAAACCTCCAACCCTCGGAGTAGGTTTCTCCGGGCCAAATACTTTGCAAAGCTCATTAGTTATGGAGATAAGCATAGAACCTCTAGTTATGTGCATAACTGGAGCAACAATCGTAGTCTTAAGAGAGAGAGCCCGCTTAGCCGTGCTGAAAGTGATGATTAGCTGCAAAGCGAAGTTGAAATGTCTCTTTTGCCTGCTGATTGGAAGTCACTGCTTCGTTTCGTGATCGGGTCTTTTTCAGGACTGAACTCTGCTCATGCACTAACAAAGGCACGCAGCATCCAGATTATCTTTCACAGCTCGCTTTGGAAACTAGTCATAAAATTACCGGTGACGCGTTGCAGATTTATACTGATGGCCGTATAAATCTGCAACGCGCAGTAGGCTTGATGGCGCCATCTCTGGTAGCGAGGTGCACTTCAAGCAGGGGAATGGCAATAGAACATATAGGAGACACCCCAACTACTGCTCAGTTATTCGGGTGGAACTCATAGATTTTGATTCAATATCTATGAGATTGAAATTCAATATCTATGGGATTTAATACAGACATCTGGATTCTGAGTGATAGCCGTAGTTATATTCAGCACCTGGCTGAATGGTGAAAACATGGTGATCGAACGACAGTAAATATTGTTCGGCATTTGGGCTGCTTGAATAACCATAGTAGAATTTATTTTCAATGGGTATCGTCACACGTAGATAGTTACGGTAATGAGGTTGCGGATGGACAGGCCAAGGAGGGAAGCCTTAAGGACGGCGGTTGTCTTTCTTTCTCGGAACTTGCTTCTCGGGTCAAACTTGAAATCAACTCCTCTTGGAGAAAGGCCCCGTACATGAGTGATATGATTGAGGCCGTCCTGGTTCTGCTTTGATTGGGGCAGTAGGGATGAACAGACAGATCTGGCCAGGCTCCGCAGCGGTCATCTTCATGCTCTATGGTTTGTGTCGGGCTTTAAAGTTTATCCCCTTTGCCCGAGGTGCAGTTAGGGTCAGGTAACTCCTGCTCATATCCTAACATGTATTCGTTGCCAGAGGAGCTAGCTGTACTCCAATCCTGGCGCGGTTCTTCATCTTTTGAAAACTCACGAGTTCATGAACTTGATGTGATGTTGCTGTCGGTCGAGTGGGATAAGAAAAAACAACAAGAATTATTTAATTCAGTTGTGGCCATCTCAAAACAATCTGAGGGGCACTTGATAGAAATATAATCGTTAGCGGGCCAACTGTAATTTCAGAACGAATTTTAATAACTCGAAATTGTCACTATCAAATATCAGATTTGCATACTACAATTAATATTTTAATTTGAAAATAATTTGAAAAAAAAAATTAAATTTTTATTTTTTAAAATATTTATAAATACAGGATCCTAAAAACCCCTCATTATAAATATAGTATTGCATTCTTTAAATAAATGTTTGCTTAGTGAAAAATTAATTTTGGTGATATCAAAATGATTTACAAAAACTGCGAATATTACAAAAGACAAATTTGTAAAATCAAAACGTTTTTGAAATGAATAACTTCAAACCGACAGTTTTGAAACGCCCTTTTTTTTAAAACCCCTGAGTAAAAAAATACATTTAACTTTTGGAAAATAAAACATTTATTTTTGAAAACAAAACATAATCCGTTTTCTTTTCAAAATGAAATTAAGTCTGATTCTCAAAAATATGTTTATATTACAAAATAAAATATAAAATCGGCTTACTTGATCGATATTTAATGAGATGCTAGCAGATGGGCACTCGATGCAGCAAGGACAGTAAAATCAACGTCGAATTCGGAAGACGAAACACGAAGGAGGTGAGATAATTTTTTATCTGTAAGCCTACTTCTTTCCTTAAACTTAGTGTGTTTCATGTTGGAAAAGATGTTTTCGCACACGAGTACTGATGAACATGGAACGAGTGAAGTATTTCGCATTATATATAAAAATATATATTTTTCAATTGTTTTACTGCCGAGGGTAGGTTAAAAAATCTTTCCGGTCCGCCAGTTAGCCATCCCTGATGTAGTTCAAGGACAGCCGAACACTCTTTCGGTTGTAAATGTAATTTTTCTGACGTGAAAATTGTTTGTCCTACTAACTCCGTTTCTGAATTAGAATTTCTTGAAAACTTCGCTATTTATTATGATTCGTCTGGTTTACTCAATGATGTGTCAACGTTATCTTTCTTTAACTTCATGGAAACGTATTTGCATGTAATTGATCTATTTTGTTTTGTTCCTTTAATTCTTAATGCATTTCATTACTCCACCTTCTAGCTCCTGTTTTCGCACCTTTTTTCTATATCCCTGGCTTATCTGTTAGCTTGGTTGACGGGTGTGTCCCGTGTGTGATCTGATTGTCACAAAACGCATCACCTTTCCTTTTCCCTACTGTTTCCTTTCGCTTTCGAATGCCTGCAACTTCCCCGTTTGTTCTAGAATTTTCGGTTTTCGTCGCTATTGGTATTAAAGACTTTCATTGATCCTCGCATTTGTGAATTGTTGTTCTTAGCAGGCCCAGATTTCCGCATGGGTCCAGGGCCCCCCCAAATTAGTATTAAGTTGTACATAGTTTTGAGAATTTGGTTTTTGGTTAATACAGTAGAGAAGGGGCAGTGACGGATACAGAAAAAAATTCTGGGTGGGGCACAGTGCACCCACTATAGTGAAAGCATGCTTACATTCATAAGCTTTTTTTTGGTGGGGGGGGGGGAGTTGTAATAACTCCAGACTGTGATCTTCGAATTTCAAAAGAAAATTTCATAAATTTATTTATTAACGTTAAGGGGACAGTGGACCTTCAAACCTAACTTTTTCTTTTTTGAATGGATTTGCTTGAAATTTCAATATGTGATTAGTATCATAGATATGTAAAAGTGGTTAAAATTTAATGATGAAATATTAATAATTAGAGAGGGGGCAGTGACGGATACAGAAGAAAATTCTGGGTGGGGCACAGTGCACCCACTATAGTAAAAGCATGCTTACATTCATAAGCTTTTTTTTTTTTGGGGGGGGGGGGGGAGTTGTAATAACTCCAGACTGTGATCTTCGAATTTCAAAAGAAAATTTCATAAATTTATTTATTAACGTTAAGGGGACAGTGGACCTTCAAACCTAACTTTTTCTTTTTTGAATGGATTTGCTTGAAATTTCAATATGTGATTAGTATCATAGATATGTAAAAGTGGTTAAAATTTAATGATGAAATATTAATAATTAGAGAGGGGGCAGTGACGGATACAGAAAAAAATTCTGGGTGGGGCACAGTGCACCCACTATAGTGAAAGCATGCTTACATTCATAAGCTTTTTTTTTGGGGGGGGAGTTGTAATAACTCCAGACTGTGATCTTCGAATTTCAAAAGAAAATTTCATAAATTTATTTATTAACATTAAGGGGACAGTGGACCTTCAAACCTAACCTTTTCTGTTTTGAATGGATTTGCTTGAAATTTCAATATGTGATTAGTATCATAGATATTTAAAAGTGGCTAAAATTTAATGATGAAATATTAATAATTTATGAATTACGAATATAAATTCTATCAAAAATTGGCCTAATTAAATATGTTCCGTGCGCATTTCTTTTGCAAATAATTTGGTAATTTTTATTAATAAGGATAGCTTATAGAACTAACAATGAAACTTATTGCTTATTTTAAGCATTCATTAAAAATATAAAGAGAAAAAAATAATAATAGTCAAAACACCCTTTTTATGACGCAAAATACCTATCAATCATCTTTTCGAGTACAAAATTTAGAAATTCTGAGCTACGAAGCATAATTATTTTCAATGAGATTTATTCGATATACAGTTAAGTATATAAAACTTAAATTTCAAAGCAATAGGATAATTAGAAATGCGCCTGGAGCAGTTTGAATATTCATGTGACACGAAAATTTTTATTTTGAGGAAAACACATTTAAAGTTATTGCTATTAGTAACCACATAATGTCTAAATTAAACACAAATGCCTATAACTAGGAAAGTATTCACAGAATTTAAAAATTCTTTTTGCAACACGTTCCTACTCGTCCGTAGTTCCCCAATTCAATAAAATAAAAAAATCGAATTTTTGGACAAATTTCACAATTTTGAAAGTCCACTGTCCCCTTAAAAAGCAAATTAATTAACTCTTATTATTGTTATTATTATTTATTATTTTTTTCTTCTTCAAATTTTTGTCTTGTTGGTCGAAAATTTTTTGAATTTCATGTCCCGGTTTACGGGAGGCCTGGATGAGTGTCTCACATGTTCTTGTGAAAATCTAGTCCTGAAGGGGAGGGGACGTGTCCCCCTCTTGATCTGTCCTTGAAGGGGGCCCTCAAAGTTGGCTTTGCCCAGGGCCCCATTGTGTCAAAGCCGGGCCCTGGTTCTTAGTGTCAATCCCGTTTCATGCTCCTTGGCCTGGTGAGGACCTATTAACGAAACAGGTAGCCAAAAATTTAATGAAATATAAGAAGTTGTGTTTTTCTTGATTAACATCATGTCAGTCAACTATAGAATCTGTAGATATCACTTTGTTCGAGCAAAAAATTTGCTCCCCGTTTACCTTAATTCATGTTTAAATTTATGATTATACTAGCTGAATACCCGTGCTTCACTGCGGAGTACATTCAAATTAAATACAACGGTCCATGTATGCAATTAAAGCCAAAAAAAAATATATATATATATATTTATAAAAAAATCGTAACGGATATTTTTATAGACAAAATAATGTAGAAGAAAATATTCAAATAAAATAAAACGGTCAATTAATGCAATTAATTAGTATGTTTAATATCCATAAAACATTACTATTTTGAATTAAATTCTTAAAGAACTTCCATCTCAATTAGTCTAGGTGTTAATTTTTATCTTTTACAGTATTTCAATTTTTTATTGTCAATTTATTTAGTTGTTATACACGTGACTCAAAATTAATTTAAAGTATTAGAAAAAAAAAGAAATCTCGTGATCAGCAGTTAATAAATTAAATTCTAAAAATTAATCTTTAAAAGTTCACCAGAAATCAGAAAATGGAGGCAAGGATTCGAAAAAGATTGTATTTTAAAGAAATTTTTATGATCTTTCTCGTGATATTAATTTTATAACCCTCAGTTTATTATTTTAAATGAAAACTTAAAAAAAAAATTACAAAAACACGTTAAAAATTTAATTTAAAAAAATCTACGAAGAATTTTCAAAAATCTTTCTTAGTGCACCCCTACACTATAAGAAGAATCGCCATGCTTAATTTCAGCCCTTTAGGTCCAGCGGTTTGGTCTGTGCGCTATCTGTCAGTCAGTCAGTCACTGAACTGTTTTAGAGACAGATAGACAGCTTAGCTTCTCAAATAGGACAAAAACAGATGTGATTTATGCATGAGAAAAATAATCCTTCAAAATGCTAAAAGGACTTTAAAACACACATATAGTCCTTTAATTTCGGAAATATCAACATTGAAATATCATGGAGAGTCAAAAATCTGATCTTTTCCACAACAGCGAAGATTTGAAGATAAAGGCACATTCTATGAAGTATTACACATGAAAATATTGCTAGTTCATTAATTTCTTTTATCAGAGGTATAACATCATTTTTTATGAGGAACTTTAGCGTGCACAAAGGGGAAATGAACAAAGGGATATCAGGTACATGGTAATGCAAGCACTGACGAATTGGAAGAACTCTTAGAACTATGTATGCTATTCAAACAACTACAATTCCGATATTGCCGAATACTAATTAAGGAACACAGAGTGGTATATTGCATTCAATGTATTTTTTAAAATAAATTGCTTTTTTACCACAACGTTGGAAATTTTCAATCTAACGCTCTAGGAGTCTGATAAAAATGACAAAAATATTGATGGTTGATGAAACAGATAGCTAAAGAATCCTTTTCTTATTAAATTTTTACATAAATTATCGGATAAAAATTTAATTTTTCAATTTATTTTTTTACATGTTTTTATTAACTCGGTTTCTTGTTTGTTTGTGTGTTTGTCCAGTTCAAATCTTGCAATCGATTTTAACTAACTTCCCGACTATTTGAAACTTTTAGAATAGCTCAGAACACGATGACAGTGCATTATTTTAAGATTTTTAGCCATCTTTAAGCAGGATTGAATTCATTTTCAGTTAATTTTGTTTTGTCGACTGGTGCAGCCATCTATCGCCGGGACGGGAAAGAAAAGTTAAACGCAAGTTAACTTCCAATTAACTTCTTTTTCTTTCAAGTTGATGGGATAATTCATCAAAAATGTTTTTAAAAAAGTATTTATTAATACATAGAATTATCAAGTTTATATGATTTAACAGAAAATTTTAAAACATGGAATATAAAAAGTTATTTTTATCTTGTAATTATTATACTTGAATTCCTGAAATATTCATAAACTGATTTCAAATCTCTCAGTCTAGAAATAAATTTGGTGAGAGTTATGAATAGTCACGGCTTAATATTGGGGGCTTAATCTCCTCTTAAATATAACTGCAAGGTTTTCGTCATATTTAACAGTGTATTTAAAAGACATAATACTGAAGTTTAATTTCTTTCGTTTACAGATTTTAGAGGGCAAGTTAACAGACCGATAGACCAATACACCTAACCAGTTTCAAAGTAGGAGTAATGAACTTTGTTTTGATGTTATGATGTTTTAACCGCAGGGTTAAAATCGAATTATTTTATACAAACTTTGTAATGAAGTTTGTATAACATAATTCAATTTCTCAGTAACGTTGTTCCAAAACTATTTCTAAGAAGAAAGTATTAACTGTCATTTAATTAGTATGCTGATCCTATCCTGTGAAACATCGTTAATTACCAGAAAAAGTGTGCTTTCCGCTTTTCTTCATTAACAAACTAGGTAAATGACTGAGTCAATGGCGTCATTTGTTGTCTGTGAGAAATAACATTATGTCATTGTATCTTAATTAACTTCATTTAATCAAACATAGGGCAGAGAATGAAGAACTTCCGCATAGTGTGCATAATATGTCCATTTTTTACATTCATTTCTACAGATATTGAATTTTCTTACAGACATTTCTGTAGTAACATATTTTACATAGGTAACGGAATAAAATGAAATTAAATTGACTGAAATTTAAAATTGAATGTGATAGATTTCTAAAAAATATTATTTTTTAAATATAATTTTTTGTAGGTGGCTCTGTGGTAGAGCGCGGTGACTTATGATGCTGAGGGTGCTCGGATCGAATTCCGGCGTCGCACCACTAAAACACCTTCGTTTGTGTCGACCCTTCATATGGGGTAATGCTGGTCCACCTATATGATGCCGACATAATAAAATGGCCAGCGAATTGCGGTGAACTATAGGATGTCTACACAAGTGTTTCCGTTAAAAAATATAAAAAAATTTTTGGAAATACTTTTGACCTGGATAGACCTAGATTACAGTCCTGTGGCACTTAATAAAAAACAATAAAAAATGTGTGAGATGACACTTAACATCTTTACCTAACTATTGTCTTTTCCAAGAACTCTTAAAAAATTTCCAGGTAGTCTCTTCTAACGAAACTACCACGGATTATTAACGTAGGATTACTTATCTTTGCTTACCTCTTTTGTATGTATATATGTATGTATGTATGTGTTATGTATATATGTATATATATATATATATATATATGTATGTATGTGTTATGTATATATGTATATATATATATATATATATATATATATATATATATATATATACGTACGTATGTATATATATACATATATGTATATGTAAAAACTTAAGGCATTTTGGTACTTTTCTGTTTAACTGTTTGCCGCTTGTCCAAGCGATACAGACTGGGTTTGGCACACTGCCAAAATTATAACTCGCGAGGTACTGACGGACGGTTTTAGCGTCTGAAATTTTGCTTTCCGGAGGACCGTTATGGAGGAACGTAATCCTGCGTTAAAAAACAGCAATCGATTCATGATGAACAAATATTTGATGAAGAAATGTCATAACTCTATCTTCCTTGAAAGGTTTAAAATTTTATTAATTCTTTTAAAAATCAGCTGAAACGCGTTTATACTTCGCTTACGAAACCTTTTGAATACAAGTACTACTGTGAGGTACTTTTTAAATCCGAAAAGCTCGGAATTTTCTTCTAATATTTTAAAATCTCCCTACACTTTTAAAGGATAATAACAACATTTCTCATTAATCTTAAAACTATGTAATATACAAAAAACAAATAATCAGTTAATAAAGTAATAAAGTAAACAAATAATCTGTTAATAAATTAATAAAGTAAACAAATAATCTATTCATAAATTATCTGTTTAATAATTGCCTATCTTCCAGAATACTTGCTATTTGTAATCTATTAAATAACGGTATAGTCAATGATTCCTTACTTATAGGCAGTATTCAGTTGTTTGAAAACTCGCCAAAGTAATTAGCGTATTAGTATTAAAACTACTTTTATGGATTTTTTCTTTAGACATTGACAATGAATAACAAAAATTTTTTATTCAGTTTCTTATTTCATTATACAGGGTGTTTCAAAAAGAATCACTCGATTTGAAATGAGTATATTAGGAAAAATATTGAACACAGAAACTTAAAATTAATTTTATATAACATGGCTAATCATAAAATTTTTTTACAAACCAAATTAAAGGTGCTGAATATGCCCACCTTTGGATGCACGACATATGTATATACGGAAGGAGAATTCGTCCCAAACTTTTACGAGCATGTCTGCATACACTGCTTGTTATGCGTACACAGACACCTGTGTATTGGAATTGTTTATACCATCGCCTAATACTCTGAGAGACAGGAACTTCAATCTACCAGGGCTTTGTCGACGAAAATCACGCTGAACAGGTGTTACGGACTCCACACTTCACAAAGCGTAGAACACAAAATGATTTCTGCTGTGTAGTCGCCATTTTTACAAACATTGAAGTGGCGGTGAAGGACGAGCGTTAGCGCCACTTGTCGGCAACTGCATGAAACTCGAGATTTCCCTCTTTCTGCCTATACATTATTGGATCAAAACGGATTAAAAGAGGAATAGTTATTATTTTTTTAAAATTGTATGATTCTTTTTGAAACACCCTGTATAACTTTTAGTAAACAGTTGAATAAAACAGCTGTTTACTATACAAAGCATAATAAAAACAAGTAATATAAAAACAAAATTTTTTAAAGTCAATTCCTACTTACGTCAACAAAGAAATATTTGAGTGTGAACTTAGGAATTGAAAAAAAAGGATTGCCTGCCAGAGCCTTGCCTACTGTGCGAGATTAGGAGGGGGGGGGGGGGGAAAGAGAGAGAAAAAGTTTGTCAGGTTGGGGATTCGATCCCACAACCTACAGGACGGGAGGAGCCCGCGCTACCGCAGTGCTACCGTTTACAGAGTAACAACAGGGAAATTACTATTCAAGAGCAAGAGACGCTCTAGGTCTAAAACTAAAATCGATTAATTAAATTTAATTAATGAATTAATATTTTAAAAAAATGTTTTAACATCAAGTGTCATCCACTACAAGTTTAAAAAAAATGTATTTGGACTTCAGTGGATGAATAAAAAGTATTTTATTAACGATTGAAAATTTGAACAAGATATATATAGGGAGAGTGTGAACTAATAGTAGGAATTGAAAAAAGAACCTGAATAAATAGCTTCATTTTGTTGTCTATGTTTTCCTATAATAACATTTTTAGAATTATACTGACAGCTCGTATACCTGCGACCCACAAACAATTTCAAATACCAGCGGAATTTACCTAACATCTAAAAAAAATTGAATCGTTGGGTAACCGCCCTTCAACTTGTTTTAAGTTGTAACAAAAATTACACAAGTTCAATTTTTTTTATTATCTTAAAAATATTTTATGACATTATCGAGTATTTCTAAGTGGTGTGCAAAACTAAAGATTAAAATGGTTAAACAAAATCACACAGCTTTTGACTATCCACAATAAACAATTTGAATAATTGACTGGTTTGGAGCTAATAATTATAAACCTTCATCAGACGCGTTTGTGCCTATGGCCAATTCGCAATGGGCTTTTGCGAATTTCCCGTAGAGGCAATTGAACATAAGCCTACGGCCGCGGGTAATTTTCCTGTATTCTGTACAAAATAAGGGGTGAAATTAAAATCTTGTATAGGTTTTCGTAAAGCGACTTTTAATGGAAAAGTAATTATGATAACGACAAAAAGATAAAATAAAAAAAAAAATCAGGTTGTCTCTTCTAACGAAACTACCTCGTGTTATTAACGTAGGATTACTTATCATTTGCTTACCTCTTTTTTTTTTGACGCATTTTGATACTTTTCTGTTAAACTGTTTACTGATGCTTGCTCAAGCGATACAGACTGCGTTTGACACGCTGCCAAAATTGTAACTCGCGACGATGGACGTCTGAAATTTTGCTTTACCGCAGACCGTTATCGAGGAACGTAATCCTATTTTGAAAAATGTTGAAAAAGAGGAAGCACTTTTATTCATCAACTAGAAGGTAACCCGTCATTTTGACGTCATAATACTAATAATGACGTCATAATGGAAAAAGTATATGAAAGTTTAAAAATATCCCGAATTAACTAACAATATTGCATTTAATCCACACCTTGTAAAAGCAAACCATTTCATTATTTTCTATTTATTTAGTTTTTCATGCGATTGGAGTAGTAGACTGCCATCCAGTTTTTTACAGTTCAATACGCGATATGAATACTTGAGCTATTTGATTCATTCACATTCAAGTTTGTTTACTTTCAGAATTCATCGCAAAAGTAAACAGATTTTTAAAAACTGTTGAATATACAGCTAAAAACATCCAATTTATTTTTAGTTTTGAATGTTTTATAGAAAAATAGGCTGAAGAAACGTGATTTGATGGAGAAGATATTAGTTTTTAGGTAAGAAAAAATTCTGATCCACATCTGAAATTGAAATTAAGACTAACCGGCCGTTTGTTTACTGAGGGCTTCAATTGAAAGATGAGTACAGCCCGGAAGTGTTATACAGAGACAACGGCGGTTATATATATAATTTGTGCCAGATGCCCCCGATGCGCGAACTCTGTTACCAGAAACATTGCTACCACCAGCTGGACGCATTAGCCAGTCTGTGCGTAAAAAAATTGTTTATTCAAATAGGTGTCGCGTGATGGTTTCATAGCAGATGGAAAGTGCATGCGCTGGAGTGCGCTGCGATATATGAGGCGGTGAAAGGCAAAGTGGTGTAAGTCAGTAAGTCAAGTGGTGTAAGTCAAAAGCGTTTTACTGAAAAAACTGCAAAAAAATTCCACTTTAAAGTGAACAAATTATAATTCATAATAATTATTATAATATTGCAAATAATTATTATTTGCAATTCCACTATACTTTGAACATGGAGATTACATTTTTGCCCTCAAATAAAAAAAGTTGAAAATGTCACTTACACCACTTTGCCTTTCACCGTCTCATATATACAGTATGTGTCCGTTCTGTAATTAAATGTGTTAAAATGTAATTAAATATGTTAAAGAGTCAGTTTGTATTCTTGGTATTTAGAGGGATACATTTATTAAAAAATTACAATTTCCAGAAAACGCGGGTATCACTTTTGACAAAAATACAGAAAACAGTTTAGAAAATAAAACATTTCCTAGAAGCAATATAATTTAGAATGATGCACATTTTCTAGAAGCAATATTTCCCAGAAACACCGTGAAACAACGTCTCCATGTATTCAGATATACTAAGTGGTACCCGTCAAGCCATGAGGGCTGGATACTAAATAAATGTACTACTAATGCATAAATTATACTCAACGCATCATTGCCAAATGTTGAAAATCATAATATTAAGAATAGAGAAATACATCTTAAAAAATTACTGTCAAACCCAGTAAAAAGAAATAGGGTGACTCAACAGCGCGAAATAAACAATTTCCGTCAGTTTAATTCTATATCTCACAAACATAATTAAAAATAAAAATGGTATAGAGGGAGAGAGAGAGAGAGCTAGCTAGAGAGATTCTTTGGAATAAACAAATTAGCGTGATTATGCTGCCTCCTGCTGAGGAAGTATCTAAAGCCAGATTTAAACGTGTAACTGATCATGCGCAGAAACAAATTAATGTGTTTATTTGGTCTCGAGCTGGGTGAGTGTCTGAAGCCAGATTTAAACATGTCACTGAGCATGCGCAGAAATCAGTTTTTTAATTGTAAATTATCGCTCATTAACAGAAACTGCGGTTACAAAATACAAAATTGACAATAAATAAAATATTGAATTGTAATCTAAATATTACAATCTTTCGTTTAAGACCAAAAAAAAAAAAAAAGTAAATGGATGCAGTAATTTTCTCTCACGGACTGCCCAAAAAGTCGGCTTAGCAACTTAAATATGTTGTTGTTGTTACATATGGCCGGCTGGAACTTAATTCATACAAGTCTGGCTACTCACCCAACATACAAAAAATGAAACTTAAGGCTGCTATGCACTAAGAAAAAAATCGTATTTCCCTTTTCCTCTTCTTGCAGATTCTTGTGGTGGAAGGAGTTCAGTTGACAGTTCGAGAAAACCGCCCCCCCCTTAGGATTGACATTTTGAGGGATTGTAATGGTTCTCTCTCTATAGGGGGGTTAAGCGCTGCCCCCCAATTTTTATTTAAAATATATTTTTGTCACCTCTTTACAGGTACATAAATGCTGATAATCCAATAAAATTGGTATTGTCAGATAGCCTGAACTTTTCTGCATAGCTCTACCGGATTCATTTTGTAAATTTCGTCCACCGAAGGAATTTATGAGCGTTTAAAACACACTATACCAGATTTTTTCCCTAATAATTTAAATTTAAAAATATTAATTTCATTTTTTAAAAAAACGAAAAAGGTACACAAATGTAACATTTCTTTCTCTATGACGGAGTACAATTTTTAAAAAAAATCTTTGATTCCAAGTCAGCAATCCGTGGACAAATTTTCTCCATAGGTTAACATTGAGGTGAGCGAATCCAATAGGATTTGTACATAGCAGCCTTAAATATATAGATAATGGAATCTCTTCACCGGGAAAACGTTTCCCGCTGTTCAGATACTATAATCTCGATTCGACGCGATAGTAGCGTAGCCCGCCGAAATGAAGGGAATAAGTGGAACGCGATTTCGGCGTTGCCTGCAGCTGGAGTATTAATGATTCCCAACGAACCGGCGGAGAAAGAACAATAAGTAGTTCGACACTTGTTGCTAATTTAAATTCTTAAAAATCGATTACTTAAAGTTGTGTGTTTCTGTTTAATGTTCTCCAGAATTTTCATGTTAGTAATATGAAAGTAATTGTTTGTTCTATTGTTTAAGTATAATCAGCTGATGTATACTAATAACCGTTAATTAAGTTTTTAATCTATGCAGTATAAAAATCAAAGATTTGCCGATTGTTTTATTTTTGTACTATTGAAATGAAAAACTTCACTTGTTTTTAAAAGTAAGTTCAGATTTTTTTTCCCCGTCTTCAGCTTCTTGACGTAATGTGCGGATCATGGTGCAGTTCACTCTCGAGTTAAAAGCTTTTCCTATTATGTCTTCGATTGATACGATTCCCTTTGTGCTGAATATAGATATTATCTTTCTGCTACGTGATTTCATTAATTTTGCTAACTGTTTTCACATTTACTTTTTTTCTTAATCAGTTATGGAGTGGTTTGGTTTAGAGCAGGGATTCCCAACTTTTTTCCTACAATAGACCTTTTTGTTGTTTTCAATCCCCTTGGTGTAGGAAAGCCTACACCAAGTCCAAAGGACCTAGGTCCTCAAATCCTAGGTCCTTGGCGAAGGGTAGTATGCAGCTTCACTTTAAGGCGAGGTACCTCTAGGGCTGAATTCTGACTTGACCTAGAAGAACATCGGTCCCGTAATTTTGAACCAAGTCAAGTGACGAGACCGGAACACTTGACCCCGCACCTCCAGAGGTAAATTTGAGAACTTGGAGGACATTGTAGCCACGCCCTATTTTACGTGCCCCGGCCGCGAATTGTAAATACGTACATGGATTTTGCAACAAAGGGCGGGGCTAACCGTAACGGCCAATGATCGCGAGCGAATGCTCTCTGTTTTCAAACATAAATGTTTCAAAGTCCAAATGCACGCGTAAAAATGAACAAGTCTTCATTGGCTGTTACGGTTAGCCCCGCCTTCGGTTGCAAGATCCATGTACGTATTTGAAATTCGCCCCCGGCCACCGTTAGTGAACACGATGGTAGATTTGCAGCCACGAGCATCGAACCAGGGACGTTCAGATCACTGGCCCGCTGCTCATGCCAACTGGGCTACCGCGCCCAATAGAATGATTTGCTTCGGCAATGATTTGCTACCGACCTCTTTTAAAAGAATTATTTGCTTCATCGACCCCCTCACATTTTTCTCTATAATATACAGAATGCGACATAGTTATAATACTAATAATTGCACATAAAACACTTTAAGATAACAATTTGACTAAGAATATGAACAAAAAATTAGAAAAAGTGGTTCATTAGGTTTAAGTTTTATTATATTTGTACTATTTTTCTTTTTAATTTCACAAGTATAAACAAGATTTGAGAAACACAGATTGTAATTACACAAACATCGCCAAGAGAAACAATGAAACTGCTTCTGATTGATTGCATAGGGAGGACCCATGTGCTGTTTAAGGTCTAGTGGATTTCCCCAGTTCTGCCTCGTGTTGGCACACAAATAAAAGCCGACGGTTGTATTCGAGGCAAATACAAAAGCGTCATGACATTCGACTTTAGATGCATGGGTGCCTTTTGCAAATAGGTATTTATACATATTAAAACGGATATTATATTATCTAATAATTACATTCCTAAAAATTAAAATAAATTTTAAAACAGAAAAAATTACCATAGACCACCAATAAACCCCTGGAATAATATAGACCCTTTTTAAACTTCCATCGACCCCCAAGGAGTTCACTTGGATCACGTTGGGAATCCCTGATTTAGAGCGCTACGGTCAGCTTTTTGCTACACAAGGGCTAATTAGACCGGGACCTATAGTTTAAAGCCGATTCCAAACGGCAACAAACATACATGCCACAGGATTTGAACCGAATGCCAGCGCCCCAGCCATTCGGTCATCCCCTGACCAATGGAGACGCTTAATTTGAAGTTCGCACTTTTGCAAAAGCGAATTATTTATAATGACTATCGGTCTATTTTAACTCATCTGTTTTTTTGTTTACCAATAATGATATAACTTCAACAATATTTTACTTTAATATCATTAAACCCATGACTGAAATTCTTGATAAAGTTAGTGATATTAAAGTAAATTTAAAATAAAAATGAACGTAAATTAGCGCGTTTTTAATATGCAATTTAATTTTTAGTCTGTATCTTGGGGGAATTTAGGGAAAATTCTTCGACTTTTGTTTGTCTTCTTTCTTCTCGGATAACTTATATTGTTTTGGAATCTGAATTTTCCTGTTAGGATGAATGCCACTAATGAAAACATATACGTAACACTATAGTTAAAAATTTACTTTTTTGTTATTGAGGAAAACTGAAGAGACTCTTTTTAATTTCTGACTTGAAGTCAAGGAATGATTTTAGATTTGAGTTCTAGTTTCTTTATTTAAATATTAATACGTAAAGTATTAAAAAGACCCTATTATTGAAATAATAAACTTCTTTGCGGAAAATGATAAACAAATTTAACAACCGTATAATTCAAGATAATTGTATAATGATATTAATTGGTAGATAGAACACATACTCCACACTGGAATAGATATTTCTTTCTATATCATTCAGACTTTATTTTTTTTCAGTTTGCTTTAAAATGATTAAAGTATTATGCTCTATTTTTATGAATTCATGCGTATATAAAATCCATGCTGTTTGAAATGACTTAATTTACGAATAAGTAGTTTATATATTTAACAAATGCCTGTCATTTGGCCACTAGGCTATTAGACCTCTGGCTCTCCAAAATTTTAAAACATGAGAATTAAAATTTAAAAATGCAGGACACACATTAACGACCGTTTGGCGAAACAGCCAGACAAATCCGGAAAAGATAAGCCGGAAAAAATAGCTGCATTGGGATCATAAAATCTCTAAAAATAATTATTTGGTAGTCTTATTAACTTTTGCCATAGAATAAGAGCATTCTCATGGATCATTTCCACCATGGGATGGAGTTCAGTAAGGAGATGCATGGCAAGTACAGGACTTGTTTTAATGGCCTCCGTTATATATATATATATATATATATATATATATATATATATATATATATATATATATATATATATATATATATATATATATATATATATATAACATATAAAAACCCCTATATTCAATTCAAATTCTAAATTGCCTTGGACGTTTGAGCTATTTTTGCTTCCGAGTTTAAGAACAAAGCAGAAGCGTAGCGTCCCCTTAAAAAATATAATTTTTTGCGCATATAGTCCGTCACATCTGACACCAGAGTCAGAGCTAACCAATTAGTATTCCTTTTCATGATCATATGATGAGCCACCTCAAATGTTTATAAAAGACCCTGCGGTCAGATTTCAAAGAGCTTTCGTCATTTACCACTGCTCCGAGAAGTTATGTCAGTGTTCGCCTGAATAAATAATTGTTTTAACTTGATGATAGTTGTCTGGCTCCCGATCATTTGGATGCTGTAATTGTTTAAACATTCCTTGTGACATGGTGGTTCCATGATTTCATCGGCCTTCTTGAGTTTGAGGCCTACCATGTTATACATACATACATATATATATATATATATATATATATATATATATATATATTTATATTTAAGAATATCTCTTAAAATGTAGGGAAGTATTTATTTTCTTGGCAAAAATCAGGCTCAATAAATGATACGCAATTCTTGATTTTGCAAAGTTTCCAAAGGTTTATGGATATTATCTGATGTGGTAACTAACTTTTAATTACGATAATTTAAAACGGGGTGATAGAAACTGTTATATGTCAGAAAGAGAGTTTTTTCTGCTGCATCCCCATTTTCCCAAGCCAATATCTTATGGCTGTTGTGTGCTAACCCTATTGGATTCGATCACCTTAGTGTTAATGTATGGAGAAATTTGTCCAAGGATTGCCGACTTGGATTGAAATATTTTTTTTTAAGTAAGAGAGAGAAATTTTACAATTTGAGACATTTTTCTTTTTAAAAAAAATTGCAAATAATACTTAAAAATTTAAATTATTCGGGAAAAATATGCTAATAGAGAACGAAATTTTGTAATTTGAGGCATATTTCGCTTTAAAAAAATGCAAATGATATTTAAAAATTTAAATTATTTTGAAAAAAAATATGCTATAGTGTGTTTTAAATGCTTCTAAATTCCTTTGGTAGGCAAATTTATGAAATGAATTCTGTTGCAAGGTGCAGAAAAGTTCAGGTTATCTAAAAACACTATTTCTATTGGATTATCAGCATTTATGTAGCTGTCAGTAGAAGACCCACACTAGAATAGATCCCCCCCCCTTCCTCCCCGAATAATTTAAATTTAAAAATATTATTTGCAATTTTTTTAAACGAAAAATGCCCAAAGGTGTCAAATATCTTTCTCTATTAAGGGGTACATTTAAAAAAAATCTTTAAATCCAAATCAGCAATCTTTGGACACAATTTCTTATTAGGTTCACACTGAGGTGAGCGAATCCAATAGGGTTAGTACATAGTAGCCCAGACCTGCCAACCTCAGTAAGAGCAAAATCCTGCAATATTCTACCGTGCATAAAATAATCGACGTAACGACATAACACAAAACCGCATAGTAAAAAATTATAATAAAAGAATTATAATGTATACTTATTTATAGTTTATAGGATCTCTTTGATAATATTACACAGTTCAAAATATTTCCTTACTCTTCAGCTAATCTTGAAATTATAATATTAAACAAAAGTTATATATTTGAAATTTGTAATCATACATTTTAATGTACATCATATTTACACTAGCATGGACCCCCAGCAGTCTATATTTTGAGTACTTCTATTTCTTTATAATGTTTGTTTTAATTAATTGCAGAAAATCTTTGAATTTTTGGTAGCATTTACTGTAGCTGATTTCGCTCTTTTTAAAAATTCATTGTGAAATTGTTCTTCATAACAGCGTCCTTGTGGGTTCGATTTGCACATTAGCAAATTATCTAAGGTTTCCCTTGACACAGATGACCTGAACTGAGTACATATTTTTGTCATGTAACTAAAAATCCTCTCACATTCTGCATTACTGTGAGGGATTGTTAAAACCAGCGTAATTTTTTTTACGTTTCGGAATAGTGTCCATTCTGGAAACCCGGAAGATGCATGAAAAATCCGGCATTGCCGGGGTAAATCCGGAAAGTTGGCAGATCTGGTAGCCTTAAGAATAGGCTGACGTCTTTCAGCTCGCTTTCTCAAATGATCTCCATGCCCCAGCCAGTTTAATCCGTCGTCAAATACACAACCGAGGTATGTAGTGGAATCAGTAAGGTGAAGTGTCGTAAAAAAGAAGGAGAAATAAGCAGTTTAGTTTGTCATTCCGAAGAGTTGTTTTAAAATAAATTTAAGATTAAATTATAGTTTCAATAATCTAGCAATAGATGGCAGCACCAAAAGGAAAGCATTCATTCATTTATAACGAAATGATACAAAAGCTCTCTAGTGAGTAAAATATAAAGGAATTGGAATAAGGTTGCACGGATTAATATCATTTTTTTGTATGAAGTACTAGAAAAAAAAAGTTTGGTAATGAAAGGCATTTTGTTAAAAGATTACTAATAATTTATAGACGGATTTATGAATAAAATATAAAAGTTGAGCCAGATCGTACAATAAATTATAATATTAGAATATATATTTATGCAACATATTACAGAGCAAAATTATGCAGCTACTCTTTTACAGACCAAACAAAGAATATATGAAAACGACAGTTTCACGCGCAGAAAGAAATCAAGACATTGCGATAAATAGCATTTTTTTTCGTTTTTAGTTCTGATGCATATATTAGATGTATTATACATTTCTCACTAAAAGTAAAATGTATCCATGTACAAAAATTACGTTTTGAAAATTCTTTTCAAACCTCCCCAACTTTTTGCAATTCGAGAAGCAAAATATCGTCTGCAACATTTCGAAACCAGGATCTCTTATAATGAAAATTAAACACAAATAATATTAACATTTTATTCAGCCTGATTTTCTGCCAAGAACATAAATACAGTCGAACCTCCATATATCGAAGTAGCAAAATGCCGGAAAAAAATTCGATATATAGAAATTTCGATATATGGAATTGATCTTAGTTTTATCATAATTCTCCTAAAACATTAAAACTAAAGCTAATTTTCTTATACCAAACTCCATTTCTAATTTATATGCGAATCACATTAAATGAAAGTTGATAACTAAAACATGAATTAATAGGAAAGATTTATTGAGTACTATATACCTTTAAAAAAAACAGTAATCCAGACAGTGGCTACAGTGATCACAGTTACATTCTTAAAAAAAAAAAAAAACTACGAATATCTTGCTGAACAGCCAGTTTTGCGGAAAGTTCATCAAAGAAATGCTCGCATTTATTCAGTCCATTAAAAACTTCATCAGGGACATTTTCCACGAGTTGAAGTCCACGAAGTATTGTTTCAAACGCCAAAAATTGGGAGATTTTATTTTAAAGTGGAATAAAATCTCCCAATATGTCGTGAAAAAAAAATTCGATATATAGATTTTTTCGATTTATAGAAACAGTTTTTCTATGTAATGAACATGGAAATTTGCTAAGAGTTCTTTAAATAGAAAATTTCGATATGGGGAAGTTCGATATATGGAGGTTTGACTGTACTTCCCTACATTTTAAGAGACATTCTTAAATAAATAAATAAATAAATAAATATATATATATATATATGTATATATATATTTATATGTACATATATATATATATATATATATATATATATATATATATATATATATATATATATATATATATATATATATATATATATATATAATGATATAAATATTATTCTACCTTATTTCCAACTCGACTAATGTTAATATGATCTTTACAGGCTATCTGGCGTATACTACAGTTTAAAGGAGGCATATATTAAAGGTGAGTTCCAACTTGATCTCAATTGATTTTGAGTATCAATGAAACCCACCGGAGCCCGAAATCAAATATATTGCTGTTTGTATATTTATAAAGCAAAGAAAATCTATTTAAGTAAATATCAATAAAACTCTTCAGCTTTTCATACCTTTTGAACAAAAAAAATTACCCTTCTAAACATAATTTCAGTTATAAAAAAAAAAAATTGTATTTTTTTAATTATCCCCTCTCATACCCATTTCCCCAACAGCAATGAAAACTGAATGAGAACACCTTCAATTCTCTTATCTTCTTTAGGGCAGTAAAATATTCTCAATGGTCAATCGACGCTCCGTTTAAAGCTGATGTGTGCTAACCCTATTGGATTCTCTCACCTCCATGTTAACCTATGGGGAAAATATGTCTACTATTGACAGCTAAATAAATGCTGATAATCCAACAAAAATGGTATTTTCAGATTGCTTGAACTTTTCTGCAACTTTCAACAGGATTCATTTTATTAGTTTTGTCCGCCAAAGGAATTAAGGAGCGTTCAAAACACACTATACCAGATTTCCCCCTGAATAATTTAAATTTTAAAATATTATTTGCATTGAAAAAAACGAAAAATGCCCCAAGGAGTAAAATCTCTTTCTCTATTACAACGTATAATTAAAAAAAAAAAACTTTCAGTCCAAGTCGGCAATCCTTGGACACATTTTCGCCATAGGTTAACATTGAGTTAAGGGAATCCAGTAGGGTTGGTACACAACAGTCTTAACCCTTTGAGGAGCGCCATTTACAGAGTGCAAACGCCTGAATCTAGTCTTTTTTCATTTGCATTCAATGTATTCCAGTTAAATGAGCAGAAAAATGGTTAGTACTGCCATCTGTTATCAGTTTAAAGAAGTAAAAAAATTTTCAACCTTTAATTGGAAAAATTTTCAAGATTCTTTAGGTTAAAAAAATCGGGGAAAAAAATATGTACCGTGCAAACGGTGGAAGTTGTTGCCCCTTAAAGGGTTAACAGCTCAAAATGGGATCAGATGTTCCCGTACGTGTGAACAAGGCATTAATATGCATGACTTTGAGGCTCTTATTGGGCGTAATGCATAATGCAAGGTTCGATAATGGTGAAAAATCTCGTATTAAAAAACCTAGATCACCTTCCGACATATATTTTCACTTTGCGTACAAAGAATATATTGTGTAGAACAGAAAATAGCTAGGAGCGGATACCTGATACAAGTTGAGAGACAGTGGGAACTGGGGCAAATTTCCATTCCCTGTGAACGGAAGCAAGCAATTACAGGCCTGTTCTCCTTTTTCACATGTTTTTAAATATTTAAATTGATCAATTATAAATAATAGTCCTTTAAACCGTTCAAAAAACGTATGTTAGTAAAATGTTAGTCCCTTAAATCACCTAAAAGCAATTCTTTGTTTTTTAACGAACTAAAACAGATCTTGGTAAATGGCGGTTCAAAGTTATTTTGTTCAATTTTCCACCTGATCACCCAGAGAACGATATGTCCAAGTAAGTCTGAACCGGAAGTCTGTTCCATAATTAAAAAAAAGTTGCCGAAGAGAAGATTTAACCTGAACCTATGTAAGGACCGTGTTAAGCAAGTATTAGGCTCAATGTGCATCACTTCTACTAGTACGTAATGGGCATTTAAGAATACAGAGCATTAACAACTGGGTCACTTAAACGCTTCGATCACTGATAATGGCAGAAAATGAGAGAAAATGCTGAGAACAACACAAATCCTTACTCTGAGATTCGAACACGAGAAGGAGAATGCAAAGACAAGTGATTAATTTGTGAGACGTGATGTTTTTGAAGCGAACTAAGTTGTTTTAAAATTTATCCGTCCCGAAAATTAGGGCTGTTGTATATTAACCCTATTGGATTCTCTCACCTCAATGTTAACCTATTGAGAAAATGTGTCCAAGGATTGCCGACTTGGATTGAAAGATTTTTTTTTTAAAATTGTACTCCGTAATAGAGAAAGAAATTTGACATCTTGGGGCATTTTTTGTTTTAAAAAAAATGCTAATAATATTTTTAAATTTAAATTATTCGGGGGAAAAATCTGTTATAGTGTTTTTTAAACGCCCCTAAATTCCGTTGGAGGACGAAATTTATTAAAACTAGAAAGAAGGGAATTTTTTTCTTACTAAAAAGACCGAACGCCGTCATTTTGAAGGTTAAAAATAAAATCAAGAATTTAAAATTTATTTATATGGTAGAATACTTTAAATTTTGAACTATTTCATACCAATATATAATAAATTAGTATGTATTTAGATATATTTTTATGCATTTTTACCGAGATGATAACCTGGTATGGTTTATCCGTAAAAATATAAGCATGGTTTGTGCAGATCTTATTTTTCAACATTAATATTTTCGAAGAGCCAATTTTTCCGTTATTTGCTAAAGGGGGAAGAGACGAAAAGTAACTGAGATTTTCCCGGTATTATTTAAAAGATTTCTGCCTGTTTTCTATATTGCCGTGAAATTGACAGTTTTCAGTCTTAATAGGTGTACAACACATTTTCTCCCCCTCTTTACAATCGAATATAATTTTGTAAATGTGTGTGCTTATTTCGCGTAAAATTAGAAAAAGTCATAAAATATCAGAAGCCTGAGGACATAAATACAGACATACATTCAAGAGCCAAAACATTATGACCACCTGTCAATAACGAGTTGGCCCACCTTTGGCGCGCAAGACAGCTTCAACCCGCCTTGGCATGGATGGCACAAGTCCTTGGTAGATGGCCGGAGACAGATTGTACCAGATGTTTAAGCAACGGTCACGCAAATCCGAGATATTGCGAATTGGTTGTCTTTGAACTCTGAGTTAGGCGGCTAGGACATTAACTGGAATTCAGCATCATGTTCCTGGAACCACTCCAACACAATTTTAGACTTGTGACACGGGGCGTTGTCCTGTTGGAACATTCCATTTCCAGCTGGAAAAACAGAGGCCATGTAAGGGTGCAACTGGTCCGCAATGATGTTCAGATACCCTCTAGCATTCATGGTCTGCTCTACCACAACCACGGGTCCCAGAGACGCCCAAGAGAACGTCCCCCAAAGCATAATACCGCCACCACCGGCCTGTGTATGATCTACTGTACATTAAGGGAGCAACAGTTCGCCTGAAGACGGCGTATCCTGACACGGCCATCGGCGTGATGAATGACAAACCGTGATTCATCTGACCAGGCAACTCTCTCCCACTGATCCATGGACCAGTCGCGATGTTCCCGGGCCCAGCGCAGGCGCAGTTGGCGATGACGCTTGGTCAGCAAAGGCACACGAGTGGGACGTTTGCTGCGTAGCCATATCCAACAGTGTCCGCTGAACAGTGTGCTGCGATACTATTCTACTTGGCCCTGCATTGTATTGGGCTGTCAGCTGAGCCACTGTCTAGCTCCGGTTTTGCTTCACCATGCGAGACAGTCTCCGACGACCTTTTTCTTTGATAGCGTGTGAACGTCCAACACCATGTCGTCTACTGCTGGTTTCACCGTCATTCATCCACTTTGCATAAGTACTAACAACTGTAGGTCGCGAACAACCCACGAGTAGTGTAGTTTCGGAAATACTTGTTCCGAGCCTTCGAACCATTACAATCTGCCCTCTATCAAAGTCGCTTAGATCCGCAGCCTTTCCCATCACACACAGAAGTAAGTGAAAGAACGATTCTTCAGACTCTCCAGCAGCAGTTAAATACCACTTCCACCTGATCACGTGCCTTCCACGTCATCCAGGCAAATTCATTGCAAAATGTAGGGGTGGTCATAATGGTTTGGCTCTTGAGTGTAGTACTCAACAGTATGACCCAAATCGTCAAAATGACGGCAGCCGTCTTTCTAGCGTTAAATAAATCCTGTTGCAAGGTGCAGAAAAGTTCAGGCCATCTGAAAACACCACTTTTACTGGCATTTATGCAACTGTCAATAGTAGATAAATTTTCTCCAAATATTAACTCTGACGTTAGGGAATCCAACAGGGTTAGTACACAGCAGCCTTAAGTACGCTTGTAATATTATAGATGAGTTACTTTTAACAATTACTAACATTTTTTTATATTTTGAAGCCTTTTTGTAAAGTGTTCAACAGTATAATATCAATGATTCATATTAAGACAATGCTATAAATATAAAAGTTCTGTTTTTCCAAGGAGGAATGCATTTATTTTTCGCTTTTAAGCGTCGATAGTACATTTTGAATTTCATTTCAACATTTTTTTTAGCTAAGTACTCTTTTGCTTAGAGTATCTTAATTTTTTTTTAAATTTCCAGTGGCGATTACAAGACAATATGAGTATAAAATCAAGAACAAACAAACAAAAGAGAACTAAGATGTCCATGATCCCAAGTGTCTAAAGAAATAGGAAGCTTTAAATTGGTATGGTGTTAATGCTTTTTTAATAATAAATTTTGGTAATGATTTTACACTTTTAAAGTCATTCCTTGATGTCTCAGTTTTTATTAAAAAAATATTCAGCATATTCGGCGTAGTTCATTACTCCTGTTTTTCTCAGATTGGTACCCTAATTAGACACACACACTATATATATATATATATATATATATATATATATATATATATAGTATATATATATATATATATACATACATACATATATATATATATATATACATACATATGTATATATACATACATATGTATATATACATACATATATATATATATATATATATATATACATATACATATATATATATATATATATATATATATATATATATATATATATAATATATTATATATATATATATATATATATATATATATACAGTAACCACCGCTTATAGTGTTCAGTGGTTATAAGAATCAACCGTTTATAAGAATCAATATCGTGAAAACAAAAACAAATGTATTATTTCCATGTTAAAATTTTCGCTTTAAAGAATCAATCCACCGGTTTTAAGAATCAGTTTACAGTCTTTGCTTTCCATTAATTTTTTCGAAAAAGCCACTTAAACTCTCAAAAGGCACGAAGTTCTTTCTTTTTCTGATTTTTTAAGAAAGATTGATAAGATGAGATGGAATATAGCCATAAAATTCTTCCCTTTCTTTGTTAGACATAACAGATTAGTTTCCCCTTAAAAGCTTTAGTACAACACTGTCCTATTAACTTGACCCGGGAGCATCTTTACCCGCCCGGGTTCGATTTCACTTTTCTCCACTGACAAACAAAAATAGGGACTCTTTTTCCCCACCTCCCACATCCTGGTTGCTGCTTCCTGGACCCTGAAACACATAAATCCTCGGCGAAGTGTCCACTATCACTTAGGCAAACGTGACATTAGTAGATTCAGCACGTTATCAAACCATGATACGTAAGCTGGATGGCGAATGTTCGTCTGAGACTATTAGTATTGAAAGAGGTATAAACACTGTTTATACCTCCTGAAAACTTCATTACGTTAAACTACCATAGAAAACTTTTTCTTGCTCCCTTCCTGTAGTTGAAATGTTAAAACTGTTAAGCAGGTATGTTCTAACAAATATTGGATTTTTTCTTCTCTTACTATAATCATGTGTATCTACTTATATGTCTAAAAATTAAGTTGTATTTTTAAAATTATAAAAATTAATTTTAATAAAAGATAATTAACGTAAATTAAA
This sequence comes from Dolomedes plantarius, assembly GCA_907164885.2. Classification (NCBI taxonomy): domain Eukaryota; kingdom Metazoa; phylum Arthropoda; class Arachnida; order Araneae; family Dolomedidae; genus Dolomedes; species Dolomedes plantarius. The sequence goes on from OU015493.1 coordinate 202,752,844, forward strand.
GAGTATTTTATGGTAAATTTTCTAATATATGTATAAATAGGTGTGTGTGTGTGTGCTTGTCCAAAAACCTAAATTTCGGTTATAAGAATCAACCGCTTATAAGAATCAAAAACAGTAATAACAAACGTGATTCTTATAAGTGGAAATCACTGTATATATATATATATATATATATATATAAACAGTTATTGTTTAGCTTTTGCTAGCTCACCCTTTGGAGTCTTTCTGGAGCTGGTTGAAGTCCTGCATTGAATCATTTAAACTTGTTTAATTTTTAATAATATACAGACATTTCTAAAGCATAGTCTTATAAATTGCTGTGGTCCGAAGGGAATTGACTTTTCCATCAAGACTTTACTACATGTCTAAGAAACAAATAAATAAAAAAAAACCATTGAATAACATAATGTACACTCTCTAGAATAGCCCCAAAACATCCGTGGACTTTAATAAAAATAGAAATGTACGGTTTGAGATGTGATGAACAAACGAGATAACACTTCTGATGAACAGAAATGCTCAATATTCAGCATTATGTTCAAGATAAAAAGATTTAATTAAAATACATGAAATGTGAATACCAGTATATTTAGACTTACGTTGCTCTAATTAGGGTATTTTCTACCTTATTTTATCTCACAATCTTTATTTTTCTTCGCTTTGTTGTCGAATAACTATACCATAGTGTCAATAAAAATACAATTGATGGCAGTTACATAATGTTTGAATTAATATGAAAAATACAAAGAACTTACAAAAAGGGTTAACTTTATTTAAATAAATAAGAAAAATATACAGATGTATTGACAAAAGACGATTCACATTGGCGTTGAATCGAAAACACATAGATTCACATTAAACTTGTATTAAAAGAAAATATTTAAAATCATATAAACATTGATGCACACATATATTTACAAAACATTCTAGCATTTGAGTAATGCCTTTCACAACTTTTCATTCGGCTTTATATTCCTTTTTTATGGCTTTGAGCAATGTATTCTGAAGTTTAATTGTAGATGTAACTGGCATGGTTGCATGTGATGAAAATATTTCACAGAGCCTAGCAAAAACAACGTACTGGTTGCAGTCCTGCAGAAGGGAAAAAAACAGGGAAATATTGTTATTGACAATTCACACATATATACAACAAAAGTTTATATTTTCATGAATATTTTTACATAGAATATTGATTCATTCATATATTAAAAGGGAGAAAGGTTGATTTTTACAAACTTCAAATCATGTAAATATTTATTTACATGCAAATTTTTAAATCTTAAAGCATAAATAAATATTTGATAATGCGTTATATGAAGGCCATGTTTAAGGTTGTTGCATACTAACCCTATTGGATTCGCTCACCTCAATGTTATCCTATGGAGAAAATGGGTCCAAGGTTTGCCGACATTGATTGGAAGACTTTAACATAGGATTACATTCCTCGATAACGATCCTCCCGAAATCAAAATTTCAGATGTCCTGCGTCGCAAGTAATAATTTTGGCAGTGAGCCAAACCCAGTCAGTATCGCTTGGGTAAGCAGTAAACAGTCAAACAGAAAAGTACCAAAATCGTCAAAATTTTGACACACACACACATCCATATATATACACACACACACACACACACACACACACACACACACATATATATATATATATACACGTACATATACATAGATACATATATACATAACACATACATACATACATATATACATACAAAAGAGGCAAGTAACGATAAGTAATCCTACGTTAATAACCCCCGGTAGTTTCGCAAGAAGAGACTGGCTGAAATTTATTAATTTTTTTAAATTGTACTTCATAATAGAGAAGGAAATTTTACACCTTAAGGCATTTTTCGTTTTAAAAAAAATGCAAATAATATTTAGAAACTTAAATTATTCGGAAGGGAAATCTGGTCTAGTGTGTTTTAAACTTTCCTAAGTTCCTTTGGTAGCCGACATTTACAAAATGAATCCTGTTGCAAGGGGAAGAAAAGTTCAGGCTATCTGAAAATACCATTCTTATTGGATTATCAGCAGTTATGTAGCTGTAAAGTGTAGACAAATATTCTCTATAGGTTAACAATGAGGTGAGCAAATCCCATAGGGTTAGTACACAATAGCCGGGCTTGTGGCGGCCAAGTGGTACAGCGCGCTGGTTTTCGATGCTGAGGGTTCTCGGATCGAATCCTGGCGTCTCGCCATGAAAAATGCCTCCGTTCGTGTCGTCGCTTTATAGGGGGGAATGCTCTTCGCCTATATGGTGCCCCCACAATAAAATGGACAGTAAAATTGCGGCGTAGTGTAGGAGAATGTTTGTTGATAAGTGCCTCCGCATTGGGGGACAAAAAAAAAGTACACAGTAGCCTTAAGGCCGTCCGCACACGGAGCGACTCAAAGGAAACTCAACTGGTTAGCGACTGAAATTGCTAATCGGTTGCAAACTCGTTAGTGATGCGGCTCCGCACACGGGCCGACTCAAAAGTGATTGAAATCAATAGTTTGCGACCTGTCATGGAAGGAAGAACATCATTATTCCGGGCATTATTTTTAGTTAAATTATTATCAGAAATTAATTTATTTAAAAAAAATCGTCACAATAGATTGTCTTTAATCAATCGTTTAAAAATGGACTGTATATATGGGCGCACATATTCCATACAACAAAAAAACGTTAGAATTCCATTTCATCGCTAGGCAGAAGTCACGTGACTCGTGTACGCCATTTGGCAGCTTGCCAAAAGAGCGGCTGTAACATAGATTGTGTAATAACACGCACAACGCTAGAGAAACTGGCGACTGAAGTTGCTAGCGACTCGACACGTTGAGTTGCCTGCGATTGGTTACAAACGCGTTGCTGACGGGTTTGTAACCAGTTGCGCCGTGTGCGTGGCTCCATTCCATTTCATAAGTTACGACTCATCAGGGACTGGTTTGTGATTGGAGTTGGTTATCAGTTTCTTTTGAGTTGCTCCGTGTGCGGACGGCCTAAGACGAAGAGTTACAGTCTGTTTACAGTGAAACCTAGATATGCCAAAGAAACCGCAAAACACCTCCAGATGTTAAAACGCTGAGGCATTAATTTACAATAAATTAATAACATCTGAAAACGTTTGGGTATCATTAGCTTAAGGGATTCTAGATGATGACAATCTACTGGTCGTACTGATTAAAAGGTTTGATTTGAATTTGGGTAGTAGCTTTATTTTTAGTATTTAGAATTAACTTTATTAGACAGAAAATAGCTGTAAGAATTGTTAATTTTTCTTATATCAACAGACGGAAACTCCTTATATCTACAGATATCTTATATCAACAGATGATAAGAAAATTTCTAACGTGCTGAAATTTTTTTCCCAGTAATCGCTTGTAAAATGAATTTAATTTTTTAGGAAAAATATTTCCAATTTTTAACTAACGTTAGTTTCAATTCAAACTGTTATATTCATTTTATAATACAGTTGAACCCCGTTATAACGAACTTCAGGGAACCAAAGGTTTTGTTCGTTTTATACGGTGGTTCGCTATATCCGAACCGTTAAGAAAAATGCTAGAGTTCACAAAATGTATAACTCATTATTTGCAATGTGTATTCAATAATGATGTATTGAAAAATGATGAAATCTATTAAAAGTTATCATTAATGAATTAAATCGACTAAAATAGATTACATTAAACTGACACAATACTAATTAAATTAAGTACAATAGGAAAACGGCGGGACCAAAATTTTCGTTCGTTATATCCGTGAGTTTGCTATACACCGGGTTCGCTATCACATGGTTCGACTGTACTTTTAAATATAAAAAAGAGTAAAACTTATATTTTAAGATTTTAATACTTAATATTTGTTTTTAAATTCTTTGAAAATGAAATAATTTTATGAAGAGATATTATAGCCGAATGGAGAGGCTTTTTCTGCATGTTATGTATTTTATTCTAAAGGCAGTGTAAATGAACAGCAGTATGTATTTTTTTCTATTTGTCTTATTTGCAAGAAAGAACTTTTCTTTCGAAATACTAACGAAACTTATCAGAGCATTGTTGTAATCTTATATTTACTCTAAATGATTCTCTTGAGCATTTCGAAAGCTGAAATAAATTTTTATTAATCAATACTTTTAAGTTTTATTTATGAGCAATCTTTAAATCTATTGTTGCTAATGAAAATACACTGAAGTGCCACTGAATTAGGGATAGCAAAGTCTATGCAAATTGTGTAGCGCTGCGCATTAGGTATGCGCAAGTGAGAGCGCTGTGGTAACTGCATGGTAATGGAGAAGTTTACCAGCAAGACAACTGTACCTCTCACAAGTCCCGGTTGGCTACTGGCTGGTTGGCTGAGCATTCCTCTGACTTCTCTGTCATGAATTGGCCACCTAGAAGCCCAGACTTAAATCCTATTGAGCATCTTTGGGATGTTTTGGAACAAGGCGTGAAAGGCCATCACACAGCACCAAAGAACCTTACTGAATTATGGACAGCTTTAGCCAATATTTGGCAAGCCATTCCCGTGGAACGCTTCCAGAAACTTGTTGAATCTATGCCTCGTCGTGTGGCAGCCTTTATCAAGGCCAGAGGAGGCCCAACTCATTACTAGGTAGGTATCCCTAATTCAGTGGCACTTCAGTGTATATAGATCCCTTGTGTAGTATTTTTTATGCTCTGTTTTACAATTTTAATTTAAATTGAAACTCTTATTTATAACCAAATTGTGACGTAACACTGATAGAGATTCATATTTTCTCTTTCTCTTTTTTGACTAGTATAACGTAGTAGGATGTTAATTTTATGTATTATTTATTTATCAAAAGAGTTGGTCAAAAATAAAGCGAAGTAAGTAATAAAAAACGATTTAGACATAATTGGGCTTTTGTAAAATCTTTAAATTGTGGTTTCTGAAAACTGTTTTTTCTGCTTCATTGAAATAAGGAAGGCGTATTTTCATTCCAAGATGTTGTTGTTTCTAATGACCCCTGACCGGAAGTGTTCTAAACCCGATCCTTATAGGGTTACCTACCGGAAGCCCGAATCCTGAATTTGCAGCTTCAGTTGACAGCAGCTTCAGTTGAAAAAAAGCCTGATTTTGCAAAAATTTTACGTACTTCACTTTGCATTTGACTTGCGTGAATAATAACTGTCTTCTATAATTTATATGGGCCTCTCTATGTCTCTATATCGTATGTGTACTAACGCGTAAAAATATACATATTTACATTAATGCGAATTCAAATTTCTTATTGCTGTTCATTTTCCTAAAGGCGTATTAGTATATACTTATTTGAACTTGAAAGAGTAAGAAAATGAGAGTAATATCATAAGACGCGTTTTAAGCGTATTTATTTACGCATATTTACGAATTACATTTGTTTAAAATTGTTTCTCGTTCATTGATTTTGTGATTTCATTGATTATTATTTAATGCTATATAAATGATCCTAAAAAAATTCGAATTATTTAAATTTCGAATTTTTTTTGCTGTTCCTAATTTGTTTGGATCTGCCATTAACTGAAGCATATTTATCTAATTTATGTGGACATAGATAGTATAGTAATTGCTTTAACTGCTTCAAAGTTTGGTTTAACTGTTTAATATGTTTATGTATTTTACCTGAAAATAATTTTTTTCCTTATTTATTCACAACTATAACTTATTTACAAAGAGAGTTTGAGTTCCTTTTTCTAACGATCAATTACAGTAGAACACCGTTATAACGAACTTCAAGGAACCAAAGGATTTGTTCGCTATATCCGAACCGTTAAGAAAAATGCTAGAGTTCACAAAATGTATAACTCACTAGTTGCAATGTGTATTCAATAATGATGTGTTAAAAAATTATAAAATCTATTAAAAATGATCATTAATGATTTAAATCGACTAAAATCGATTACGTTAAACTGACATAATACTAATTAAATTACGTACAATAAGAAAACAGCGGGACTACAATTTTCGTACGTTATATCCTTGAGTTCGTTATATACCGGGTTCGCTATAGCGGAATTCGACTTTATACTTTATTTTTTATTATCAATAAAATCCCAAGGGAATTCCTTTCTTTATAAACGCCGGGCGATGGCCGCGGAGCTAGGGCGCTGGCATTTGGTCAAGAGCCTGTGGATTCGAGTCCCAATGTTGGCATGAATATTTGTAGACGTTCAGCATTGGCCTTAAAATCCCTTCAGGGACGGTGGTTCATTTTTGAACCACCTATTTTATTGATTTTATAACAGCTAAATCATTCGCTGAATTTATCTGTAAATTCCTGTAAACATTTAACACATTAATGTACTTAAGAAGCAACAGATGGCAGCACTCTACGGGTCTAAATTTTCAAAGAGGATAATTTTTTGTTTCAAGCCCGAAATTTGTAGTGTGAAGTTTTTTTTAGTTTTTTTAAGTTGTTAGTATCCAGATGCACGGAAGTTCTGGGATTTCATTTTACGATTGTTACTTATTTATTTTAAATAGAAAAGTTTAATTTATCTGCATAATTTCTTATCTTTTTTTAGTAATTTCAATGCTGGTGGTTCAAATATGGACCGCCGCGCATGTAGCGTTTGCTGTCACCAGGTGGCAGCACAGGTAAATTAGTATTTCCAGCAAAAATTCTTAGAAAACCATATTACTGAACTAAAAATTATGCGCTAAATTCATATATTTTATGAAAACATTTGCCCACCGACCGAGAATATGTGAAAACACTGAATGACTTCAGACTCTGTCTAGTCGAAAGCCTAATAGCAATGGGTTCTTATACCCGGAAAAGGGAAAAACAACAGAACCCTGTGAAAATTAAAAAAACACAAAAGTTTCATAACTGAGGATAAAAAATCAAACGTAAATGAATATTTTCAAGAAAAATCTTCTCGAAGGCGTTGTGCAAGGTGTAGCACTAAAAAAGACCCTCAACGGCCAGGTTGGATGCGCAAGGAATGCAAAGTCCCATTATGCCTTCGAAAGGAAGGAATTACTTGTTTCGAAAAATTTCATACATAATTTTTTTGGTAAATATCTTTTAATTTAATTTTCCTATTAAATTATTTTTTGTTATGTTAATCATTGAATGTTATGATAATTTGAAACATATTTATATATTTTTTACCTATAAAAATTTCATGTGTGGTGTTTTATACTTTTTGCTTTCATTATATACTTTCATTTGTATACTTTTTACTTTCATTATATACTTTCATTTATATACTTTTTATTTCATTATATACTTTCATTTATATACTTTTTATTTTCATTATATACTTTCATTCACATACGTCTTACTTTCATTATATACATACATTTATATACTTTTTCCTTTATTTATTTATTTTTTTAGACAGATAATTATTTTGATAAATACTGTGTATAAATATAAATAAATGAATGCATATATGTATGTATATATTGCAAACTGATTAGTCTTATTGTAAATGATTTGTCAGAACGCCTGTTCTGACTGGCTAGACCAGTCAGAACACACGTTCTAATATAGAGTGCTCTAGGTGCGCGGTGGTTCAAAAATTGATCCCCCCCCACACTGCCTAAACTAAAGCTACAATTTTTTTAATTTTTACAGAATATGTTCCTAATAGTAATATTTCTTCAAATATAATGTTTTGTCCTCCCCCAAAAATTTTTTTCATATAGTGAACCTGAAGGGGTTAAGCTGCTGTGTACTAACATTATTGGAATCGCTTACCTCCATGTTCACCTATGGAGAAAATGTGTCTACTGTTGACAGCTACATAAATGCTGATCATCCAGTAAAAATGGTATTTTTAGATAGCCTGAACTTTACTTGAGATGGCTTAGCCATGTTTGGAGAAGCTCGGAAGGTAGTCCCAATAAGATCTTGACATTTAAAAAGCTTGAGGGATCCCGAGCTAGAGGTTGACCACCGACTAGATGGTTAAATGACGTTGAAAAAGAGAAAGATTTTGAAGGTTAAAAATTGGAAAGGAGTGATCACAGATAGAAGACGCTGGAGGCAGCGCGTGGTTGAGGCAGCCAGGGCCTGTAAGGGGCTGTTGTGCTGGTGAAGAAGAAGAGGAACTTTACTGCACCTTGCAACAGGTTTCATTTTATAAATTGCGTCCCTCAAGGGAATTTATGAGCGTTTAAAACACATTATACTAGATTTTTCACTCGAATAATTTAAATTTTAAAATATTATTTGCATTGTTTTGACAAAAAAAATGCCCCAAGGTGTAAAATTTCTTTCTCTATTACGGAGTACAATTAAAATAAAAAGACTTTCAGTCGAAGTCAACAATCCTCGGACACATTTTATACATAGCTTAACCTTTAGCTTACGGGGCCCATTTTGCCGATTCCCTCTTTAGAACGGGAAATTTCATACCCCCTTTGTAAGAACGGTCATTAAGTGGGTTATATATATATATATATATATATGAATGTATGTATATATATGTATGTATGTATATATATATATATATATATATATGTATGTATGTATGTATATATATATGTATGTATGTATATATATATATATATATATATATATATATATATATATATATATATATATATATATACATATATATATATAAATATATGTATATATATATATATATATATATATATATATATATATATATATATATATATATATATATATATATATATATATGTATGTATATATATAATATATGTATATATATATATATATATATATATATATATATATATATATATATATATATATATGTATATATATATATATATATATATATGTATGTATATATATATATATGTATATATATATTTATATATATATATATATATATATATATATATATATATATATATATATATATATATATATTCATTCTTTGGTCCGTAATCTTGGGATACATGCTATCCCACCCCGTAAGGAAAAGGTTAACATCGAGTTGAGTAAATCCAAAGGGGTTAGTACACAACAGCCTTGAACTTAAAGTCCCTGTCTAATTAGACCTAGTGTAGCAAAAACTGACTGAAGCGATCCCAACGAACTAACCTTTATCTATTGCTCTTGATAAACTTCAATAAGAAAACAAAATAAGGCATAAAGGAATAAAAAATATTATGCAGGGTATTTCGCAAAGCCGAATACATATTCACCCTAAATTTATAAGATCAAAGAATCCTACCATACTTTCAATTAAGGGCTAAATACCCTACCCCAAGTATATACTTACTATTTGTGCTCCACTTTTTCAGCTTCTATATGGACATCGGCTGGGTTTTTGCTTTCCGTTCCCGGTTCATTTGTCTTAATGGCAGCTCTGAACCCATCTTTATCAGCCACGTATTCCACACTTCTGTACAATCCATGTTCATCCATAAATCCGTAGCTTCCTTTCACATTTCCGTGGCCGTCACTAGTTTCGAATTTGTGCTGCTTGTTTCCGTGATCATCTTTCAATGAGTAGCCGTATTCATACGGTTGAGGATTTGATAGCTATGGATATATAAATAAAAGTTGAATTATGGGGGGGGGGGAAATATGGAAATTAGAACCCATTTCCTGGGTATAAAACTTTAGATTTAAATGCACTTTAGATTTAGACCAAAGACATAAATATATATTATTTAGTTTTTAGGAAAAAATCATTTTTCTTCCTATTCTGCTTCCATCTCCAAAAATTATTTTATACTGAAATAACAATTTTTTTAGATTATATTTATGAGGTGATTTAACAGATAAATATAATGCCAAAAACTCTTTTAACACGTAGTATTATACACGTAGTATATTTAACACGTACTTTAAGTATAGATTAGTCTTTAAAAAGACTGTTTTTTTATCATAAAACTTCGAAATTTGATAGAAAAAGAACACGCCAAACGCTAATAACTAACCACAACAAACTGATATCAGTAACAGTTAAACACACAATCATGATTTCGCTTTCTAGCTTCATTTTTAAACCATAGAGTCAAAGCAGGAGGCAATGCATCTTGAGCTGTGAGAAAAAATGTAAACATTGGAGTGGGTGGGGCATTTAAAGGGAAAATCGAAGACAGATGTTTTTTAAGACAGCTGGAGCAGACGTTGTAAAAGGCAAATGACTCTGAAATTTTGACAGAATGTACTTGAACGTATAAAGTTGGTTTTTATATAAAAAATCTCAAAATCGGTATTTTCGTCAAATTTCGACATTTCAGAGGCGCCGAGTCCCCTTAATAAGTTTTGCAACCATTCCCTATAATTTACTTGATACGGCAACCATTCCTTATTATTAGGGATACGTAATTTTCGTATTTACGAAATAGATGCGAATAAATGCAAAATTTGACGATACGAGCGAATAAATGCAAAAATTATTTTTTTACTACTTTTTGGCGAAAACTCGACGATAACGGCTTTTAAAGCGAAACTAGATAATAATAGTAATAATTTATTAACGTAATTGCTTAACTAAGACCACCCGTGGTCTTTAACTGAGAAATCTCACTCTCTTTCGGATTTGCTCCGATTTTCACCCGGACAGCTTGTCCGCACCGTAGTCGAACCTACAAATCTAACTGTAAATATTAACCATCAAGTTTTGTGGAACTATTTAGTAGATTTAAGAACGTCTCTTGAACGCCAAAGAGTATATCAGCTACTTACAGTAGTCAACCAAGAGACTCCTGTTGATGTTATACAGATTTAATTTCAACGAAATGCTGCTATCTTAACTTTACATAGGCAGCTATAAAAAGCCTATAGTTCCGTTAACAGAGTATATGCTGATATATTTTAGTATGTACAACATAGTAATTAATGACAGAAGGAAAAGACTTAAAAAACAGAATGTGGAGACTACTACAATGTTAGCTTTTAACTAAGAATTTTTATACTTACTTATTTAAGTATGTAAAATTGTAATTTTTTTTTTTATAAATGCAAAATTTTAAAATTTATACATTTTTTGCGAATAAATGCGAAATTTTACCTATTGTATTTTTTGTTGCGAAATTTTGATTTTTTTTGTGAAATTTAGGTATCCCTAGTTATTATACATTTGGTTCATTCATCAAACATTTCTATTGCAGTAATAAACAAGCTCTCAGTTCTTCGACATGGAGTTTTAATTTGATATCTGAAAATATATAAAACTTTTTTGGAAAACTTTTGAAATTATATTCCACAAGGTATAAAATATATATCCTTTACAAAATTAAATTTTAATTCTAATGTTTTTCAATTTAAAAATTAAAAAAAACATATTCTCATGTTGTTAAATTTATGTATTCATTCATTAATAATAAATTATTCAGCCATAGCCTAAGCTTTTAAGTACCTTAAGTGTTTCAGTTAGGTAGTTTTTGCAATGTCCACTACGTTTACTCTAATGTATTGCTATATAGTAGATTGTTTTCAAAATTTTTCATATCAAAGCCGTGGTTTTCTGCACGACTAAAGTCATACACAAATATTAACTCACGTCATCATATTTGGAATCCTGTATGGAATCATGGTCCGAGTCTGAGAAACTGTCTATATGTTGATTTTGATATGCGTCTGCAATTTTATATCCTCCCCCTGCCTGGCCATAGATTGTGGCCTTTTGATAAGGAGAACTGGGGTCCTCTTCTGTAATTTTATTGTTGCCATAGCCATGCTGGTAACTGGGTACGTAATCATGGATATCATATTTCTTTGGCGCTGGCTTCGGACCGTAAACGGAGGAATCGGGTGAAACTTCCTCTCTTTTCATAGGTCGCCTTGAGATATCTGTTATCATAAGAAAATTTATATCAAAAATTAAAATGTAACACGTGAATGTATATTTATATCAACGAAAATACTATACACTAATAACTATTTAAGATTCTAATAAAATGGGATCAAATAAAATACATTTAAAGGATTTATAACATTCCAATAACAGTTCAAATATTTCGAGTTTTAACCTTTAGCTGAAGGATGAGGATTTTTCCGATTCCCTCTTTAGAACGGGAAATTTCATACCCCTTTATAAGAACAGCCATTAAGGGGTTTTATATATATATATATATATATATATATATATATATATATATATATATATATATATATATATATATATTCCTTCTTGGGCTCGTATTTTTGTATATATATGTATATACAGTGAAATCTCGATCTATCGTTTTTCAAGGGACCGATTGAAATGAACGATAAATCGGGGAAAACGATAGATGCGGAAACATAACAAAGCAATATGATCTTTGGGACTGGATAAAATGAACGACACATACGGAAAAACGATGGATCCGAAAACTATCGATCGAGATTCCACTGTATATATATATATATATATATATATATATATTTATGTGTAAGATATCCATTACATCTCGTTCTTAAAATATAACCTGAAAAGGAAAACTAGCTCATATTTACATGTCTGGAGCTCTAGACTCAGCCTGAAAATAATAAAATTTTGAAGCAGTCGGGTCGAATCGTTTTATTACAGCCATAAAAAGTACGTCCATCCATGTCAGATGCTCGGAAGCGAAGATACCACCTTTCAACCTTAAGCGCGAGAAGCGAGGTACATGTGGCTGTTATTTTTGAAGGGTCAGCAAATTCTGGGGCTGGCGATGTGAACCCACGCCTTTCCCCAGAAGTATACACGTGTAGAAATGCAACTATGGGATTTTATGGGAAGTTCTGTTGCTATGGGTTTTAAAGCGATAAATTGAGATTACTGCGGATTGGATTTAGGAAAGGGAATTTAAATGCTAAAATGGAGGGCCTAATATTTAATTTATTACATATATATATATATATATATATATATATATATATATATATATATATATATATATATATATAGATATATATAGTGGAATCTCGATCCATCGTTTTCGGATCCATCGTTTTTCCGTATGTGTCGTTCATTTTATCCAGTCCCAATGATCCTATTGCTTTGTTATGTTTCCGCATCTATCGTTCATTTCAATCGGTCCTTTGAAAAACGATAGATCGAGATTCCACTGTATATATATATATATATATATACATATATATATATATATATATATATATATATATATATATATATATATATATATATATATATATATATATATATATATATATATATATATATATATATATATATATATATATATATATATATATATATATATATATATATATATATATATATTCATTCTTAGACCTGTATTCTTGAGATATATGCTATCCCAACCCGTAAGGAAATGGTTAATAGAAAAGAATGACACACTTAAAAACAGCTGAGGTAAGTACCTTAATAACGCAAAATAATGTATTAAAAAATATATACTAAAACATGTAAGACGTTCAAAATAATGAAGAGAAAAAATGCTTCAAACATTTTTTTAAAATAGGAAATAATTGAAAATCTTCTTGGTTATGACATTTCTGAATCTATTATAATACGAGGAAAATGTTGTATGCTAGGTTGTTACGTACCATTCAGTTAATTGTGTTTACAAAGAAGCTATCTATTCGTTTCAAGTAGAATACAAATTAGAGTTAGCTTTCTGTGGCCTGGAAACATATTAGCATGTCAGTGGAGATAACACTTACAAGCTGTAAAAAAATGTTACAAACGTTTTAATTGATACTTTTTCAACATTAGTTATTTTTAGGAGATATTTAAAAGGAAACCAATAACTTCCTTTAAAGACTATTTGTTTGAGTTATCCTCGATATTTTCAGTTGTAGGTAGATGCATTCGTAACACCCATGCATGACAAAGCTAGTGTTTTCAGAAGTAAAAGTATGGATATTGCGATTGCATATAAAGATAAAAACATTACATTTCCGATGAAAACACTTCATGGAATTCATCAAAGCATTATTTCCCAGCTGCGTTCAGGTATTCAAATCCTTTCGGCTCTGTTTCATTTTAAGTTTTTGTTTCACTGGTATTATAAAACTATTATATTAATTATTGATAGACAGAATTCCTGTTATATATAGAACATCTGCACAAGTTCTGTGTTGAAATATGATCTGTCCAAAATCTTCAGCAATCTTAATTCGGTTGGCTCATAAGAGAGACAGGAATAAACAGGGGTGTGTAGGATGAAACACTTGATTTTAATAAGCTTACTCATGCAAATATTTCGGAAGGGATTTCTTAATATACGATATGATATGATATTGTATTCTTCATTTCAAATTGTCTTAACTCTTCACTTATTGTCAAATTTGGTATTTGTATCCATGACATTATAATAATGATTGAATAAACGGAATTAAACAAAATTAACATGGGTTTCCTTTAAAGGTAATAATAAATTTATGCGCTGGGAAGAAAAGGGTGAAATTTTACGGTACAAATTATTTTAATACGCTTATACAACAAAATTTCTTGAATTTGAAAATTAATAAAGAATTTTGAAAAATTTTGTTTTACAATTAAAGTAAAAAAAACTTTTAAAATATTCATTATTTTGTTCAATTTTTCAAAATTGAACTCCAAGATCATTCTTTAATTTTTTCATCAGTCTTATTTTCACATTATATTACTTTGGTCTAGAAAAAACGAAATATGAAAAAAAAGCGATCGATGATTGATAATGTCAACCAGAATAATTTTACAAGTTTCGAGGTAAACTTTCCTTTAGTTTCTCTATAAAACTTGTATAGTTTTCCTTTAGTTTCTCTATATACTTGTAAATGAAATGCTAGAAAATAATGCATTAACTAGGAAACGTTCACCTTCCTTTAATACTGTGTTTTAAAAGAGTCTAGACAGATACCAGATCTGAATAGGTTCTCCCTGAGAAGTTAACAGCATGCCAACTTTGCATTCCATCTGTAAACTGTATCATAAATACTTACGATAAATATTGCTGAAGCGTACGTGTATGAGTTTAATTACTTTTATAATGTATCTAACGCCAAAGCCAATATTTTAAGGATTCTCGTCGTTGCATTCTAATCGTCTTAATCTTTAAATGACAGGCAAAATGAATGAAACATTTGTAAAATAAGGGTTAACGCTCCAATTACTGTGAAAATCTTGAGAAGCTTTGAGTGATGTATAGTCTGAAACACGCTGATTCCTTCATCATTCTCTTTTAATTGTTCTCTAATGCATCTAAAATTACAGCCTGTAGGATGATGACCTAAGCAGGTAACTGCTTTCGCAGTGACTGGCTTTGATTCTTCCAAGATAACTCTTCATTTTGAATGATAGTTGATTGACTCCGTTAAACGCCATAGTGATGGGCGATATGAATTTTAGCAATTTGTAACCAATAAATAAATGCACTTAGCTTTCACTTTTGATTTCTAAATAGAACGTGAATGATTTAGCTTCAGAGTTTCATGTTTTTGGAGATTTAAAATAGAAAAACTCTATTTGCCGTATTCGAAGAAATAGATAATAAACAGTTACCAATTGTTTATTATTCAATATCACATTATGTATTTTTTTTTTGCTCAGTCAAGTGTCTTACAGATTACTCCTTTTTATGATAAAATCTTTGAATTAATGGAAAAATTAAAAAATTATGTGTTTTCTTCCATAATTTAAGCAACAATTTACTTAAGGATATTTACTTGGTTCCAAAGTATTCAAGTTAAAGTGCTAGACAAAAAGGGAAGGAATTAATACATATATTTTTTTAATTACAAAAAATATTTACAACTGATCATCAAATTTTCAGAAAAGAAAGTAAAATTTTTCGTGTAGAATTTATATATTTAATTTTGTAAACAGAAAAGGCTTTGCTTCTGTTCCGAATATAATAATATTCGGAATAATATTATATAAACTTTCAGAAAAAACTTTCAGAAGTTTATATAATATTATTAACTTCTGAAATAAACTTTCAGAAAAAATTTCTCCAAAAGAAAGAATTGAGTGATTTAAGAACACATCCTATTACTAACAGAAATGGTGAAATTTTTTAAGTGAATAATATATTAGTGGACTGAGTAAAAAGCATATTCTCGTATTCAACTTTCCTTGTGATGAATGTTTTTAAAAATTATGATTTCGAAAGAACTTTAGTTTTCGCGAGTGCTTGCTAAATAATTTAATCCTTAAACTAGAGCAACAGGTTTTCTGTCTCAAAGCAAGTTGAATGAATTATTATTTTTCAAATTTTACTGTAGTGTTTTCAATATATTATTTTAATCATGTAATGAATTTTGCAGAAATTCATAAGTAACTTCATTAAATTACCATTTTCATCGCTTTGCGGATACGAATAAAACTTCCTTCGTGAAAATGACAATGATAATACGATATGTGAATGCTTAAATATATTTTTAAGTTTCTTTTTTTCTATATAAAATTAGAAGGAAAAACTAGTCGTTCATGTTGAGTTTTCCTTTTTATCAACTAAAAAGTCAATAAAAAGGAGCCTATCTTATCCTTCAAAAAAGTGTCTCCAGATGAGACTCACTAACCAGTAAAATAAAACCTCAACATCAATAAAAGGATAATTAATTTGGAATTAATTTTGCTTTATTTTAAAAAGCGTCTCCAGATATGAGAATAACTAAACAATAAAATAAAACCTCAACATCAATAAAAGGATAATTAATTTGGAATTAATTTTGCTGTATTTTAATGAAAACGGAAATTATCCTTTAGTCCATTTTCCAAAAACCCTGTATAATCGGAATGACAGCTTGAGTTCTCTTTTCATTGCATGTACACATAACTATTGGTAAATTGAGTAACTAATAAATAAATCCAGCTTGTTTCGTAATCGTCATTAACAAACAATTAATTCCGTGTTTTACTGAAATGCTGTTGCATTCTTCTCAACCGGTGCACCAAATGACAGATAAGTCATATCACGCTTAATGGGTCATAAAGTAAATGTCCTAATTAACTGAACTTCCTGAGCGCTTTGATTTCAACTCGGAGTACGCAAGGTACCTTTAAGAAGACAAAATAAAAACGAAGGAATGATTTATTCAAGTGGGATGTTTCATATATCACGATGTCTGTAAATTAATTACACTGCCTCCTACCCATGAAATAATTTTAAGTTTCTTAGGTAGAGCGAATTCTATCTCAGTAGGAAATATAATAGGCACTGAGACTCAAACGATTAAATGTAAATCAATGGTGAACTAATAATATTAAGTATCACTTCATGCACTGATTTGACCTCGATCTAAATGTTTTACCCAGAGGGAATTACAAAATGACAAGGTTTGTAACTGAAGCTGGTAATAATATATTTATAAAATCATGGTAAGAAATCGTGCTCCAGAAGGGACCTCATTACCTGGTTTTAAAGCTGACCAGCATCTACAAGGCTTTGTTCTTATGTAGTACTTATTACCCTAGGATATTAATTTAGATCTGAAAATTGTATTCTTTTTACCCCTATTTGCATTAAATGACATCTCAGATATCAGTGACGGACAATCATTCTAGAACATATTTGCATGTGGAATCATACATAAAGAAAATCCCGAGGCTTGTTATATCCTACAGAGAAGTTTACTATGATCAACATATTGGCGGTTAATATCTGCATAACCAGTTAGTGTACTTCAAAGAAATCAAGTATTTAATGATAAATGTCTGAGCGCATGCGCTAGGCGGCGCCTGATATCACGCAAACAAAAAGTCGTTAGTTGTAACCTAGACGTTGCCTCGTGTGGATATGATTCCACGAGCGGGAAATTTCCCCATTCACCTTGTTTAAAATAATTTAAGAAATTAAAGCGTTGTTAATTGGTAACAACTGTTCCGTCTTCAATGTTTATGGTCTACACACAACTCAGTAGTCTACCGTAGAAGATAATAAATACTTTGTTTATAAGGTTGTAAAACAAACATTTTGGCTTCAACAACGTGCAAATGTTGTTGAAGCCAAAATATGTCATTTTGTAGACAACTATGCCAATTAAACAGACAAACACATCATATTGTTTTATAAAGCAACTAAAGGAAAGGTTGAGTGTTCAGACTTATATTTTTAAACCATCAAAAATTTTCTGTAACAATATGTTTCAAAACTAATTCATTCTTATTTTTAGTTTAATGCTTCATATGTGATATTATTGTGTTATATCATGAATAGAATAATTGAAATACCGAATAAAATCAAAATCTATGAGTTACAACTCAGGATCAAAAAGGTTTTTTTTCTTACTTTTTAAAGATATAATTTTAAGAAATATTATTACCAATATAAATATTAACAATATAAATATTTATATTGGTAAAATATAAATATTAACAATATAAGGTAAATTAATGTTAATATTTATATTGGTAATAAGAAATATTATTACCAATATAAATATTACCAATATAAATATTAACAATATAAATATTTATATTGGTAAATTATAAATAGTAACAAT
Source organism: Dolomedes plantarius (assembly GCA_907164885.2). Classification (NCBI taxonomy): domain Eukaryota; kingdom Metazoa; phylum Arthropoda; class Arachnida; order Araneae; family Dolomedidae; genus Dolomedes; species Dolomedes plantarius. Next base: position 202,771,161 of record OU015493.1, read on the forward strand.
ATTTTTCAAAACTAATTCATTCTTATTTTTAGTTTAATGCTTCATATGTGATATTATTGTGTTATATCATAAATAGAATAATTAAAATACCGAATAAAATCAGAATCTATGAGTTACAACTCAGTATCAAAAAGGTTTTTTTTCTTGCTTTTAAAAGATATAATTTTAAGAAATATTATTACCAGGGCTTCCAGCAGATGTATCTATGCTGTCATCCGAGTTCACACCTGTTTTGCTAAGAGCTTTACGAGGACTGTAGGAAGCAAAGCCTCTGTATCCCCCATCGTCACCATATAATGGAGCGGCGTAGACAAGGTACACCAACGAACTTAGAAACAGCAACGCCTGAAAAATTTAAAGAATGGAATAAGAGTGAAAAAAAAATAATGCCGTATAATTTACTCATTCTGACTTTACAACTCAAGATCAAATGATTATGATTGGTTTATTTTCGTGTTTTGTTCTTAAATAGTTTTATTCTTCATGGAAGTTTGAAACCCCTACAGGATGACTACTCCATAAGATTTTAACTAATTTCTTTGGTCGATTGAAATTAGAAGACTGTCGTTATCAGTCAACAGAATCGTTCGTTATCAGTCTGAAAAATGAAATATTTTTGTAAAATCTTTTGCATGATTACGTTTTTGAGATAACGGAGGAAGATCCCTTGCAAATGACAATGTCGTGAAAACCGTCGAAACTCCGATGGCACATTTTGTTTTAGTGCTGTGCTGGTGGAATTAATAACACGATTACATAGAGAGGATCCAGGCACGACCGGATATTTTAAACAATGTCTCCCACCTCCATTATTCGTTTCTTTTAACGTGTGCCAGGTTTAATTTTCGATGCACTTTAGGAAAACTATCCCAGACTAATTTACTACTATAAGCACCAGTGTACGGCCTCGCGAACTTTCGTAGATGCCATTGCTGATCGAGAAATACATGATTTCTAAGACTCTAGATTTTAATTATAGTTCATTTCATAGAGACAAAATTACGAACGTAAAATTGCCTTAACAGCTGCCTTATTATATATATATATATATATATATATATATATATCTGTATATATATATATATATATATATATATATATATATATATATATATATCTGTATATATATATATATATATATATCTGTATATATATATATATATATATATATATATATATATATATATATATATATATATATACATATATACACACACATGCATACATACATACATACATACATACATATATATATATATATATATATTTATACACTGAAGTGCCACTGAATTAGGGATACCTACCTAGTAACGAGTTGAGCATCCTCTGGCCTTGATAACGGCTGCCACACGACGAGGCATATATTCAACAAGTTTCTGGAAACGTTCCACGGGAATGGCTTGCCAAATATTGGCTAAAGCTGTCCATAATTCAGTAAGGTTCTTTGCTGCTGTGTGATGGCCTTTCACGCCTTGTTCCAAAACATCCCAAAGATACTCAATAGGATTTAAGTCTGGGCTTCTAGGTGGCCAATTCATGACAGAGAAGTCAGAGGAATGCTCATCCAACCAGCCAGTATCCAACCGGGACTTGTGAGAGGTACAGTTGTCTTGCTGGAAAACTCCATTACCGTGCGGATAACAGAACAGCATAAACGGATGGAGGTGATCACCCAGCAACTCTACGTACCGAATTGCATTGAGGGAGGTTGGTACACGCACCAAAGATCCCAAACTGTGGCACGAAAAAACACCCCAGACCATGATTGAGCCACCATGCCCTTGTACAGTTCCAGCCAGGCATGCAGGATCGATGGCTCCATGAGCCTGACGCTATATTCTCAGACTCCCGTAGGCGTTAAGTAGTCGGAATCGAGACTCATCACTCCATGCTACTCGTTTCCAGTCCTCTACACTCCAGTCTCTGTGCTCTCTTGCCCAGGCAAGACGTGCAGCCCGATGGCGAGTATAGAGCAATGGTACTCTCGTAGGTCGACGGCTCCCGAAACCCATACGGTGAAGCGATCGTTGCACAGTCCCTTTACTGACTGTACGACTGGCACCGTCATTAAACTGGGTGGTAATTTGAGCTAATGTTTGGCTTCGCTGGCTACGTACAATACGCCTGAGCCGTCTCTAACTACGCACTGTCAAGGCTAATTGTCCTTTGCAGTTTGCCCGGTCGCTAGTTTTTTTTCCACCATCCATGTATTCTTGGTATACTCTTGACACTGTCGACCTTGAAAATCCTAGCTGTCTGACGATTTCGGAAATTGAATGGCCCATGCGTCGCGCACCTACGATTTGTCCGTGATCGAAGGCGTCTAAATAAGGCAGTTTACCCATACTGGCAATTCCAACAACTAATTCAGAACAACCACAGTACGCGCTATATATGCAGTTACCACAGCGCCCTCACTTGCGCATACATGATGCGCAGCGCTACAGAATTTGCTTAGGCTTCGCTATCCCTAATTCAGTGGCACTTCAGTGTATATATATATATATATATATATATATATATATATATATATATATATATATATATATATATATATATATATATATATATATATATATATATATATATATATCCAAATCCTTCTGTAGAAGTTTTTGATATAGATACTTATTAGTCATGAAATGACCTAAACGATCGCTAATTCGCAAGCTATAAAACAATTACTAATAGTGCATGGTTTCATACCAGTTAATTTACATTCCTATAGCATCCATATCTTCACTGCTGTAATATAACAGTCAGTTAAGAAACGGTGTTGACTGCAAAGCTTGGTTGAATGTTTGTTTTTTATTTGAATAACATGATGATCGTGCTATGTTATAAAGATGATGCCAACCACTACCAATAGAGATCAAGTATTAGTTAATTATTTTAATGACAGAAAAATGCTAAGTACACTCTTTAGAGATGAATCTATAAGAAGTTACAAAGAAAAAACAACAAAGAAAAAAATACTTGGAAGGTATTCATTCCGCAGTAATTTATTGTATACAATTATTTATTCAAACATATAAATTATTCACCCCATATGTTGATTCATACAAAGTTTAATTTAAACTCTCAGCTTTGCTGTAGTTACAGTAACCTGGTATGTACTAAAAGCTGTGAATGACCTTGGAATTACCTGCGTTGAATATCAGAAACGGTTGTTTCAGTGTTACTTTCTATCTCCTTCAAATTTTCCTTTTACTCTCTGTAAGCGTGAACAGATGCTTGTTCAACTAGGCGTAGCTAAATCAGCGACTTTATTATTTTGTTTTTGCTTTGATGTAAATTCATCGATATCATTTCTGCTGTCTAATTTCACGGTTGATCGAAAGCGAAAGTGAGGAAGTTCGCTTTAGATACATACAGTGATATCTGAAATGTATCCCCGAATTATTCAACAAGAAATAAAAAATTCATTCCAGGGTGAAGGAAAGTGCTTGAATATTTTGATATTTGAATGCTATTGACATTTTCACAGTTTTTTTGTTGATAAACAATTAATTCTACGGTTTAAATTGGTGTAATAATCGTTGGTGAACACTCGGTTGATCAATGTTATTTTTTATTCGATACAATATTTTTGAATCGAATTGCATTATAAGATTTTTATAAAAGTACTTTTCGCTGAAATTTTTAAACATTTTTATTTGTAATTTTATTGCTAACGTTATGAAACAATACAGTAGAGTTTTGCAGTAAGAAAATGAGATGTTTTATGAACGAAAATAAAATCAGCTTTTGAAGCAATATCGGGAACAGTCGTGGATCTCATTTTGTAGTTACTGAAGTACTTTTTCCGAAGTAAAGCAGAGGGAAGATTAGCCAAGACAAATAATCACAGTGTTTCAAGGCTAGAAGAATGCTTATTATCTGGGTATATTAGTGATTTTGTTCTTCTTAGGTGTAAGGCAGTTTTTCTTTGGCTTTATCTTTAAAATATAATTAAATATGGTTTCCTACTTTGCTTAACAATGTAGTTCGAATTTTCTTTTTGGGCCGAGGTACAATGTGCTTCATTAATTGTCGGTTTCACTACTTACATAATGCAAATACAACGTCCATAACATATGGTGTCTCTCGGATGGTTTTGATACGTTTTTGTGATAAAATCTACCCTATCCTGTCACAATTTAAATTTTCCTTTAATATATGTGATTCAATTGCTTTTAACGAATTTTGGAAAATGACAAACGGTAAAATACATTGATTAATTCATTTAGAAAATTGAATATTTTTTATAATTTAAAGACTTAATTCTTAAACCGAAATTAAAATAATCTAAATAATAAAGAAGACCAAAATATTGTCATCAAGCTATCTGAGAAGACAGACTGCACAAATTTTATTTTTTAAAGAGTATTTTTATGTACGTTCAGTGATTAAATTAATTTAATTGCCCGAAATTTGATAGTATAAAGGCTTTAGCTAATTTTTGCTTGTTTATACAATATTTTAAAATATTTTCAATGAGAAAAGACATCATTTGGAAGAAATACAATTACATAAACCAAAATAACCATTTTGTTATAAAGTTAAAAACATTAGAATTTCTCTGACCGTCACCTAGATCTTATTTTAAAACAATCCTGGCTTTTTTTCTCAGGAGAGGAAAATGCTATTGAAAAAGAATTCAATCGGCATCTTGTGTATCAATTAGGCTATTAGTTCACGCAGAAGGAAATCTGAAACGTCTTCAACTGTTTTTCCAGACTTCCGTTGAAGTTAAAACTTTAGATACGGGAAAATTTCAAATGAGTTATTTAACAAATTTTAACCAATTATTTATGTTAAAAAGAAAAATATCTATAGAACATACATGAAATAAAATTAGAGATAGGTCAAAGTCTATTTTTATTGAGCAGGCCACTATCTTACAATCTCTAAGAATTAGGTCTCACCTTCTATATGCTTTAACTAGCTGAAAATCCGCACTTCGCTACGGAGTACATTCAAATTAAATACAACGGTCAATGTATGCAATTAATGCCAATATATATATATATATATATATATATATATATATATATATATATTTATAATAAATGCGACGATCAATATATACAATTGATGTAGAAGAAAAATATTAAAAAAAAATCGTAAGGGATATTTTTATAGACAAAATAATGTCCAATCGTCTGCCGCATTAGCAAGAAAAAAAATATTTTTCATCTATTTAGTTGTTATGCACGTGACGATAAATTTATTTAAAGTACCAGAAAAAGAAATCACGTGATCAGCATTTAATAAATTAAATTCTAAAAAATAATCTTTAAAAATTCACCAAAAATCAGAAAATAGAGGTAAAGATTCGAAAAAGATTTCATTTTAAAGGAATTTTTATGATCTTTCTTGTGATATAAATTTTATACCCCTCAAATTATTATTTTAAATGCAAACTTAAAAAAAGTCCTTAAACAGCTTAAATATTTAATTTAAAAAAATCTAAGAAGAATTTTTCAAAAATCTCTCTTAGTGCACCCCTACACTATAAGAAGAATTGCCATGCAAAATTTCAGCCCTTTAGGTCCAGCGGTTTGGTCTGTGCGTTATATGTCAGTCAGTGAGTCAGTTACGGAACTGTTTTATATATATAGATTATCAATGATAGAAACTAAACAATAACCCTTTACTGTGATTTGACCATCAAATATCTTTACAGATAAGGGTCATACAATCATTAGTTAATTTTTCTTTTCTTTTTCATTTAGAATAGAAAAAATGTACTATTTAAGAGTGTAAGCTTTAAAAGGAAGAAACAATTTATTTTATAAAATAACACGATAATTTGAGCTGCATTGAAAAAATTATAAAATTAAAGTAGTATAAAAAGGAGAATTCAAATAGTATGAAAATGAGATTCTATCTTAAAAATAGATTTTGGAACAATATTTTTCACACTTTTTACCTTCAGGCACAAGTTGTGGATAATAGTTAAATAGGACAAAGATTAAGAAATCTCAGATGGCTTTGCCAATTTTTTTTAAATTAAAACATATTATAAGACTATTTAGCTGCTGCATCTGATGCATATTCCCATTTTGCATAAAGTAAAGAAAAAAAATAGTGCAAAGGAAAATTTGTGAGAAATAAGGGGTTTGTAATACCCCTTATCTTTCACTGAATTAAAGATGTTCTTGGAACATTTACGGATAAAAAAACAAAGCTATAAAAAATTTTAAAATTTAATCTGCATATTTTTTTGATACAATCTTGTGCTATTTTCTGTATGTTGTCTCCAATAATTCTTAGCTTTTACTATTCTTGAAATATTTATAATTTTTAGCTAAGATAAATTTTAGATTGTTATCTGAGATACATAGATGCAATAATCTAAAAGCATAACTATTCGGTTGAATTTCTATTCAACATTTAAAATATTTAAATTTCTATCAAATTCTTAAAGATAGTTTTTTTTATTAAAAAGTCGTAGACCTATGCAAATCTTTAATTATTTTAATATATGACTACAAATAATTTTTATTCGTTATAGCTTTTAACTCGCGTGGTATTTAAATTAGGAGAAAATAGCATATATCTTCTGCTCAAAATTCCTTGGATAAAAGTGTACTTAAAATGTATTTAAATATCACTGATATATAAGTTTGTAGCTTTTTTGTCCCGTATAACCCCAGAAAATTGATTACTGTCTCAATGGACAAAAATATTTACATTATCGTCAACAGTCTTCCTCGTAACCGAAAAATGGAAATCGGTGACAGCTCTGAATTTGACTTCATCTAGGATAGTAAAATGAAGCTGAATTTCCTGCTTTGAGTAGCGTTTTCGGTTTCATTGAAGAATTGATTTGTTGAAAAATGTCGCAAGTCAGTATCTGAAGGAAACACATTAGTATCGCCGAAGTTCATTTGTTTCCTTTTTTGTGGATATTTTTGAATGGAAAACAGGAAAAATGATCATTTCGGGTACGCTACCTTATATGAAAACAATTGCTCTGTCAACTAAATACTGTCAGAAATTTCTTAATTTACAGGGGCATTCATATGCCGATGGAAAGCATCCAGAATTATATTTCTTGCGTATGTGATTAATAATACAAAATATTTCAAAACAAGGATACTATTTTCTACACAAGGAAAAATATGATGTACTAAAATACTTTTAATGACGAAAAACTTTGTATTTTTGTGTTGCTGCTGTGTTGTTTCTAATGTCCCGTAGCCGGATATACTCCTAATCAGTTCCACTAAAGGTTGGGATATTGAAGAGATTCGGCTTATGTTTTGCTCACGGCTTTTGGGCATCACGAGTGTCAGAGTCCAACTTTTTGCCACCAGAGTTTTGACCGAACACCACCATAGATGACATATAGTATCCGTTACGATTTTTAAAAAAATAGCTAGATAAAAAAATCGTAAGGGATACTTTTATAGACAAAATAATGTAGAAGAAAATATTCAAATTAAATCTCATAGGACATATTAAGAATATAGTACAGTGAATTTAGTACAGTTTGAAGAACATATCTTTTACTGTATTTTAATATTTTTTTGGATAATGTCCAATCGTCTGCCGCATTAGCAAGAAAAAAAAATATTATTTTGTCTATTTCGTTATTATACACGTGACGATAAATTTATTTAAAGTACCTGAAAAATATAAATATATATATTTATAATTTATATATATATATTTATAATTATATATATTTATATATATATATATTTATATATATATATATATATATATATATATATATATATATATATATATATATATATATATATATATATATATATATATATATATATATATTATATATATTTATATATATTTATATATTATATATATTTATATATTATATATATTTATATATATATATATTTATATTTATTTATTTATATATATATATATATATATATATATATATATGACAAGAAGAAAAGTTCTTAATTTTGAATCTATACATTGTTTGTGTGAAAGGAGAAAAGAGAAGTTACCGTTCGCAGTCTGTTATTCAGAGGATTTATTTCAAATAGGAGCCGGAACAGCAAAAAAATAAATTGTCATTTTAATCATAAAGGATTAAACATTAATTTTAAAATTCTTTAGAAGCTTTAATATGCTATTAAGTTTTCGCTTGAAACTTGACCTTGAATATTTTACTGCTGTATTTTGGTATTTTTATGCTTGAATGCTGTAATTTGATAAATTTAAGACAAAGAAAAAGTAGTTTTTAAATATTTTTTTAACCATGAAAATAGCTGGATGTCATATACGAATTTTCACGATCCAAATGAATATTTGTCGTTAGAGAAAACGTATTATTTGTTACGATATAATATGAGAATTTTGTCTCAAATACTTAAAAATCGTACTGCAACGTTATCACGTATTTCACAAATTTTGAAATAAAAATTATTAATACTTGTTTTAAAAAAATTTTTTTTTTAAATTATGATTGGTAGTTTATCGGAGCAGAATTCGAGTTACCGGAAATAGAAGTTGCTTAATATTCAGTATCGGACCTCCGCATCTGGGCTGGGTTGCTTCCGCCCAGGTGCTTATAAGGTCATGCGCGTGCAACGATGTTTTGTCTTGTCAGAGGCTCCTCACCTTTTAATGTTCTTTCCTTATCACTTTTTTTGTTGTAAAAAAGTAGCAAATAGTTGGGTTTTTTATATGTTATACAAATAACTTAATTCATGCATTTTTCCTTATACATATCCACCGGCTTCGACTTAACAAGACTCTATATTGTATAAATAGCTTTTCATATCTAAAGATATGAATAGTGGTATAGGAAAAGAAACACATATAACACTTTCAATATCTTTGGAAATACGATAGTCAATTAGAAATAAAATTAAGGAAGAAGCCTTTTTGGCTGATATCTTACACGTTTCTGGAAAAAAAGGTATATATATATGTAATATATATATATATATATATATATATATATATATATATATATATATATATATATATATATATATATATATGTATCTATATATATATGTATATATATATGTATATATATATATATATATATATATATATATATATATATATATATACATATATATATATATATTTATTTATTTATATATATATATATATATATATATATATATATATATATATATATATATATATATATATATATTTATATATATATATATATATATATATATATATATATATATATATATATATATATATATATATATATATATATATATATATATATATATATATGTATATACATATCTGCCCGTAAAGTATCAAGATATTCTCTGCCCATATTAAAGAATCAGAATCAAAACATATGATTGTTTTCCAAAAGGGAGCTCAGTTTAACCAGTCATTAAAAGTTTAAGAACGAGTACGTGCTTATTAACACAATCATTAGCCAAACTTTTATCATTAAATAACAGTGTTTTTGATTACTCATAATTATAGTGTTTCATTTTTATGATAATATTTGCTTATGGTGGCTCATTACGAGTTCATTTGGGAGTTCCACGAAGAAAAAGTATTCTACCACAAAACAAAATTTCTGACATGTCTCATTATTTAAAACAATTATTACCTTTGCAAATGCAAGTTATTTACACGTGAAAGGGCCCAACTAGTTAAGAAAGCAGCCAACTTAAAAAGTTTTAATGCTGAAAGAATTCAGTAATACTAGACATTAAAGAATTTGACATGTTAGATAATCTGGTAAAATGGGATTTATAATCGTTTCTTCTCGATGTTAGATTTGTAAGGAAATATTAATTTTTATTTGCTATTTTTAAGACAGTATATTACGGAAAATCAAAAATAAATTTTACATATGTAATAAGGGAAAATGGGATCAAATCCCATTATTATCGGTAAAATTCCCTCCCATTATAAAATACCATTCATTTACCTCTGGAGGTGCGGGGTCAAGTGTTCCGAAATCAAGTGTTCATGTATTTTAAAATGCAAACTTTTCCCCGTATTTTTTCTGTATCAAGTTTCACGTAAATCAAATCCAAAGTCAAGTGTTCCGGTCTTGTCACTTGACTCGGTTTAAAATTACGGGACCGGCCCATTGGGGAGGGGTGGGGGTAATTCTTGTCCACTTATACGGTGCTCTCAGAAAAGTGGCCACCAAAACCGCGGTGACATATGACGGTAAAGAGAATGTCCAAAAATACCGTCTGCCGCATTGGAGAAAAAAAATTCAATTCTAAATTCGAGAAGGAAAAGAAATTGGAATAAAAAATGGGAATATAATGAACTTTTAAGATTGTGGTTAAGAAATTTTTAAAAATAACACATTTAAGTTATCTAAAACTTTAAACCTTGCAGAAATGAAAAAAGCTAATGAATTCAAGTTTTTTCTCCAATTGTTTTAGGATTCTATTGTTGAAAATTTAGATTTTCTTACAAATATTATATTGCTATTTCTAAATACATCTCTTTAATAATAGAATAACAGATTTTTTTTCTTTACAGAATCATGCAGGTATAAACAATATGTACAGTATATTCACGTTTTTTCTTTAACTGAACAATTCAACTCATAATATGTTCATTTGTGTTTTAGTATTCTAATTTTGAAAATTTAGATTTTCTTACAAATATTACATAGCTATTTCTAAATACATCTCTTTAAGAATAGAATGACAGATTTTTTTCTTTGCAGAATCATGCAGGTATAAACAATATGTACGGTATATTCACATTTTTCTTCAATCGAACAATTTATCTCATAATATGTTCATTTGTGTTTCAGTATTCTGTTTTTAAAAATTTAGAATTTCTTACAAATATTAAATAGCTATTTCTAAATACATCTCTTTAAGAATATAATAACAGATTTTTTTTCTTTACAGAATCATGCAGGTATAAACAATATGTATGGTATATTCACGTTTTTTCTTTAATTGAACAATTCAACTCATAATATGTTCATTTGTGCTTTAGTATTCTATTTTTGAAAATTTAGATTATTTTACAAATATTATATAGCTATTTCTAAATACATCTCTTTAAGAATAGAATAACAGATTTATTTCTCTACAGAATCATGCAGGTATAAACAATATGTACGGTATATTCACGTTTTTTTCTTCATTTGAACAATTTATCTCATAATATGTTCATTTGTGTTTCAGTATTCTGTTTTTGAAAATTTAGATTTTCTTACAAATATTATATAGCTATTTCTAAATACATCTCTTTAAGAATAGAATGACACATTTTTTTCTTTGCAGAATCATGCAGGTATAAACAATATGTACGGTATATTCACATTTTTCTTCAATCGAACAATTTATCTCATAATATGTTCATTTGTGTTTCAGTATTCTGTTTTTAAAAATTTAGATTTTCTTACAAATATTAAATAGCTATTTCTAAATACATCTCTTTAAGAATAGAATAACAGATTTTTTTTCTTTACAGAATCATGCAGGTATAAACAATATGTATGGTATATTCACGTTTTTTCTTTAATTGAACAATTCAACTCATAATATGTTCATTTGTGCTTTAGTATTCTATTTTTGAAAATTTAGATTATTTTACAAATATTATATAGCTATTTCTAAATACATCTCTTTAAGAATAGAATAACAGATTTATTTCTCTACAGAATCATGCAGGTATAAACAATATGTACGGTATATTCACGTTTTTTTCTTCATTTGAACAATTTATCTCATAATATGTTCATTTGTGTTTCAGTATTCTGTTTTTGAAAATTTAGATTTTCTTACAAATATTATATAGCTATTTCTAAATACATCTCTTTAAGAATAGAATGACACATTTTTTTCTTTGCAGAATCATGCAGGTATAAACAATATGTACGGTATATTCACATTTTTTCTTCCATCGAACAATTTATCTCATAATATGTTCATTTGTGTTTCAGTATTCTGTTTTTGAAAATTTAGAATTTCTTACAAATATTACATAGCTATTTCTAAATACATGTCTTTAAGAATAGATTGACACATTTTTTTCTTTGCAGAATCATGCAGGTATAAACAATATGTACGGTATATTCACGTTTTTTCTTCAATCGAACAATTTATCTCATAATATGTTCATTTGTGTTTCAGTGTTCTTTTTTTGAAAATTTAGAATTTCTTACAAATATTATATAGCTATTTCTAAATACATCTCTTTAAGAATAGAATAACAGATTTTTTTTCTTTACAGAATCATGCAGGTATAAACAATATGTACGGTATATTCACGTTTTGCCTCCAATTGAACAATTTATCTCATAATATGTTCATTTGTGTTTTAGTATTCTACTTTTAAAAATTTAGATTTTCTTACAAATATTATATAGCTATTTTTAAATACATCTCTTTAAGAATAGAATAGGATTACAGATTTTTTTCTTTACAGAATCATGCAGGTATAAACAAAATGTACGGTATATTCACGTTTTTTCTTCAGTTGAACAATTTATCTCATAATATGTTCATTTGTGTTTTAGTATTCAATATTTGAAAATTTAGATTTTCTTACAAATATTATATAGCTATTTATAAATACATCTCTTTAAGAATAGAATAACAGATTTTTTTTCTTAACATAATCATGCAGGTATAAACAATATGTATGGTATATTCACGTTTTTTCTCCATTTGAACAATTTATCTCATAATATGTTAATTTAATGCTACGTAACATTTTTCATATACAATTTGTCTCATAATATTAATGCCCTTCAAAACTTAAATTATTGTCATAATTTGAAACATATTTTCTTCATCAATTAATTCTTTCTACCCTGTAATAGATTTTTTCAGTTCTAAAATTTATATAAGTTCCTTTTTATCTTTTTTATTAATTTTTTATCTTAATAATTTATAAGAACAAGAAAATGAATTGGGGAATGAGGAATATTTTCATGTTAGACTTGTCAATTTAATATGTTGCTTAACAAAATTTTAAAGTTCTAAACAATCGATATAATTTCCAATTAAATTTAAAATAAAAAAATATTTAATTAAAGTAAACCTTTATTGAAAAATTAAATATAAGATATTATATATAGTAGAAACATATTAAAGAAATTATAAGCCAATTTTTAAATTTAATAGTGGACATAACTAATTATCGTTGATTGTTATTAATATTCATTAATAAATATTCTTTCATCAGAATATATCTATATCCCGATGTCGCTAAAAGCTTCAGAAACAAAGTCCGTTAATTAAAAAAAATTACTGAGGAAATTTTATTTTATGATGCTTCAAAAAATAAAGTAATCTTCTTACAAAAAGATACATCTAAACAAAAATTCAATTATTTCAAAATATTCATAAATATTTTTTAAAAACATTTTATCTTTCTATAAAGGATTATTAAAAACAATGTCTCTCCCCAAATCAAATCTTTTTTTTATCGAACACATCAATTAATAAGGAGGCATCAACTCACCCCTTTCATCATCGGTTGAAGCTCTTCAGGAAACAATTCTACGAGAACTACTTATTTATGCTACCGAAACACGCTCGCTAGATATTTATATGAGACTAAGAAAGAGAACAAGGCCACAAAGTGATCGACAAGTGAAGTATCAATAGAGGTATTAAACCGGCGAGGAAGAAATGTTTCACATTCGACAGCGCGAGGAAAGGAAGAATGTCATCGCCAAATCGTCGCCAAGCAGCAAAGAATTGGTCTACTGGATTGATTGTGTTGATCCAACAACTATTGCCTCGAATTAAAGGCGGAAGATAAATTCGGATTTTAGACTGATTATTTGATTTCTCACGTAATTTTTTTATTTAGAGTATAGATTTATAAATAAAAATATAATATTGGAAACAATATAATAATGGAAACCAATAATCAATTCATTAAAACATAAAATTTAAGGGAAAGGGATTTTTAATTTGATGTCATAACTGTTAATACAAATTTCGATAAATAAAACTTGCTTTATTGTTAAAATGCTTTTGTTATTATCGTTTCTAGAATTAAAAAATATAAAATAGGCATAAAAAATTAAGCTGTCATTCAAGAAAGCAATTCATGATATGTAAGGAAGCAAAATTTAGAAGTAGTAATTAATATACAAGAAAACAAAATGTTTAAGTAATACTTATAGAAGTAAAATTATAACTCTGCACAAATAGGATATGTAATGTATTCTTGAAAGAATTAAACTAAATTTAAATAACTATAAAGAAGAAATACCGATTAAAATAGCAATTTTTAAATTCAGGTTACTTGATGATTATTTTAGAGCTAAACATATTGTCAGAGATTATTTAGACGATAAAATTTCTTTTGTTACAGAATATTTATATTTGCCGTTATATTTCTATGAAAAAATTTAATAAATGGGTTAATAGAATTACTATTTTCCGACATTACAGGTCGGGTGAATCCCACTGAGATAAAATTATTAAATTCGAACGATATTAAATTAAGTTATTGAAGTTAGGTTAGTTAGGAGGTAGTCAGGAGATAAACAACTGTCCAAACTAATTTTAAGCAGCAAATTATTGATCATATTTAAAACAGGAAAAAGTACAGTATTGTAAGTGTTGATCAGGGCTCCAAAACCTGGGGATTTTAAACCCAGATCTGGGTTTTACAGTGACCATATGGGTTCATGGGTTTTCTTTTTTTAATATCTCAATATTTGGGTTTTTTCCTTGTAAGTAAAAAATATAGAAAAAAATTAATATTTATTTATTATTCCAAGCATAATTAGTTCGGTAAATGTCATTATTTAAATTAGTCAATGTAAAATAGTACAAGTGGAGATCATTTCGATTGAACCGCGATATATCTCTCTCTTACGAAACCCTCCCAGAATTTCGAAATTTGTTACATAATATCAAAGATGGATTTAATAATCCCAAGTGTCAAATCTTATCACACTCCATGATCCATTTGACTGTTTTACATCACTCTTCTAAGTGCGTAGAGTGAGTTCCTTCATAAGTCAACAGAGTCACAACAAAACACACACATTCTCTTAAAACTGAAACTGCAAACGATCGATGACAGACCTAACAGTCTAACTTGCCTAACATTCAAATGGATCATGGAGTGTGATAAGATTTGACACTTGGGATTATTAAATCCATCTTTCATATTACGTAACAAATATCGAAATTCTGGGAAGGTTTCGTAAGAGAGAGATATATCGCGGTTCAATCGAAATGATCTCCACTTGTATTATTCTTGCAATGATTTGATGGAGGAATAAATAGAGAGATATCATAAAAATTGTCGTTCTTGGATACCTAACACAAAACTGGCAAAAGGTGAGATAGATGGAGCACGTTCTACACTAGTGGTTGTTAACCCTTTTAATAGTCAACAGCCCCTTGAATCTGTAAATAAGCTCTCGCACCCACTTAAAAAATGCTTCTATTTTTTATTTAGGAAAATACAACATTTATTGCAGGATAATTTATTTTTTACATAAAAAATATAATACATTTACAATACATACTATATTATTACATATAAAACAATACTACATTTTTAATGGCTACTTCGTTGTTGTTTGTTCATAATTATCCTTTCAAAACGAGGTTCTTCTTTGAAAGAGCCACACGTAAGTCATCAGATACATTTCAGCGATTTCTGGCTTTTGTTTTGATGTGCAAAAGTGATGGAAAACTCATTTCAAAAAGGTAAGTGGTGGTAAATAGTAAAAGTGTCTCTAATGCTGCTTTTGCCAATTCTGGATAAAGTTTTAACTGCGTACGCCAGAGCTGTTCTAAGTCCAGTTTTTCAAATCCCATGTCAATACGTGAATTAGCTCGTATTGAGATAAGATCATCTTTTAATAAAACGTTGTCGTCCACTGAATTTAAGTCAAACAAAATTGGGTCCATCTATTAATTTTGCTCAAATTTCCTGTGGAAAAGTATCCATCGAATGATTCACTCAATTGGTAATTTTCATTAAACAATTAGAACCGTCTCTCGCATCCCCAGAAATGCTCTCTTGCACCACCAGGGGTGTCTGCAGCCCCGGTTAAGAACCACTGTTCTACACGATAAGAAGGCCACATTAAAAACAAAAATACCCAGAAAGATCTTAAGCAATTTAATTTGGATGTGAATGATGAAATGGATTCAATCTGAAGACAATTAAATAAAATAACTTTAGTTTAACTTCAAGTAACCTTAAAAATAATCTCATTTGTATTTTTTCCCCATTTTTTATGATAAAAAATATATTTTTAAAAACTTTTTTTTCCTACAATCTTGGATTTTTTCAGATGCTATCTGGGTTTATGACATTTTTCTGACTGGAGCCCTGGTCACAATCCATAAAAATGTGATATTTATTTAGGAATTGGTTATTGTAATAGGCAAATAATACAGGTTTATTTTATGTAGAATGCAGTCTGAATTTGGCGATGCATTTTCATCTTTAAATGAAAGCAAATGAAGTCTCTTTTCCATTTAATTGTTCAAAGGTAATAGGGAAGAGCAGTACACAGTGAGACAAATTTTTAAAAAACATTAATTAAGAGCTAAATACAATCGTATGAAAAAATTTAGCTATTGGATGCTTAAATTGGCAAAATCTTTCCCGCAAAATTTATTAATACATATAAATAGAAACCAGAAATAATTAACGTTAAAATAATATCAGCATTCGTCTCACTGTGTACCACACCTCGTACACAGTGGGACATTGCTAATTTATTTATTTAAAAAATATATTGTCACAATACTAAACACAAACATTGCTTCATTATGCACAAGTTTTCATGATTCAATCATTTGTTAATCTTGGAAAAGTCACCGAACATTTATAAGGTCAAGCCGCACTTCAAAATGGACATTTCCTGACAATCTTTTTGTTTTCATGGGCATTGGCTGAGACAGAAACATGACAATATCCGGTTTATTTACAGTGGCCACATCTGGAATGTTTGGCATCACAAAGGCATTATATTTCTCACTTTTGCGTAGATTTCAAAATCACTATCCTCGTCCATCTCTGACAAAATGTTCCCAATGTAGAACACATCATTTGGGAAACGCACAAGAACATAATCATCAACATGAACATCAGGCACTACTTTGGGGAACTGAAAATTTTCTTCATTCTCTTCATAACTTGAAGAGTCATCCAGCACCATTTCAGTTTCTTCATCAGAAGAATTATCAAATCTTTAATACTACAGCGTGTTGGTTTTCTTCCGAAGCAAGCTTTTGGAAAACTTATTTTCCCTCTTAATCTGTCGCTGTCTCTTCTTTTCAACATTATCAGCTAACAGGGCTTTTTCAGGTGAACTGGTGAGAATTCTGCTTCGTACTCATACCTGAAGATTGTGTGCTAGTGTAAACATAAGTTTCAGAAGCATTAAGTTCTGTATTTTCAGTACTACAAGTAGCCATCGGGTCTCCGGGTCGGTTTGTTACTACTGACGTAAGGTAGTCAGAATCTTGAACTATGTCTCTATTAAAAGAATAGATGCCACTTTTATTAAAGCCTGACATGATGCTGCTAGGAGTCATTGCCTTTTTACGTGCGTCACCAACACGTTCAGCTATCTGGTAAATAGACATGGTTATTCCTGGATTTCTGAGCATACATGAATCAATGGTCGCATTGCAAAATGCTTTAAAAGGTCCAAAAAACGGATATATCGAGAGGGTGGAGTTTGTGACTGCTTTGTGGTGGTAAAGTGAAAACAGTAACACATGCCTCTTTTGCCATATCAATAACTTCGATGGACATATGACTCTCGTGGTTATCGTATATTAAAAGTGAAGGTGTCTGTTTCGTGCTGCGTGAATGTTTTATGAAATGCTGCATAACTTGTTGGAACAGCTCAGTTGTCATCCGTCCACTACAGTTTGCGAGACCTAAAGATCCTGGTGGCGCTCCATTTAACATGCGGGTTTTGAATTTTTTTCTGGGAAAGACAAAAGCTGGAGGTAGAAATGTTCCTCCAGCACAAATGGTGGCTATAACTGTCACTAGTTCACCTCTTTCACCACTCGTACATTGGTTTAACTGCGTAACATTTTTCTTTGCTATTACCTTCCGGGGTTTCTGCACAGAAGTCACGCCGGTCTCATCAAGGTTGAACACACGCGATGCATCATCCAATTTAGGGTTTTCATTGAGAATTTTGAGAAGATTATCGAAAAATATTTTTACATTGTGTGCATTGAAAGACGTCATTCTTGATAAACTGCACCCATCTGGTTTCTTTATGCTGAGACTGTTACTTCGATGTAGAAAACCCCTGAAGAATTCTATACCTGCAGACTTTGAAGCCTCCCAGGACTCTGGTCATTTTATGTTATTCTTTTTTGTCATTTCATAGGCAAGTTTTTGAACAGTAATTGTTGAAAATCCTTAGCACATTCTACTGCATGTTTCAATGTATTTTGCTAGATCATGTTCTTGTTCCTCTGTAAATACCTGACGTACACTGTAATGTGGCTGCATTCGTATATCAATAACTGGATTTTCTTTCTTTTTCTTGGCATATCTATACAACATTTGAAAGGAGACATTTTCCTTTTTAGATGTTTTTCAAATGGAGTACTTTTCCTGTAGGACTAAATTCACAGCTGCAGCCATCTGTTCTTCTCCAATGTCAGTTGTTCCAATTTTCCTTGGCACATTCTTAAGCCGTACCATCATAACTCTGGAAAAAACATATTTAGTACCAGAAAATATTTAAGTAACATTATTAATGATAGTCTCGGTTCTGTGTATCTATACAGCAATATAAGCTAACATGTTATACCACAAGTTACAATGTTAAGATGTGAAATTCATCATGTTGTGTAATAGCAAAATCTTAGTAATTCAACATTGAGTTGATAAAAATTGAGAAAATTCGTAATGCTAAATACATTATATTACAGTAACATTTAATGCACATTGCTATTATGGAATAAATATAGTTATCATGGTACACAGTGAGACATTGTTTCACTCTGTACCAGTGTTCCATGTCTCACTGTGTACCATTTCACTTTGTTATAAAAAAGGCTAAATATCCCTTCCATTGTTTTTCTTTAGTTAAATCCTTGGTATTAAGTGGAGAAATAGTGCAGCATATACATAATATTCAATCCAAAGTAATAGACACAATTAAATTGAAGATATATGACATATAACAGAGATAAATAACTTACTTTTAGGCTCAAAAAATCTCTTTCGTTTCGTAGCTTCCAACAGAATGAACATCCACGCTTGAAATGTGGGCTGCAATTCCTCCAAACAAAACGTCACTGAACAGCCTGATATCTAAAACCTGCGGAAAAAACCTAAACTTCATTATAAAAGCTTCTCTATTTCACTGTGTACTCTGTCTCACTGTGTACTACTCTCCCCTATATCCGTCGACGAGAACTTGTTTAGGTAATTACAGCTTTATTTCTCTGCTAACAAACCTTTTTAATAAAATTCTTTTAGATAAAAAAAACTAAGGAAAAATTCAACATACATCTAGAAATCTATATTTACTAACCATTTTCAAGATTTGATACAGCAAGATATTTAATTACGAATTACAACAGGGTTTCCCAAACCATGTTCACCGGAACACTGGAGTTCCCCGAAAAATTAATAGCGAAAACACCTGGAATTGGTTTATATTCAGTAACAGCTACAAGAAATTCAAACATGTTTGACGGATTTATGGTCTAAAATTTCTAAAAACTTAAGTATTCATTCATAATTACTAAATAAATAATTAAAGTATTTTTTCAATTTAAAAAAATTCATTGATTATGCGTTATTACATACCCTACAAAATAAACAAGGTGTTACGTTAAAATTTCAGGATTTACAATGTGTTCCATCGCAGGAAAAGTTTGGAAAACCCTGAGTTATAGAATCAAATGAATTACAAATATCATGATTTTAAGTAGATAACTTTACCAGAAATGCCAGAGTTTTGATTCTACTAAAAGAATTTTCAACAGCGATCTTGTTGAATTCCATCATCCAATTTAAATGTTTCCTTTTCACCATCTACAGTATGAATAATAAAATTATACAGAAACGAGTAATAAAATTATATGACTTCAAAAACAGCTGTGGATAGTTTCACTATCGAATTTCAATCTGTAGGAAGAATGTAAAATTCATCTACGATTGTGAACTGTATCCACGGTCAAGAATACGTACAGGATTAAAGCGTTTATTGATAAGTAGATGTTCAAAACTTATAGTAAGTAGATTAGACACAGAGTCAATTAAAAAAGTGTTATTCTTTCTGTCAATCTTCCCGCTCATTTCTTTTTCTTTCTGTTCGTCTCTTGCTTTATATCTATTTGCATCTACATCTATATGTTTATCGATGTTTTTCTTTATATTTAACGACTCTTTTCGTATTTTATATACAAAAAATGTGGCTTAATACATTTAACATGTAAATAACATCATAACATCATAAAAATATAACAATCCTCAAAAATTACGAGCTCACATTTCTATGAATTGGTCTGATTGCAACTAAAATACCACCTAAGATATTGAATTTTCAGCTATTGAATAACATCTTTCGGTAAAAATAAATGGGCAAAGTAGATGATGGGGATCTAATATTATGAGGAATATTATGAGGAACTAATATTATGAGGAACTTTATGGGAATAGTTGTGATATTTGTCAGTACTCATTTCATAGGAAAGTGGTGCGCTAATATATTGAGACTGTAATGTTATGTATTACACACACACACACACACACATATATATATATATATATATATATATATATATATATATATATATATATATATATATATATATTTATATATATATATGGTTAATAAACACGTTAATTGACATTCATGTACTCTTGTGTAATAAATTAAAACAGTGCATCTTTAAAATTAAATTTTATACTCTCTCCACAGTCTGAAATTATATCCTGAAACTGTTCACCATAATTTTTTGTTTCATAATTCTTTGCTCGCTCAGTCAAGAAAATAAAAAATAAAGCTAAAAGCAAGTAATAAATGAAATGAAAATGATGCGCTTAATGCAAAAAACGTGCAGTACTAAGAATGTTTTTCTAATCCGACACTCGGCATTTCATCTATTGTTTAAGCTCTTGCCTCAACTTTGTTGTTAGACAAAACACCTCAGTGGTCAAGGGCAAACGTGAGAGAACTGCATTCGTCTGGATCAAAAGAGATAAGCATATTCAGCCCTTGTTTATGACCTCGAACAGTGATCTCTTTCAAGTAATAATTCATAGCGTTCACCGCACTTAAAAAACGCGTTAAAGTTAACTTTTGTGTTTGTTTTAGAAAGTTATTTTCTCCCTTTATGCATTCTTTTTCTTTTAACGTTTAATTAAGGACTGAATAAGTTGGATATGCATTCAAAATGAACACATGATTTGGAAATGAAAACAAAATTCTAGGCGTGTGTCTACTATTTAAGTTCTGCAACATTTGTCCTCCAAAAAGCTTCAAAGTATTGGCAGATAAAAGTGATTTTTCATTCGGTATATTAATGAATTATAAATTGCATTAAATGGGGTAAACTTTTTATTTTAAAATTAGTTGTTGTTTGGATAAATGTTGTTTGGGCAGCTCGAAAGTCAGCTGAAAAAGCTTCGCATTTCTGAATTGTCCAAAGACATTCACATCATATGCATCTCAGCTAGAAGAACTTAATTTACTAGTTCGTATTATTTGCCAGTTTTTTATTATTTCATATAGATTATGAGATGCTGTGTGTATCTGTTGTAACGTCCTTCTCGATTCCGTGCAAATAAAATTAAATTTTCCATTTATATTTCAAACTAAGTATAATTCGCTCAGTTTTTTCAACAACGTCATATTTCAAAAATCAGCAATTTTTATTAATGCTTGTTTTCAGAATGCCCTGAAAGCTCAATATTTTGCCGCTAGAGAGCAAAATTTATTTTCATTACATTTCAATGCACTTTAAAACTTTCAAATCACTCTCCTGAAAAATCTTGTTTTTTGAGATATGACGTTGTTAAAAGGAGTGAGAGAATTATCAGATTAAATTGTGATAGATTAAAACGATAATATAGTGTTTTAATAAATCATTTTAGACCTTTTCGCCTGATAATCAAAGTTACACAGCTGGCCTGCAAATATTCTTCTGTAAATAAGATTTAAGTAAGTTTCAAGCTATTTCTTGCTGAACTTATTCAACCTGATCTTATGCAAACAATATCAAAGAAAATTATACTCTGTATTGTATTTCTCGACTATTTTGAGGTGACGATAACTTTATGAGGTAATTTATAAGAAAGCTGATATGCTGAAGTGGTAATCATATCATAGGTTCACAATGAGGAGTTTCAAACGAACCGATAATCAAACTCTGAGGAGTTCAGTGAAGAATTTTTTTCTATCTAAAGGAAACAGTTAAAATACAGAGAAAACTTATCATGCCAAAACGAAGCAATCGTCATCAATTCTATTGGTATGTTTCCACCCCATGCAAGAACTGTCTCCAAACATGACATAGCAGTTGAAACAACATACTGTTTTATATATCGCCTTCCGGTTTGTCTTGTGACAAAACACGACACTAGAACAGAACTTTCACTATGGTGATTTTCATTCCAAATCACTAATTCCTATAATCTAGCGATCACGAACCATTTGGAAGGAGCCATCCGAAAATTTGTTGCAAATTTGTGATATTGATTGCTGGTTGGTGTGTATGTGCACTTCCATAATCATAAACTCCCTGCATCTCCAAACATATTGTGATGGCAAAAGTAGCATTTTCGAAAACTTTTTCACACACTCATTGCTAACGACATCATCTGTCCATCAACTACTAGAAAATTAGGAATGTATTTTAGTTGCAATGCTGCGCTCTGATAATTTATGGATATGGGATTGTATAACATATCGTGATGTTTCACCTAAAACCAATTCGCGGTGAGGCATCAAGAACAATTTTTCAGTGTATGCATGGGCGGCTACTCCAGACAAGTGCCTAACGGACTGAAAAAAAAATCAATCGTAAGAATTATGTAATGTGATTTCCATAGGATATATATCTCTTTTTGAGAGATTTTTTTAGTCGAATTAACTTCGATTTTATCAGAAAGAAATATCTAGAAGTAAGTAGGAAACACATAGTAATGTACCTGAAGCTGATGGATGCATGCATTAAGAACAGTCGGAAAAATGATTCGTTGCAGTGATTAGTTAGGTTAGGAAAAAAATCAGTGAAAGTAAGATAATAATCATGTTAGATTAGTTTTTTTATTGGAATTTTGACATGCCAACTGCTAACTGATCCAGAAGAGTTACAAAAAACAACCTTTAACAACCTTTTTATTTTATATTTTTATTTAGAATTTTTTGTTAATTCTTTTTTTTAGACATATGACTATTAAGTACTCGTATCGCTATTATATGAGTTGATAAACGTCGGAAGAAGTGCGTCCTAAGTCAGTCTTCAGAATCCGCCTAAGGCATTTATTGTTTTACTAGCTGAAAACCCGCGCTTCGCTACGGAGTACATTCAAATTAAATACAACGGTCAACGTATGCAATTTATGCCAAAAAATAAATATATATATTTATAATAAATGCGATGATCAATGTATACAATTGATGTAAAATATCTATCTATCTATATATATATATTTATAAAAAAAATCGTAAGGAATATGCATTTTTTTTGGATAATATCCAATCGTCTGTTGCATTAGAAAGAGAAAAAAATATTTTTTTTGTCCATTTAGTTGTTACGCACGTGACGATAAATTTATTGAAAGTACCAGAAAAAGAAATCACGTGATCAGCATTTAATAAATTAAATTCTAAAAATTAATCTTTAAAAATTCACCAAAAATCAGGAAATGGAGGTAAAAATTCGAAAAATTTCATTTTGAAGGAATTTTTATGATCTTTCTCGTGATATAAATTTTATAACCCTCAATGTATTATTTTAAATACAAACGTAAAAAAAGTTTAAAAAACAGCTTAAAAATTTAATTTAAAAAAATCTAAGAAGAATTTTTGAAAAATCTTTCTTAGTGCACCCCTACACTATTAGAAGAATCGCCATGCAAAATTTCAGCCCTTTAGGTCCAGCAGTTTGGTCTGTGCGTTGTATGTCAGTTAGTCAGTCAGTCAGTGAATGAATGAGTCAGTTACGGAATTGTTTTATATGTATAGATTACTGTTAGTTTTAACCCTTTGTGAATCGACCATTTATTTTCTCCTGATTATGCCTACGAAACTCGTCATTCCTTAGAATGTGTATTGGGAAACACATATATCCACGTCAGTTTTAGCTATTTAGTTCACCAAGGGCTACGTTTATAAGTAGTAGTCTATATATATAAAACAGTTCCATAACTGACTGACTGACATACAACGCACAGATCAAACCGCTGGACCTAAAGGGCTGAAATTTAGCATGGCGATTCTTCTTATAGTGAGGGATGCACTAAGAAAGATTTTTGAAAAATTCTTAGATTTTGTTAAAATTAAATTTTTAAGCTATTTATGTAATTTTTTTTAAGTTTGCATTTAAAAGAATAATTTGAGGGTTATAAAATTTATATCACGAGAAAGATCATAAAAATTCCTTTAAAATGAAATATTTTTCGAATCTTTACCTCCCTTTTCGGAGTTTTGGTGAATTTTTAAAGATTAATTTTTAGAATTTAATTTATTAAATGCTGATTACGTGATTTCTTTTTCTGGTTCTTTAAATTAATTTATCGTCGCATGATAATGAAATAGACAAAAAAAAATTTTTTTTCTTGCTAATGCGGCAGACGATTGGACATTATCCAAAAAAATATTAAAATACAGTAAAAGATATGTTCCTCAAACAGTACTATATTAACCGTACTATATTCTTGAGTATGTTCTATTAGATTTAATTTGAATATATTCTTCTATATTATTTTGTCTATAAAAATATCCGTTACGATTTTTTTATAAATATATTTTTTCGTTTTTGTTTTACATCAGTTGCATACATTGACCGTTGTATTTAATTTGAATGTACTCCGTAGCAAAGTACGGGTTTTCAGCTAGTCTTTCGTAGAAAGAATCATCAGAGGGAACTTAAACTCCTCCTCGTCAGCTAATGCTTCCGACTAAAGGAAACTCTTAAGTTGTCACAGCAAGAAAGAGTTTATTCCTGCTTCACAATGAATACCCACTGTTAGAAAATAAACAGTCGTACAAGGCAATGCAGATAAACGTACACGACATAAAAAACAATTCAAATGACATTATGGGTGCTATTTTCTCAGGTCACCATCGTCGATCACTCCTAACCTCTGCAAGGGATACAAACCGAGAGTCAGCAATGGTGGAACTGATCACTCAGCGGAGATTATGAGTTAAACCAGAGCTCCGCAACCTTTTATCTTCCACGGCACAACAACGTTTTTTCGATAATTCCGCGGCACACCACAAGAAAAAGCTTGCAAATACATAAATTACAATAAATGCGTGTATGTTTTTATTAGATAAAAAACACAATAAAACAGCTCTATGTATCAAGAAAATTATAATCCTTTAAGTTTTATATAAATCATTTTCAATTGTACACCAACACAAGAACAAAAATATAAAGTTATAGTTTACAAGTAAAAAAATTCTCTTTAAATTTTTATATTAAAATTTGTTTTTTTGGTCTTTACTTAAGCCTAATAAATCAAAGTTAATTTAAACATAACTAATTTATTAATGAGATATTTGAGCTTGTTTTGATGAACATATGTACGTATTATATTTGGCTCTATATTAGAAAGAGCTACTCGAAATTCATGGTCAAGACCCTTTAAACAGGATCGTTTGTCATTTTTAATTAGAACCAGTGTCGAAACACTTTGTTCGCATAAGTATGTCGTAGAAAAAGAGAGCAAAATTGCCTTGTCAGAAAATTGTGGATATTCTTTCTTAACTGAAATCCAGAAATATGATGCTCGAGCATACATACAATATATGATAACATGTTTTTGTTTTGTGTATAATTTCGACCCAGAGAAATTAGGTACTAGAAAAAAGTTAGAGGAATATTTTACTTAGAAATATTTCTAACTAATAGCGGTGGTTAATTTTTTTATTATTATTATAATCGATAAAATCACCGCGGCACAGTCAAGATAACCTCGTGGCACACTAGTGTGCCACGGTGCAGCGGTTGCGGAGCACTGAGTTAAAAGATATCATTAGCTACTTTGATCATAGCCCAACAGTGTCACTCTTTTTATTAGCACATTAGTTGGATAGTTTTATTAGCACATTAGTTCCACTCATTATCTAATGGTTATCAGTGATTCGAATTTCATTTATTCTGCTAAGTTTCCATAATCAGTGAAGAGATGATTATCGAACATTCTATACACTAAGTTAAAGAATTATCGTGCCCATCGTGATTTTCTCACGCACTCCAATCGCAAAACTTGAAATTAAAGGAAGTTTGTAACTCTGAGATGAATAAGTGATAAGGAAGTGGAGAGTGAAAGTGAGCTGTCAGTACCTTTCCCAACGATCAGGTTATCATCGCTCAGCTGATTATCTCTCTTCTACAGCGTCACAGATCAGTGAAGGAGAAGAAAGTGAGAGTTTGCCAATTCGGATAAAGCGAAGAGAGAAAAAAAATAGCAATACACCGGAAACTAGTTATTTCCTGGAGCAGTATCCAGTGTTATTAAATGTTAGTAAATGGACTTCAATTAGATGGTGTTCGATAGGAAATATTAGCTCTTTTGAAAACAACGTTTAAAGAAGATAAAAAAAGAGTTCATCAGAGACTCTATAATATATATTTTTTTCGAGATAGATTTTAGCACTTAATTGCATCGCTGCTCTACCCCAGGAAAAAAGGTACATTACATTATACAATGAACGAAAGTTCCAGAATATTCTGCACATGAACATTTTAGTTACTAAGAATTTTTATCCTGAGAAGCGATTCATATTTTTGACTGATGGATTTACCAGTATGATAGCGCAGCTGATAAAAATTTAATTAAAAATCAACAGAAAAATTAAAATTTGAGAAAAAAATAAATGTACTGGCTAACTATATGCACTACTTTAAAGCATACACATCCATTAAATAAAACATTATATTGAAAATTTACAAAACAATATTATTTATAAGATATACATATGTTTTATATGAGTTTTATTTGTTTATATAAATTTTATTGCTTAAACTATTAAAAACATGTAAGAAATTCTGATAATTATTGAAAAAGAATCTCCTTTACTCCAGTTAAATTATCTTATACTCCTCTGTCCCATATACATAAATGTATATATGTATTAACCATTAGAAAAGTCTTTGGCAGGTACATAAATGAATTCATTAAGATTCTTTATCATTGAAACTGTGAATATTTTACGTATTTTTGCATCTGAACTCTTAAAAGATACATTTAATTTAGCTTAATTTTTAGAAGTTCAGCGCCGATGCTAATTAGGAAGGCAAAAACTTCGAGGGTCCTTGGATACTATAGGATGACTACCGACATTAATTATACTTAAAATATATATATATATATATATATATATATATATATATATATATATATATATATATATATATATATATATATATATATGTATATATATATATATATATATATATATATATATATATGTATATATATATATATATATATATATATATATATATATATATATGTATATATATATATATATATATATATGTATATATATATATATATATATGTATATATATATATATATATATATGTATATATATATATATATATATGTATATATATATATATATATATGTATATATATATATATATATATATATGTATATATATATATATATATATATATATATATGTATATATATATATATATAGCGGCCTTGGGGTACAGCGCGCTGGTTTTCGGTGCTGAGGGTGCTCAGGTCGAATCCTGGCGAAGCGCCACTAAAATGCCTCCGTTTGTGTCGTCCCTTCATAGGGGGCAAAGCTGGTCTGCCTATATGGCGCCCCCATAATAAAATGGCCAGCAAAACTGCGATGAATTATAGGTCAATGTCTTCGCGACAATTGACTCCGCTGTGGAAAAATATATATGTATATATACAGAAGGTCGTTCTCCCTTTATGGAAAAAATTTTGATAGTTAAGTTTTATGCATAAATGCAGTATATTTTGCATCGATTTGTTTCTATCTTATAGCCATGGTTCATGACAATAGCTCTAACTCGAATTTTCCATGAAAGTAAACTTTATCTTTGTACCATCATGCCAATTTTACCCTATACCTCTTGGACCGTTTTCCAAAGTCCGTTCAGTGTTCTTGGATGCCGTTTTCCTAAGGCTCGTTTTAATAAACCGAAAGTGCAAAAGTCCATTGGATAAGCATCAGGCGATTTTACAGGTATTTCCTTAAATGGGATACACTTTATTCCTGTTTCTGATTCTTTCTTTGCTAAATAAGCGGCAGATGATTTAGACGTGTGACTAGAGACTTTGACCATATGAAGCTCAATTTTATCAATATCCTCTCCATATAAGGCTGGAATTTGTTCTTCAAAAATTGGTTCTAAAATATTCTGCTGTTAGTAGAGTGAATTAATTTTGGTTTTACTTGAGACATTTTTATTTTTAATTTGCCGTTGTAACAAAATTCTGCAACTATCTTGAATCCCTTTGGGAAATTTTCTATACACTGACGAAGCCATTTTGTACGGTCATTCCTGTCAGTTGAGCAATAGAAAATTGATCTTTTTTTTATTATAGTCACTTAAATACACCCATATCTCATTGAGTATTACCACAAACTTCCGTTTTTCAGCAGCTAGGTGTTTTTCATATAATTTTCTACAATTTGTTTTTCTTTCAGAAACATGCTTTGACAAAAGCAGATGAACTTTAGGTTTAAACATCTTTCATAACTTCAAATCTTTACGAATGATTCTACTTACAGTACCAAAAGACATTCCTAGTTTCGATGCAATGGATCTTTGAGTCTGCGGATTTTCTTCTAGGATCAGGGGCTTCCCTTTCTTAATATTTACCTGAGTTCGAACTGTCTTAGGAGGAGGTTTCGCGGTCATGTTTTCAGTTTTACTTTCAGTTAAGACTTTTTTTAAAGACTTTCAAATTCAATATACAGGGTGTCCATAATTAAAGTCCCACTTTCAAAAGGCTGCAAAAAAAGAACCACTGGTCAGATTGACCTCAAATTTGAACTGAATATACTGGAAGAAGGGGGGAAACGATTTGGCATAATAAAAAAAAAGTTCCAAAATGTATAAAAAGATGGGGACTTTAATTATGGCATACAATATACACCCTGGGGTGTCCATAATTAAAGTCCCACTTTCAAAAGGCTACAAAAAAAGAACCTCTGGCCAGAATGACTTCAAATTTGAACTGAATATACTGGAAGAAGAGGGAAACGATTTGGCATAAGAAAAAAAGTTCCAACCGCTTACAGAGCCATCTATTGATACATTTTGGATCTTTTTTTATTATGCCAAATCGTTTCCCCCCTTCTTCCAGTATATTCACTTCAAATTTGCAGTCATTCTGACCAGTGGTTCTTTTTTGCAGCCTTTTGCAAGTGGGACTAATTATGGACACCCTGTATTATAAATATCTTTTTTTGAAATTCCATAACCGAGATTTTTACACCGCTTTATAATTTGTTGATACGAATATTTCTCCTCAGAAAGCGCAGTTGCGTAACCTTCGTGCCATCTATCAATTTTAGAAGCCATTTTCACACTAAATCTTTTATTTTACATTCCTATCAAAACAAAACAGTAGAAGACGATTATTCTGAAGTTGCCGTATTTTTATCTCAAAATGCAAACGGCAAAAATAAATTACAAAATCATATATATATAAATAAATATATATATATATATATATGTATATATATATATATATATATATATATATATATATATATATATATATATATATATATATATATAATGTAGTACCTACTACTTCTTAAAGAGTCATGTAGCGAAAATATTTATTCTGAAAGATAATTCCTTAAAAAAACTTTCTATATGGGTCTTCTTTCTGCCAAATCAAAAGCAGTTTTATAAATAATATTTTCTTGTTGAACCTTATACGAAAAATTTCACAATTTATTAAGTATGTACGTTTGAATTCTAATAAGATGTATTTTTGCATGGAGAAAATTCTGAAAATTTTTATTTTTAAGGCAGCTCTTTAAAGACAGGAAATTTTGTACATATACACATTTAACCATAAGCATATAGAATACCTTAAAAGAAATTTGCAGTCTTATTCTAATTTTAAGATTTAAAAAAAATTTAAAATTTATAAAAAAAAAATTTTAAATGCTCCTTGCGACTTAATTTTTGAGATATTTCCTCGATTTTGTAATTTAATCACTTAAAACTGTATTACAAACAAATTTAGGTATCAATTATTTAATCCCTTGAATGGTTAATCTTTGAAAGATATTTTTTCTGAATTCCATCCCGATTTTCATCAAAATTTTGCTTTTTAATAAGTTATAAATCAAATGTAATTACCTTAATGAAGTTGAATTGTAAAATGCATACCCAGTTTCTTCGTAAAAAGTATCAGCATTCTTCCTTATCAATTTCATGAATTTTGAACAAAAATTAAGTTGTTTTGGAACATTTGAAAAAAGTAAAAACTTTGAAAAATTTTTTTGAGAAAAATAGATTAAAATTTATTACTACATATTATTTAAAAATTTACTACTTTAAAATTTATTTCCTAAAGCGTTCTAGTTTTTTTGGTCTTTATATTTCCATAGCTGACGAATTTGCTTTGTGGGGGGTAATGCTGGTCCGCCTATATGGTGTCCCCATAATAAGATGGCCAGCAAAACTGCGGTGAATTATAGGCGAATGTCTACACAAGTGCCTCCACTAAAAAATATATAAAATTAATAAATATATATATATATATATATATATATATATATATATATATATATATATATATATATATATATATATATAATATATATATATTCTTTGCAAGTCCCATTTTGTCAATTTACGCCAAATTACAGCATATAAATAGAAGAAGTAGGAAATAAAATAACTTGAACAGCATAAAAATCAATCAATATTTTGACTTTCCGTCATAAGACGGGAAGTTTATATGAGAAAGGATGTTATACAATGTGGCCTTTTGTTTCAGACCTGTTTAAGCTTCTTAATGCCTGAGATTAAAATGGATTATTTCTTAAATGTAAGTTTAATTTGAGAAGTACTTTAAGGAAAATGAAATACATACCTGTAAAGTATACTTAAAAAGAAATGCATTATCGTTTAGTGAAAAAAAATACACCCAATTTTTTTATGCTTTTTCATTTCATTCTTATTAATCTTACCTAAATCAAGATTAATCGATCAGAATTTGAGTTCGAAAAGATTAAATTAACTGTCCCCTCAGAGATATACACTGTTACCTTGGCTAGCATTCTTGGCTAGCATTAAAATTATTTTCAAAATTTCAACAGTGGCATGCAAAACTATGCACGGATAGATCTTAAAAAGCATGAATCCTACAAAAGATAGGGAAAGCAAAGAAAGATACATTTTAATTTCAAATGCTTCCCATTAGAAATGTCATAGAATATCTACCACACTGTTCTGTATCTGTTGTAGCGTACTGGGAAGATGAGGTTATTTTTCCCAAGACCTCACAGAGTGCGAGAAACACAGCTGCATGTTATTAGGGCAGTTTTGCCGGTTCCCACCGGTTTTGAACACGTGGGGGATTAAAAAACGTTTTCCCACAGATGCAGCCAGTAAAGCTGTCGTCCTAACGATTCTGGAATGCAATAAAGTTTCGGCGTTATAAAGAAACTGACACCAACGATTGCGACCCCCTCTCTGAGGTAGAGACGCTAGTTAGAATGCTCCCTGTGTAGACGTGTTTTTTCTAGGCTCCTGTGTTTTTGGGCCGGAATGGGTCCTGGAGCGCGCACTGTAAATCTGCGCGTAAATGAAGTTATTATGTCGAAAGTGTCTAATGTTTAATTTTTTTTGTTAATAAATTGTTGAGTTTTTGTTTTAAAAAATTGGCCTTCGCTTTTTAATTAGGACTCTGTCTTTCTTGGTATGGATCAAATAGTAGTAATTTTTAGCAACGCCTCAGAGAATCGCCTTACCTACTTACCGTGACGCCACACTGTTAAGGCTCCTTTGTACTAACCCTACTGGATTCGCTCACCTCAATGTTAACTTATGGAGATAATGTGTCTTCTATTGACATATACATCAATGCCGATCATCCAATAAAAATGGTATTTTCAGATAGCCTGAACTTTTCTGCACCCTGCAACGGGATTCATTTTATAAATTTCGACCAGTAAAGGAATTTGTGAGCTTTTGAAACACACTAGGCCAGATTTTTCCTAGGAATAATTTAAATTGTGAAATATTATTTGCATCTTTCTTTTAACAACGTAAAATGCCCCGAGGTTTAAAATTTCTTTCTCTATTACGGAGTACAATTTAAAAGAAAAATCTTTCAATTCAAGTCAACAATCCTGGTACACATTTTCTCCATAGATTAACACTGACGTGAGCGAATCAAATAGGGTTAGTACACACCATCCTTAAGATCTAAACCCCATCTCTCGATTGGATTTCTCCCTGATTTAGCAGACATACCAACTTCTACAACTCAGTGATTATTTTTCAAAATACACTGAAGTGCCACTGAATTATAGATAGCAAAGCCTATGCAAATTGTGCAGCGCTGAGCATCATGTATGCGCAAGTGAGGGCGCTGTGGTAACTGCATATATAGCGCGTACTGTGGTTGTTCTGAATTAGTTGTTGGAATTGCCAGTATGGGTAAACTGCCTGATTTAGACGCCTTCGATCGCGGACAAATCGTAGGTGCGCGACGCATGGGCCATTCAATTTCCGAAATCGTCAGACAGCTATGATTTTTAAGGTCGACAGTGTCAAGAGTATACCAAGAATACACGGATGGTGAGAAGGATTGAAAGGCCATCACACAGCACCAAAGAACCTTACTGAATTATGGACAGCTTTAGCCAATATTTGGCAAGCCATTCCCGTGGAACGTTTCCAGAAACTTGTTGAATCTATGCCTTGTCGTGTGGCAGCCGTTATCAAGGCCAGAGGAGCCCCAAATCGTTACTAGGTAGGTATCTCTAATTCAGTGGCACTTCAGTGTACATATGAAGCACTAATATCAAAGAGTTATGAAAACTTCTATCATATTCATTTTACGTAAACACCACAAGTATCAAAATTTTATAACAACAAAAACCATATTGCTTTGGAAT
Organism: Dolomedes plantarius; assembly: GCA_907164885.2. NCBI lineage: Eukaryota > Metazoa > Arthropoda > Arachnida > Araneae > Dolomedidae > Dolomedes > Dolomedes plantarius. The sequence continues at coordinate 202,804,401 of OU015493.1, forward strand.
ATATCTTTAAGTGTCATATTTAATACCTATTCGAAATTTTATTTTTTTTTCGATTTTCGGACTCAGTGAAAAAAAAATCAGATGTAATATTTATTAAAATTCACTCAACCAAAAGCAATAATCGGATTATAAGACCTGATGTTTGCGTTACTGATGATAACTACTTCCTATAAGAAAACTATTACAAACATTTAGGGTAATGAAGGTCAGTATGACGCGAGTTCAAGTGTCGGAAATCACTCTAAACTTCCTCTTCAGTAATGATGAGTTTTTGAAAGCAATTAGAGGATCACGAATCTTCGATCAAGGATATCGGCAGATTTTATTTTATTTTCAATGGGCTATGTATTTAATTTGATTTTATACAGTTAAAATATGAACTTATAGAGAATAGCTCACATCTACCCGCACTTGGGTGTATATAATTTAAAGTGGCACTCTAAATGAATTTGTTACAAACACACTTTATACATGAAACAATGTTTATTGAATTCGTTGCACATATAGAATTTGCTTTTACAGCAATAAGCATACGTACTACTTGTACGGAATATATATTAGCGTTCAATAAAACTACACTTTGCAATACTCACAACCTAGAGAGTCAAACCAGCAGTTCTGCCACGTAAACGTTGGGCCCCCTAATCACTAGCGCCGGCTAATACCTGGAGCTGCTTACCTCGTAGCTCCCTTAACTCGCTTATCTATCAACTTAAACAACCTCTTCACTTAATCAAGCTGCTTTGCATTTATACCTAGCGCGTATGCCGAAATTAGCATATCTCAAGCAGCTTCTTTAATTCATTCACTCAAAAGTTCGATTCTTGTGAATGGAATCTTATGTATACCTTACAAACTACTTTATATGTAATTCTGTGTGGTAATCTTACCTTTTTGTAATTAAAGAAAAACGTGCAAGCATAAATAAATTGGAGGTTAATCTTTAATACAATAAAAAATAAAATATATGGGATATTTGTATTTTAAGTCTGAATCTATGACATTTTGGGCAAAAAATGGGAACATGGGCATGTCTCCGGCCGACCCCTGCAAACCAGGACAATACTTACCTTTTTTTATGATGTCTCATAACTAATACTTACCTTTTTTATAATTGTTTAGATATAAAATTAAACCTGCATCCTTGTCTATGAATTAATTGGGTCATTAGTCTACATATTAATGTGGTGGATCCAATTCATAATTTCTGGGACTGATACCCCGTTGATTAGCAATACTTGTATCGTTAAAATAAACTTAAAGATGTGATGCCATGTCAAAACAGTGAACAAGAATATCTACTAGAAAGATAAATGAGGATTATTAGCGAGAAATAAGGGACGTATTAATGATGATTGAAGACGTATAATATTCACTTAAGACGTATTAATACCGGCAGAAGAGGATTATTGTTATAATTAAAGCGAACAGGATTGTTTCGGGTTTCAATATACAAACGAGTGTTGAATAATTAAATTTTGTTTCTGATTAACATGAAACTTAACGACATAATTTTATGTGACAGAAAAGGTCCAAATTAAAAGCTCTCTAACACCTGATATCCACATAAATACATTTTTAAGACTAATAGGAACAACAACAGACAAAATCAAAAATTAGTAAGGGTAATTCAGTAAGTTTAAAATTAAAACCACTAATGAAAAGTACAGTGGAACCTCGCATAACGAGCATAATTCGTTCTAGAGTCTTACTCGTAATGCGCAACACTCGTTAAGTGAAACAATTTTCCCCATATAAATTAATGTAAAATTAGATAAAGCGATCCATGCCAAAAAATACTCAAAAATTTTTAGATGTAACGTTTATTATTTAAAAAAATTACTTATACATAAATTCTTAAGGAGCAAAATTATCCATATGTATTTTATTATTTGCGAATTTATCACACATATCTATTTTTTTTACTAGAAAGCTATCTAGCTACATTTTTTTCTCGGTTCTTCAAAATTTGCCGAAAATGTTTCACCGCATTGTCATTGAATAAATTTATAGCGCGCATAGCCACCGTCTTATCAGGGTGATGCTTTGTAACGTACGATGCAACAGTTTCCCATGCTTTCATCATTTCTTTTATTGCGCCAGAAGATTGTTTCTTTGCTGTTTTTTCGTCCTTCTCCACTGACAAACTCTCCTCTACAACTGCTTGCTGTGAAAGACTGCAATTCTATTAGCTGTTCGGTGGTCAGCTCTTGGTTGTGCTCTTCCACAAGCTCCTCAATATCATTGTTAACCTCCAGTCCCATGATATTTGCTTCTCGAACCATCCATGACTACCCTTAAATACTTATTTTTTAGTCGTTGATAATCCCGGTGGCATATTAACTACCTACTAGTTGGTACCCGTCAAAACATGACGGCTAGATAGTAAATAAATGTACTAATACACAAATTATACTCAACATATCATTGTTGAAAATCATAATAATGCGCAGAAACAAATTAATGTTTAAGTGGCCTCGTTCTTAGTGAGTATCTAGAGCCAGATTTAAAAATGTCACTGAGCATGCGCAGAGAGCAAATTTTTAATTGTAAATTATCGCTAATTAAACTGTGCGAAATAAACAATTTCCATGAGGTTTAATCTTATATTTCACAAACATAATTATCATAAAAATGGCAGTGAGAGATCTAGAGAGACTCCTCGGCATTGAAACATGTCACTGAGCACGCGCAGAAACAGTGAGTTTCTAAAGCCAGATTGAAACATGCCACTGAGCATGCGCAGAAATAAAATTTTAACTGTAAATTATAGCTCATTAATAAAAATTGCAGTTACAAAAACCAAATTTGACAAATCTACAGATTACAATCTTTCATTTACGACCAAAAGGAAGTATATTGATGCAGTAGTTTTCTCTCACGGACTGCCCAAAAAGTCAGCTTAGCAACTTAAATATATAGATACTCGAGTTCGAGCAATAGGGAAATTTCAAGCCCGCTGATTCGTTGGTTTCTCCTCGTCATCTATGACATCACTTAGCGCAATTTCCAAACACTTCCCGTGGCGCCATCTTTTCCCCTGAAACTGATTTATTCATTACAATATACCATTTAGATTCCAAATTTTAGTGCGTATTCGTGAGTAATTGTACTTTTTTTGCTCAAATGTCTGTTTTTTCGGAAGATAAAACTTCCATCCTCATTTTGTAATGAGGTGGAAACAATTTCATCAGGCTTAATTGTTCTTCGCAGCAATGTTAAAAATTTAGAAGAGTGCAATGAATGGGTAAAAGAATTTGGAGAACTATCAAACACTAGATGTAATTCTAGAAACTCCAAGCCCAGTGGACAAAAATTTGCTTGCTCGTAAGTATTCATTTAAAAATTATCTTAATTTAAATTGCCATATCTTAATTTAAATTGCAAAAAAATGCCAGCAATAAAAATATATTGAAGCTTGCTGAATTTCAACAAGAAATAGCAGAAACTCTGTCAAATGGGTCAGACTATCACCCCTAAACGATGGAGACCTACAACATTAAATGAAAATTACATTGCAAAGAGAACAGAAGGCCCAGTGGGTTATATTCCACATTGTAGTAAGGCAAGATAAATTAGAACACATGCATGTTTGGAATGATACCCTTACTTGGTGCAAATTACAAACATGTAAAGGTCAATCCTTTATAGCATGTGAGAAGTGTGGGGCTACTCTTTGTATTAATAAAGGCAGACACTGCTTTAAAATATTCCACACAATTTAATTTTTCAATTGCTTTTTATAACTTTTGTAATTTATATTGAATAATGTAAAATAAAAATAAAAAAATAGATTTGTTACCAATTCCAATTTCTTGGCAATTCTATTATATGGCATTTTATTTACTTCCTGACTTATTTTATTTTTTTAAGTTTTTAGTTATGGTCTCATTTTTTAGTTATAATTTTTAGATATAAGACACCAATAACCTGAAGTATGCATTGCAAAAATTCGACTTAATGCACAGCAATTCATATATGCACCAAACGCAATTTTTCGATAAAAACAGTAAAAAAATCATAAAGGATTTTTTAAATATTGTCTAGGCCCAAATATGTGTGAGAAAAAATATATTTGTAAAATAAAAGATCGTGCAGTGTATGGTTAAGTTTATATATTAAAAATAATAGAGGTTAAAAATGTATTCTTGCAAAAGAATACACACATATACCCATATAAATTTATATCTTTCAATGCAAGTTCTTGTAAAATAAATCCACTCCCTCCAAAAATGTTACATATTTCATAAAAATTTCAAAGCTACCATTATATTCTTTTTAATTTTTTAAAGGTTTTTTTTTCTTCAAAGGTTTCTTTAACTTGTTATAAAATGTTCAATCTTATAAATTTCCTTTTAAATAATAAGTGTATTTTTCATAATAAAAGTATACTCTTGGAACTCGACTTAGAATTTCATATTCGAATTATTTCACGATTAATTCAGTTTCAGGGGAAAAGATGGCGCCACAGGAAGTGTTTGGAAGTTGCGCTAAGTGATGTCATAGATGACGAGGAGAAACCAACGAATCAGCGGTCTCGAAATTTCCCTATTGCTCGAACTCGAGTATAGGTAGTTAATATGCATCCCGGTGACGTGAAGAGTGGATTTCCTTCCACGCCACTCGTTATGCGAAATGTTGCTCGTTAAGCGAGCCATTTTTTTACGATTTATTTTGCTCGTTATGCGAAATACTCGTTATGCGAGGTGCTCGTTAAGCGAGGTTCCACTGTATAATTAAATGTTTGAGTTATTTCGAAAGATTTCGATAGTGACCACTCTTTCAACTATTTGGAGTGCATTGAGCGTAAAAACGATTCCTCTAAAACAAGAGATTAGGAAAGAACTATTTACAGGATGTGTCATTTAAAGATTCTAACGATATGAATTAAATGCACAACAGAAAGAATTTATCAAGGGAAATAGATCAATCAAGGAAGATATCTCTTATCCTAGACTTTAGTTATTACTTTTTGAACGATCTGAAATTTAAAAAAAAAATTCAAAGTATAAATTTACGCTTTTATTGTGCATCCACTGAATTCTTGTACATTTGCTAACGCTTTGGAATTAATGAAACAAAAAAATGCGTTTCGGTCCCCCCCCCCCAAAAAAAAAAACCCCTTTTCTTTTAAGAACCTTTTTGAAGCAACTAATATAACCCATTTTGAATACTTGTAAATACTTTTAGATGTAATTTATTTATACTGTTGATTAATTTAAAGCTGTTGATCTTGTTATATTTTATAAAGCAATATATCTTTTAGATCCTTTTTCTGTTCCTCCTAACTGATATTGCTCCATCTCTTTTCAGAAATATTACCAGTGAATGATTGTTCATACACATACATACATGCATACATACATATACAGTTGGCTCTCTGTTTAACGACTTTCAAGGGACCTCGAAAAATGGTCCTTAAGTAGAGATAAACAGAATTAAACAGAATTTGTAAAAAAAATAACATTTCCTTACACACTTTACAGGCTTTGGACTATCAATATATTTCTCCATATATATGTGCGTGTTTAAAAATGTTATTTTTATTATCATTATTATTTTATTCACAAAAAGTTATTTTAAATTACATTGAAAAAAGAGTACAAACAATACGATAAGTTTGGTTTTAACAAAGTCAAAAAGTGTGGATTGCTTCATTTTTCGCCTTGTTTTCGTTATTCTGTTTTCCAGATTTTCTAAAATGTTAAATGTGTCATCTTCCATATTCGATGTAATATAACATATAGAACAGAAGTTTCATGTGTGTAAGACGGTGGCAGTGTCTCATTTTCCGTGTCTTCAACTTCACCTTCTTCGTCTGACTCTGTGTTTTCGTTTACTATATCTTCATAAATTTGTTCTACATTTCTGTAATCTGTTGTTAAAACAGATTCATCACAATTGTAGAAATCTTGAATTGCAATATCCTGATCTTCAACAAGACTTCTCCATTCTTCAGGGGTAATGTCAACTTCGTTGATTTCTACATCCGTACTTTGAAGTCCCACTACAAGTTCTTTGTGAATTCCAGCAACACGAAAGGAGTTTTTTTATTGTGGAGGAAGAACTTCTTTCCATGCTAATGTTATCATGTGCATTGCTTCCAAGATCGTAAACTTTCTAATTTTTATACTATCAGCCGAGTGGTTTTTAATTTCCTGATTGAAGACTTTCTGTAGTATATATTATTCCTGCAATCGTCATATTCTTTAATTAGTTGAGCGAGTGGCAGGGAATGGATCACAAGAAAGTCAACTACTTTTTAATCCTTATTTATTGCGTTCTTGAAGTAACCACGCTCCAAGGTAATCTATTTAACGTAGCCATATTGTCGATCAACCCGGCACGACTGCCGCGAGCTTCCGCTCTCAACGAAATTCGCACGCAATCTACCGCCAAAACTTAATTTCCTCCGAGCTCCTACTGCACGGCGCATGTGCAGACCTCAACCTTGGTCATCTGGACCCTTATTATTTCTGATCGTACAATTTAACTTCGTGCCCAAAGCCGTGTACCTTTCTAAAAATAAATCCTCTCGCCTAGAATTCTTCGCTTTCCGCTCAAGTCGCTTTTAAAGGATGATTCCCCACTGAAAAATACGCCCGCTTTGTAAATAAAATGTTAGATTCTTATTATTTTAACCCCCTTTCCCCGTACTTCTCAACTATATTTTGACAGTTCAGTTATGTTTTGACATATATATATATATATATATATATATATATATATATATATCTTTATATATAAAAGGCAAAGTCTGTGTGTGTGTGACCAAGTTTTTGTCTGCTCGCGGCACGGCGCAAAGACGGCAGGCCGGACAGTCTTGAGATTCGACACGAAGATGCCCCCCGAGGTCTCATTATGCACCTCGAAGCCCTTTTTTCGATTTTTTAATTAGATTTTCCGTAATTAAATATTTAGTCGTGATTTGGAGCTCCCGGACGAGTAAAAGCTCCGTAAATCCTAACGTATCCGTCCAAATTTTTTTTTCGGACGAGCCTATACGGGAAACATGACACTATACGGAAATCACAATTAAAATAGTCTGTCTTAATTTATCGATTAATTGTGATTTTTTTTCGATCGCCTGTACGCACCCGTTTTTCGGAAAAAACGCGATTTTGTCCGCGACCCTTTTTTCCAAATTGTCGAATCGATACGTAAATGTCATTACATTTTTACGAAATTCTTATCTCAGAGACACTAGACATCACAGTTTCGAAAGCCAGAACCAAAATTAATTTACAAATTGTAGTTATTTTTTAATAATTTATTTTATGATTCGGAAATTCTTGCGAGAAATCTCATTTTGGAGATTTCGTTCTTCATTTCCGGACGAAGGTAAAGCAGGGGAAAATGGGCGTGTCTTTTTCGACGTCAAGCACGTGATGTGTTGGGGCGTTTGTTTTCTATGAGGGATTGGGTGGTTAAAGGAAATCGATTACTATTGCAGTGATAATCGATTAAAAAATCGCATTTAGTAATGCCGTAATTTTTTTGCCCAACACTTAGTTAATATCATATAATTTAAGGTGTGTTTGTGGAAAAAATCTATGAAGATTTCAAAGAATTTCAGCATGTGGAGGATGTGACATATTCGCTTTCAAGGAAATCGATTACTATTGCAGTGATATTCGATTAAAAAATCCAATTTCCTAATGCCTTATTTTTTTTGGCAACAGTTACTTATTCTCATATAACTTGCGCTTTGTTGTTTGAAAAAAATGTGTGAAGAATTTAAACAATGACTTCATTTGTTTAGTAGTTTTGATTTGTTTAATAATTTTATTTTATTGAACAGGAATTTGTACGTTTTAAGTAATCCTATGTCAAAAATTTTTCCAAAATGTGCCAGAAAGGATTAAATTTATATGGGTAAAATAATGTATCGTGGTGAGGAAAAGGATGAAAGCGACGCCCATTAACAAAGGGTTAAGGCTACTAAAATTTGGTAATTACATTACCCGAGCAACGCCGGGACGGGTACAGCTAGTATATATATATATATATATATATATATATATATATATATCTGAGTAAAAAATTTAGCCCATCCAGTAAGAAACTCCTGGTTCTTTTGAGGATTATTGGATCTATATATTATGTTAAAAAAGATATAATGTAATATTTTAAATTTATTACGTCCAAGCATGAAAATTTCATCATTGTGTAACTGTCTTTCTGAAGTTTGGAACTTGTTTTTACAGTTCAAGCCCTCTATGATTGTAACTCCCGATATTTATTTCAAGGAAAGCCCAAAAGGGGTGAATCTATTTGTACTGGGAACTGTCCTATAATATCTATTTCAAGACGTAGGAGAATAAAGACTAGCAATAATTAATTAGAATACGACATACAGAAAATGCACAGCTATAATATGAAAGGGAAAGAAATGCTAACAAGTTTTTAATTGGTGATTTTAATTCAACAAATGAATGAATTAGAGAAATTATATTTTTACTTCAAATATATAAATTTTAAAAAAACATTTTTTTAAAATCAGATGCGAAATATTTTTTTTCAAAAATTCTTGCAAAGTTTTAAAATCATGAATTAATTGGTGGAGAAACACGAACAAGAGATCCACGTTAAAGAGGTTGGAACTCCAAAGTGATTGGGGAAGGCCAAAAAAAAAAATTGAAGACGTCCAAAGATTTTTGCATAAATAAACGCACATTAATGACCTATTTTTCACTAGATGCACATGCATACCAAACGCTAACAAAAAAAAAACTAACATGTAATTTAGAAATAATTTATAAACTTAACATACGGAAATTAGTGCATTTCCAATAAAAATTTCATCGCCTATTTCATTTTAAACTGTGCGTTTTGTTATTCCTTATTTTGGCAATTACTCATTTTTGTTACAATTCTTTGTCTTGTCATGGTAGCTAAAGTTGACTATAGAAAGTAGGTCTACATGTAATTAGATATTTACGCAAAATTATGGGCAATATGGTCTACGCTACACAATTTTAAGTAAAAGATTTAAAGTTTCTTTTATGTTCAAGGAACTACTGTAGAAGTCTTTGTGGTCAAGTATTAGAATAGACAGCGAGTTTATAGATGGTTAATTGATATTAACACTTGAGAAGGAATTTGATCAAAGAGATTATACAGAAAATATATTTTATGAATCCACAGAAATTGCTCCAACGTGCCATGATCGTGCTTATGGCTGGAAAATGTTTAGCATTTACTACTTTTCTTCATTTCGGATTTCGGTGAACGATAAATAAACATAGCCATCTAAGCTTATGATTAACTTACGTTACAAAATACCTATATCTGTAAATAGTTTTTTTACGCTATTTTTAACTATTTGTCAATTATCTAATGCGGAACGACAAGCATGTATCTATTTATAGCAAACTAACTACTAAAGTAAGATTGAATAATGAAATGCGATTCTAAATAGGTCTTTGAGTTCGGTTTCTTTATTTATCTGAAAAGATATCTGATTTATTTATAGATCAGGAGCAACAACGCACCGCTGTTTCGTGAATGCATCTGTTTAAAGAGATAAACTAGTAAAATGGGTAGCCTTGATTTGGTAGAGTTACTTTCATTGCAGTATGTGACTTGTTTGTTTAAATAAATAAATTATTCATCGAAAGTGTAAACACTATCCTGCGACGCTTTAATGAAAGCAGGTGATGACAAGAGGATAGTTCACCATATCAAATGAGATCATCAGTTTGTGTTGATGTTGTAAAATCGGAGTTTTCAACAGGTGTTTATATTTTTATCGCAAAATAATGGATTTTATAAACATTAGGTATTTTTTTCGATAAGTTTGTGTTTCGTACTTCTCATTTTAAATATTTATTTATTTTTATTTGAGTAATCAGAGATTGGGAAAACGCCTGATATATGTGCATGACATTTACAGTGAGATTAGAAAAAAAAGTGTAATTTTTAATTCTTGAAAAATAAAATGAAACGAAAACGGTAGTCTCTTTATAACATGTTAAATGTTTTTAAAAATTACATTAAAACGTTAGAGTTATTTTCGTTAAAAATATTAAAATTATTTTAAATGGATAGACAGGGACATTGTAATTTCAGAACTATTGTTATCCATGGCATAGATATCCATGGCATAATAGATGCACTATATCAGGGGTCGGCAACCTTTTTTACTAGGAGGGCATATTTCAGAAATGCGGGAGTTCGCCGGGCACCGCTGAATGAAGAGGAGGAAGATTAAAATTTAAACATTAAAATGTTAATGCGACATAAATTATTAATATATAAATTCAAATTTCAATTTAAACAAAATAATCTTTAAACTAATAATATAATTAACCTTTTCCTTACGGGGTGGGATAGCATGTATCCCAATAATACGAACCCAAGAATGAATGAATAATATATATATATATATATATATATATATGTAATGGCACGGGCGCGGGCCGACGAAGGAAGGCCTGAGTGGTATTTCTTTTTGAGGTAAAGATGGATGACTTGTCGCCCGGCCGTGCATCACATATGTTTAATTTTCTTTCCCGCTTTTCATCTCACCCTCGGACACATAGAACACCGCAACGTTAATTTAATTACATCTTTATTTTTACGATACACAATACAACTTTTCGGGGCAAATTACAAATCAAAAAAGCGTACATGTTTCCGTTCAGGCGGTTTATATAAACTTTGTCATGTGATCAGGATAGCGATTAGGGATTTGCTGTTGTCGATAAGTCACATGTGGTTTTATGTAATCTGCGCAGAGCTTATCTAAAATATTGGGGCACGCCGCGCATATTTGAAAAAGGAAGCCATTTAATATTTTCTCTCGAGGTTATTAGAACTTAGAATCAAAAGCGAAATTTAGCTCGTACGCCCAAGGGAATTTAGAATAATGTTAGATTTTAAAATGGTATGGGGTTTTTAATGTTATAGAATATCCCCCCCGTCCGAGAAGAGGCTGACCAACAATGCCTGCATTGGAGGACAGACTCACCCGACCATGTGAGGAAAATGGGCGTCGACCACAAATTTGGAAAAGTTTGAAAAGGAACATATGTTTTAAGTTAATTTAGTATGATGATCACATGGCAAGATATTGCACATTTCAATATTGAATACACAAAAATACACTAATGATTTACTAATTTATGAACACAATAAAAGCAAAAAAAAATTATAGTAATTAATGATCAACTATAGAAAATTGTAAATTATGTAAATTTCTTCTTATATTGTTGCTTTGAAAAAAATTAAATTTAAAAATGTATTTATCGACTGAAAATTGCCGTGCAGGGCGGGCCCTCCCCACACAACAAAATCTCAGCAGAAAATCAATTAAATCTACTTTAAAAAAATTTTAAATTACTAAAAAAAATTACTTGAAAAATATATTGTAAATACACATTGTAAAAATACACTTTAAAATATATTTGTGATCCACTTGGACAACTGACAAAACAACGAAAAAAAAATCCCTATCTAAATGTAAACACAAAACACACAAAAAAAAATCTCCTATTCTTGTAGAATAACAACATAATTATACAAATGTAATTACGAGATCCTGAAAAAAAAAACACAGAAAAGCAGTAAAAAAAATAAAAGTGGATCTCTGGTTTCCTTAATCAATAGAATCAAAAATACACAACATATGAAATTATTAAACACACAATAATAAAATACCTTGGTTTTTAAAAGTATAAAATAGAAATTATCACCACCAATCTATTATAATTAAATGTCAAATTTATCCATTACTTTTAGTAACTTAATTTCAATGTTCAAATTTCAAACTATTATTCTATCAATTGACACAAATAATCAAAATTCTTTTACCAATAGACATCTCAGTTTTATTAAGTTAATCATGAAATCGATAAACCAAAATTAATTTTTCTTTTCTTATATCACATTTTGGTATGAATCCTCGCTGTAAAGTTCCCAAATATTCATCATTTGTATTTAATATCTTAAAACATATTTCTCATTATAATATTATCTTTCCTATTTATTTATTATTCTTCATTATTTCCATTTCGAGAATTTTCTGGGGCGGATGAACCAAATATAACATACAATGGTTTTTCAATTCTCCAATTGTGGTTTTTTGGCACCCTAAGTCATGTTATAAAGACGCTCCGTTTATGAAAATAGTAACACGAATTTTAACGTCGACTGAACCTCCAGAAATCTCCTTTACTTAAATTCGTAGAACAATTTACGAGGTCTCAACATCAAATGTAATATGTCAAAGTACTTAAATTATAAAATTTTCTTGATGTCTGAAAATTACTATGTTATCCCTGCAGATATTTTCCAAAATCAAAACCACAGGCATCAGATGTTTAAATTTAGAGTCGCAAAAATTCTAGGTCAAATGAATCAAAACAAGTTTGGCTCTTTTCGTGATCGTGTTTACAAAACTAATGCTGAGCATTTAAATTTATTGCGGAGGCGACCTTCGAAATGTAATACAACGCGCTCGAAAACGGAAATGATTTACGTTATTTTTTTTTCTTTTTCTCCTCGACGATTCCGAACTGCGTGCAAAATTAGATACTCATAACATTACTTTACTCATTTAATATTTCAGTTTAACGTAACCAAGGATCATTAATTATCTTAAAACACTAAAATATTCATTATCAGAAAAAGAACATGGAAATATTATAAAATTACACTAAAAACACACACTCATAATAAATTTATCACATATAAGTCTCAAAAATTTCTTTAAATTCAAATATCTTATAATATGAAAAAATATACTCTTAAAATTCTATCAAAATGCAAATCAAAATGAAACATTATAAAATCAAAAACAAAATACACGTTTTAAACCAATGATTTTTACTTTCGTTTTACTTTTTATCGATTTATTTTTTATCATAGGTACTTAATTAAATCAATAATTTGAAAATACTTTCACCGAAACACATTTATAATAAATTTTTATCAGTATCTAATAATATTAAAATTTTTCACCCTTAACAATAATTCGTAAATTTTAGCTTACCAATTGAAGTGTTATTCACACTCTTTACCATTATCCTTATTAATTTTCACCATTACATATCTTCATAATTTTAACATTTGCAGATCGGTTCTGAATTTAACTTGGTGAAGTTCTTGGCTTTAGTTAGTCCCAGTACACAGTATCCCAATTGGAACACTATGAATGAGCACTTTAAAGAATTTTTTTTTTTTTTTTTGACACACAATTTTTTTTTTCTTTTTCGGAAGTTGTAGAATCTTTCCTTTTGGCAACATTTTAAGAATGCACTATTGCGTTGAACTGCTGGAACAAAGTTGTATCGCGAACACATTTTTCTGTTATGCACACAATTTTGATGACCTAACACTTTCACTGATGATTTTTGAACTGGCGGTGATCTACTTTCGTTTTCTGCGCCGCTAACTCGGTGCGGCGAAATTCACTAAAACTCTGAACTCGTGGGAAATCTGTATCAGCCGACGATCCTTGTGGCAATGAAGAAACCTAATCGTAAATACACACATTCCGGCACAAGATTTCTGAAAAGGAAAATACACAACTTTTGAAGAAACACCGGACTTGGACGCCCACACGTTGAAACTGATCCAGGACGAATCTCACAGCAAGCCGAAGCACTTATTGGCAATCACACTAGCACCGAAATGGGGCTGTTCACGCTGGCCTCCAATCGAAGGTCGCACATGGAGCTGATTCACCATCGTGAGGCAGAAATGCGCACTAATGCACCCAGCTAAAGCGAAAAATTCACACGCGGCAAACGAAAACGCCGAAATGCCTTGGAAAATCCAGTGGGAGCTTCACGCGCCTGGGACGATTTATCCTGCGCGACTTAATTGTAATGGCACGGGCGCGGGCCGACGAAGGAAGGCCTGAGTGGCATTTCTTTTTGAGGTAAAGATGGATGACTTGTCGCCCGGCCGTGCATCACATATGTTTAATTTTCTTTCCCGCTTTTCGTCTCACCCTCGGACACATAGAACACCGCAACGTTAATTTAATTACATCTTTATTTTTAAGATACACAATACAACTTTTCGGGGCAACTTACAAATCAAAAAAGCGTACACGTTTCCGTTCAGGCGGTTTATATAAACTTTGTCATGTGATCAGGATAGCGATTAGGGATTTGCTGTTGTCGATAAGTCACATGTGGTTTTATGTAATCTGCGCAGAGCTTATCTAAAATATTGGGGCACGCCGCGCATATTTGAAAAAGGAAGCCATTTAATATTTTCTCTCGAGGTTATTAGAACTTAGAATCAAAAGCGAAATTTAATAGATTTTAAAATTTTAAGATATTTTAAGATTTTAAAATGGTATGGGGTTTTTAATGTTATATATATATATATATATATATATATATATATATATATATATATATATATATATATATATATATATATATATTTATACATATATATTTATACATATATATATATATATACAGAGAGAGAGGGAGCCGAATAAATGGGCCCCGTAAGCTAAAGGTTAATTCGATGTATGACATTGCAAATCTGCGTCTAACTCGTTGCAATGGGATACATAAGTTGAATTCCCAGTTCTCAGGCATTGGCCCAAGTGAATTTCAGCGAGACTTGATCGGTACTTTGATGTTAAATGTTTCATATTGGGAAACAAAGATTCACAAGCATATGTCGACGCTCAAAGACAGTTCCATTTCAGAGCACGTTTTCTCAACAATGGGAAGCTATTTCCACTGACTAAATTCCAGAGCTTTTCTTCATTATGATGTTATTCTAATTCAATGTTATTTCTTTTATTTATAATTTTCAATTCTAAGTCCTCCTTATTAGAAAAGTCAAAATATGTTGTGATTTTATGAGTCACATCTTCCTCTGTATGAAAGAAAGGATTAATAAAAAACGTCAAGAATGCCTCCAGTTCGTAGAATTCTACAAATCTGGTATTAAATTATACCAATAAGGAATCAAAATGTTTGGTAAACTTATAGGTGGTAGCATTTCCATCGCGATAGTTTTCCATCACCATTTTTAAATTTGGGAAATGTGATAAATTATCTTCTCCATATGGGATTTCCAGAGCGGAAATTTATCTTTTAATGCGTTTATCGTACTGATCATAGAAGCAATGGGAGACCGACGCTGTCGAGAGATAAGGCTACTCAGTTTTAGATTTTTGATTTTTTACGATTTTTAATCTTTTTACTAAAATTATTCATTAAGGAGGTCCGGGACATATTTAAAAAAACTTTATTTACTGAGTTAAAATTTTGTATTTTTTTGTGATAGTGAACCATATAATTTGTAAACAAAATCACATCATAAAATTTCTCAAAATTTTTTTTTAATTTAAAAATTTTAAATTTTTATAAAAGTGGGGTAATTTAAAATCTTTATAATTCGAAATATTATTTGTCGATTTTCAAAATTTTTTCATTTAATTAAACAGAAATATATATGTTTTAATTTTGATTCAGCATTTTTTGAAATATTAAATTTTAAAGAAATTTAAAAAAAATTAGATTTAAAATTACAAAAAAAATTATGTAACTTATCTTAAAAAATTATATTTTCAAAAGCAAATATTTTTTTCAAATTTTCTTAATCAAAATTAAAGTAAAATAGTTGAAAAAGACATGTTCCAAGTTTCAACCTTTTATCTTTCACGGTTCTCGACTTATAACAATTTAAAGACAAGAAATTGAGAAAAAACCCATCATTCAGAAAAACGTACTTACAGGTTTAAACAACGTTTGACTGCTATTAGAATGTTGCAAAAAAATAATAATTTATCCTGTTCGAATTAAGATAGAAACATGGTTTAAACATCATTTTAAGCGTAAAAGAACAAAAAAAAATTTAATGCAATAACATTTTTTTCGAAAATTCGAACAATTTTGTGTCCTGGACCCCCTTAAAACTACGAGCGTTTGTTGTTCAAATATCTGAAATTTTTCGAAATTTGAACGGCGGGCACTTTAAAATTGTTTCGATGGCACCTTGGTGCCCGCGGGCACCGCGTTGCCAACACCTGTACTATATACTATTTTCTATACAGGGAGAAAACTTGAGATTAACTTTATAAACTGAATATCTTAAATAGGTTTCTCAATAAATCCTATTAACAAAACAAAAATAAGAAGTTCTAAAACTACTGATAAAAATTTATGTCAAGAAACTTCAGTATGTAGCAATCAACTGTACAGATTAGGCAGTCAGTTTCAAATCTATCCTTGTCCAAGAATTTAGAAAAAATAGCACTGGATTCTGACTAAGGTTGTACTCCTAATGTATCTGAATTATGTAACAAAACTCTGTATTTCCTTAAGAAATTCAATGTAAACATATATGGCTATCTGCAGACTCTCTTTATCCAGTACAGTGTTTATTACAAAATTGTCCTATGTTCTTCAGAAAGTTCGTAACAAAACTAACCTGTTCCTATCTTATGTTGCAGATATTTTAAATTTTGCAGTTTGTTTTCTAAACTGTCCTGACCCACAAACTTGAACGAAAAAATATTTATAAATACAGTTCTTTCTTTCTTTATGTGATACTATTATTCCTGTGTAGTATCTTGAAGGGGAATTTTTTCTGCTAATTTATTTTGGTTTTTAATTAGCAACAACGTATGTCTATAGTTTGTCAGGTGATTATTTTTTTTTTAAATTCACATTGTGATATAAGTTTTGTGAGTTTTTTAAGGAATTTCAAATTGAATCAGATGTGTCAAGGTTGTTGTGTCAAAACTGTCCTAAACCTACGCAATTGCCAGTAAAACTTACCTAATACATCAGTTTTCTGCAGAACTGCTCATGTCCAAATTACTTTCTTTTATACAGTGCTGGCCACCCATAATGCAACACCAAGAAAGGCAAGAGATATCACAACAAAATTTATTTTGTAGATAACATGTTGACCAAGTATCAAATGATTAAATTTATAGACTTCTGTGAAGTGTGGTTCCTGCCAAAATCCGTATCCAGAGTAGCCGCCATTGTTGGAGATCACCGCTGCCACACGCCTCGGCATTCATTCAAAGAGACTTTGGATGAGTTCTTGGGGTACAGCAGACCAAGCAGCTTCCACACGTTGCCTAAGTTGATCTGCTGTGGCAGCTGGGGATGGA
>OU015493.1:202824004-202924004 GCA_907164885.2 Dolomedes plantarius
TTCCTAAGAAAGCTTAAAACTTGTGGGATTTGTTCGCTAAAGACTGTTACGGAGATCTATTAATTAAAATGGGTGTGTCCTCAATAACGACCTAGTTGCAGAGCTACTTTTACAGAAACTTGAATAGATCTCTTTGATCTAGTTGTAGAAAAGTGTGGGGAATTTCTTAAATTCAGCCTAATTATGTTTACCTTTTAGACACATTACGATAAATGCAGTTTATCTCAACGGAACGCATAACTACAACGCAGCGACAGGAGCTAACGCTTGTTCGCATTTGAGCATTCTAATCGGAGAGTTTCTGAGGTTGTTTTTATCTCCGGTAAAATGTATATAATTATTTACTTACTTATAACTGTAATTATTTCTGCGATTGTTCATTCTTTCTATGCTGTGTAAATTATTATTATCTCATAAAATTACCATTCACATTCAATATTACAAAATAGCAATGCGTAATTAAAAAAAATGGTCTGTTTTTTTTAATTCCCCAATCTTTGTTTTTTTAAAAATTTTATTAAATTTATTTGCTATATGAAGGACTTTTTTTATTTAAACTAGAATTACAGCTTGATAGAAAAAAAATACGCTGCTATATTCATTTTTTCTAATTTAGGGGTGATATATAATCAAATATTATTATAAAAAATAAAAAATGACACTTTATGTAATTTTCACATGTTGGACACAACATTATATCTTATGTAGTAATCTATATATATAAAACAGTTCCGTGACTGATTGACTGACGGATAACGCACAGACCAAACCGCTGGACCTAAAGGGATGAAATTTTGCATGGCGATTCTTCTTATAGTGTAGGGGTGCACTCAGAAAGATTTTTGAAAAATTCCTCATATATTTTTTCAAAGATAAAATTTAACCACTAGACACATTGAGATGGAAGTTTTTTAAGAATTTAATTCAAAATAGTATGTTTTATGGATATTAAACATACAAATTAATTGCATACAATGACCGTTGTATTTAATTTGAATATTTTCTTCTACATTATCTTGACGATTTTTTATTAATATATATATATATATATATATATATATATATATAGGCATTAATTGCATACATTGACCATTTTATTTTATTTGAATGTACTCCGTAACGAAGCACGGTTATTCATCCGTATTAATATAGGCTTTATTATACAATTAAAATTAACATATAATTGGACTTCAGAATTTTATTGATGATATTTATAACCCAAAAGTATTATTACGAAATTAGCAAATAAACATCCCTTGTCACTTATCTGAATCTGTTTATTTGTAAGTAGCGTTCTTAAATAAATTTAATCTAGGAAAGCAACCAACATCAGTTTCAGTTTATCCCATCATTAAAATTGCAATTATATCTCTTTTTTTTAATTCCTTAAAGAACGTTGGGTGTCACAAAAACCCTGTCAATCAAGAGCAATGAGAGAGAGAAATGGAAGAAATATAAAATATTTGAAAATAAACAGAAATATTTTCTTGTAAATTATCCAAACAAATTCCTTTACCAATTTACTTCGCATTGAACGGGTAAATGAATTTTGGTGTCTTTTGGGAGAAATAGGAGCTGTACCAACAGGAAAATAGGATCCTTAGTTTTTTTTTTCTTTTTCATGAAATCAGTTACGGTATATTGCTCAAAACTTTAAAATTTATTTATTACAAATGGCCAGAAGATTGGCTATGACGCCATTTGTTCACAGTACAGAGCGATACTGCTGGCCATTCATTTAAGGGGCACCTTATAAGTGGCCAGTAATTACCCTCTACATTATTTTATAATGTAGTCCCGTAATTTAGAACCGAGTCAAGTGTCGAGACCGGAACACTTGACCCCGCACCTGAAGAGGTAAATTTGAGAACTTGGAGGACATTGCGGCCACGACAGATTTTGCGTGCACCGGCGACAATTCGGAAAACTTTAAAGTAAAAACAAATGAATATTTAAAATAACGTTATTTTCAATATGTTATTCGAGCCCGTTCAAATAAAGAGAATCCACTGCGTAATTTTAGCAATAATTTCAATTTTAAGATCCTGCAGTGAAATAGTTAGAAACAAAGCATGGAAAAAACACGGAATGTTGATAACAACATTAAAACTACTTCATATTCTATGCCTAAACAGTAGGTTTAATAATTCTACCTTTTAACGTTACTAGTTATTAGTTGTTAGGAGTACAAAATAATAAAGAAAAAATTTACTCTAAAATATGGCTTAATACGGCTAACGAAATTAACGATAACCCCTTTTTCAGCAAAGGTTTAGGTTTTTTTTCCCGTTCATTTCAATATCTATTGCATTTGATTCTCAATATATTCGATTTTACTTTATAAAAATAAAAGAAATTGACCATGTTAGATAAGTATCGAACATTAGCAATTCTGCATTTGCCGTGCAAAGGGTGTGAAGACCAAAATGTGCTAAAATTAGTTACCCAACCAGGGATGTTTGAAAAATCAAAGTCTACTGGAGGGTACAGAAAGCTAAGTCCAATTCCACTCCTAAATATTTTTATTCATCAGGAAAAATTTGGGATGGGTGAAACAAAACACAAACATGTTAGTGTTAATGGGGTTATGTCCCAATCAAGGATTTAACACTCTTTACTCAACAAAAATAAAATTCGAAAAATTTACTTTAAAAAAAATTAAAAATTAAACTTAAAAAAAAACTGACGTTTATAAAAGCCGTTTTTTTTTTCAATCCCGTTTTTCTCAAATCTACTAGTTTGGACTTGACACTCTTTACACAGCAAACACGGAATTAAAAGAAGGAATTTTGTTGGCAGCAGAGTTCAGAACCGAACTCAAATTACACACGTGCTTAAAGAGAAGAACGTTTAGAGTTACATATTCTCCAGTTGGGGATACAGGTGTAAAATCTACTGCAGATTTTTCTGGGTGTATTGAAAACATCCATTACCTTCATAAACATTTTAATGGCTCTTATTTGACATTCGTCGCCAAATGCTGCTGGTATTTTAAAAAATAAATGCTTTCACCTGTGATGCACAGGTACAGCAAGGTTGCTCTGTGAAATGTATGTTGGTATAGACCAACATATAAAAAATAAAGCTAAGTAGTCATTTTTTTTTATCCGTAAGATCAAAAGTTAAAAAAAAGGCGATTGGATTTTTATAGCTTAGGAAATAAAAACAACTTTCAGATAAACTTTCATAAAGTCTAGCAAAATTAACAAGTTATTAAAAGCCATATTTAAAACCCTAAAAATATTTTAATATGCCGACTTAATTGTTATTTGATCATATTACATCATGCATCTACTCCATGTATGACCAAAAAAAAAAAGGCTACTCACATCTTATAAAGTTTAAGACTCTGTAAGAAATCTCCTTAAAAAGCCAGCTGCGGAAGGTTATATCATAATTTCTCAGTTCAATAGTTCACGCTCCTTAGAATATGGGTGGGGTCGTGGTGACCCAATGATCGATTTTTTGTCCTTAATACGCACTCCAAAGATTCGAATTTCGATAACTTCAATTAGGTTCGGCCGTTCGTTATTCAGAACCTATTAATATGAAGGTCGACAACGGAATCGCCATGGGCAGTGAGCAGTATAGCTTGGTACCGTTCGCTTTTGGGTGTTTTACTTCCAATTGAAAGTAAAACTGTATCTACGAGCCTGCAGCGTGCTGATGAACTGGCATTTAATAAAGAGTGGGAAGTATTCGGATATTTTGCAACACGAAATAGGTTTGGCTTGTTATTCGATTCATGGTAAGCGTGTCCCATCCATTTCAAAGCGAATGTATAAGCGGTTTCGAAAGGTTTACCAAAGTATCAAATAGTGCTGCGATCAAGTAAATTTCTCAAGCACGTTTTGAATTTTATTAACTGCAGTCTGATATGGTAGTTATTTAAAAAAGCGTTACTGGTGCAAGGCTTTCCAAATTTTGAATTTAGTGATTTTGAAATAAAAATTTAAAATCCTAATTGTTGAGTAAAGTTTCCAGGTTAATACAGAGCATTCCATTTTACGTTATCAGTTTAGATGCAGAGAACAATTAAGTGTTTTTTCAATGCAAACGCAACTGCAATACATAGAATTTAAACAGATGTTTAGTTACGGAAATACAGTCGAACCTCCATATATCGAACTTCCACATATCGAAATTTTCTATATATATCGAACTCTTAGCAAATCTCCATGTTCATTACATAGAAAAATTGTTTCTATATATCGAAAAAATCTCTATATATCGAAATTTTTTCAAGACAAATTGGGAGATTTTATTCCACTTTAGAACAAAATCTCTCAATTTTTGGCATTTGAAACAATATGTCATGGACTTCAATTCGCAGAAAATGTCCCTGATTAAGTTTTAAGTGGACTGAATAAATAAAAAATGTAACTGTGATCATTGTAACCACTGTCTGGATTATTGTTTTTTAAAGGTATGTAGTACTCAGTAAATCTTTCATATTAATTTATTTTTTAGTTATTAACTTTCATTTAATGGGATTCGCATATAAATTAGAAATGGAGTTTCGTATACGAAAATTAGCTTTAATTTTTTTTAGGAGAATTATGATAAAACTAAGCTCAATTCTATATATCGAAATTTCTATATATCGAATTTTTTTCCGGCAATTTGCTTCTTCGATATATGGAGGTTCGACTGTACTTGAAACATGAAGTTTAATGCATTAAATACGGTCGACTGGACAGCACACTTTAAAAGGTTTCTTTAGGAAAATAATGTGATCCTAAGTTACATAATGCAGTTATTTTTATACCTACATAATGATATGCCCGGTCTTCCAATTTTCACCATTTATAGAAAGAGGCAATGAAATCAGGTGAATCTACATTATCCGTCATTCCTCTAACAATGATTATTTTCGTGAAATGGCTCCTGAAAGACCCTATTGTTTATATAATTAATTTTTTCATTACTAATTCACGCTAACTTATGTCCTTATTACTGCAATTTTCCATTATTAAAGACGAAAATAGAAACGATAAGGTGCTTTAATGTTAATAGATTTTTTAATACATTGTATTTACATTGGTGAAAGCATTATAAACTGGATTCATTATACATTTCTCTCGTCTTGTTAGTTCACTTTAAATTAAAATCATCGCTGTTCTCTGTCTAAAGCATCAGCGAAACTAGAATCCCCGTGAAAGTTATTTATGATTTTCTTAATGAAGCATTTCAACAAATGACTAATCGAAAAATATTTTGTTTGTTA
Organism: Dolomedes plantarius; assembly: GCA_907164885.2. Lineage (NCBI taxonomy): Eukaryota > Metazoa > Arthropoda > Arachnida > Araneae > Dolomedidae > Dolomedes > Dolomedes plantarius. Next base: position 202,829,232 of record OU015493.1, read on the forward strand.
TGTCGTAGAAACTTGATTAATTTTATGCAAATCTTTCTCTAAGAGACGATGCTTGTCTTAAAAATTAAAGATATGCCAATACCATAACCTTCGACTTTTATTTTCATTTATCGACTAGCGATCACAAAGAGCCGTTCTGTGTTTCTACTTAAACAGATATTAATCAATACATGGATAATTAAAATGCTTTTTCTTTATGCAAAAGAAGAGTCAACTTTGTCATCATTAATCTTCTAACTATTATAAATACAATCTCTAAAGCCCTTTAAAATAACTTCAATCACATTTTAGACGTAAAGAATAATTAAATTATCTGATTTAATGGTTGATGCAGATGCATTTATTGATCATTCTAATACTTGTGATAGAAAACATACATTTATAAGTCAAGTCTTACTATAGAAGTATGTTATATTATCTAGATTCTTATAAAAATAACACATAGGAAATGAGTTAATGATCATTTAAAATATTCTAACTTTTTAACTTATAGGCTTTAAATGCCTTTAAAATGTCACTGGATGGGTACCATACTCTAGTTCAGAAAGTTTCAGTTAGGTGGCGCTACTGTGCTTTAATAATTATAGACGACGTTTGGTTGCTCTGCTTGACCCTCTCTGCCTCAAATATATTAGGTTTAGATTAAGATTCGAACTAGATAGAAAAAGATTTTTGATACGGGACGATAGGTTTCTATTTCGAACGAGCTATGCTCGTATTCTTGATTGGACTTTTAACCCTTATATTATGTGTGTTATTAAAATTGTTTGTAATGTTTAGCCTTGCACCTAATTATTTGATTATTTTTTAATATACCACTGAACCACTTTTCGATTTTGCAACACTCTATGGGTTTTCATATCAAGGACTTGGGAAAAAGTTTTTCCATGGAACTCTGAAATTATATTCTTTAATTTAAATGTGTTTTCTTTTTAAAACAAGGTTCATGAATTCCTTGATTACTGTAGATACTTTTCACGCTAAAATACGTGCAAAGTATTTTAGCATGACAAGTATCTACTGAATCTCATGATGGATTTGTTGGACTAAATCTCTTCCGATTCTCATCGCCATCAATTTAATTCAAATAAGCTGTGTGAAACCATTTCGCATTTTGGAGAAAGATGGCACATCTCTATTCCTTTGCCAGGCGGGGTAACGGCCTAGGAAACCGACTAGGGTGCTGGAATTCGGTCCCAGAGCTTATGGGTTTGAGTCACGCTGCTGGCATGAATGTTTTCAGCCATTCGGAATCGGCTTCAAACTGTAGGTCTCTGTCAGATTAGTCCTTGAGTAATAGAAATTGACCGTAGAGTTCTGAAAAAACGTAACTTCCTTTGTCAAACATTAATAATTAAATAAATAAAAAATAAGGGGGGGGGCTTAAAAATCAAAAGATCAGAAAACCCATGTGGGTAAGAGTTTTGATTTTATTGATTCGAGTCCCAAAGGTTATCGATATCATGCATATTATAGAAAAACCTTAATGCTTTTTTGCAACAAGGTGATATATCTCTCTACTCTGCCCTCCCCCAATAAATAGATAAAAAGATAAATTAAAATAGAGGGTGCTTCGAAATGAAAATAACAGGAAAGAAATATAGGAGTGGAAACGTTTCGATATGATCGAATCGAGTGCAAAGGGCTAGAGAGATTTGTAGACAAGGTTGCTCAAAAAAGGGTTAACAAGATCTTAAAGTCAATGACGGAACAATTAATAAGTTGCCAAAAGAAAGCATAATTTGACAGAAGCTGAAAGGGAAAATCAAGACTTTAAAGGTTAGCCATAATACTGAAGGATTTACCCCTTTAACAGATATATCATTTCTGAATCTTTTAGTAGGCAAGTACACGTGAATGAAGAAAAGAAGTTGGTTCCTAAGAATGATATTTACATTGAGGTTAGTTGTTCAATTGTTATCTTCTACTTCTATAAATGTTTGATTATAAATGACGTGACTTAATGAGTTTACGCATAACAAATTGAAGCCTCTTTCCAGTTAGGTTCTCAAACGGTTTAATAGTTTTCAAAGAGAAAATAATTGAAATAATTTCGGCTATAAGAAAGTATTCTGACATAAGAACTAAGAAAATATTATACTTATGTAAATGGCTGTTTTCCAAAAATATGGTACGAAAAGTTGTATTTGAGTGGTATCTCACGAGGGGAGAAACGCTAACATTAATATCAGCACATGTCAGTCGTGCGTTAGAATGAATTGTATAAGGCACATGCGAACGAACAAAGTGAGGATGAAAAATTGAAAATAAAGCATTTACACTTATATGTAACGAGTTAGAAACATTATGTGAAAATTATCAGGAAACAGGATCAAGGATGATGAAATTCCGGGTGTGTAGGAAAGCTATTTACAAGTAACAGTAATAATGACTTTGATTTAATACCCAGGAAGTGCAATGAACTGGTGATAGTATTTTTATGAGATATCAGGAAATCAGCTCTTCCTTCGTATATTTGCAGAAGAACCAAAAAGCTTTGATAAAAAAAACTTGGCTCGAAGAATTTGAATCTTATACAATACAGTAAATTTTCTATTGAATGTCATCTGATATTAATGACTATATATACGTTTCTAGATAATATTATTTACTAAATTATAATTGCCAGTATTCCGCATGATAATTTAATGTTCATCTTTTCAGAAATTTATGATACTTATTTAGATAGTACTTTAATATTAAAATGTGACTGGATTGATTTATGCAAATTTAATATTTTTGAAAACTACCTCTTTAATGGCTTATGTTTCTTTAAACAGATAAAGGGTATACCTATGGGAAATAGCTATTCTAGTGCATTTGCCAACCTATTCTTACATTTTTACGAAACTAAATTTCTTAACTCAAATAATGTTACCGGATTTAGATATATTGATGATCTTTAACTGCAACGATAATTTTTAACTGCAACGATTTGGAATTTCTTAATTAAATCTACCCAAAGGAACTAACTTTAAACCGGACTAACGATAATAATCTTTGTGCGACTTATCTGGATTTAAAAATTAAAATTCAAAATAGAGAAATAAAAATAGGGATATATGATAAAAGGTTAGATTTTAACTTCGAGGTTATTACGTTTACCAATTTCCATAGCAACTTAAACTAGAAAATTTATTATAATATTTTTTACTCGCAACTTTACAGAATAAAAAACATATGTAACAACGCTGGGGATTTTTTGGAGGCATGTAGCATTTTCGAGGAAAACTTAAGAAAAAAATATTTCCCTAAAAATTTCGGCAATTTAAAAGTTTTAAAAAAATGGCATTTAGACTCAGGAATTTTTAAAGATGTTTAGAATAGTCTTTGTGTTTTCATTTGGTTAGGCTGTAATGGGGGGTGGTGCTATAGTAATATTACAATGACGCAATTTTTAGGATAGAATTGGCTGCTGTTTCGACATAACCGTCACTTACGGAATTGGGGTGTGTACGCATCTTTTATTTTGCATTAGGATTTTGTGTGCTTGCATGTAAGGTGCGTTGAGTCCATACTGTAAGTTGTGTTTGTCTTTTCATTTTTTTTTTTGACTTATTGCTTCCTTTTGGGACTCGGGGCCTTGGGATGTTTTTTGGGATTACCTGCATCCTATTCAGAAAGTTCCTCTTGAGGTAACTGATATGGTTAGGCTCCCTGAGGAAGAGAGCTGTCGGTTACCTCTATTGTTTTATGGTTCAGTTCCGGCACTTATACAGAATCTTGCCGTTGGTGCGTGGATGCCCAGAGTGCTTGATTTCTGTTTGTTTCTTGTCTATATTTGTATTATTTTTTTCTATCTCTGTTGGATTATTTATTGATGTTCTTCACAGACATTTGTAATTAAAATCTGTTGGATAGCTCTCAGTCCCGAATATCATTTAATTTGCTATTTGCAAATTTAACAAAAAAAAAATTGGTCAATCCCCAAAAGTATAAATCTCAAAGCATTTTTTAATATATCGTGATCATGAGATACTTCAGAACTTGATTGAAATTTCGTTGTAACATGTGCATCTTTCGCCTAAAAGTTTTCTGTTACCATATAACCTCAGTGTAAAAGTACGAAACCTTTTCAAATATTGCATATTATTGAAAGTCATATTTGTTGAAAAAAACAAAAATCACACTACAAAATTGCACAAAACTTTATTAAAGATAGAATGAAGAATTCATAAATATAACTGTAAAATTCAATGTGACGTGAAATACTGTGAGAATAAACGTTTTATGGTGAATTTTTGGAAGGAAAGTGTGTCATTTTAATATAATAGTTTAAGGGGATGGTGGACTTTCAAATTACCAAAAATCAAGCAAAAATTGGAATTTTTTTGGGGGGTGTATTAATATTTTAAAAACATGTAAATATTGGAATGAAATGTATTTAAAACGTGTAGTGAAAAGAAAAATGAAAAATTGGTGGCTTTAGAGTAGTAAGTATTAAAGGTAGATTAAAAAATTATCTTTTAAAAGACTTTTTCTCAAAATTGAGAAATTTCCAGATTTGCAAGTCTTTAAAATGCTCCTCGCGTCATAATTTTTAACGAAATTTTATGAAATTTATAATAAAGATTCATGTAATACATCAAAATAAAGTTATGTATCCATTTTAGGATTCGAGGTCATTTAGGTTATAAAAGTTTAACTTTAGAGTAGAAAAGTACAAAAATTTCGCGAAAATTCAGAGTACAAGCATAAAAATATTTTCTAAAAATTAATTATTCAACGAAAGTACAAAAAAATACATAACTTTTTTCAGAAAGTATTTATAAGCAAAATAAATGCAAAATTAAGGGGAAAAGTTTAAAATTGAGTCACAAGGAGCATTTTAAAGAAAGGTAATTTAATTTAAATTTTTTAATTATAAAATATTTTTTTAAAAATATTTATAAAATTTTATAAGGTATTTAATATTGTTATACTTTAATGAATATATATACAAAATTTCATATCTCTGTGGTAAAAATTTCAAAAATTGGTTTGAAAGGTCCACCATCCCCTTAAGAAAAATTCTGAAAAATTCAAGAATATGTACTTTTTTGCACAAGTAATTTTTATATAAGGACTTGGCTGCAAAACCATTATACATCTCCTACATTACACATTCGAAAACAGCTCATTTAAATATATATTAATGATCTGTAAAAGCAGTATTTATAATAGCTTTCAGAATTATATAGATTTATATGCACAGTCAAAATACGGTGCAATGAAAACAACTTTTGAAATTTTAGCTAAATAAAAACAAATTTTCTCTCCGTATTTTAATTTATGTTTCAAGCATTAATTTTCAAGTGGGAAATTAGACTTATAATAATGCTTAAGTCTGTTGTCTACTAACCCTATTGAAATCGCTCACCTTAATGTTAACCAATGGAGTAAATGTGTCCAAGGTTTGCCGACTTGGATTGAAAGATTTTTTTAAATTGTACAGTGATTTCCGCTTATAAGAATCACGTTTGTTATTACTGTTTTTGATTCTTATAAGCGGTTGATTCTTATAACCGAAAGTTTTTGGACAGAAACACACACACCTATATATGCATATATTAGATAATTTACCATAAAATACTCTTTAATTTACATTAACTATCTTTTATTAAAATTATTTTTTATAGTTTTAAAAATAAAACTTAATTTTTAGACCTATAAGTAGATACACATGATTATAGTAAGAGAAGAAGAAAATACAATATTTGTTACAAGTTACAACATACCTGCTTAACACTTTTAACATTTCAACTACAGGAAGGGAGCAAGAAAAAGTTTTTTACTGTAGTTTGACGTAATGAAGTTTTCAGAAGGCTGTTCATACCTCTTTCAATACTTATAGTCTCAGACGAAGATTTACTCAGACGGGTAAAGTTGCCCCCGGGTCAAGCTAATAGGACAGTATTGTGGTAAAGCGTTTAAGGGGAAACTATTATGTTATGTCTAATAAAGAAAGGGGTAAATTTTACGCCTATATTCCATCCCATCTTATCTATCTTTCTTTTAAAAAAAAGAAAGAACTTCGTGCCTTTTGAGTGTTTAAGTAGCTTCTTTGGAAAAAATGAAAGGAAAGCGAAGAGTGTAAACTGATTCTTAAAACCGGTGGATTGATTCTTTAAAGCGAAAATTTTAACATGGAAATAATTCATTTGTTTTTGTTTTCGCGATATTGATTCTTATAAACGGTTGATTCTTATAACCAGTGATCACTATAAGCGGTGGTTACTGTACTTAGTTAGAGAGAAAGAAATTTTACACATTGTGGTGTTTTTTATTACAAAATAAAATGCAAATAATATTTTAAAATTCAAATTATTCGGGGAAAAAAATCTGGTATAGCGGTGTGTTTTATAAATGCTCCTAAATTCCTTTGCTGGACGAAATTTATAAATTGGATCTTGTTGCAAGGTGCAGAAAAATTAAAGCTATCTGAAAATACCGTTTTTATTAGATTATCGGCCTTTATGCAGCTGCCAGTAGTAGACACATTTGCTCCATAATTTTAAATTGAGATGAGCGAATCTAATAGGGTTAGCACATAGCAGCCTTGACGTGAAAAATCGTAGAACACTCCCCTCTTCTTTCTATTACCATAAACATAAGTCAATAAACAAAAGTCAATGAAATTTAAAAGGAAAATTTGTGAATTGCTTTGTTTGAGTGTTAAAAAGGAAAAATCCTTTTTAACAAGCAAACCCGATCCTGACCTTAAAAATGAAGCATTTTGAAAGCTGCATTGCTGTTTGAAGTCCGTATATGATGGCAGAATATATGTCACACTTTACACGGCGATACGCAGCTTTACGCATCGATAAAGAATCGATTACGGGATTAAAACACATCGAGTGAGAAAGATAGAAGATTAAAAAGCCATGGTCTTGAGAAACAGTTCCGCCAGTCACAAACTCACGGTCGGGCATGGCTGAAAAAAAGCAAATTCGATTTCCCTAAACACGGCATTCTATTTTTAAACTATTTTACAGACACATTTACATTGATAATTTTCCCAGATATAAAAAAAAAAAAAACAATGTCATATCAAAGTAAAAAATGAAGCTTATCTATTTGTGCAAGAGTAAAAATGAACTTTTAGATAATTTTTTATTTCTTAAGAATAATGTTTTGATTCCTTTAGGCACAATTTTGATAGTTTTTACGCTTTAATCACGAGTTCCTTGAAGCTTCACAAAGTATATTTATTTTCTCAGTTCGAATACACTAATTTTGTGCGCATTTTTCTTATGCGATAAACATTGCGATAATAAAAAACATGCATATATATATATGAATGATGGGGGATGATAATTTATATGTAAGTATAAATATTAAATTTTACGTATACTTTATTTAGCATTATCGAGCATAAATCTGTCCGAATGCTTTTAAGGAAACTCGAAAATATCACTTCATATAGTGCTGCCATCTGTCGACTAGGTATTAAACTAAACTATCAGTGAAATCTTCCTCTGAATTTTACATACTCACCGATCATGTTGGTGAGTTTGATAAATTTCACTATATTTCTCACTTTGACCGGAGACCTTATGTTTTTTCCAAATGAAGTTCGTAAATTTAATAAATATGCCGTCGTCGGGGTCGGCCTTAAGCTTATTGGACCTATTCTATCCAAACGGTCCCGAACGAAGAAAAATTGGAAATGTGTCTAAAATATGACAATTAAAACTTAAAATATGTTTAACATGTTTAAGGTGGACCCACAGATCTTGAGTTTGATTTAGAAGTAACCCCAGAATTTCAGGAAACACCTTAAAGAAAATGAAAAGGACTATTTAATTACAAGCGTGAGGAGGAACCAATAATTAATTCACAAGATATGTTTTAGGTGCATTGTTTTTACAATGTACTGAGCACTGCTAAACAAGATCTTCAGCAAAGCTTCGAGCAGTTTGTAAAACAAAATGGCACTTCTGGATTTCTCAATAAATTCCAGACAATTTCAAAGGATGAACTGCGAAAACATGCTGCGATTTTAAAAATAACCTTAACAGATTTAAAAATAAATCGAAATATATAAGTCTGTAAAAGATACTGTAAGAAGAAATCTGTCTGTAAGAAGAGTCTGTAAGAAGAAATGGCATTAAAACCATCATCTTCATTTGTCGAAAACCCCATAATAATTCTACAACTGCTTTGTTTTCTTATAAATGTATATAAAAAAAGAAATATGACCGCCTTTATATTTTTGTCTTTTACGCTACACATTAAATTTTAATAATTTTATATATTTTGCAGGGCCCTCGCCAAAAATCAAGCAATACCTTTCCGCATTGACTAAGGCCTGCCCTGACCATAATTTCTCATTTTCCCCGCAGTTATGTTTAATTCCCAAATGAATTTTGAAAGATGATAAATATTGCTGAACAGATTACTTTTAAAGCGATTTTTGCATAATTTTCAAAACGTAGTTCATAAATTTGATAAATATCACGAAATTTCGCACCTTTAGTTGTTTTAATCAAGTGATTTATGGTTCAAACAAATTTTAATACAATGGATCAAAAATACATTTTTTGTTTTATTAATATTAGAGCGATTTAATTCATATGAGGTAAATAAGAAAAATCTATTTCAGCTTAATATTACAATTATGTGTCCAAAAAAAATAAAGAAAAAATCAAAAATTTGTATGGAAGTAATAAAGACGTATAATAATTCTTACATAATTTTTACTCTTCCTTGCAATTGGATTTGGTTGAATTACAGTTTCCAGAACATGTTCACCCTGGGCCGTAGCGGCCTTGTGGTTCAGCGCGCTGGTTTTCGGTGCGGAGGGTGCTCAGATCGAATACTGGTTTTTCAAAAAGTTCAAATTTGTGGTGGTAGAGGCGTAATCAATAGATACATGTTATAGCCACAATGCTTTATTAACATTCTACGCGGTCACAAACACATTTTCATCTTTTACACTACATTACACTCTAAATCAGCACATTTCTCGTTTCCTACGACTGGCGCTGGACCTCGAGCGCCCTCTATATACAAGTTTCGTAACAACTGGCGAAGCGCCACTAAAACGCCTCCGTTTGTGTCGTCCCTTCATAGGGGACAATGCTGGTCTGCCTATATGGCGCCCCCATAATAAAATGGCCAGCAAAACTGCGGTGACTTATAGGTGAATGTCTTCGCTACAAGTGCTTCCGTATTGAAAAAAAAAAAGAACATGTTCACTCTTGGTACCTACTGAAAGCGATGTTTTTCTTACTCACTCCCATATAGACAGAACAATATTTGGTACATTCTCTACTGTAAGCAATTCGTCGCGTAGCACAAACAAGTGGTTTGTGGTATACAATTGTGAAGGACGTCACTCTTATTGTGTACTGCAATCGTGAAAGACGTCCTAATAAGTGATACTATTCGTCATTTTCAGAGGATAATATTACAGTCAATATATTCTGCGGATCGCTTCTTGTCCTGTCTACATCTGGTATTCTAAGCTTCACTGTATTTCCTACTTTGGCTACAGGAAACTTCAATAAATTAGTAAAAATAAAGGTTACTTGAAAAAGAATGCATTATTTATCAAATTTACTATCCTAGAGTGGCAATTATGCATACTGTCCGGTAAATTTAACTAACTAAATACGACTTATCATACTTACATTACGAATTGGCGAGTATGCGTAATAACCGGTAAATGTCATTAATTCGAAATATAAGAAATATATTTATTACAAAAAAATACACACAAACACACACATTTATATGAGATTGTCTCGATGATTGTCTCGTTTTGGATGACTTCTAAATTCTTTGTACGTGAAATACAAAGAAATGACTATGACTTATATTATTTATTGATTATATATTATTATTATTATTATTAATACTCAAGTTTTATTTATATTATTATTATTATTATTATTATTAATTATTTACTTATATTATTTATTATTTTTATATTATTTGATTATGACTTATTATTATTTTTATGACTTCTAAATTCTTTGTCTTATCATGTTCGCTTATCTGTTATCCTCCCTACCAATATATTAATGTAGAGAAGTTGTGATTCAAATAAATCACGTTCAATGGAGCTAAACAGCTTTGAAAATTAAAAAAATGGGAACATAAAGTGTACCAGAGTGGTCCATCAAGTGGTGCCAAACAGATTACTATCTAGTCATTGGTGTAGGTACACTTTCACTTATATTTTATAGTTAGATTTGATCTGCAGATAAAATTGTCCAGTAACTACAAAAATAACTTTGAATGTGACTTATAGTTCGAGATCGAGTACCTAAAATTGTGTTCCCAGTGAAGTTTTATAACATTTATATATATATATATATATATATATATATATATATATATATATATATATATATATATATATATATATATATATATATATATATATATATATAATACATATATATATATATATATATATATATATATATGTATGTATATATATATATATACATATATATATATATATATATATATATATATACATATATATATATATATATATACATATATATATATATATATATATATATATATATGTATGTATATATATATATATACATATATATATATATATATACTTATATATGTATGTATATATATCTATAGATGTATGTATATATATATATATATATATATATATATATATATATATATATATATATATATACATATATATATATATATATATATATATATATATATATATATATATACATATATATATATATATATATATATATATATATGTATGTATATATATATATATATACATATATATATATATATATATATATATATATGTATGTATATATATATATAGATGTATGTATATATATATATATATATATATATATATATATATACATATATATATATATATATATATATATATATATATATATATATGTATGTATATATATATATATATATATATATATATATATATATTATTGAAGTTGGGTAAAAAAAATAACCCAGTCATATAAATACTGGATGCTCAAGTCTTTCAGTAGGTTCAATGTTTAGACTTATATATTATTTGATTCCATATTTTGGCAGATTATGATTTCCCCATAAAAGTTTTTATCATAAAAGTTGTTATTTTAATATTGCATTTTTACGTCCGTTGACTCATTTAGATAATTAGTTGTTATCTGTACTTTTGTTTAATACTTTTTATTAAAATGTTTTAATAAAAAGTACATATTAACTTGTAATATTACTTGTAATAAAAGTAATATTACAAGACTTAAAAGTATCAAACGTAAAAAAAGGCTTTAAATAATATCTTAAGGGTAATAAAGAGTTTAATGAATATATATGTATGAAAGTGTCACATCAGAATAATGCAAAACATGTACAATAAATAATTTTTATTTTGTACTAAATACTATACAAAACTGAAAACATGACAACATTGCAGAAGACTGCGTGTAGAGATGTAAAGAAATTGAAGTAATTATCCAAGACGGAGAAAATTTAAACAAGTTCTTCAGGAAAATTTTAAAGATAAGTCAAACGATAGAATTCATCAGAATTTTGATGTAGAATTACTTCGCTTTCTTCGAGAATTTAAATTTCTGAAAAAGAAAATATTTAATGTTATTACATTAATAATTCATAATTTGTTTTGATTATTTTCATAAATCTTATTTTTATAATACTGAGAGAATGCAACTTGTTTTAAGTTTAACCTAATAGAACGGGGTTCTCAAACTTATCAGCGCGATATATTATAGAAATTTTTACATAATACATTTTTTTTTAGATAAATAATGTTGTAAAATTATTTTTCAGTCTTAAAATTGAAAAAAAATTAATTTGATATCTCGTTTAGCATAAAATTATCTATGCCAGCACTAGGTAGTTTATCATCTAAGAATGTGGTATCTATATATGTTGAAATTATGTTTCGTCACTAGGAGTCTTTGGATGTTATTTAGAAATTTACATGAATAGAGGGCATAAAGGTTTTGAAAACGTTACTTTAAGCAAGAGGATACTAAAACTCTTGATTTATTGTATATCTTTACCCTTCCAGGTTTCAACCTGAATCTAGATGACATTTCAAAGACAAAATTATTATCTGAAATAGTTAAATTACGAAAGATAATTATTTTTTTATCCGTTATTATATATAGCCTTTTACTATGAGTTTTATCTCGAATATAGTGCAGTAACATTAGATAATACTGCAATTTTCATTCTATTCTTTCTTCGATAAAAATAAATTTATAATCGCTAGTTTTATACATTATACTACTGATAAATGAATCTAGAATTACGAATAAGAATTAATAAGTACCGATATATCTGACAGCATTTTACTAGAATTTCCATCTAATAATATTTTTCAAGTAAATAAAATGCAAATGCATTTAATGCGCATGAATATATGGATTTAATTCATATAAAATGCGGTTATACTTAAAACACGCATGGTAAAAGTAATAAATTTGAATATATTAATATATTTAAAGAAAATCATGGAAAAGCAGCTACGGTGAAAATTAATTAATAAAAGTTGGGAAACATTACAACGAAATCAAAAGGTTTCAATTTAATTGGACTATTAACAGTTAAAAGACAATGTTTCTAAAGGAAAAAATAAAATTCACTGACACTGAAATTGCCCGACTCTTTTAGACAAGCTAAGTAGATTCTAATACATGGTTCTCTCTTGTAAAAATAAGAAAATTGCATAGTGTGAACGGGTAAAAATGCTACTAGTCTAGGCCAGTTTTAATTAAACGCGCTGCAGTCAACTCGATTTTGAATTGATATTGAAATTATGGGGTTGATGATCGTGTGCGGAATTATACATAGCATTTTATCATCCCCCCCCCTCTTAATGTCAGACACGGGCTGAAATGTGCAGTTCTGAAGATGAATAGATTGTAGCAATTGTTTTTCCATTCCTTCATGTGTTGAAGTACTCGTACTTTGATAACTAAATTATATATTCCCATTGTGTGTGAATCATTTTAACAAGGGTATAATTACTTGTTGGATACGATTTTTGTTAAATTATTAAATGACTTATAGGTACCATTGAACATGGAAACATTTTTCTTACAATTTTTGGCAAAAGTTATAACAGAATTTTTACTAAATGTTTTATAAGGGTAGGTAAAGGAAGTAAGAAATTACGTAGGTTTTAAAGCATACATCTGAGAAAAAGTAGAAAAGTTATATTTCATTAACATTGTTGTTTTTGTCCAACTGTCCATCTATGTAAGTAGAGAGGTATTTATCCTTTGTATGAAGATATGTAAGTTGTTTAAAAAAGAAGAAATGTGTGTAGTTTTTAATAAATTGATTTAGTTAAATGTTTTATTTCTCAGTCGCTCTCTAAAGACACATGAGGTGGTTATAAAATTCCTTTGACTAGTGCAATCAAACAGAAATTTTAAATAGTTTTATACATATTACATGAATTGCTGGAAACGAGAAATTAGACAATAACTTTAAAATGTATGTTAAAGATAATACAATTAGTGAAATGTAGTTCATGTAATTTGAGTTAAAGCGATTTTTGACTTTATTAGGTGATATTATCTGAAGTCATTATAAGAATGCAAATACATAAGCATAATATAAAGTGAAGAAATATTTAAGTTTTCAAAGAAAGGGCATCTAAATATTCATGAACTAACCGCATCATAACCCTTTGAGGAGAGCCGTTCGCACAGTGCAAACGCCTAGTTCAAAATCAAGTTTTTTTCCCACTTGCATTCAATGTATTCCAGTCAAATGAGGAGAAAAATGGTCAATAGTGCCATCTGTTATAAGTTTAAAGAAGTAAAAACATTTTGCAACCTTTAATTGGAAAATTTTTCAAGATTCTTTAGTGTAAAAAAAGTCGGGGAAAAATCTGCACGGTGCAAACGGTGGAGGTTTATGCCCCTGAAATGGTTAATTAACTGATATAACATACTGACATTAGTTTTTGCTAAATTAATTGGATTATTTTCAACGGAGGGCAACAGCAGGATAAAAAAAATAGTTGCTCACCTAAGGGAAACTAATTTAGAGATTTTTCATCTAATAGCGTCCGTATCCGTGGGAAGACCTGCTGGGTCCGTGTCCGTATCCGACGGGTCCAGCGTGTCCGGGAGCATTGGATGAGTGGAGCTCAACATCAGCGGGGCTCTGGCTTTCAGTTCCTGGCTCGTTGGTCTGGACCTGGGCTCTGAATCCATGTCCGTCAGCGACGTAGTTGACAACTCTGTTGTTTCCATGGGCATCTTGGTAGGAGTAGCTTCCCTGGACATTGCCGTGTCCATCACCATGCTCCTGTCGGGTCTGCTTGAAGTCACCGGAGTGATGATCACCACCAGCGATGTCGAAGCCGTATTGGTATGGGGTTGGTTGAGCCTGATTAAAGGAACAATGTTTTAGAGGTTCCAAAGAGAAGACAAATGTGTTTGAGTCTCTTTTAATGACATAAAGAGATGTTACGGTATTCGAGACTGTATATGTGATAATATATCTGGCCCTTTTGCTCTATACAATAGAATCTCATAACGTATTTCATAACTTTTAAATGCGAGAGCAGTTTCTCCAAAAGTGCTGTTATAGGATATAGGCCAACTATATCTAACAATAGAGAACCTTTTTGAAGTTTTTTTTTCTAATGCGACCTATTAGGATATTTTCACATAATTATTGTGAATTTCGATAGCTACTTAACTATGGCAGAACAAAGTTAATGAAGCAACGTTGCTCCGTATGATAGAACAGCCGAAAAGGTTCATGTTTTTAGCGTGATTTTAGCCCATACGGTAGCTTGAACTTCAAACTATCACGGTATATAGTCTGTTCTATTATGTTGACATTCAACTTATTAGTTTATGAAATCCAGAGGAACGAGCGTAGTTGAAAACCTAGACCAAAATCCTTCATTCATGAAAAATTGATAAGGGCCAAGTATTTTAAAGCGTATCTTCATAAACATAAAAGTAAGTGTTTCGTGAATTTTATGCAATCAAACGATCGCCACATGTCTATGTATAGCATGCCTAAGTAATTGTCAGTAAAATTTTGCTCGGAAAGCAGTAGATTCAGTCAAGATGTTTCGCAAGTCTGACTTAAAATTTGTTTCAGTCGTCGTTCTTTTAGTGGAGTCCGAACTCAAATAATTTCGAAGAGTATTAAGATTCTGACGATTTCTCACATACTGGGGCATATCATGGCATTCATTCAAAAGAATCTTGACAGTTTTTGGTACAAAGTGATCATTACTATGTTATGCTTAAGAAATATTTTAGTATGTAACCAGATATGATACTTGTTTTTGTTTATAAATTTGTTGCGAGCAAAAATGAAATTAATTTTACATGCATAGGTAAATTTTGACTCTGAGAGGAACATAAGGAGTTCTCTGAAAGGTAAAAAACTGGGAATGGAGGGACAGTTTAAAATATTTTTTCAAGTAGTTTATTCATACTCGAATTAATTACAACGAATTTCGAAACGCTCAATGGGAAGCTATCCTCTTCATACTTCAAAGTGTAAGGTATTACGGATATTTTTTTTTAAACTTGGGAATTTTGTTCCTCTATGAAAAGCAGTGGATTTCAATATAACAGAAAACTCTTTGATGAAATAATTGAAGTTCTGATCAAATGATGCATACGTTTACTATTCACAACAATATTCTTATTTTGTCTAAAATTTCATATTACTTTTTAAATTACTGTATTCAATTCCCCAGTCTATGGTAACTCATTCTACAATATTAAAAATTCTAATTTTTGAAAACATTTTTTTTAAATAAGTCTTTTAAAAGTCATCGGAATATCTACTCAATATAAAAGCATTTTATGAACGAGTACTTTGGATATCACTGCATATTAACACATTCTCAAGAATAGATCTCTTGGAGACTCTTATCTTTCACATAAAACGGAGTACATACTGTTTGGCTCTAAAGCAATGCACATTAAATCAGGACTGCACAACTCGAAATGGGATGAGGGACATATTACGTTATGGAAAGCTCTTGCGAGCCTCAAGAAAATAGGATAGCGTAAAATATTTTATCTAACAAAAAATAAATTAATGATTATTGAAAAAAAATAAATATGTATATTCGATGGTTATGTATTCCTTTCGTAATATTATAAATCTTAAGATAATATACTGTATTTTTAGATTTATAACATTACGCGTCTTTACAGATGCCATCTCGGACCAGAGATTGAGGTCTGGCTGGCCGCATATGGCACGCGAGCTGTAAGCCTGCGAGGGCTGCATTAACCCTTTGAGGGGTGCTGTTTGCACAGTGCAAACGCCTAAATCCTGTCTTTTTTTCACTTGCATTCAGTGTGTTCTGATTAAATGAGCAGAAAAATGACTAGAACTGCCATCTGTTATCAGTTTAAAGAAGTAAAAACATTTTGCAACTTTCAATTGGAAATTTTTTTAAAATTCTTTAGGTTAAAAAAAATTGGGGGAAAATGTGCCCCGTGCAAACGGTGAAGGTTATTGCCCCTGAAAGGGTTAAAGGAAGATGGGGTGTACTTACGAGGTCGTGTCCACCATATCCTCCGTGTCCGTACTGTGCGACAGCAACAGCAACCAAGCAGGCGAAGAGAGCGATCTGAAAACACATTACTACTAGTTAACAAGGCCATGAACTCCAAAATGTTATTATAGTTATAAGGGAATAAATAAGTTCAAAGCTGTATTTATCATGCACAATAATAAGGTTATGTCTAAATAATTATGATTGTCATATACTGATTGAAATTTAGTTAATATAGAAATGGCGATTGATTGTCAACTCCAGGCTTAAAGACTCTAAGGAGTATACTAACGATATTTTCCATATAAAATTTCATCTGATATTTGTCACACGACATTAGCCAAGAAGTAATTCGAACATGCAGGTGTTCTTTGGATATTTTCCATATAAAATTTCATCTCATATTTGTCACACGACATTAGCCAAGAAGTAATTCGAACATGCAGGTGTTCTTTGGATATTTTCCATATAAAATTTCATCTCATATTTGTTACACGACATTAGCCAAGAAGTAATTCGAACATGCAGGTGTTTTATGGATATTTTCCTTATAAAATTTTATCTCATATTTGTTACATGACATTAGCCAAGAAGTAATCCGAACATGAGGGTGCTTTTTGGATATGTTCCATATAAAATTTCATCCGATATTTGTTAACATGGCATTAGCCAAGAAGTAATTCGAACATGTAGTTTTGACATCTGTTTTTGGGCTGTATTTGCGTTTTCTGAAAATGTCTACATTATAACAATAATGCTTGAACTATAATAATTGTCACATCTTCATTGATATTTAGATAACGTAAAATAGTGACTAATTATAAACTTAAGACGCATGAACTCCAAATAGACTAGCAAAGTTTTCTTTAAAATTAAAAGGGAACAGAAGTAAATAATCATGGTATTTGTTAACCATAAGATGTTAGAAGAAATTTAAATGAGACTTTTGAAATGGTTTCTTTTTAGGTACATTTCTGTTTTCTATAAATTAGATCCTAAAGCGACTTAAAGTTTATATTAAAAAACTCTACATAAAAAGATAATTTCTATCGATATTCTTTGCCCAACTACATATAACATCAAAAGCCTGAGACATTTTCAAAAGAGATGAAATTTTTGTAATCGTTATTTCAATGTTATATTTATTAAAACTTCATATCGGCATATTTATTAATAATTTTACTGTTAGAAAATTATTTTTAAAGTGCCTTATTTTAAATACCTCATTTATAAATACCTTATTATATAGATATTATTTTAATAAATGGCTTACCTTAATCATTTTTAAGGATTAAAGATGGGAGGTTTAAACCACACAAGTTTCTTGGAATAGAGCGAATGTCTGAGTATGCTCTATCCCATAATCCACCGTCCTTATATACTCGATGACAAAGTTGGGAAAAAAAAGATTGTCGTCAGTAATTTTTCTTTTCCATTACCCCTGGTTTCAGTTTATGTCCTCAATTAAAATTCGAAACACTTTCCCTTCATTGAGGTCGCGGTCAAAAGGGTGGAGTGGACAAGGTTTGTTCCTATACGGATGCAAGGAATGTTTAAAAATATGTAGGTAACACCTAATTTTCAACTGGTCAGACTGATCGGAGTATTGGTTTCATTGCAACCTGTTCGTCTTTTGATACCAAAAACTAAGAAGAGATAGGATGACTGAACACTCAAAGTTTCCATGTACTACAAACTTCACCAAACACTGCATGAGTTTACATTACAGGATATATAATACATGCGTATAATATTACTTTACTACTAGAGATATTATTATTTTGAGACTCTCGGTTGTAAATTCATGCATTTTTAGCTAAAATTAATAATACAGAAAATTGGTTTAGATCAATAATTTATTCACTGATAAAAAGTACACAGACATCACAAGGTTCACTTCGTTTGACTTATCTCATTTTCTGATTTGTTCCAACTCTTTTCTATATCAAATATTTAAATAAAAACCCAAACAAACCAAACTGCAATATAGCAAAGCTTTTGATATTCACTTCAAAGGCTGAGAGAATACAAGATACATTATCAGTTATGTCATGTATTTCAATATATATTAAAACAGTTAAATTTCATGAAGTTTGTAATATTCGTACATATGAAAATTTATAAATATTGTGTACGTTTTTGAGGTCTAAAAATCACCACCAAAAAACCAACATCGTACAACAATGAAAAAAAAATACCTATCAAATTTCTTCATAATTAATTTAAATTTATGTTATATTTAAAATGAAAATTGTGAATTATTTGTATACGTAATTTCAAAACGAATGATAGATGCATGCTTTCTCAGGATTAAAACGATGGAAACAATCAAGAAATACTTTTTCTAGGATTAAAATTTAAAAAAAGAGAAAAAATTATCTTTATTCGCTTTAAATTGTATCAAATAAGTCAGTTCATTGTTTTTAATAAACAGCCTCACTTGTTAATTCATTTGAATTTGTTTAGGTTCAGAACTTTTCGAAACTATGGCAACAGCAAAATTGTTTAACAAATTTTCTTTCTTTGTTCTTACAAAAGATTTTCTTTCAAAGTTCTTCATATTCTCCGACTAAATTTAAAAATTAGGTTATGTGAAGCCATCATATGCGAGCCTGTAATTACAGTTTATGCTTGTCAAACGCTGATTTGGGTGATAAATTATTGAAACCGCGTACGAAAGCAGTGTTTATAAAATGGCAATCTAGCCAAAGATGGTTATAATAGTTGAAAATAATTTAGCGAAAATAATTCAATAAAAAAAAAAACCCTTATGGCATGATAATAGCAATCGGACCAAATATCTTCACTCAAATAATCTTCTTGGAATTATGTATGCTTTCAAAAAATATATGGCTCTGAACAAGGGGGAAAAGAGTCAATTTAATGATGAATCAGTAATGCGGAAAAAAATGTATTCTTTAATTGTGCGTAGTCTTTGCATGTATCCACAAACTACTCATAACTACTGTCCTGGGCAAATGCAGAGACAAGATATTCCAATCATTAGAAAGAATCAGAAAGAGGCTCGAGTATTGCTTACGTTTCAGATGAGACCATAAACAAAAAGAGAAATGTATGTGATTAATTCGAAGAACAGTCGGTCTTCCATATTCATGAGAGTTAAGATCCCCTGACAGCTGCAGCTGTGAACGAGTATAATCCGGGATAATAAGCAAGCGAATTTCTCGGCCGGAAATGAGTATGTGTGTGTGTGTGTGTGTACGTACGCATGAGTAAGTGCAGATACATATAAAGGTGTATTTAACCCTCAAACGGTAGAGTGGATTGAGACAAAATATTTAGTACTATTTTTTGATGAGGCTTTTAGTAGAAATAAGTACACAATAAGCATTTTTGTCGTATAATAACATTTATTGATCATATTTTACATGAAATCAAAACCTTTTTGTTGAAAAAATGACCAACGAATTGTAATTTTGCTAAACAAAGAAAATCTCTCTGGCATTTGCATAAAATGTTGTATATATTAGGTCTAATACATAATTTAGTCTAATACCTAGTTTTAGAAGTTACTGAACCAAATTTCCGACCACAAAAATGTAAAAAATACTGACATTTTTGGCCTTCAAAATCGAAATAAAAAATTTTAAAAATCTAAAAAAAAAAAAAAAAAAAAATTACTAGTGATCATAACTATCGTTTTTCAAGACACTCGTATTTACTGCAAAACTTCTAACTGCAAACGCTCCAACACCTGTTGCAAGATTGGCTGGTAGGGTTCCTTGTCAACTCGATCTCCTGCAATGAGAGGGGAGAGAACGGGAGGGGGAAGACACACCCTTGGGTCGGATCTGACTCGCCTTGTACCGTTTAGTTGTGCACCCACATATAAACAGAGCGCATACGCAGTAAGCACCCCCCGACTCCTCTTGACACCTTTTGGGGTCGATTAGTCACTCTCCAGGAGCGTGACTAATCAACCCTACCCGACCGTTCACTCTGTTGTTTTCATTCGTGCTTGCGTCTTCAAGACATTCTACATTTAGAATCCCCCCCTCCCAAGGTCCATCGTGTCTCTTTGATGAGCTGTGAAAAGATCGCGCTGAGGAGGGATCGCCGGAGAGCGCTGCAGTTGACGTCCCCTGCCCCATAAATAACTGTTGTCCCCGCAGAATTCTCTGCAGTTCTCCATGTGTGTGAACCCCTTATGAGGGTTCATAGAGAAAATATTCAAAGGAGAGTGACCGGTCTAAGACAATAAATAAGTTAATTTCGACTCGTACATTTTTTGACATAACTATGGTAAATATGAAATTCCAAACGTCGAATCTGTGGAACGTCAGCTAAATATCTCGAATATATAAGAAAAAGTCACACTCTAATCTACAATCCGATACAGCAGTGACTCCCAACCGATGCCGCGAGATCGGCCATGGGTACCGCGAGATTTTTTTTTCTGGATAAACAAAAAAATATTAGTAGGGCTCACAATAAATATTAAGTTGAATTAATTACACTCACCCCCGACAGATTGTGGCACAAATCGATTCGTGTGTTCTTGAGAATGAATTAGCTATCATCACGCCGACAACTGCTAGGCATGACATTAAATATTTGGGCTCTAAATACCCTTTTTATTGGATTATCAGCATTTCAAAGTGGACTATATATCAGGAACCTGGTCAATCGCAGCGTCCATAGCAGGTCTCAAATTAGTAAAACAAAACCCTTTTTAGCGATTTAAATTGTAGTCCTCCAGTGTTTCACTATACTGAATTCCATGGGTAATTTTGAAACTGTATTAACCCTTTAACGTTGAATGGTTTCATACTGAAACCACACATTGAACACTTTTTTTCTCAATGTTTTATCACGATTTTTTCAGAATAAATGCATGGATTTTGAACTTTCATTCCTTTTCTATTCACTAGATGGCAGCACTACACTTTAAATCTAGCATATTTACTTCAGATGGAGTTAAAATGTGAAGTCACTTCAAATTCCTAAAATTGTACTAGCTTTAAAAAAATGAAAATATTCTTGAATTTTAAATTATAGCACATGGACTTATTATAGACCTTCTTAATTAAAAATTACATCTTTCAGTTATTTAAATAAATTAAAAGACGAGTCAGAAACGCAAAGTCAAAAGTGTGGTTCCAGTGTGAAACCACACTCCAGTAACGGTCGAATTTTATCTGCATGTGTGTATGTGTGAGCGAGCGTGTTCGCGTGTGTAAGTGTATATTTTTATATATTTTCTCCTTATAAATATAGATAATTTATATGTGCTACACATTGTATTCATGAATACTCTTATTTTTAGTAAATATAGTAAAATGTAATCTATCTTATATAAAAATTTATATGAAAATTATTTTTAAAAAAAATTAATAAATTTTTTAATAAATTTTTTAATGTTTTTAAAAGTTTTTTATATAAAAAAAAGTTTTATTATTTGAATTTCTTAATTATTCTTGTTAAAATATATGTATTTCATGATTCTGAAATATCATTTTTTTATTCTGAACAGTTTTTTAAATTTGTTTGTTTAAGAAGGATAATACCTATTCTAGTGTTTGTTACTTGTATTTTTCAATAAATGAATAAAGCCAACAGTGGATTAGATATTTATTTGAATTTAAATTTACCATGTTATACACTTTGATTTGATGTTTGAAAAATTGAAAAAAACCAAAACTCTAGCAAGGGTGCCCTAAGTTTCTAATCTCATTCCCAATGATGTCTTAAACATAAAACGATGGAGAATCCCCGCAATTGAGTCTAAAAACCAGATAGAATATTACCGACATATTATTTACGAACTCTAAGAATGAGTAAAGCATTTTAATCTTTAAAGCTGCTTTGTACTAACCCTATTGCATTCGCTCACCTCAGTGTTAACCCATGGAGAAAATGTGTCGACTATTGACAGCTACATAAATGCCGATAATCCGTTATAAATGGTGTTTTCAGATAGCCTGAACTTTTTTGCACCATGCAACAAGATTCATTTTATAAATTTCGTCCCACAAAGAAATTTATGAACGTTTAAAACACACAATAGTAGATCCCCCCCCCTAATAATTTAAATAAAAATATATTATTTGCATTTTTTTAAGCGAAAATTGCCCAAGGTAAAAAATTTCTTTCTCTAATACGGAGTACAATTTATATATGAAAATCTTTCAATCCAATTCGGCAATCCTTAGACACGTTTTCTGCATATTTATACGTCGAGTTGAGCTATTCCAATAGGGTTAGCACCGTTATTATTCCAATAATTATTCCAATAGGGTTAGCACCGTTATTATTCCAATAATTATTCCAATAGGGTTAGCGTCGAGTTGAGCTATTCCAATAGGGTTAGTACACAGCAATTTTAACAGGTTCTTGGCACCCAACACTTTCTCAATGTACCTACAGTCCTTAGAGAAACAGACTAAACCTAAGCTGTTGACCACAATGACCATGCCCTGATGTGAAATTCAACGGAAATTAGTGCATCATCATACAATTTTAAATCAATTAAAATCGCTTCAAACATTGTTTTCACCTCTTCATATGAAACCTTAAATAATACTGACTTTCCCTAACCCAACAACTATCTGTGCTATTGTTGCGAAAACAATGAAGTAATTTGTATCCTCTGATCCCAAACATATTTGAGCGCGTCTCATTTATTCAAGGTCATTCTTGAGAGCTTTGTGATTTATTACGAAGTTATGTAAATGTTTACTGTGTTTAATAAAACTGATTTATTAATTTTTTTTTTTCACACCGAAATAGAGTGTGACCAAGGTCATGAGCCCTTTTTAAGACCTCGACTGTGAGAAGTCGTTTGGAAGTTCCCCTTGAGGCGATGATCACGGTCACGTTCGCTTTCAATCCAGTCAAATAAAACAGTTTTAGCAGATATTCAAATGCAATGGAGATGTTTCCCCTGACAGTTGTGGCAGGTCATAATTAGCGGAATGAGGGTGACCCCTATTTTTCCTGAAAGATTGGGCAATGCCCTTACATTTTTCGTCTACTTCGTACCCTCCATTTTTTCCCACGTCAAAATTTTTTTTTTTCATTTCTCGTGTTTTCGGACGTCTGCAGGGGGAAATAAAAAAGGAAAACGAAGTGTCACGTTTCATACGTAAGTTTTGACTTATATCGCGAGCACGCGTGTGCGTGGACTTTCATTGGTTTTCAAGTGATTGATTCTAGATGTCGAAAAATTTGCTATGCAAAGTCGCTTTTTACGAGCACTTTTTTAGCCAATTGATACTACGCCCTTTTCTGGATACGTGATAAATTTCTGGATAAATTTCTGGATACGTGATGGCGAACGGGGATATCTCGATAATTATCCCAATAATAGCTAATGAATTATTTACGACAAAACATCTTGATACCTTGATATCTAAAGAGTATTGCTGCCACTTTAGAGACTTCTCATCTGAGAAATTTCTCATAAATTTTAAAATAATCAATTTAAAAATTAGGTTAAGGCCCTCCGCACACGGAACGACTCAAAGGAAACTCAACTGGTTAGCGACTGAAATTGCTTATCGGTTGCAAACTCGTTAGTGATGCGGCTCCTTACACGGGCCGACTCAAAAGTGATTAAAATCAATAGTTTGCGACCTGTCATGGAAGGAAGAACATCATTATTCCGGGTATTATTTTTAGTTAAATTATTATCAGAAATTAATTTATTTTAAAAATCGTCACAATAGATTGTCTTTGATCAATCGTTTAAAATTGGACTGCATATATGGGCGCACATATTCCATACAACAAAAAACGTTAGAATTTCATTTCATCGCTAGGCATAAGTCACGTGACTCGTGTTCGTCATTTGGCAGCTTGCCAAAAGAGTGGCTGTAACATAGATTGTGTAATAACACGCACAACGCAAGAGAAACTGGCGACTGAAGTTGGTAGCGACTCGACACGTTGAGTTGCCTGCGACTGATTACAAACGCGTTGCTGACGGGTTTGTAACCAGTTGCGCCGTGTGCGTGGCTCCATTCAATTAAATAGGTTACGACTCATCACGGCTTGGTTTGTGATTGGAGTAGGTTATCAGTTTCTTTTGAGTTGCTCCGTGTGCGGACGGCAAAAGGTTAAATAACAATATTTTTTCATGTTTCTTTTGTATTTTTTAATTTAAAACTGTAAATTATAGTTTATTTTCGAAGTGACAATAATTTTTTAACTCCCGGAAAAATAAGTTTTCACATATATTTAAACGGAATGAACGTTTCTCCGATCTTCCAAGAACTTGTTTCAAGAACCTCACTAAGGAACTTAAGGGTGTAAAATCTACAGTTATTCGCATCTTTCATGCATGCAATTAGCATCATTTTTAAGATAATTTAAAAGTCAAATGACTAATTAAGCACTTCACATTTTTATAGAAAGGTTATACTTTTAAAATATCTATTTTTTTTTTTTCTATGAAGCTGGGCTCTTCCTCAAGTGAAACTTGTTCACTGCAACCTCTGAATGCTTAGCGAACTGAATGCAAGTAGTTGTTGCTATTTGACTTTTGGATTCGATTCCTGATTTGTCGTAGAGTTTCCTTTATAAGCAATGTAAAAAAATCTGTGTTGAAGGCATCTTTTTTTCGTGACTGATGACCTGGCTTTGCTCTGTTATAAGTAAATATGCTATGATTCGGAAAATATTATTGAATTTGCATGCGGCTATTATTATTATCATTATTGCAAATGACAGGTAAGTTAAGCTTTATTGTCTGAATATTTTAAGTTATGAATAGTTTTAAGAAGCATTGCAATGAAATAATATGTAGAATCTTTCCATTCCGCAAGAAAATATAAATGAGGAACGTGGTAGCTTATTGGTAGAGCGTCGGCTTTCTGGATCGAGGGTGCTTTTTCGGTTCCCGACAAGTGCTTTTAAATGCCATCGTGTTTGGGTCTGATATGACCACGTTAATTCCGTAATTCGAAAAGTCTCCCTATGAGGAGAGAATGGGAGAGGGCATGATTCCCTCAGATGTAACCCCTGGGTATACTCGGTCGAAATTGAGGTGGCATCTAGCTTAGACGGACTCAAACCCTTGTGGTACAGTAGGGGCTTCCGATTAACAATAGAAACACAGTTTCCTATTGTAAACCGGAACCCCCTTCTCAGCCTGCAAAACGTATATGGACCTGGCCTAGAACACTTCCGGTCAGGGGGCAGTAGCAAGAGAAACAACAAGATAATATATATATATATATATATATATATATATATATATATATATATATATGGGTTTTTTTTGGGGGGGGGGGAATAATCACAAACAGTGTTAACATATGTAACATTTATTTGAAGAGGGACATTATTTACAGGGGGAACTAACGTCTAAAAGGGGCAAAAACAAGCAATGCGGCACAGACACGTGCATGCTCGTCGGAAGCAAAACATCGTGTATCTCTTCCGTTCTTCGCGGCGCCCGCTAGGTGGCGCTCACAGGAGCTTACAAGGAACTCACACTCCATGGGAGAGTAGCAAGCATGGCGCTGTATGGATGGCATCCCACATCATATATATATGTAAGGAAAAAACGCAAAACTAAAATATAGGGGGGGGGGGCTTTTGTTTGGGAAAAAGGGGAATTGGCAATCAAAAATTATTAACTCGCGAAAGTGCGGCATAAAAAGAAGAAGGGTTGTTAATAGCAAAAACTATCAATAGGGGTCGCCACTGAACGGGTATCTTTCAGAAGAGAGATATTTTTCAGGCGAAGCAAGTTACGTAAGGAGATGACATAAGGGCCTGTTCACATAGGAGTCCGTTGTGTTGCGTTAAGGAAAAGATGACGTTGAGACGAAAATAAACCAATCATATGCCTCCAAACGATTAGCAATGAAATTTTTAACGCCTATGATTGGTTTATTTTCGTCTCAACGTCATCTTTTCCTTAACGCAACGCAACGGACTCCTATGTGAACAGGCCCTAAGAGAAGTTTGGAGAACATTCGATTGAAGAGTCAGCAAAAAGATTGGGCGGGAGTTTAACAAAGAAAATCTAGTTAGTCGGCACTTAGGTTTGAGAGAGGTAACACGTACGTCTTCATGAGAGATTTAGAATGGTTTGGTTTGGTGAATTTTGTCGGAGCTCTGGATAACTCATGATAGAATAAAAGCCAGTCAACTGAGCTCAGTCTTTTATCTTTATTTCGGTGCACGATTGCATTTCATTAATTAATAATCCATGACAACGAATTCTGTCATATATATATAATAATATATTATTTTTATACTGATATGCCTAATATAAATATTTTATAGTCATATACATATATATTGTATATATATATATATGTGTGTGTGCAGGGTGAGCAAAAAGTTCGTTAAATCTTTAAAGATTTATAAAAAAGGAATAAATCATGATAAAGAAGTGCGGTTTGCCAGAAAGGGCTCACAAGGAAGTCGGAATATTTTAGCATCAACAAAAAAAAAGTCACCGGTAGATGGCCATGCGAGATATTCAGCAAAATTATGCAATTCAACCTTGCAATAAATGACCGGGATCAGTGGTGCATCCAGGAGGTGGGCCAAACGGCCCTGACCCCAAAAGAAATAGAAATTGCATTATGAATATGGATTTTGCATTATAAATATTTTTATCCATTCATCTAGGCCCCCACCCACCCCCACAAGATTAAATCCAGGGTGCGCCACTGACCGTGATAGACGAGGATTTCTCATTCGCTTTCAGAATGTCATCATTAAATGATCGAGCGTTGTTGGTCAAGCTGTTAAGAGCCGCCTTAGTTGTGTTGTAGAATGTTCTGGAGGTCATGTTGAACAATTGTTATAGCAAGAACAAATGAATGGATTGTACTGTTGTCCTGTTTATTGTGTTTCCGGTCTTCAACGCCTTCTACCGGTGACTTTTTTTTGCTACGTTTTATTTTTCTGCTAAAAAAATTCGACTTCGTTGTGAGCCTTTTCTTGCAAACCACACTTCTTTATCATAATTTCTTGTTTTTTAAGAATTTTTAAAGTTTTTAATAACCTTTGGCTCACCTATATATATATATATATATATATATATATATATATGTGTGTGTGTGTATATATATATATATATATATATGTGTATATATATGTATATATATGTATATGTATATATATATATATATATATATATATATGTATATATATATATATATATATATATATATATATATATATATATATATGTGTATATATATGTATATATATATGTATATGTATATATATATATATATATATATATATATATATGTATATATATATATATATATATATATATATATATATATATATATATATATATATATATATATATATATATATATTTATATATATATATATATATATATATATATATATATATATATATATATATATATATATATTTATATATATATATATATATATATATATATATATATATATATATATAATTAATACTTTATAAATATTTATATAAAGATATAACTATAAAATGTTTTGAAATGGGGTTTAAAATGCAGCAAAAATAATGCAATGATAAATTAAGAAATACCACACATCTAAAATTGTTCCAACATCTGACTCGAAGAAATCTCGCTTTTCTTCTTTTGTTTTGTACGCAACAGAACAAAAGTATCTTTCATTTTTCACTTTCGACATAGCTGTCCGTTTAATTTCTGTGTTACAAGGTGTTTTACAATCTAAAAAGTTTTACACAATTTCATTGTGCTCGACGGTAAAATGTTATTTATTATCATCCCGGCGCGTGTTCTCTCAAACCACAACAAAAAACATAACTCTACAGTTTTTTTTTTAAACTGCAGATGACACAACTCTTAATTGCAATGTTATTGTTACAAGAGTACTTTCCGCGTTCCCATTTCTGTAGTGTTCATGGCAGAGCTATGTTAATTTTTGGGCGTAAACTGTGTTACAACAAGGAGTGAAATAATTTAAAATTGAAAGTTTCTTTGTCGGACACAAAATAAGATGAACCTTACATACGAAAATAGCGAAATTCTTCATTTCGCAAGGTGCTCTCTGAGGATAATTCCTCACGAGTTTAAGTGCAATTTCTGAGTGCAGCTTGATGTGCATGTTTTGTATTTATTTATGTTTTCTTATAATGTCTTAACGCCTGCAATACGAGAAAAAAAAATGACTTATTGTATACGTAAAAGTCACTCTCTCAAAAACACCTTATTTGTTGGGTAATGGCAGAAGCGTCATTATCCCTTGTAATAGATAAAAAATCGCTTCATAAAAAATTTTATTTTCTTTAAAGGTATGAGGTGGAAAAAAAAAAGCAAAAAGTATTTCAGAAAGTCTCTTCTAACGAATTACCGCGAGTTATTGAAGTAGGATTATTTATCGTTGCTTACCTCTTTTCTTTTCTTTTCTTTTTTTTTTGACGCATTTTGGTACTTTTTTTGTTTAACTGTTTACTGCTACTGGGTTTGGCGCGCTTTGACAAATTAAACAGAAAAAGTACCAAGATGTGTCAAAATTTTGTCATACATATGTATATATATATACATACGTACATATCTATATATATATATATATATATATATACATACAAAAGAAATAAGCAACGATAAGTAATCCTATGTTAATAACCCGCGGTAGTTTCGTTAGAAGAGACTACCTGAAATTTATTTTTTTCTCTCCGCAGGGCCGTTATTGAGGAACGTAATCCTACTTTTAAAAAAAAACAACAAAAGGGTAAAAATCATCCGTATGAGTGTGACTTTAATCTTGTTTTACAAAATCTGTCCCTGCGAAACTTTGAAGTATCTATTGTTGAAATCTACGACTTACCATGAACATTTTTTTGATAAACACTATCAATAATCTGGTGCCACCTTCATTTTGACCGAACAATCCCAGCAGTGACATTGGGGGGGGGGGGCTCGTACCTGGAATTTCTGGTTTACAGATTTAACGTGCGCTTTTCTGGTCTAGATATGAAGGTATTGAACTGAGCACCCTTAGTCCCATGCCCGACGCGCTACAGCTAGTCTACTTCGGGCCCCAAAGAAAAAATGACTTCAAATGAATACTTTTTAAAACAATAAACACTCCAAATAAGGAAAGATGTTGTTCAATATTAAATTATTCAAACGCTTCTTTATATCACTACACAATGTATTACAATGGAGTCCCGTTCCGAACTTCGCTAATCCGAAAGTCCGCTTAATCCGAAACCAAAAGTCAAAAAGAACAAAGGTTACAGTAAAACCACAGTGATACTAAGTAATATAATATACATTTCTGAAAATTACAAGAAAATTCAAAGTTAGACAATGTACTGATCTAATTATTGCTGAACTACATTGCTTTGAAAAAAATCTGTTAAATGTTATTTTCGAAGAGAAGAATACCTCTCCCTTGAAGCCAAATTACGCTAACGCGTCAGAAAAATGGTGTTCGCTAGGGTCGCGGTGGAACATTGCTCTACGTAACGTAGCGCTACATCAAATGCAGCCGCGACGTCTGAGTGGGATACCCTCTGCTCGCTGTCAACGTCCGCTTCACCTTCACTCTCGCCTGAGACGTTGATAGGTTCTTTCAAAACCATTTCAACAATCTGTTGATCGTCTAAAGTCCAACTGTCGAGTACTGTGACATATTCTTAGAACAACTTACACTCTACTGTACTCTACTAGGCATCGTTTTGCTCTCTTATCACCCATTTCGTCCCGAGATTTGGTTCTGTTTGGACAGACCTTATGAAACAAATTGTGTAATTACACGTAATCTATATTAATGAGCAAGGTCCGGGTCTGTCTGTCGGTCACACTTTCCGGGTGTACCGCCTCAATGTGTGCGTGTGTGCGGCCTATGAAACTTACATCCATGAAATTTGGCACACGGGTAGTGCAGACTATGGGAAAGTGCACCTCGAAGCACGAATTTTAAATTTTATTCTAGAAAATTTTTTATTTTATGTTTTGTGTAATATTTTATGTTTTTTTAACTTCAGATTATGATATCTCGGCAAAAAATGATCGTAGAATTTTGATCCTTTTACAATCTAAGACTACAGACATTTCTCCTTCAAACAATACCTCATTTGTTAAAAAATAATTTAAAACAGACTAATATTTTCATCAAAATATTAAACCCACTTTTTCGAGAAATTTACGCGATTTGGAGGATCTACGGTCGATGCTCTTCGAGATTTTATCTTAAAAAGAAAATATTTAATTCTTCTGGAAGATGAAAAATTTCTCATTCATATAAACCTCATTACAAGTCTCTATCTTAAAATTTCGATTTTTAAAGGAATTTTAAAGAACGATACTTAGCACAAATTTTTTATCGGTTTTTCAAACGCTAAGAACGGTAAATTCTCCCCTTGGGTTGTAAAGAACGATTGAGTCATTCATTCACTTGATTCATTCATCGTCTTCCTTTGATGGCTTGAGCGTAGCTGGGCGAAGCCCGGCTAGTATGTAATATTTATGTAATCACACGTAATATGTAATATTTATGTAATCATACGTTATTATGTAATTTAAGTTTATTTTAAGATTGATTTCATTTAATCCGAAAAATTCGTTAATCCGAAAACAGTCTGGTCCCAATCATTTCGGATTATCGGGGGTCCACTGTACTAGTTTGTAGTATCTCAGAATTTAGAATATGTATACTTCTCCCACTTTTAAATGTCCAAAACATACATATACTTTTCGAATAGTTCTGAAAGTCAATGAAACCCGTATTGATTTATTATAATCATATAGTATGAATCATTACCTTCCTACTTCTTAAAGATAACTGGTGATTTGGATATAAAAACATTTCGAATACATCGTGTCAATAGGAAAGAGAAAGTGAGACAATTTTTCTTGTTCATTTTCAGGTCACTTAACTTTTCAGGTCATTTTTCCTGTCATAACTACAAAAGCTGCAATAATTTAAATATATCTTAGGTGCATTTTAAATTTATGTAGGTCTATTCGGAATAATCTTCAAAGAAAGATACTCAAATAATATGCACCTTCCGATACATTCACCTTATGATGGCATTCATATCTGTTCATAGAATCTAAATGAAAGGTATAGATAAATCGTACTTGCCATCTGCCTATGGCTCAAAAGATTTTGCTTTCATAAAACAAATTTTTGAAACTCCCAATAATCTTTTGCATTAATGATAAATTTCGTTCTAAACGAGCGTCAAAGAAGCTATGAAATTATATGTTAGTTTAATAGTTCTATCGCAATAAACTCTTAAGGTTTGAAAGAGATTACATTCCAAATATGACTCTTCCTTACTTCGTAGGTGTGCCCCGATGGTAAAGGAGGCAAGTTTCGAAATCTTTGGGTCGTGGGTTCATTTGCGAATGGTGGCAGGTGATAGTTACAGGGTAGACGCTTTTCAAATGTGGTTAAAAGACGTCACCAACGTAGCAGAAAAGATTGAATCAACATTTCGAATGACACGATATGAAAAAATAACAATTACAGAACAGCAAAAATTTATTTCGCTTTAAATCCTTGTCAGATATCTTATTAGATTTTTGCTAGTATTTTCTGCATGAGCAATCACACTAATGGATCTATCACATATTATTTTAAAGTATTTCTGTGGAAATTAAGTAATTGATTTGAAAAATTAATAACATTTAAAAAAAGGCCAAAAATACGAAATAAATATTTATTTATAAATGAAATTTAGAAAACTTTTCCCCAAATATCATTTGTTATAAATTTTTTGCTTCATTTGAACAAAAGATTATCAACATCGTAAACTGGACGACTTACGGCATAATATGAAAATGTAAACCTTAAATATTACAAACAAACTTCCTGGATGAGAGGTCTTAAGACAACTTTTTTATAAATTTAACAAGAATGCAACTAGATATAAACTTTTGGTCAAGAACATTTATAAATGAGGTAGACAGAGCAATAAAAAATCTCCCTGAAAAGCATCTTTCTCATTTATCTTATGTTATATCAAAAAGTTACGGAGAACTTAACATAGAGTTACTATTTAGTATGTTCTAGATAGCCTTTTTCTCTCTTCATTCATTAAAAGAAATATTAATCATCAGGAAAGTATTCTTGTAGGATTTTGTTGTGATATTTTTTTGCTTAAATTGGAGTATTTTTTTGTATTTTTAGAGACTTTAAAATGTTAATGTCAAAATTGACACATTAAAGAAATAACGTAATTTTTTCTATAGTCCCAAGCAAAAAAGTGTTATAAATCTGACTCATTTGTATTGGTTACAGTTTTAGGTGAGAAACAAAGGATTTTTCTTAAGCAAGGGAATAGAATATAATCTTGATTTATCATTACACAGAAAATAAAGAAGTTCATAGAAAATATTTTTAAAAAAAATTCCAGACAGTTTGCAAACAGGGAATAGTCAATAAAATTTCATCTTACAATTCCCATTATAATAACTACCTATCTCTTTCTGTTATCATTCGATTCTTGTGTGTGTATTCAGGCAGACATGTATAACAAAGCTGTTGTGAATACATACGTTATTTAGGTTCATCTACTGCATTATGGAATTCCTGAAGTTTGCAGGTGTTGGACAACCGAATGTTAAACAATGAAACCTTTTTGTAGTTGGTGTTCTCAAAAACCTTTCAGCAACCTCTTCATTGTCGAAGATTGTAAAGGAAGTGTTCTTAATGAACTCGTTGAATAGAGTTTTCAGCAACTGCACTATAACAAAATGATACTGGTTTTGCCCTTATCAAGATCATTAAACGTAGATAACCACAAAGGATACAAAAGAAACGCTTATCCTGCTTTTTAACATAATGTTAACCCAGACTGTCACAAATTGTTTTTGTCCATTTTTTTCTTTCAGCAACTGAAATGAAAGTGGAACGAATAAAACGCATAAATATTTAGCTTATATTTTTCTGGACTAATTTAGAAAATGAAAAGCTTTAATGGTGTTTTAATTAACTCTAAAGTTATCTCTTTATTTTTACTGATGAAATGAAAAATTGTAAAATATCCCTCGGTAGCCGTTTGAATAAAAACAATGCACACAAATTCAACTGTTCTAACAGTTAATAAGCAATATGGGGATTTCAAATAATACAGGATGGTCCAAAATTATTGAACACATTTCATGTTTGAAAAAAAAAGAACAAAATTAGGTACGTACATGTTTATTGTGTTTTTTTGGAACGACAATTTAAGACAGTTTTACACAACAAAATTTTAAACAATAAATGACTTCCACATAAGCCAATAGATGGAGCGACTAGATTTCGCAAGAAAAATTTACTAATTGAGCCAGTCTGCAAATGGCTACCGTACAGGAAAAAGCAATGTGCGTTTTGTGGTTCCATGAAAGCAAATCCGTTGTAACTGTTCAGAGACGTTTCGTTTAGAACGCTCAAATCGTCGTCCTCCAAGTAAGGACTCTATTAAACGTTGGTACCAACAATTTAAGGACACGAGAAATGTGGAACATAGGATAGGCGCTGATAGGACAAAAACAGAACGCACTTCCCTTGTCTTTAAATTGTTGGTACCAACGTTTAATAGAGTACTTACTTGGTGGACGACGATTTGAGTATTCTAAACTAAAACGTCTCTGAACTGTTACAAGGGATTTGTTTTCATGGAACCAGAAAACGTACATTGCTTTTTCCTGTACGGTAGCCATTTGCAGACTGACACAATTAGTAAATTTTTCTTGCGAAATGCTGTCGCGCCACCTACCGGCTTATGTGGAAGTTATTAAATGTTTAAAATTTTTTTGTATAAAACTCTCTTAAATTGTCTTTCCAAGGTATTTATGGTAAATAAGCTATGGTTTACGGCAAATAATGGCAAAAATTTTTGGAACACTGTTTTCAAAATTGCATTAGAATAAATTATTTCCAAAATTTCATTAGAATAAATTATTTAAAAAATCACAGCGAGAAGGATCTATATTTGAATGCTCCAGAGTAAAAAGTTTAAAGAAAAATAATTTTGCAACAGCAATACCAGCGATACCGTAATCCCCATGCTTTACGGAGAAAAACAATGAAAGGGATCAGAAAGATTACATCCTCAAGCAAAACACTCAGTTTCAAAAATCTCAGTTACAAAGCATTTTTTATGTATTTACATTTTTTGTTGTCCTTGAAAAATTGCAAGGAAAATAGATATGTCTGAGACATTTTTCCAAGTGCGGCAGATGTAAAAAGATCCTGTAAAGCATTGGTGTTCGTTTCAACCAAATTTTTCAACTCCTCTAAAAACACTATTATTAGAAAATTATAGACTATAATCAACTTCATTCATAAAAGTGTCTATGCGATTCTGCAATTAGTATTTTTTTATTTAGATAATATTAATTGTATTAATAGCTAGTAGCTCTCTATATACTAGACTATCTGAAAACCCGCACTTCGCTACGGAGTACATTCAAATTAAATACAATGGTCAATGTATGCAGTTAACGCCAAAAAAAAAATAAATATATATATTTATAATAAATGCAACGATCATTGTATACAATTTATGTAATATATATATATATATATTTATAAAAAAAAAATTGTAAATGATATTTATTTTTTTTTTGATAATATCCAATCGTCTGCTGCATTAGAAAGAGAAAAAAATTTTTTTTGTCTATTTAGTTGTTATGCACGTGACGATAAATTTATTTAAAGTACCATAAAAAGAAATCACGTGATCGGCATTTAATAAATTAAATTCTAAAATTTAATCTTTAAAAATTCACCAAAAATCAGAAAATCGAGGTAAAGATTCGAGAAAGATTTCATTTTAAAGGAATTTTCATGGTCTTTCTCGTGATATAAATTTTATAACCCTCAAATTACTATTTTGAATGCAAACTTAAAAAAAGTTACTAAAACAGCTTAAAAATTAAATTTTAAAAAATCTAAGAAGAATTTTTCAAAAATCTTTCTTAGTGCACCCCTACACCATAAGAAGAATCGCCATGCAAAATTTCATCCCTTTAGGTCCAGCGGTTTGGTCTGTGTGTTGTATGTCAGTGAGTCAGTTACGGAACTGTTTTATATATATAGATTATCAGTGCGTTTTTATTTTCTATTAACGATTCACTCAGAATAAACTCTAGCTATTCTCCGTAAATCGATTGTTAACTCAATCTAATTTATGCCTTTACCGACGTCTTTAATTATTTCATATTTAATTCTTAGAATCGCCAAGACTATAAAAATCATTAGCGTTTACAATGGCTGTGTACAAGTGCAGTGTATTCTAGAACAGTAGGAAAATACAGCTGCCATTTGAATTATGATGAAAGATATTTTCCTGCTGTACATAAAGTGGAATAAACTCAACATGTTTATTTTTTGTGATCTTCAATTTTTGATTAACAATATATATATATTACTTAATAGGTCAGAAACGTAAAAAATAACTTGTCAGAAGCAAAATCACGAATTTGTAATATCCGATATCGTGCTCGAATGTATAGCCATCATATTCCTAGCTCGGTATCTATTAATTTTTTAATGCGTTATTGGGAAATATACGGTGATATACAATGGTTACGCTACGAGTGTCGTGAACCCATTACTGTTGTCAGAATTTTGCTCGTGTTTGTTAACTTCCTTCCATAAATGCATCTATATTATGCCGTTAATTTGTTGTTCTGATTAATAAATGCATTAATATGTTTTTTTGTTTTGGAACTTTGTTTTAAAGTTCTATTCAGAAACAGTTAGGAAAGTGAAAGGGATTTGTTTTCAATGGCAATGTTCATATAATATTATTTTTAAAACATTTATATCTAACTAGAAGGTAACACGTCATTTTGACGTCATAATACTAATAATGACGTCATAATGGAAAAAGTATATGAAAGTTAAAAAATTTCCCTAAATATCTAACAATATTGCATTTGATCCACACCTTGTAAAAGCAAACCCTTTCATTATTTTTTTATTTATTTAGTTTTTCATGCGATTGGAGTAGTAGACTGCTATACAACCCGTCATTTTGACGTCATAATACTACTAATGACGTCATAATGGAAAAAGTACATGAAAGTTAAAAAATATCCCGAATTATCTAACAATATTGCATTTAATCCACACCTTGTAAAAGCAAACCCTTTCATTATTTTTTATTTATTTAGTTTTTTATGCGATTGGAGTAGTAGACTGCCATCCAGTTTTTTACAGCTCACTACGCGATATGAATACTTGAGCTACTTGAGTCATTCACATTCAAGTTTGTTTACTTTCAGAATTCATCTCAAAAGTAAACAGATTTTTAAAAACTGTTAAATATTCAGCTAGAAGCATCCCATTTTTTGTAGTTCTGAATGTTTTATAGAAAAATAGGCTGAATAAACGTGATTTGATGGAGAAGATATTAGTTTTTAGGTAAGAAAGAATTCTGATCCACATCTGAAATTGAAATTAAGCCTAACCGGCCGTTTGTTTACTGAGGGATGAGTACAGCCCGGAAGTGTTATACAGAGACAACGGCTATTATATATATAATACGTTTAGTTGCATTTCATGCTTTGATTATAAACAATTGGATCACCTTGAAATCTGAGTAAACCAGTAAAACTTTTAACTTTTTTTCACCTTTGTAAACAAAACTCCTGCAAAACAAAGTTATATTTTATGTATTTTTTTGTCAGATTTTTCTTCCGATGATCTTTTTTTTTATCATACAGTGCTAGAAAAACAAAATTTAAATTGCAGATTGGTTATAGCTGTCATTTATATTATATACGTATATCATGTCTCATATATATGATATAAACAATTATTTGTGTATTCCAATTCAGTTTAGTCGAGAAAAAATTATAACATGTGAAAAACTTGAAGGCTAATCCTAAATCACAGACCAATATAAAAGAAAAACATCGATTGTAAACAACCACTATAATAAGTAAAACACTCATATGTTTTACAACTGCTAAGATGATTCACATGAAATGTAAATCTTTTCAATTCCACGACGATAACTGAAAAAGTTTTAAAACAAAAATAAATTAAAATAATAAAGATAAAGATTATTTATATGTAAAGATTATTTATGTGTAAAGATTATTTTAAGCAGTTAACTTCTAGGGAATACTGTACAACTCAAATAATACCTATCAAAAAATTAACCTTACCAAAAAAGAAATAGATAATAGGATTTTAGCCTATAGCAAAAAATTTAAGTTTAAGATTAATAGCCTAAAATACCCTTACCTGTTTCCTACCATAAAATTCCATAAAGTACCTACTAAATTTAGGTTTGTTACATGTAGTACAAATTGTTATAACACTTTGTTCAGTAAAAAGTTCTTTAGCAATTTAAAAATCATTCTAAATAGAATCAAGGTTACCGAAAATAGCTTTATTATAAATAATAACCAGGATGTTCTACACTTTTTAAAGAGTAAGAATATAGATAGCATATACACATTTGATTTTGAAAACCTTTTTACCAGTATTCCGCATGATAATTTAATGATGTTGTTTTATGGTTCAGTTCCGGCACTTATACAGAATCTATCTGTTTGTTTTTTGATTTCTGTTTGTTTTTTGTCTATATTCGTATTATTTTTATCTATCTCTGTTGGATTATTTATCAACTGTTGAAAGCTAATTTAAATATCGTTTTGAGACTTATTTAAAAAATATTTCGCTAAAATAGTAACAATTTAATAGATACATAGCAGACTTAATAGCTTAAGGGCCTTTACTTATTTTTAAAGGGAATTCCTGTCTTGACTTACAGCTCATTGAGCTGATAGCCATAGCAAATCATCAACTCATTCGACAATTTCTAGCTCTTTATCTTAAGAATCTCCTCTTCTACACCACCTGAAAGAAAGTGTTGTGTCACTCACACTTCAAATCGACTTATTTTAGATGCTACTTTGAAGCATTAGGCCAACTGCTATCTGAATAATTGATATCATTAAAAAATCTCCAGGCAGAAGTTCCGCCAATTATTCGGTTGCACTAATTCGTTACATTATCGAGATTAGATCACCAAAAATTGAAAGAAAACAAAGATAAAGTCATGACAGAAATTACAGATGACTTCTGGATGATGGATCTCCAAGAAAAAAAAATCAAATTTCAACAAATGCACAAATATGTTAATTTTTACCCCTGTAGCGCTGTCTAAAAGCATTAAACATAATTAGGAATACTTGAATAATAATCATAGAACGAAACTTAATTTGTTGCACAGCTAAAAAAATCTGCAAAATTTGCTTTCATCAAACTATTATTCTTCAATTGAGATAGGTTTGAGAACTGTGTCTATAACACTTCAATATAATTCTCAGTTTATCCTGAGTTACTTATGTAAAGGAAATACACTTTTTTATGGTCTAGTTATTATTCATCATTTGCCGCAACATGTACAGCTTATCTGATTGTTGCAAAGAGGCACTTATTGCATATCATCAGTCTGAATTATATCTCCATTTTAATATCACGAAGTAGAGGACTTGGTAAATGTATAAAAAATGATAGTTAATTTTTTACATTAAAGAAGTTAAGTTTACAGTAATTCCATAACTGAAGTCTTTCTAAAAATTTAAAAATGAAAGTATTTTTTCATACATTAAATATTCGTTTTATTTTATAAGTCATATGTCATCTTTCAAAATTTAATTTCTTTTTC
The DNA here is from genome assembly GCA_907164885.2 of Dolomedes plantarius. Lineage (NCBI taxonomy): Eukaryota > Metazoa > Arthropoda > Arachnida > Araneae > Dolomedidae > Dolomedes > Dolomedes plantarius. Next base: position 202,868,339 of record OU015493.1, read on the forward strand.
ATAATATCCTAAAACTGTATATCCTACAAAGAAAATAATTAGTTGTTAAATAAATGTAATAATATTTCTGACATAAATTTTTTTTCCCTGAATTATTAATTTTTTTATTATATATTTTTCTACAGTAAATGTCAATCTACGCTCGGTGGTGAAATGGTTATAAGCGTCAAGCTGACGCGCTATAGGTCCAGGGTTCGACCCTGCTACTGGGCAAGGTGGACTCCTGCCTTTCATCCCTTGAGTGGGTAGATAAAATGCGAACCCAGCACGCTTGGGAACTAACTATGGGGGGTCCCGCGTCAGGCTGACCACCTGACGAGACATATGCTGTATGGCACCCCGAGCAGGGTTGCCAAATGTCCCGGATTTTAAGGGACAGTCCCTTATTTGTAAAGTTTGTCCCGCGTCCCGGGGAACATTGATACAGGACAGCAAATGTCCCTTTTTTCGTCGAAATGAGAAATTTATTGTATACGAGTTGGGCGCATACAAGAGCCTGTTCCCATCCGGTCCGGAAGCGTGAAAGGAAAGATGACACTGAGACGGAAATAAACCAATCATAGCCGTTAAAAATTTCGTTGCTAATCGTTTGGAGGTTTGTCATTGGATAAATATAGTTCAATACTTTAAGGGAACAAGGGGACTTCAAATTCGAATTATTTTAATTTTCAATTTTTAACTCCATATACAAAATGAGAATAATTAATTTTCTATTTTTCTACATTGAAAATCCTTAGAATTGAAAATAAGGAATTTTTGGAAGAATCATGCCCGTTTTTCAAAAAAAATTTCAAAAATGCTAACTTTTTCAAAATACTCTATGCGCATTATATATCAATTAAAATTCTTAAATTTTGTATTATAAGTTTACCATATGTATATAAATATAAATGTGCATTCAATTTTTTTATGTGAATCTAACGTCTTAAATAAATTTTTTTCTGTTCTGTCTGTTATTTTTTTATGTTTTTACTTTATTTTATGATCTGTAAATTTGAAAAATATTTATGATTTCAAAAATAATGCACAATTTTGTGACAAACACTTCACATAACAATTCTGAGAAATTTGAAAGATATCAGTAGAAAATGAATACGCATGGAGCCTTTTGAAAAATTCTATTATTTTTGAAGAATTTTTTGATAAGCAGGTCCTATTCCTCCACAAAATACTAATTTGGGAAATCTAAGTATCTTCAATGCAATAGAAAAGAATATTAATTACGTTCATGGGGTATATAGATTAAAATTTTGAACATTAAAGAAGATAGAGATTGAAGGTCCCTTGTTCCCTTAACGCTTCCTCTACCGGACTCCTATGTGAACAGGCCCGTGACGAGAAGGTTGTATGCGCCGGCAACCGAACTTCACAACGACAACAGTCTCAGTTTGGTGCTAAATACGAATGCAGATTAGTGTGTGATCGTGTTGATAGATAGTGGCGTTTGAATTCAGTGTTGGTAATAAAACTAATCCCTGAGTATGAATAGTGTTAATGGTAAACGTTCAAAATCCAATAGTGATGGGCCGAAAAATAGGTTATGTGTTTTTAGGGATGAATGGAGGAAGGACGAAGATTGGCTCAGGCCTAGTCCCAACAACGCCAAAAAGGAACGTTGTAGCTATTGTAATAAGTACTTTTCGGTTGCCCATGGAGGTCGGAGTGACGTAACTCAACATGCTCAGGGTTACCGAGCACTAGAAAAACAAAATAACTGTTTCATCTAGCAGAAATCGTTAAAGTTTTACGCCACTAAAGTTTCCTCTGAAAGTGACAAAATTGCTCTAGTAGAGTTAGCTACTGTAAAGCACAATATATCATACAATTCAAAGTACTGGGGAAACAGGCTCATTCGAAAACTTTTTTATGACTCAAAAGTTGCCCCAAAGATTTCCTGCGCACATTATATTATGTACATTGTAGAGTAATAAAATTACAATATTTACATACACGTCCCTAACACTATATAAGGGTACTTACTTAGTTGTAGTAAACTTATAAAATAAAAATCAGTTTTGTACTATATGCCTAAACCAACTTTAAATGGTTTTTGATTTGGTAATTTTCTATGTAATTACATTATTGTTTACTTAACCTAAACTCTATGTAAGTTGCAAAACTGAACGAAAAATGCATTGAAAATGGCTATTTGAGAGGTGAAAAATTTTAAATTTCCCGGACCCCCTTCCCTGGGGGTATTCCATACTCCCCAGTAGTATAGTTATCAAAACCCGTCCCTTATTTTCGGTGTTTTTATTTGGCAACCCTGACCCCGAGCCCACGGTCACGAAAGTGGAGTTGGGCACCGCAGGTCTTGATCCACAGTGCTGATAAGCAATTCGAACTGTTGGGCCATGAGTTAATTTAAATATTAATCTATCTGGAGCAGAAAGAAGATTTTCAAGCTCTTTTTTTTAGTATTGAACATTCAAAATAATTGATTTTTTTCCAGGAAACAAAGAAGGAAATTGAAGGGTTTGCTGCAAAAAAGAGGTAGCTCCATCCTGGGGAGTTTGGAGTTTGTAAGGTATACATAAGATTCGATTCACAAAAATCGAACTTTTGAGTGAATGAATTAAAAAAGCTGCTTGAGATATGCTAATTTCGGCATACGCGCTTGGTATAAATACCAAGCAGCTTGATTAATACAGAGGTTGAAAGAAGATTTTGTTAAGGTTGATAGACAAGCGAGTTAAGGGAGCTACGAGGAAAGCAACTCCAGGTGCTATCCTGCGCTAGTGCTTAGGGGGCCCAAAGTTTACGTGGCAGTACTGCTGGTTTGACTCTCTGCTGGTTTGTGAGTAAGTCAAAGTGTATTTTTATTGAATGCTAATATATATATTTCGTACAAGTAGTACGTATGCTTATTGCTGTAAAAGCAAATTCTATATGTGCAACGAATTCAATAAACATTGTTTCATGTATAAACAGTGTTTGTGTCAAATTCATTTAGAGTGCCACTTCAAATTATATACACCCAAGTCTGTGTAGAAGTGAGCTATTTTCTTTACAAGTTGCATGTGCTATCTTGGGATAAAAAAAATATAAAAATAAAAAACTCTTTCGTTTGATGTCAGAAAGAGGTAACACCAATCGTTAGTTCTCGTGTTACTCAAGAGATGGGTCTGCCTGACTAGTTAACTCCTTTTTTCCTCAAACGACTGACGTGGCTTGTTTACAGGAAGGTTACACAGCACTTATCAACAGTGGAGTTTTTGATTCTAATAAACATAATACTGTGCATTGTTTAACTGGAAAACATAAAGATATAATGTAACTAGCCCACAAATGCGTCGCACAAAACGAGAGGTGGTTTTATGATGACTACAACAAGACAACGCACCACATGAGCCAGACGTTACAGAGGGGGAATGTGACGATTGAAAAATGTCATTTTCTGTTTGTAAAGCCGAAATATATGCTGTATTTTAAATTGAAGTTTGCTTTAAATAAAATATTATGATAGTAGATTGTACTTTTTTTCAAATCTTTTTTTCTAGAGGTAGATAGAACATTGTTTGGTGTCAAGAAAAAGAAGCTCCAACAATCACACATGTGCCACGTCACCTAAATATGTTCTTGAGTGAAAATTATATCACTCAAATATTTTGTTTAAATAAGAATATTTTCACACAACTTAGAATTTTGAATTTTCGAATGCTTTTTACGGTTTCCCGGAAACTTGAAAAGTTGGAGTTACGACCTTTTTTTAGCAAACCCTCCAACTGTTATCTTGAAAACAAATATGAAAATAATCGTGGACTATGGGTTGCATTTTTATACCGATTCGAGGCTAGTTTATACTGAAAATAAACTGCAGTTTTAGTAAATGACCTGCAGTAAAAAATTTCTCTTACATGCCTGAAAATTGTGTTCGTATTTCTGCTGATTTTTTTTATCACGCTTGGTTTCTACACACAAAAATCACACAAAAATATTCAGGGAAAAGTTTTTTTATTTTATTGGTAACACTGTACAAAACGTAAAAAAAACATAAATAAACATTAGAACACTTTTTCTTATGCTTCCATGTATGCAGACAAGATTCCGCCAATGTTAGATAAGCATAAAACTGCTTGTGGAGGAATCACATTCCATGTAGAACTAGCTGCTTTACAACTGTCAATATTTTGGTCAGAAGGTGTCAGTGTGATAAGGTCAAACATCTCCGTGGAGTTACAACAAAGAAAAAGCCCTAGAACATAAAATGCTTGTAAATAAGCTATCAGTATCGAAATATAAAAAAAATAAAAAGTTTCAAAAATATCGATCATCAAAATTATTTTCTATAAGTACATGATTAGTACAAATTACTTAAGAGGTGAAAAGAATTTTGCCAGAAAAAAAGAGATATTTAACAAGAGATCAAAACCTTTCATTTCCTCCTTTTATCAAAATTTGAAAGCGTAGTAATAAAAAATATTAATATTTGAAAATCATTTTTTTGAAGATTAGATGATTTGAAAAGTTGTTAGCAAAATATCCTGTCTAAATGCACATTTTTTATAACGGTGTACTGTAAACACATACTTGAATTTATACCCTTAAATAAGCAATGTAAAATGTTATGATAGTTGAAAGAAATATTCATCCAGCAATTAGTATAATATAGCATTTGATGGCAAATCAGTTTAAAATTTATTTGTATACTCTAACACTCGTAATTATAAAGTGCCTAAGTTTTAAAGAATATTAGAGTTATTTTTTAGAAGTACTTTAGAAATAAAATATCTTTTAGTTAAGCAAGCAATGTAACAATACTTATATCATTAAGTCCTCAATAAATTGTTTATTTAGACTGAAGCGAAATGACATGGGATAGGTCGTAACCTGAATTTAAACATAACTTTAAGGATTTCTTACTCGCGCAACGGAAGCTTATGATATGAATGAAGTTAAATAAATAAATTTATGATTAAAAATACAAATATTTTGAGATTTATATCAAAAGGGATTACTTAAGATGGATATTTTATCAAAGAATATGCAGTTAGATTAACAAAACTACAATGATAATAAAAAATTAGCATAAATGCAAGTCTACAGCAGTGAAGATATTTTATTATTTAAAAAATTAATCGAAACTATCTGTGTTGAGAGAAACTTAAACAAAACAAAGAACTTGCAAGTGCTTACGTAAACCAAAGGAAGAATATATTAATATAGAAAAGTCTTGAAAATTAAGAAAGATATTTCGAATGAATGATGTGAAAATTTATCCATAATAGCCTTGACTAGTTAGAATTTACTAGATTAAAATGAGTATAATTTATTATCTTTCTTAAAACATATAGCTAAAAAGATAATATTAAATTTTAAAACATTTGTTAAAATATGATTTAAAATTCCATATAAAATAAGGAAAACTTAACATTTGATGACAAGTGAGACAGTATGAAAGAAAATCTCACCTCAGGAATAAATTATTTTCTAGCGGATCTAATAAAGAGCATGACCATAAGATGGCCGGTGTCCGTAACCAACTTGTTGAGCATGGGGAGGGTTGGCCTGGAGATGAACGTCAGCGGGGCTCTGGTTGTCGGTTCCTGGCTCGTTAGTCTTGATGTCGGCGCGGAATCCATGGGCATCAGCGACGTAGTTGACTTGTCTCTGGTTTCCGTGGGCATCAGTGTATCCGTAGCTTCCTTGTACGTTTCCGTGACCATCACCAGTCTCTTCCCTGGTCTGCTTGAAGTCTCCGGAGTGGGCATCTCCTCCTACGATGTCGTAGCCGTATTTGTAAGGAGTGGGCTGGGCCTGTCCGGGAAAAAATGAACCGAGTTAGGCATCTATCTTTCTATGAAACTAGAAGGGAGTTGAAAAGCAGGTGGCTGAATGATTACCAAGTCGTGTCCATAAGCAGGTGCGGGAGCGGAATATCCACCATGGAGGGGACCATAGGCAGGGCCGTGAACACCGTACTGGGCGACGGCTAAGGCCAAGAGAGAAGCGACGACGGCGATCTGTGAGAAACAATGAATTATATTAAAATAAATAAGTGGCTAGAGAATGAAGGAAGCTGTTTTGGTCAAAATATTATATGGTTTTATTTCTTATTTACCCTGCAATCCTCTAACGGTCCAGGCACACTATAAAGTAAGAGGCGTAAACATAAATAATTCCTTTTTTATTCTACGTAGAGGTAGACTAACATAGACCGACTTGGGGCTTCAAATAATAACACAACAGTACCGCAACTTGCGGTACTAAGAAACTGAACTTTAAAGTCGTAATGAACCCTTTCAGGCAAAATATACGTTCACTAACAATACCCATAACCATCGGGCTCTGAAATAACTATCGAAATCGTGCAGCCACCTAGGCTAAATACTAATACGTGCTCTAACAGTTAAATACCACTATCGCCTTCAATCTAACTTCTCTCGATTCTTGTGTATCCCTACTAATAGCGTAGCGTACTGCCGTACAAAGCTCCACTCCCTTCTTGGGCTCTTGCCAACTCAGCGTGTGTCACTTAAACAGACCAGACACCTGCTCCGAACTCACTTCGACTGGCCTGCACTGCGCAGCTACCAGAAGTTTGCATCTGAGCAACACGCGAACCCTACAACATGACCCTAATATTTTAAAGAAAAATTGGTGGTTGTACGTATTTTCGATAAAATTCAATTCTGTTTCTTTCAAAATTTTGATATCAATGGCTTTGTGTAGGTAGTCCCCCTACAAAAGAGTCCTTACAACTTAAAATGTTTATTTTTTCCCAACTTATTTAGAAAAGCTTTGAACTCTACCAGAATGATTTTAACAAAATTTGTTTAATTGTGTAATAGATATCTGATAAGCCCTATTTCAAACAATTATTTATCGGAAAGAGTAAGAAACAATAAACAATTTTTATCTGACTAGGATGAAAAAAGCAAAATAAATAAAAAATCTTCCGTCCGTTGACCTTTAAAAATTACTAAATAAGCAATATGATATATAAAACATTTGAGATTGTGGATCGTAGAGATCTTTTCGCTGCAAAGTGAATTTAAGTTTATAAATTGGGTGCAGTGGCCCAGTTGGCAAGGGCAGCGGGCTAGTGATCTGAAAGTCACTGGTTCGATGCTCGTCACTGACAAAATCCATTGCCATGTACACTAATGGCGGCTGGTGCATGTAAAATCTGTCGTGGCTGCAACGTCCTGCAAGTTCTCAAAATGACGTCTGGAGGTGCGGGGTCAAATGTTCAGGTCCCGTCACTTGACTCGGTTCAAAATTACAGGACTGGTCCTTCGGCCACCTCGGACTCCGACCCTTATGGTGCCAGTCAAAGCATCAGCCGCACCTTCATCCCCCATTGCCTTCGGGACTTGGTCTGATGTTGCTGTCAGTCAAGTGGTATAAGCAACAACAACAACAAGCTTATAAATTTCTGTTTCTCCATCATACTTTAAGTGGCCAACATTTTCGTTATAGTATATATGTAAGGTATACATAAGATTCGATTCACGAGAATCGAACTTTTGAGTGAATGAATTAAAGAAGCTGCTTGAGATATGCTAATTTCGGCATACGCGCTTGGTATAAATACCATGCAGATTGATTTATAAAGGGGTTGGAAAAAAGGTTGTTAAAGTTGATAGATAAGCGAGAGGGAGCCACGAGGTAAGCAGCTCCAGGTGCTATCCTGCGCTAGTGCTTAGGGGGCCCAAAGTTTACGTGGCAGTACTGCTGGTTTGACTCTTTAGTTTGTGAGTATTGCAAAGTGTATTTTTATTGAATGCTAATATATATTCCGTACAAGTAGTACGTATGCTTATTGCTGTAAAAGCAAAATCTATATGTGCAATGAATTCAATAAACATTGTTTCATGTATAAACTGTGTTTGTATCAAATTCATTTAGAGTGCCACTTCAAATTATATACACCCAAGTGCGGGTAGAAGTGAGCTATACTCTACATATATATTTCAATAACATCTTATTTTAAAAGAAAGAACGTGATTACTTATTAAAAAAAGATTACATATTACACAAAATAATTTCAATACTTACTTTAATCATAGTGGAGAGAGATAGTTCAATAAAACTGTACTCAAATAACTGAATTAAAAATCTGAATGTGATGTATACCTAGACTCTCGGCCTTTATATACCACCAAAATATTGTGAAAAAAGAAATAAATTTACCGGTTTCGCCATATGCCCTCATTCAAGGACTGGAAAACTTTCACTAAAAATCGAGGTCGCTGTCGATAAGGTGGGGTGAGAAAGAATCGGGTATGAACTAATAAAATATTTCAAAAATAGCAAAACTGAACTGTTCACAACCTTTGGAAGAATATCGAGTCGCGGAAGACTTTTTGAAACCTTTAATGTAAATTTTACGCTCTTTTTACGCTTGATTATTTGATGTAAGTAAAAATGAGATTTAAAAAAATTTAAAAAATCGATAAAAATTTAAAAAATAGTTCATTGATTTAAAGTATTCCTTTTTCAATAAACTATTACTGAAACTGAATTACAATAAACTATTACTGATTATTTATACTCTGGGGTGAGAAAGAATAGGGTATGAACTAATAAAATATTTCAAAAATAGCAAAAGTGAACTGTTCACAACCTTTGGAAGAATATCGAGTCGCGGAAGACTTTTTGAAACCTTTGATGTAAATTTTACGCTCTTTTTACGCTTGATTATTTGATGTAAGTAAAAATGAAATTTAAAAAAATTTAAAAAATCGATAAACATTTAAAAAATAGTTTATTGATTTAAAGTATTTCTTTTTCAATAATCTATTACTGAAACTGAATTACAATAAACTATTACTGATTATTTATACTCTGGGGTGAGAAAGAATCGGGTATGAACTAATAAAATATTTCAAAAATAGCAAAAGTGAACTGTTCACAACCTTTGGAAGAATATCGAGTCGCGGAAGACTTTTTGAAACCTTTAATGTAAATTTTACTCTCTTTTTGCGCTTGATTATTTGATGTAAGTAAAAATGAAATTTTAAAACATTTAAAAAATCGATAAAAATTTTAAAAAATAGTTTATTGATTTAAAGTATTTCTTTAATAACCTATACATATATAAAATATTTCCGTAACTGACTGACTGACTAACTGTCATATAACGCACAAACAAAAGCGCTGGATCTAAAGGGCTGAAATGTTGCATTTTGATTCTTCTTATAGTGTAGGGGTGCACTAAGAAAGATTTTGGAAAAATTCTTCTTAGATATTTTTTAAAATTAAATTTCTAAGATGTTTTTATAACTTTTTTCAAGTTTGCATTTAAAATAATAATCTGAGGGTTATAAAATTTATATCACGTGAAAGACCATAAAAATTCCTTAAAAAGAAATCTTTTTCGAATCTTTACCTCCCTTTTCTGATTTTTGGTGAATTTTAAAGATTCATTTTTAGAATTTAATTTATTATATGCTGATTACGTGGTTTCTTTTCTTTTTGTAATACTTTAAACTAATTTTGCGTCACTTGCACAACAACAAAATAGACAAAAAAATATTTTTTTCTTGCTAATGTGACAGACGATTGGATATTATTAAAAAAAATATTGAAATACAGCAAAAGAATTCCTCAGAATACAGAAAACACAATTCCTCAAACTGTACTATATTAACTGTACTTTATTCTTTAGTATGTTCTATTAGATTTAATTTAAATATTTTCTTCTACATTATACTGTTTATTAAAAATATCCGTTACGATTTTTTTTAAATATAATTTTTTTTACACCAATTGCATACATTGATCGTTGTATTTATTATACATATATATATATATATATATATATATATATATATATATATATATTTATTGGCATACATTGACAGTTGTATTTAATTTGAATGTACTCCGTAGCGAAGTACGGGTATTCAGCTAGTCAAATAATAAAGATAGTAATCTAGTTTTTAATTTTTCGGAAGTCACAAGTATGCATAGACATTAGGAGGAAATGTTAAACTGTGTTCTATCAACTTACACTGTGTACTAAAACCTGCACCTTTAATTATGAAAAGTGCGAAGATGTCTTCTTAGATTTTTTAACTCCTCTAATTACACTACTATTTTTGCTAGTAAAGATGAAAAGAAAGAAAATCTACTCTAATAACATAATTTCAACTAAAACTTTCCGTTTGAATGAGTATATGTGTTTCTGTTTTTATGTACAATGTTAACAGATAATTTATAGGAACAGAAAATTGTACTCTAGGAAAAAATTGATACGCTGTTGGTTTTGGAATTTACTTACTTATTTCAATGTCCACAAATTTAAATTTATTTCCCTTTGAATGTGTTCCCTTTTAATATGGGAAAAAGAATATTTTTGAAATTAGAATCATTCACTTTTATCTCAAAATATAGTTTATAGCAGTGGTTCTTAACCTTTTAAATAGTCAACACCCCCTTGATCCGAAAATAAGCCCTCGCACCCCCATGAAAAACTTGTTCCTATTTTTAATTAGGAAAAGACATTTATTGAAAGATTATTTATTTATAGCATACAAAAATTAATAAATTTACAATACATACTGCATTCTTACATATAAAACAATATGTACATTTTAAATTTCTATGTTGTTGTTGTTAGTTCATAATTATCCTTTTAAAACCAGACTCTTTTTTTCAAAGAGCCACACGAAAGTCATGAGATGCATTTAAGCGATTTCTAGCTTTTCTTTGGATGCGCAAAAGTGATGAAAAACTCGTTTCCCAAAGGTAAGTGGTGGCAAATGGTAGAAGTGTCTCTAATGATGCTTTTGCCAATTCTGGATAAAGTTCTAACTGATTACATCAGAACTGTTCTAAGTCCAGTTTTTCAAATTGCATTTCAATACGTGCGATAGCTCGTATTGCAATAAGATCGTCTTTTAATAAAAACGTTGTCGTCCATTGAATTTAAGTCAAACACAAATGAATCCATCAATTAATTTTGCTTATATTTCCTGTGGAAAAGTATCCGTCAAATGACTTACTCAATTGGTAATTTTCATTACAATTTTAGAGCCTTCTCTCGCATCCCTAGAAACTCTTTCTTGCGCTCCTGGTTAAGAACACTGGTTTTATAGTGTTTGAAAAACTCCGTTTTGTTCATTTTTACTAAAATGCAATTAATAAACTCTTATGCTTTGATTTTGTAAACACGTGTTAATTGGCATCTGATTGGAGTTTCATATTAACAAAAATTGTTTCGTTTTCAAATTATTTTATACTTTAATGTGCACAGATAACATATTTATCACCTTCTTGAGATATCGCTTATCGCGGTGTTAGTTTTCATTATTAACTAATCCGTGATAGCTCAGCTTGTGAACCTTTACGAAGAAAAATATCTAATATTTGGTTCTTAACATCGATATTAAAACAAGAAACTCAGCACACACGAAATTACTAAATGTGCTCAAATATACCAGCTGTTTGCTACAATGTAGTAAAAAAGTGCGGTGAAGGATAGAAAATCAATAGTTTGTAATTTTAATTTTATACAGATTTCTACAAAAAAGATACCACCGTAATTATCTTTTTAAGGCAATTTTGACTTTTTAATTTTTGATAGTGGAAATCGAAACGTAAGTTATTTTGCGTAGTTTGCTTCAAACGTTATCTTTATTTATGTAAGTTTTTTAAATACATCTTCATTACCAAAAGAGCAAAATGGCTATTACAAGAGTAAAATTAAATAAATAAAAAAAGTAGACAAATTTATAGAGAATATAGCTCACTTCTACCCAGACTTGGGTGTATATAATTTGAAGTGGCACTCTAAAAGAATTTGATACAAACACAGTTTATACATGAAACAATGTTTATTGAATTCGTTGCACATATAGAATTTGCTTTTACAGCAATAAGCATACGTACTACTTGTACGGAGTATATATTAACATTCAATAGAAATACGCTTTGCAAATACTCACAAACCAGCAGAGAGTCAAACCAGCAGTACTGCCACGTAAACTTTGGGCCCCCTAAGCACTAGCGCAGGATAGCACCAGGAGCTGCTTTCCTCGTAGCTCCCTTAACTCGCTTATCTATCAACCTTAACAAAACCTTCTTCAACCTCTGTATTAATCAAGTTGCTTGGTATTTATACCAAGCGCCTATGCCGAAATTAGCATATCTCAAGCAGCTTCTTTAATTCATTCACTCAAAAGTTCGATTCTTGTGAATCGAATCTTATGTATACCTTACAAATTTCTCTGTGATTTATTTGTTTCCCCATTTCGGAGGCCTTGTCCCTTGAAACATTCGCTTTTTATCACCGCGGTTTTGCTGGCCTCTTTACCATGGGGGAACCACATAGTTGGACCAGCATCGCCCCCCTATGAAGGGATGACACAAACGGAAGCATTTTTCGTGGCCCGACGCCGGGATTCAATTTGAGCACCATCAGCACCGAAAATCAGTGTGTTGTACGATAAGACCGGAACAAGCCCCTGATATATAATATAAGGATTTATAAAAATACAATCAAAGAATCAACTTCTAAACCGCATAATTGTTTACGACATATACATAGGACGTTGTGAAAGATTTAAGTTCTTAATTTTTTTCTACTCTTCGAAATCCTTAAAAGGTTTCATTCATGGAATAAAATTTAAAAAATACTGTCATGGGCCTAATTATTATAGTAAATGCAGCAGAGCATTGCTTATTGCTATAAATACAACTCAAATACGTGAGTCTGTAACCTATTGCAAGGATTTGATAAGTCTTATATCATTTTAAATTTCTATTCAGTCATGGACACACGACTGTGTCCATGATCCTTTGACGTTGATCTGAATGTTCTATAACACTAGACCATTCAGATCAACGTCAAGCGTTTAGAAAATCATTTTAATTTTAATCACTTAATCATACTATTTTTTTAAAAATCATTCCAATGGCTTGGGCGAAATCACAAAAATATGGAAAATTTTTACTAAAATATAGCATAAAAAAGAACTCAAATGTGACAGAAGTTAACGCCTATAATAGCTATCTCCAAGTATCGGTATTTCCCCGAGTCACCATGTGGTGATTTGCAACGAAGCAAGTAAGATCTATCCATTGGATCAGACTATTTACAAAGAGGACTAAAATGTTTCTGTGGCAATGCCGATTCTATATAGATGTGCAGCAAAACAATCAAAGCCAGTTACAAAGCGTAACATTGCTACTGCCTCACGTCTCGGTTAGTCAGGTACTTCTCTAAGTCATTCACTAGTCCAGTGCTTTGAAAGTATTCTACTCTGCAATTCTTGCTGATAGTTAGAGGTCATTAAATGCCCCCAAAACAATTTTTTAAAATGAAAAGGAGTCTAAACACTATTGTGATGCAACAAATTGGCCTCCCCATTTTTCTGTCAAGAAAGTCTCAATCTTCATTTCCATATATTCCATAACGACCCCCCCCCATACATAAATGCTGATAATCCCCAGCTACATAAATGCTAATAGCCCCAGCTACATAAATGCTGATAATCCGATAAAAGTGGTATTTTCAGATAGCCTGAACATTTCTGCACCTTGAAACAGGATTCATTTCCACCAAAGTAATGGAGGAGAGTTTAAAGCACATTAGACCAGATTTTTTCCCCGAATCACTTTTAAAATATTATTTGCATTTTTTTTTTTCAAAACGAAAAATGCCCCAAGGTGTGAAATTTCTCTCTCTATTACGGAGTACAATATTTTTTTAAAATTTTTCAATCCAAGTCAGCAATCCTTGGACATATATTCTCCATAGGTTAACACTGAATTGAGCGAATTCAATAGGAGTTAAGACACACCAGGCTGAAAGAACTGAAGAGATGGTTTCAAGTCTAACAATATCACTGCATTTTCTAATTTATGACGTAAGCATAGTAATTGCTCCGGCGCAATACGAAGAACTGCTACATCCCCATCGAAAACTATACTGTACGCAGAGGCATAAATGAGCATAGTTTATAAGTCTTCGCCTCAAAATGAATGATTATCAATTTGGGAACCATCTGCATATCCATATATCGAGTCTTCTTCAGGATATTCCGTTATAATTGTCTATAGTGCGATGCATCTCAAAACTCCCAGAGCTGTAACTTTTTAAAATACAATTTCGTTTAGGTCCCGCCTCACTACACTGTTTACTATTGTCAAGGAATATTTAGGTTCCATCAGAGGTTGTACAAATTGAGGTAGCTCTAATTCGTTTCAAAAATCAAAAACTCTTTGTATGAAACCCTTCTGGGTCTCAAGTTTTCTGAATTTCATTTGATAGTTTTCCCAAAAAGGGTTTATGATTTTATTATTTTTCCATCAAGAATCAAAGCTTTCTCTTGTTTAAGAATTTGGATTGGTTTGGTTTTTATCAAACATCTCCTCTGTTGCCGTGGTTTTCACTGCACGGGTTACAATTTTTAATGCTTGGTTCTGTAGTTTCTCCAGAGCCTCTAAAACCTGTCTAGAAGCCGTTATTAGGAGTTCATAACAATACAATAAGAAGGCAAAAACAAAGCTTTTATACGTAGTATTAATAGTAAGAGAACAAGCAAAACCCCATCTACTACCTGGCAAACAATCTTTTGAACCTAGCATGTTCAATCTCTTATAGAGTCGATCTGCAGCTGCCTTCGTGAGTAATTTCCAATTCAATTTATTTTCAAGTGTGACATCTGGGTAATTAAAACTGTCTGTATTTTCAATTGAAATATCACCATATTTTATCTCTGGGTGAAAAAAAAGTTGGTTCAATGAAAAAGATTGTACAACCGTTTACTCTAGATTTACGGTCATGTTATTTTCTCGACTTTGTAATGACGGTTTCTCAAGGGCTTCATTAGGTTTCTCATCAAAAATGATTTTTGCAATTTTCCTGAGTGCCCGAGTCCATGATTCGTCTTCGAAAAGCAGACAGTTTATGCAGCTAATAGATTTGAGAGCCGTAAATAAATCGCTAATGCATATGTTAAAGCGAATACAACAACTCAAAATCCCTTGTGGCAGACCGGTTTGAAATTTACAGTAAATCGAAGATTGCTTCCATATTTGACTCTACATATTCCTTTAGTATTAAATTAACTGAGTCAGATTAAAATTCTAGGTGTAATTTAGAAGTTTTGGGTTCAGTTTATCTAGCCATACTGAATGGTATAGCGCTTATAAAATCAACGATAACCGCTGACAAGATATTCCTGTCATCCATTGCGATTTTGATACAGGACTAAGGAGAGTGACCTATCATTTGTAGATCTATATTTTCTCGTCACTTGACTCGGTTCAAAATTACGGTACAGATGTTCTTCGAGGTCATGTCAGACTTCAGCCCTAGTGATACCTCGCCTTAAAGTGAAGCTGCTTACTACCCTTCTCCAAGGACCTAGGATTTGAGGACCTAGGTCCTTTGGACTTGGTGTAGGCTTTCCTACACCAAGGGGATTGAAAACAACAGCATATCTATATTTATGAAAACCTGCCTGTTCCATATCTATATGATTATTACACTCCAAATACCAGTTTTACTAAAATTTACTATAATTTTCTCCATAGTTTACCTTAGTATGCTCGTGAGGGAAGGTACACCAATAATTACATAGTAATTTCGGTTCCTTATTTTTCTTAAGGATAGGAATTATAATTTTGTAAATCGAGGGTACCAATTTCGTTTCCCAGATTTTAATAAACATCATTAAAAGGTTTTCCTTGCCTAGTCACTCAAGTGTACAAGGAATTCTGCATGAATATGGACTTCGTCTGGAGATTTTTTGCTCTAAGGTAACTCAGTGCCACATTTAATCCACGCATCGCAAAATGAGTATTGAAGATATCCCGTGCACCCGTCTGGCTTGATTTCATTTGTGTATTCAGGAATTTTTTATGGTTAATTTTTACAAATTTTGGCATTCTCCTTGCACAGATTCCTTTCTTTTGAAAGTCACTGTAATTATGTCCAAATGCATTTCCTATAGCTTTATAGGCAGTTAAAAATATATTTTTAGAGTTTGTTGGTTCCGTTTCATAGGAGTACTTTTAATTTTGGATATTTGATAGGAATGTATAAACTCTTAAACTTCCTCTTTATTGTCTATACCGGAAGTAAAATTATCAAAGAATTTAGGTCTAGCCTCGAAGATTTCTTTTTAACGACTGCTGATTCTTTAACACTGTAGCGTACTGGAAATAGGGTCTCATTTTTTCCCGAGACCCCACAAGCGCTTGGAAAACACAGCTGCGTGTTTTTCAAGGAATGTGTTGTTTGGTTCCACCAGTTCGGAACACGTGGGGGGGGTGGGGTTAAAAACCGTTTCCCTCACAGAGGCAGCCACTAAAGCTGTCATCTTAACGTCCTGCAATGTAGTAAAGTTCGGCGACTAAGAAGAAACTGTCAGCCGATAATCTGCTGGCCCTCCACCCCTTCTGAAAAATCTAGACATTGGGGAGAGCGGCGTAGAACATCGACCCGAGCGGTTGTGTTTTGTGAGGCTCCTGTTTTTCTTGGGCCGGAATAGGCCCTGGAGAGCGCACTGCAAATCTGCACGTAAATTAAGTGAATATGACGAAAATGTCTAATGTTTAATTTTTTTGTTAATAAATTGTTGTTTTTTTGCTTTAAAAATTTGGCCTTCGTTTGTTAATTAGAACTCTGTCTTTCTTGGTATGGATCAATAGTTGTGAAATTTCTTCAAAATGCCTCAGAGAGTTTATCAGCCTTACAGTGACGTCACAACACCCTATACATGTTTTAATAGCATAATAAAATGAACATACTTTATCATACTGTTAAAACATCTATAACACTTTACCCACAGAAATGGGTTTTCTCCCTTAGAATTAAAATATCGTTGGCAACGCTGAGTTTCTGAGGTCATTTTCCGTCATTTTCTTTTTATCCGGCCTGATTCCAAACTAAGTTGCAGCTTAGAATGATACATTGAAGACGATCTATTTGCGAGAATGACGCCACTTTTTGTAGGAAGATTAAACAAGACGGGGGACGAAGGATTCCGCGAAAAAATAAATTAGTTCCAAAAGTCACCGCTAGGGGAATATTAGCTGTCAGTTTAATTATGGTCACCCGGTATATATACATATATATATATATATATACACACACATACATACATACATACATATCTTACATAAAACTCCCCCTTTAATGGGCGTTCTTACAAAGGGGGTGTGAAATTTCCCGTTCTAAAGAGGGAATTGGAAAAATTGGCCCCGTAAACTAAAGGTTAATAGTTCCAAATCCATCGTTATCAAACTTATCAATTTTCTGATTAGTTTAATTATTTAGTTTACCAAAGAAATTCATGGAACCATCAACGTGCGGAGACCTCAAAATTTATCATTTCAAAAGGCAAAAGCATTGCTTTGCCTAAAGAAGATATTTTGACATTGTGCCTAGGTTTTGAAGATTAGGAAATTAGAATCCCCCTTCGAACTTCCCGAGAGATCATTCCAGAAGCGAAAAAAAAAAAGGTACTCGAACGCTTCTGAAAGTAATACACCACCAACGATTAGTTTATTAAATGAGTTTTTATTATTATATTTTTATTCTTTATCAGTTACTATTTGCCTTTAAAAAAATGCAGTCAAACACATCTTCATTTAGTGAATGATAAATAATAGATGAATTATGAAAAAGCTAAGGTTTCTGGTTTCACCAATTGTTATGAATGATTTCATTTTATCCTTTCGACTAGCTTTCGATTTCAGTTTTCTTAGGCAGCAATTTGAGAGAGAAAGGCATTGCAAAAAAACATTTCCTCATATCACTTTTGTATTTCAGAAAGTAGAAAAAGTAAAATATACCAACAAAATACTCTCAAAGTTAGGAGAAACGAGTTCTATCCTCTCTATAGGTAAGAGGTCGTTGTATTTGTGCCTAACCATTAGAAAGAATGCTTGCGAACTGTTTGTCGAACGAATGAAAAAAAAATTCATCTGAGGAAAAATCAGGAATGTCGAAGGCAAATAAAATGAATAAATAAATAAATGATAAATAAACACTCCGGCCAACATACTGTGATGTTGGTCTAAAATAGAAAGCGGTGGATAAGTGATGGAAAGTCACTGAAAACACATGTTGTTTTCAATGACTTCCGCACCTTTTTAGGGTTGTGGAAGAAGTAAAATACTTTCTCCGATGTTTGGAGACGGGACTCACACCTGGCATAGGAATGCGACATCGATGTCGATGTTTTCAAAACATCGATGTTTTGATAAAAATATCGATGTTCTAAACATCGATTTACTGAAGCCGATGTTTTTTTAACATCGATGTTTTGTGCTCGATGTTTTACGTTGTCTCGATGTTTTTTTTAATGAAAATGTACCATAATAAAAAAATTACCTCGTAGCATAATTTTCACACTCAGTAAATGAAAGTCTGAATTCTGTAAAGGACGAATACAAAAAGAGGAACGATTCCTTAGCAAGCAGACAAATGGCAATCAACAACCATTGAACCAATCAGAGAGCTTGAAATGTTCTTGATACTCCAGAACCTTCGATGGGGTTTTATTTTATAAATAGTATATACACGAGAGCAGCCATTTAAGTTTTTGTTTTGTTCTGGTTTTATATAAGTTGACGTTAATATTATTAGTAAGATGCCTCCTAAAAGTACCGTTTGGAAATATTTTTGCAAAACCTCTGACAAATTAGCGAAATGCAATATATACCTTAAGTCCCTCAAAACTTCTGGCAATACCACGAATTTATCTGGATATTTGAAGGCAAAACATGGCGATATTTACAACGATAATTTTGAGTCACCAGTATAGCCCAAGGCAAAAGCAACCAAGTTTTTGTCATTTGTGTCAGCCCAATCAGAGAATAAAATTAAATCACCCTCCCCCCCCCCACACACGACTAACCAAAGTAATATTAATGTTAGAGATTACTAAACCAGTTTTAAAAAATGGATGTTCTAAAACATCGATGTTTAAAAACATCGATGGTTTTTGGGCGATGTTTTATTAGCATCGATGTTTTAATATTGAATATCGATGTTTCAAAACATCGATGTTTTGTTATCGATGTCGCATCCCTAACCTAGCAGGAGCTTGTTATTGCTACTGTTCTTCTCATGCTACTGTTCAACGCATCTTTAGAGCTTTTAATGCAGACTTGCATTGAAAGCACTAATGGTTGCAGGCAGTTCTGAGGGTGAAAAAACGATTCTCCCGTCGCCCAGTAACTACGTGGTTAAGGCATCAGCCCGCCAGGCCTGGTTCACGGGTTTGATTCCCGAGTAAGACTTGGTTGTATTCTGGGGAATCGGTCAGTCTTCCGCCTGCCAAATGTGCCCCGTCTAGAAAGGGGAGCTGCAATCTATCGTCCATCAGCGGTGTCATCGTGTGTAATTAAATATTCTTGTGTGATTTGTGTTTCTATTTCCTTGTATTCATATGTACACCGGACTGGGGTGTGAAGTATAGAAATCCAACCTCTCTTGAGGCAATGGCACCCCATCTTCTGCGGATAGTGCTTCTATCCGCAGACACGACAACAGCAACAACATTAACTTTACGAGTAAAATTGATCGTCAATAAAGTACTCAGGTTGCAACAGGGATACGTGTTACAGAGCAGGATCAAAGAGAAACTTGAGATCTCTTAATGACCCTAAATAAATTTCTGAAAGCGGGACTTATTTGTGCGTGCAGAACTGCGCGCAGCGAACATGCATTTTCAGCCAAACTTGCCGCAGGCCCTCGGGTGGGATGGTTTCTCTTTTGGACTTATTCAACTAATGCTACACAAGCAGGCGTTGCAAAGTGTCCTCTACGTGTTTTTCTCTGGTCAGGTAGGTGTTTTTGTTTTGGGTTTTGTCCTTCATAAACACACTACACATTTAGTTTCATTTCTACTTTGCGGTTTCTTTATTTATTGATACTTGTTTCCAGAAATGAGAACTAACTCTTATAGCAAAGAGACATGTTACATTTAATATGGTTTTCCGCATGGATTGTAACCTTGGAGTTACACATTTTGAACTTCTCACTCTTAGGATCGATGGATTAAGAGACAAAGAGAATAAGGAGAATATTTATCTCCCTACCCTTAGCGTGTGCAGGGGGAGGTCTTTCTTTCCTCTGCGATTTCGTCAGCCCCAGGGACATTAACTTTCAAAAAATTCTCCCTGTCTGTTTGAATTTACGATTCGAATATCCTGACGGTTGGCTGAGCTTATAACTGTATGTATTTGTCACAACACAACTGCGCATATTAATGTTTTTTTTTTGAAGTGATAAAAATGTAACGGAATAAAAGCTTTTTTTAAGCAAAAGTTTAGATTAGATAAAAATAGTAAATTAGAAGTATAATGTATATTTTCAAGCTTCCTGTTTAGAGACTTTGATAAATACAAACTGTGTCTTCGGCACTACGTAATAGAAATATCGAGTTCCCATGGTGAAATGCCTTTTCTTCATTTAATCAGATCGTTTTTAAAAATCCTTGTTAAAGGTCTTGCAGTAAAAAAAAAAGTATTGGAAGTATGAACAAAATCTAGTTTTTGTTGTTGGTTGTTTATACAAATATATAATGTTTGACATTAAAATGGATACCGAATTTAAGCTCAGACTAATTTTCTATACCATATTCAGTGAGAAATTTTAAAGACCATTTATCTAATCTTAAATCTGTGAGTTCTGCATAAATGTACACGAAATACAGCAAGATAAACAAGAACAAAAAAAAATCTTTTGCTGAAATGCAAATACGTCTTGCATTTCAGCAAAACTTGATTTTATTGACGTGATTTTATTGACATCATCTTAAACGCTGTTGTTGTTGTTGTTGTTGTTTTTGGCCCATAGCCGGAATCATCTTAAACGTTTATCATTTACAAAAATTGTTTCTCACTCTAAATTTTTATATTCTTTTTTCTTCTATGTCATTCCTTACATTTCTGAGAGCTAATTTCTTCACTATGGCTGGTTCCGATAGAGGTGCAAATTCTGCTAGTACTCGTTGTGGTGGATTTTCTACCTTCATTCATAAACTGAATGGAATACTTAACTTAGGTCTGCATGCTTTGTGGGCTTTTTGTGGGTTCAAATTTTTCACACTGAGAATGCAGTGCCTGTTCAATGTAGAGGTACATTATTGGTTACTATCATGATGGATAGATAGAACAACTTGTAATATGACTAAGCAGCAAGAAGCCAGAGTATTTGTGGAGCAATGCTAAAGCTTCCGTCAAAAATATATTAAGGGTACAAGGGACCTTCAATCTCGTTCTTCTTTAATTTTCAATATTTTACTCTATATACCACATGAGTATAATTAATATTCTTCTCTACTACATTCAAATTACTTAGAATTCAGGAATAAGTATTTTGGGGAGGAATTAGACCTGTTTATCAAAAAATTCTTCAAAAATGGTAGAATTTTTCAAAAGGCTCCATGCCTATTCATTTTCTTCTCATATCTTCCAAATTTCTCAGAATTATTAACTGAACTGTTTGCCAAAAAACTGGGCATAATTCTTTGAAATCACAAATATTTTTCAAATTTATAGACCATAAAATAAAGTAAAAATATGAAAAATAACAGGCAGAATAGAAAAAAATATTTAAGATTTTAGATTCCTACAAAAAAATAATAATAAATGCACATTTACATTTGTATACACATTGTAAACTTTAAAAAAAATTGTAAACTTAATCAAAAAAAATTAAAGACTTGAATAATATAGAATGCGCATAGAGCATTTTGAAAAACTTTAGAATTTTAAAAATTTTTTTTAAAAACAGTTATTATTCTGCAAAAAATTCCTTATTTTGAATTCTAAGGGTATTCAATGTAGTAAAAAAGAAAATTAACTATTCTCATTTTGTATTTAGAGTTAAAAATTGAAAATTGAAAAATTCGAGTTTGAAAGTCCCTTGTCCCCCAGAAAAAAAACCTAGTTAAATTTCCGATAATGGGAGTACCTAGTTACAAATTAACGAAAACTAAAATTCTGCGTATCGAATTATGTTTAAACCTTACAAAAAAATCATAATCCTTTAAAGATTCGCACCGAACTGGAAAAAGAGTATTTAAAAAGGCAAACATAAGGGCGTAAGAGCTACATAAGAAAGAACTTGTAAGAACGGTTTACGTTTATACATTTCACCTAAAATCTGACTAAGGGAGGAACAGAAAGACCCACAATGAAAGTGGAAAGGTCGTGAATATCTGTAGACAATCCAAATTACAAAAGTCTGTTTAAAGTGACTGCCTACATTGAAAATGTCATTTTTTGACTATTTTGGTCAATTTTATTTTTTGCAAGAATCGTGTAACTCGATCTTTTCTCTTTTCAAAACCGTTTTGATTTTTATTCTACATCAATTAGAAACAGAGTTATAGCTATTTTAAAAACATCGTCGGCTACAAAATTGAAGTGACAAACAATTTTAAATGCGTTTTTCTCAGAATTATGTTTTTTGCACAAATCTCTACCGTTAGCATATTTCACATAATAATGTATATAATTTGATAAAATTTTCATGAAATGTTTTAGATGCTATTGTTAATGAATTGACATACAATAACTGCTATATAAAAAATATTTTTTTGTTTGGGGCTTTTTTTTATAAGGAAAGGAATGCCGAATCGGAGAAAATTTTCATATTAGAACATAAAATTATCTGTATTATTTTTGCAATTTAAACTTTCTCTTAGATTGTTGGTCATTTTGAAGATAACTGTTATATGTATCATCTGTGAGAAGGAAATTAAAATAGTAGCATTAGAATTTTGTGCAGAGTGATAGGCGTTTTAGCTAAATTTTATTAAAAATTACTTCAAATTGACGAATTTATAAAAAAGCATGGTATTTACAGGCAAGTTTTTGTTTAATTTTTAATTTTTAAATGCTATTCTACCGTAAAAGACCAAAAAATCCTTAAAAAAATGATTTTTTTAATAAAATGGCTCCGAACGTAGGCAGTCACCTTAGGCCGTGAACATTTTGCTCTAAAATATCAGATCTTATAACCGTTACTACAAGCGGAACCTAAGGTAAACGGAAATATTGCTAGTTGAGTCTTTTTCCTTTTTCCCCTTCTGCCATTGCACACATGAAACTATCTTTTTTTCTTCTTTTTCTTCTTACTGCAAATATTTTATACCATTTCTACAGCCCTAAAGAATCCTAGTTTCTGTTGTTTCCGAAAGCCATTGAAATGTTTTATTTCTGCAAACTTGGAAGTGGGCAGGTATCTACTGAAATTTCAAAGAATATTTCCTATTCTACAGATTCTCTAGATAATGTTTACACCTCTCAACTCTCATCTATATATATGAAACAGTTCCGTAACTGACTCACTGACATACAACGCACAGACCAAACCGCTGGACTTAAAGGGCTTAAATTTTGCATGGCGATTCTTCTTATGGTGTAGGGGTGCACTAAGAAAGATTTTTGAAAAATTCTTCTTAGATTTTTTAAAATTAAATTTTTAAGTTGTTTTGTAACTTTTTTTTTAAAGTTTGCATTTAAAATAATAATTTGAGGGTTATAAAAGTTACATAAAAAGAAAGATCATAAAAATTCCTTTAAAATGAAATCTCTTTCGAACATTTACCTCAATTTTCTGATTTTTGGTGAATTTTTAAAGATTTATTTTTAGAATTTAATTTATTAAATGTTGATCACGTGATTTCTTTTTCTGGTACTTAAAATAAATTTATCGTCACGTGCATAACAACTAAATAGACAAAAAAAATTTTTTTTTCTAATGCAGCAGACGATTGGATATTATCCAAAAAAATATCCCTTACGATTTTTTTCTAAATATATATGTATTTTTTCTTGCATCAATTGTATACATTGATCGTCGCATTTATTATAAATATATATATTTATTTTTTTTGGCATTAATTGCATACATTGACCGTTGTATTAAATTTGAATGTACTTCGCAACGAAGCGCGGGTTTTCAGCTAGTATCCTTATACGTTTACAGATGCCTTTCCCAAAAGCAAATATATTCATGACTGGCATCAGGTAGGAGCTTGTTATTGCAACTGTTTCATAAATTATCTACGCATTTTTAATGCTTTTAATGCCGATATGCATTAAAAGCACTAATGATTGCAGGCAGCTCTAGGGGAATAATGACATACAAATCAAACCTACTTTTCATGTTTGCAAGCAAACTGTTTGTCTCAAAATATACTTTTCTAATAATATTCCATTGTAACTATGAAATACTTTAATATATATATTAATTTGTAATAAGCAGATATCGAAAGTGAACTTAAGACTGTCCTATGTTTCGTAAAGGTAATGTTCCGATTATATTTCATTCCAAAAAAAAATAAACAATTTACAAGAAAGAAATTTTTATTTCTTCATGACACTGTACAAAACATAGAATTATAAATAAGACATGGAGAAAGGTAAGAAAAAATTGCAATGCTTTTTGAATAGCTTTCTTACAATTTTCATTTCCCGTTGCCTGGAAAGCATAAAATATGTTCTGTATGAACCTTATTCCATGTGGAGCAGCTGAAAAGTTGATAAAGTTTTGGCTTGAAAGGGTCAGTAAGATGAAAGGAGTCCTAACAACTGGGTGAAGAAGTACACCTGAAAGAGAAAATGTTAATTAATATATATACAATTAATTTATATATATATATGGTTAATAAAACCGGATGTATCTATCTATCCATATATATATATATATATATATATATATATATATATATATATATATATATAATTATATATATATATGTATGTATATATATATATATATATATATATATATATATATATATATATATATATATATATATATATATATATATATATATATCAAGAAATATGATTGCTTTTCTGTCCATTTATATAACACTAATACTGTTTAAAATGCATAAATCTTAACATGGTAAAATCCTTGAAAATATAACAAAAGAAAATCACTTAAAATTGCATTCAATGCGCTATGCAAACAGTTAAAATATTTCAGGATGGAAAATAAATCCAATCAATGTAAAGAGTTGGTTTAATTACATAAGCTTTATAGAAAATGTACCAATTCCTTACCTAACAAATAAATAGAAGTCTACAGGATCTAATAGAGAGCATGTCCGTAGGAAGGCCTGGCTCCGTAACCAACTTGCTGGGCATGGGGAGGGTTGGCATGGAGCTGGACATCAGCGGGGCTCTGGTTGTCGGTTCCTGGCTCGTTAGTCTTGATGTCGGCGCGGAATCCATGGGCATCAGCGACGTAGTTGACTTGTCTCTGGTTTCCGTGGGCGTCGGTGTATCCGTAGCTTCCTTGTACGTTTCCGTGACCATCACCAGTCTCTTCCCTGGTCTGCTTGAAGTCTCCGGAGTGGGCGTCTCCTCCTACGATATCGTAGCCGTATTTGTAAGGAGTGGGCTGGGCCAAGTCGTGTCCATAGGAACCATGGGCGGGACCATGACCGTACTGAGCGACGGCAAGAGCGAAAAGGGAGGCGATGACGACGAACTGATAGGAAAAAAAATTAACAAAATATTAATATAGTTTTGTTATTGCATCTTTTTGTTAACCCTTTGAGGGGCGCCGTTTGCACAGTGCAAACGCTTAAATCTAGTCCTTTTTTCACTTACATTCAAGGTATTCCAGTTAAATGAGCAGAAAAAGACTTGTGTAGCCATCTGGTATCAGTTTGAAGAAGTAAAATCCTATTACAACATTTAATTGGAAAACTTTTGAAGATATTTTAAAAGGATTCGAGAAAAAAATCTACACCGTGCAAACAGTGCAGGTTGTTGCCCCTCAAAGGGTTAAAGATATTATTTTAAGTTCAGTTTCTTTTTTTTAGTTTCTGATGATTGCGTTTCAGTCTGTGCTATGGAAAATGTAGCTTATACAATAGTGTTGTGCATCACATATATCTTATATTATAAGCCTAATCGTCGGACAATGGCCGAATGGCTAGGGCTCTGGCTTTCGATACTAAAGTCTGTGGTTTCGAATCCCACTATTGGCTTGTATGTTTGAAGCCATTCTGAATTGGCTTTAAGCAGTAGGTCCTGGTCAAATTAACCCTGGTGTCGCAAATCAAAATTTTCGTAGCGTTCCAGACCAAACCAAACCTATACGTCTAATCTAGAGTTTGTGTCAGTTTGACATTGCATTCAATATACATTTCCCTTATCTATTTGAAATAACTATATTAAGGCACAGTAGATGTTAATTTTAATTGTGGTGATTGTTGATTAGCTTCGAAAAAGTATGTGGTCAAAATTAAAAATTATATGGTTTGCCAGTTTAAAAGGCATATGGCAGCAGATGAAAAACAATCTATATTCTGATGGATCTAAAGTAATAATACCGATCTCTTTAAAAAGCATAAAATTATGTTAGAATTATTTTCAGACATTTTAATATAAGTGGTTTGGGACTTTTACTTTCTTTTATGGAACCAATATACCATGTTAGCAAATACTGTACCAAAGATAATGCTGCAAATTATGAAGTAAAACCATGATTAGTTCAATAGAAATTATTTTTTAAATTCTTATAAAGTATTCTAGGATTCAGATACTCGCCAGATTAGAGAGAATTAGACACACATACGTTCAAACAAACACATATAGAAGAAATATAAAGGACTCAAAGATTACATACAGAAAAAAATTTAATCTACGACATCATTCCCTAGTATTAATCCTATATTCTCGGTCTTAACTTTTGCTATACCGTAAATGTTTTTAGGCATTACTTTCCTAATCATTTTTAAAACTTATTAGTATCAAATATAAGTATATTTTGAAATGGCCAAAACATTTGTTTCTATAAGGAAAATTCTATAAAACTTCATTGGAGAATTGCTGATTAGTATGTTAAAGAAATCTTCCCCCCTCCCTAATAAATTTGAATGCAGTTCATAACGGAAAACTGTCATGTATCTCTTTACTGTTAGGAGCCTATATGCTCGGTTGGCGAAAGGTTGTGGGCACAACATTTATTGCCAAAAGATGTATATCATTGTTGCATAGCTGAATAACTCAATTTTAACTCGAAATATATTATGAAACTGTTCTTTACAGTTAGTGGAACTAGAGACAGAGAGGAGCCTATATGCTCGGAGAGAAGAGGGGGAGGTGGATATAGAATCCCCATAACGATCATTAATATTTATAAACTAAAATATGAATACTTACTTTGAGCATTGTGAAGTGAATGTTTGTAGTTGGATTTAACTAACTCAGTTGTACTGTGAGAAACTGAAAGTGATGCATCCTGTGATCCACGGCCTTTATATACTAACAGACAAAAGAGAGCGATTTACCGGTTTCCTCAGACGTCCTCAATCAAGGACTGGAACACTTTCACCGAAAATCGAGGTCGCGGTCAAAAAGGTGGGGCGAGAGACAATCAGGTATGAGGTAGTAAAGTATTTAAAAAATAGTAAAAGTAAACGGTTCACAAATTTCGGAAGATATTCAGATGATTATGGATTTCAGTAATATACATTGTGAAACTCCGTAAGGGAAAAAGCCGTTTTCAACTTTAATTAAGGTATAACCTTTCCCAATTGTCCTTAATATCATTTTATGAAATGTCAAATATTTGCATCTGGAATCTGAAAATTTACTTTCATGAGTATTCTTATGGAAATACTAGCTGAATACATGTGCTTCAGTACGGCGTACATTCAAATTAAATACAACGGTCAATGTATGCATTTGATGTAAAAAAACAAAAAAAAAATATATAGTTATAAAAAATCGCAACGGATATTTTTATAGACAAAATAACGTAGAAGAAAATATTTAAATTAAATCTAATAGAACATACTAAAGAATATAGTACAGTTAATATAGTACAGTTTAAGGAACATAGCTTTTACTGTATTTTAATATTTTTTTTGGATAATGTCCAATAGTCGGCCGCATTAGCAAGAATTTTTTTTTTCTATTTCGTTATTATGCATGTGACGCAAAATTAGTTTATAGTATCACAAAAAGAAAAGAGAAACCACGTGATCAGCATTTAATAAATTAAATTCTAAAAATGAATCTTTAAAAATTCACCAAAAGCCAGAAAATGGAGGTAAGATTCGAAAAAGATTTCATTTAAAAAAAAATTTTAGGATTTTTCTTGTAATATAAATTTTATAACCCTCAGATTATTATTTTAAATGCAAAGTTAAAAAAAGTTGCAAAAACAGGTTAAAAATTTAATTTAAAAAATATAAGAAGAATTTTTTTTAAATCTCTCTTAGTGCACCCCTACACTATAAGAAGAATGGTCATGTACAATTTCAGCCCTTTAAGTCTAGCGGTTTGGACTGTGCGTTATATGTCAGTCAGTCAGTTTAGTCAGTCAGTCAGTTACGGAACTGTTTTACATAAATAGATTGTATTCTTCTCTCATCTTAAAAAATTTAAACTAGTTAGATCGTCAGACTCTAAAATAAATTCTCCCTATTCGTCCCATGGATCTGTTATAAAAATAAAGAATTATATATTTTTAAGCTTTCTTTTCAAAATTAGCAATTATTCTTAATTGCTAATGACACATTTACTCCCTATAGAGAGAGTAAATGTGTTTTATTCCTTTAACATTTCCTACTCTGGGCAACACAAAAGTCGTTTTAACTGAGTGTTGTTGATCAAAAAGAAAAGAACACTAAGATCCAAAGATCCAAATTATTGTCTAAATAATTTAAAAGGCGATAATATAATTTAGAGAATTTTCCACGAGTAGTGTGCAAAGGATTAAAATCAGGATAAAAATTCATTGTACTTGTCATATACAAGGGAATTGCGCATTCTCACACACACACGTACACATAAAAGACAAAAATAAAATAGTGAGCTAAAGGGAAGACATCATAACGAATATACAAGACCAGCTGAAAACCCGCACTTCGCTACGGAGTACATTCAAATTAAATACAACTGTCAATGTATGCAATTAATGCCAAAAAAATAAATATATATATAAATTTATAATAAATATGACGATCAATATATACAATTGATGTAGAAAAGAAAATATATTTTTTAAAAAATCGTAAGGAATATTTTTATAGACAAAATAATGTCCAATCGTCTGCCGCATTAGCAAGAAAAAATATTTTTTGTCTATTTAGTTGTTATGCACGTAAAGATAAATTTATTTAAAGTACCAGAAAAAGAAATCACGATCAGCATTTAATAAATTAAATTCTGAAAATTAATCTTTAAAAATTCACCAAAAATCAGAAAATGGAGGTAAAGATTCGAAAAAGATTTCATTTTAAAGGAATTTTTATGTTCTTTATCGTGATATAAATTTTATAACCCTCAAATTAGTATTTTAAATGCAAACTTAAAAAAAGTTACTAAAACAGCTTAAAAATTTAATTTAAAAAAATCTAAGCAGAATTTTTCAAAAACCTCTCTTAGTGCACCCCTATACTATAAGAAGAATCGCCATGCAAAATTTCAGCCCTTTAGGTCCAGCGGTTTGGTCTGTGCGTTGTATGTCAGTCAGTGAGTCAGTTAAGGAACTGTTTTATATATATACATTATTCATGAGTATTCTAAAACTTATATTTTTTATGTCGTTCACATAAGGGGTTAGGAACATTTTGGAAACACCGAATTTTTTAAAAAAGAAAAGAAAAGAAAAAAAACTGCTTGCGCTGTGGTGTATGCAATACACGATGACGATGTCATCGACGAGTTAGGGTTTATAATAGGAGAAGAGTAAAAATCACTTATCCCGCAGTAGTAAACAGTTGATGTAGAATTAGCTGTTGGGGAATTATGCAAATTGTCGGGTTTAAGTGACCTGCAAAAATGTATGATTATTGGCAGAGGCTTCCGAGTGCTTCTGTAATTATAACGGCAGAAATTGTCAGTATATCCCGAGGCACAATATCAAAGATTAACATGCGGTACATTTGCATTAAATGCCAAATATGTGGACATCACACGAAGGTCTCAGCAAATGAAAGGCGGAACTTGGTGCGGATTCAACGACGAAAACCTAATATTATTACGATTAGTAATGATCCCGTTTCCATAATAACAGTTCGTTGGGGCATACGTAATGCTAATGTTTACGGTGTTGCTGCAAAGGGAAGCTACTCATTACTGACACCAGTGCAAGCAAAACGTATGAAGTTGACTACTGACATGTAATGTAACGTTGTAATGTAATGCTCATGGTGAGCATTTCTTTACAAATGCACCCTTATTTTTTTTGCGAATTATTGTTCTGAATGCTCGGCTCAAAATGTACTCTTTATCAGTCAGTTCAGTGTGACTGGCACTGACTTGTAATGTAACGATCGATGGGACTGGGGAAACACCCGACTTTGTACTGGAGCACGATTGCTGAACTTCAGCAGCTTAGTTGATCGCTCGCTTTCAGACACTGACTACTGAATGATACAGTACATTGCAACGTTTTGTTACAAGTCACTAGCCATCTAAAGATGGTGGCACGAACATAAAATCTGGGGCACAATAAACTAGCAAATGTCATCTGGTGGAAACGATCGATTTTCACCACTGGATGAATATACGTTTGGCGAACACTTCCGTAGCATATTGTCGTGACAGCTTCGTGGCCACTGCCAAGCATGGGAAAGTCTCTCTGATGCTGTGTAACCTTGATTGTTCTTCATCGTCCTTTGACATCGACAAAATCATTCAGGCGAAACACATGCATCCTATGGTTCAGGCGTTATTCTGTAATGACTGTCCATGTTTCCAAAACAATAATTCACCAGGGAAGCATGCGAGACCTACCAACATTTGGCTTGAAGAACATGAGGATAAGGTACAGATTTTGTCTTGGTTACCTCAATCACCTGACTCAAACGTTATTGAAGATTTGTGAGAATATTTGATGAGAAAGGTTAAATCACGTTTTCTCCCTTCTCCTCTCCGGCATCAGGGGAATAGTTACGACATATCGCACCCCGGCAAGACAAGTGACACAACTCAAAAATGCAGCATTTGAGAAAAATCAACTTAAAAATACTATGCAGCTTGCATTAGCATTACAATAAAACTGATACAACTGCCCTCAGGGGGACAAATTGCGAGACAGAGATGTGTCGCTTTTCGTGCACGATGGGGCATTTCATACATCAAAATTGCTATTTTTTGACTTGTGTCACTTTTCTTGTCGGGGTGCGATATGTTGCAGTATGAATGTTGCCAAAATCCAAGATCTTATGTACAGAACATATCGCTGTATCTCATGCCAAAACCATGCTGTTTTGCAAGCCAAAGGTTGGGCTTACAGTGTTTAAATGAAAAGTTTTTCATGAATGGTCAGTATTTCCACTATTTTGCTAACCCCCTTGTATGTTCAAATTCAGTCGTATTCCTCTTAACTAACAGCAGAATACAAGGTTGATTTATTAATTAGTATATGTACAATACAATACATTAATAAGCATATATGCATACAATTTCAAAATCCCAATGTATATTGTATTACAGGAAAATGGAAAACCAAAAAGGAATTATAATTCAAGTGATAAGCCAAGATACTGTAATGACCAAGGAGTAAAAAAGTATCAATCAGGAAAGTAAATTATGTTTGTCACAGTAAGCTTTTATTGTCTCATCTGCCCGATACAATATTTTCTAGAGTTCGGAAATTAATTACAAAATTGTCACTAAAATAAAACACATAAAGAAATACCCGTATGGGGTGATTGCTAAAAAAATTAATGGGTATATTTTCAAAAAATATTGCTTATTCATTTCGTCGTTCATTGATCTCGATTTACAAAATTATACATCCTGTAACTGTTTTCGTTCTGGATTCAAGAGTATGAATGAGTGGCATTTTTACAAAATATCGAAGTAAAACAGAAAAAAATCTAACAGGAGCAACATCCCACGTCAACTTCAGTGGCAAGGGTCAAGGATATACCTTGAATTACTTTTGTTTTTACAATAAAAAGTTTACCTACAACTTTCCAAATGTTGTTTGGAAACTTGAGTTAACAAATGTAAGAATGAAGAATTCCGGTTTTAGTATTTAAATTCCATCAGTTAACATTAATATCATTTGATTGTTTTAAATATACTTAAAACAATAGAAATAGTTCTGTAAAGGTGTAAATCACTAGTGAGATACGAATAAGAAAAAAAATATTAGATTTTACAAATTCTGGTGAGGATATCGTAAATAAAATGATGTTACGAATTTATGCTCTTGCGCAATAAACATCATGATGGCATAGGAGTGCAACTCTACACAGCTCGATTTACGGAAAGGGAAGCGATTCTTTGGTCCCATTGTTGTCATTGTTTGGTCATCATTGTTGTCATGAGCAGGGCTCGCCGAGAGAGGACAACGACTGAGACGGCATCCTACGTCAACTTCAGTGGCATGGCTCTGGAATATTCTTTGAATTACTTTCGTTTTGTTGCAACTCTACACAGCACTTTTTACGAAAAGGTACGCGATACTTTGGTTCCATTGTCGTCATTCTTTGGCCATCCTTGTTGTTATGAGTCGGCCTCACTGATAGAGGACAACGAATTTGACAGTAGTTAGGGGCTGGGTCGTCAGGGGTGGAGAAGTGACGAAAAATTTTGAGAAAAAAAGAAGTTTGGTTGTAAAAAAAATATATATATATATATATATATATATATATATATATATATATATATATATATATATATATATATATATATAATATTAAAAATTTTAAAAAAGTAAAAATTGAATATGAACCGGATCAAATACATTTTCAAAAGCTAACGTTTATTTAAAATAACGTTGTTTCACTTTTATTGTTCCAGAAGTCGTGTCTAATTTCTAGGATGGCTACAAATTTTTTCGTCAGATCATTTTCATCTTTGACAGGAGAGAGCGAACGAGTTTACGTTGACCACAGGTGGCTTAAATACTTGTTCAACTGGAGTTAAAAGACTAGTTTCACTGAAGACCAGAGGCTTTAATGCTATAAATTAAATTAAAGTGGCACGAACCTACCCGTTTGGACAACTAATGCAATTTTGTTGATTATTGGAACAATCAATATAGAGTGGAAGAATAAATAAGGGATTTGAAAAGAAGATTCACAATGTAGTAGCTTTAAAAGTATACATTGGGTATTATTCGATGTGATTCGATTAGTTATATTTTCAGCAGCCAGAAAATTAACATAGCGTTGTAAAAAATAACAGCATTCACATGAAAGAGTTTTTTAGGTTTATTGGCGTTGATACCTTATTGTTATATGTTAACTGAAAGAATATATAGAAACTGCAAAAAGAACATTTTAAAGAGGATGATGGCTTCATTCTCGTTATTAAAGCTGGTAAGTGCATCAGGAAGAACTTATTTATTTCGATTTGCCGCCGGCATATTTTGAAAGTTCATTAAATGATAGAAAAGATCCTATCAACATTTTAGCTGTTTGCAGTGCTACAATGTTTAATGTTTGCCGAGTTAAAATCTTTTCATTTTACGATGTACACGCAAAGATACGGTATAAAGAAAATGGGTTATTCAAGAGAGTTATTCGATCAAATTACACAGTTCGAAATTCGAAGTTACCAGTTTTTAGTTTTGAAGTCGTGCGTAAAACAATGAAATTTAATAGATCACGTTTTCAGAGCATCCATTCTTGGGTCAACTGAAACGAGTTCTGTTTCAGACCAAATGGAAAGTTTTGAGCGATAAGAGTCTGTGGTCAACATGAACCGTTGCTCTCTCTGAGTAAGATTAATTTGTCCTCAAAAATGAAATCATCACACCTTCTTTAAATGTTTTTGTTTGGGAAAGTCATTATGATCAGGATGGAAGAAGAAGCTTTAGTTGAAGAGACTGCCTACCTACTTCTCTGACGTTTATTCATTTATTAAAATCGTAATTATAAATCTTTTAACAACTTTATGGAATTAATCAAAGTTTTCATTAATTAAGATTGACGTTGATTTATAAATCATATCACTGATTAGATCTGACACTACGCCATGAATTTAAAAAAAAGCTTAAATGGATTTTTTACACATACCTTCATAAGACAAATTATAATTGATTCAATTCTAATTTTCTTTAAATAATGATGTGTTTTAATCTTTATGTAGAAAGGGAAACGATGTAATGTAGAGTTGCAATTATTCAGAACAACCTGGGGAAAATCGCTCAAAAAACAGGGAAACAAAAAAAAATATGTTATTTTAAAACTCCAATAAAACATTTTTGTATGTAACAGGGTTTTGAAAAGAGTACGAGACTTACTCAGTCAGATGAAATATATAAAATCATCCCTTTTTAAAGTACATGAAAGAATTGAAAATGTCCCACACAACACACCTATCTCTATTAGACGTCTATAATACCTCACCTCATAAAAATGCGTACCTCTATAAGACGTCGAAAAATATCTACATCACGTGGAATGGAGCTCTATAGGAGCTCCGAAGTGTCCTCTCTTTGAGATCCATAAGACGTCTACGATATCTAAGCGGAGCTCTATAGGACGTCTATAAGAGAGAAAATTTCGATGTGGAGGGTACGCGATTTAGATATTTTAGACCTCTAAAGGACGTACTATTCCCCTCCAAAATATTGTATTTTGGATCTTAATTTCTTAATAATAAATTAAGCTTAATTTATTTCGAACAATTTGCATTCTAATAGCACATTTTTATGCAAAAATAATTGCTACAGAGATTCTAAAACTAAAAGTAAATTTATGGAAATATAACAAAAGAGTATAAAAATAATAGTGGTAAATGTATTATTACTTATTAAGTAATAATTACTTAATAAGTAATAATACATTAAGCTTAATTTATTTTGAACAATTTGCATTCTAATAGGACATTCTTATGCAAAAATAATTGCTACAAAGATTCTAAAACTAAAAGTAAATTTATGGAAGTATAACAAAGAGTATAAAAATAATAGTGTCTATTATTCCACTGCCACGTAACAGTGGAAATTATGAATGAAACCCTCCATAGAGGGAGGGAAAAAATTGTATATGGCTAAAATTATTAAGAGATAGGAATAAAATTATTAAAAGTTAATTTATTAAAAGATAATGTGCATATTTGTTTTTTCTCAGACTGGAAATTATGTTGCGTGCCCAAAAGTACGAAATTAGTTTTCGATATTCAAATTTAGTTCAACCTGTATTACAGTAAAGTTTTCTTTGAAAAGTTTCCCTTTTTTCTAAAAAAAATTCGGGGTATTTTTGACTGACTGAGTGAAGAATATTCTAAGTAAATAAGGGAATCTTATATTTATATTTGAACATATTTTTTCTTTGGAACATAAGACAAACACAAACAAACACACAAACACACACACACACACACACACACACATATATATATATATATATATATATATATATATATATATATATATATATATATATATATATATTTATATTTATATATATGTGTGTGTGTGTGTATAGCACATATTTATTTTGAATAGTAAAGTGTTAAGACGTGTATGATTTAATGGCATTCTAACGGAAAAAGTACTTAAATTAATCTTAAAGGTGTGTGTGGGGGGGAGGGGTAGGAGGCAGAATTAATGCCATTTTTTTCTATGTAATAAATTTTAAAAGGAATGTATTAAAAGAACATACGATAGAAGAAGCATAGTCGGTCTTCACCCCCATTAATGAAAAAAATATAATATATAAATATATAAATAAAGTAAAACTGTCAATGGGAATTTAGGAGTACGAAATTTAATGTGTCAATCGACAAATTTGAGAAATATGAAGAGATTTCATGTCTGTTTAATATTAATATTAACAGTAAAAATACTACAGGCTAGATATATCGAGATAACAGAGCTCTGCCGTTGATGATGGTTTGAGTCATAAAATATGATAGATTAGATGCAAGAATAATAGATACTACTCAAGATAAGTGTGGGAAAATATTTTGGTTGCCAAATATTAATTAATATTTAATAAAACTTATTCACAAATGTTCACTCTGTCTCCTATATCTTTTAAGATATAACAGAGAGACTATTTCAAATACTCTGTTGATACGTCACTCTTAATTTCGACTTTCTTTTTCAAGATAAAACGTGATTTATAAGTTCTCTAGATGTCTGAAACTATCCTATAGAATAATACCCCATATTTGAAATTAAATCCATTTAATTATGAAATACGCCTTTCATATAATCCAGGATGAATAGGAATTTGTGGTAAGACTACCTTTGAAACGACACAAAAATTGATAGAAGAAACTGGAGAGCGTTTGTACATCCCAAACAAAAATCGTCATTGAATATGTATGAAATAAAACTTCCGTGATTAAGTGGAATGTAACAGGCAGCATGGAAAATGCCTTTCAGTTGAGAACTTGTTCTAAGTTATTACGAAAAAAGTTAGACACATAAGAAGACAAATATTCAAAGCTGTTATACATAAATATTTAAATGCTTTTTTAAACGGAAGATTAAATTCAACTCCTTTTTACTTTTCCTCCTCCATATACTTTAAATTCATTTAAATACTGTTATTTTTTACTCCTTTGTGGTGTTAAACCTTTGGCCGAAAGACCAAACCTATTTATCAGTTGCAGGTCATTTTACGGTCACTACACGTTCTGTTATGTTTCAATGAGTTCTAGAGTTACGAGAAAAGCCGAGGAACACGTGCACCGTTCATAACTTTGTTGCCTAAGAGGAAAAAAGAACGAGTAAGACTTTAGAAAAGCTTAATCTTTGTAATTTGCGTAATAATAATATTTTTATGCTTAACCCCCCAATTATAGAGGAAAAGTGGGCTTCAAACTTATAGCACGAGATAAATAATAATACAACATAGTATTGATGTTTTGCTGCTTAAAAAATGTAGTCCATATATTGATATTTTAAAACAATGAAAGTAGTAAAGTTTATTTTAATATTCTTGAGTTTCAGATGACTTTATGTCCATTTTTATTGATCTCTGTTCAGGTGGAAGAAACACAATGCCTCAACAATATGAAGATACGGAAGACTGTCTCAAATGATGTCAACATTCGCACATCGAGGCATATCTGCTTTTTTTTCTCTGAAAGGAAATGAAAAAAAAATCGGATTTTAATTCCCAAATTAAATAATGAAATAAAACAATTTGGAAAAAATAAAATATTTTACTTACATAATATTTTAAACCTATTTTCAAATGTAGGATGCAATTATAGCATTATGTCCACTTTTATCGATCTCTCTTCACGTGGGAAAAAAAAACAATGGCTCAAAGAAATGAAGATACGGAAGACTGTCACAAATGATGTCAACGTTCACACATCTAGGCATATCTGCTTTTTTTTCTCATAAAGAAAATTTAAAAAAATCAGATTTTAATTCCCAAATTAAATAATGAAATAAAAACGTTTGGGAAAAATAAAATATTTTGCATGCATAATATTTTAAACCTATTTTCAAAAGCACTTGCAATTATAACATTATGTCCACTTTTAACAATCTCTCTTCACATGGAAAAAAACAATGGCTCAAAGAAATGAAGATACGGAAGACTGTCACAAATGATGTCAACGTTCGCACATCCAGGCATATCTGGTTTTTTTTTCTCCCAAAGAAAATGAAAAAAAATCATATTTTAATTCCCAAATTAAATTAATGAAATAAAAACGTTTGGGAAAAATAAAATATTTCGCTTACATAATATTTTAAACCTATTTTCAAAAGCACTTGCAATTATAACATTATGTCCACTTTTATCGATCTCTCTGCACATGGAAAAAAACAATGGGTCAAAGAAATGAAGATACGGAAGACTGTCACAAATGATGTCAACGTTCGCACACCCAGGCATATCTGCCTTTTATTTCTCCTAAAGAAAATGAAAAAAAATCAGATTTTAATTCCCAAATTAAATAATGAAATAAAAACGTTTGGGAAAAGTAAAATATTTTGCTTACATAATATTTTAAACCTATTTTCAAAAGCACTTGCAATTATAACATTATGTCCACTTTTATCGATCTCTCTTCGCATGGAAAAAAATTAATGGCTCAAAGAAATGAAGATACGGAAGACTGCCACAAATGATGTCAACGTTCGCATTCTTAGGCATATCTGTTTTTGTTTTTTATCTGAAAGGAAATGAAAAAAAATTCAGAGTTTAATTCCCACATTAATTAAATAATGAGATAAAAATATTTGTGAAAAATCAAAATTTTTACTTACTTAATATTTTAAACCTACTACATTACTTAATATTTTAAACTTTCTTTAACATGAAGCATGCAATTATAACATTATGTCTACTTTTATCGATCTATGTTCACGTGGAAAGAAAACAGTGGCTCAATGATACGAAGAAACGGAAGATTGTCTGTCACAAATGATGTCAACTTTCGCACATCTAGGCATACCTGCTTTTTTTCTCCGAAAAGAAATGAAAAAATTTAACATTTTAATTCCCAAAATAAATAATCACATGAAAATAGCTTAGAAAAATCAAATTTTTTACTTACATAATATTTTAAACCTATTTTCAAATGTAACAGGCAATTATAGCATTATTACTAAGCAAAATTGGGAAAATTGTCCTTGAAGTTGTAACTTTTTCTTTGCTAACCAGTTTTCAGTTAGGTTCACCTTCTTGATACCTTCTAAATTCTCACGGCAACAATTCTGCCATAAACCTTGTATCATGCTGTCACGAAACTCGAAAAAGATTAGGCCAATAGGATGTAAATTAG
Organism: Dolomedes plantarius; assembly: GCA_907164885.2. Taxonomy (NCBI): domain Eukaryota; kingdom Metazoa; phylum Arthropoda; class Arachnida; order Araneae; family Dolomedidae; genus Dolomedes; species Dolomedes plantarius. Next base: position 202,906,952 of record OU015493.1, read on the forward strand.
AAACGATTGCGTAAACCTGGAATGACCATTTAATATATAAATACACAGCAAGGAGCCGAAATGTATAAATTAGTTTTTTGGTCTTGCATTGGAGAGATAGAGAGATAACGTTTATGTTACAAAAATATCTGTCATAGAGAAATTACTTAATCCAAATATATGAAACTAGCTGAATACCCGTGCTTCGCCACTGAGTACATTCAAATTAAATACAAGGGTCAATGTATACAGTTAATGCCAAAATATATATATATTTGTAAAAAAATCATAACGGATATTTTTATAGACAAATAATGTAGAAAAATATATTGAAATTAAATCTAATAGAATATACTAAAGAATATAGTACAGTTAATATAGTACAGTTTGAGGAACATTCCTTTTTACTGTATTTTAATATTTTTTTGGATAATGTACAATCGTCTGCCGCATTAGCAAGAAAAAAATATCCTTTTTGTCTATTTTGTTGTTATGCACGTGACGCAAAATTAGTTTAAAGTATCACAAAAAGAAAAGAAACCGCGTGATCGGCATTTAATAAATTAAATTATAAATATGAATCTTTAAAAATTCACCAAAAATCAGAAAAGGGAGGTAAATACTCAAAAAACATTTGAATTTAAAGAACTTTTTATGGTCTTTCTTGTGATATAAAGTTTATAAGCCTCAGATTAATATTTTAAATGAAAACTTTAAAAAATTACAAAACAGCTTAAAAATTTAATTTTAAAAAAATCTAAGAATATTTTCCAAAATCTTTCTTAGTGCACCCCTGCACTATAAGAAGAATCGCCATGCAAAATTTCAGCCCTTAGGTCCAGCGGTTTGGGCTATGCGTTATCTGTCAGTCAGTCAGTTAAGGAACTGTTTTATATATATATAGACTAGCTGAAAATCCGTACTTCCTTACGGAGTACATTCAAATTAAATACAACGGTCAATGTATGCAATTAATGCCAAAAATATGTATATATATATATATATATATATATATATATATATATATATTTATAATAAATACAACGATCAATGTATGCAATTGATGTAAAAAAACGAAAAAATATAATTATAAAAAAATCGTAAGGAATATTTTTATAGACAACACAATGTAAAAGAAAATTTCAAATTAAATCTAATAGAACATAATAAAGAATATAGTGCAGTTAATATAGTACAGTTTGAGGAACATATCTTTTGCTGTATGTTAATACTTTTTTGGATAATGTCCAATCGTCTGCCGCATTAGCAAGAATTTTTTTTTCTATATTTCGTTGTTATGCACGTGACGCAAAATTAAAAGAAAAGAAACCACGTGATCAGCATTTAATAAATTAAATTCTATAAATTAATCATTAAAAATTCATCAAAAATCAGAAAATAGAGGTACAAATTCGAAAAAGATTTCATTTTAAAGAAATTATGATCTTTCTCGTGATATAATTTTTATAACCCTCGGATTATTATTTTAAATGCAAACTGTAAAGAGCACTGCAAAAACAGCTTAAAAATTTAATTTTAAAAAATTTAAGAAGAATTTTTTAAAAACCTCTCTACATCCCTACACTATATGAAGAATCTCCATGCAGAATTTCAGTCCTTTATGTCTAGCGGTTTGGTCTGTACGGTGTATGTCAGTCAATCAGTCAGTCAGTTAGTTAGTCGGTTACGGAACCGTTTTATATATATAGATAAAACCCAATTTATTTACCGCTGGTTGTAGAACATACTCAACGTAATTTAGTGTGTGTATGTGGGGAGAGTCAAATTTACCTCTATGGCGGTAATTTTGACTCTATTAGATCAACTAGATCAATTCTATTAGATCAACAGATTTGAGTCTATTAGAGCTACAAGCTCACAGTTAGAGCAGGTGGCCAAATTAGCAGGTTTTTTGGTATATTTGTGCTGAGCCATTCTTAGTTGTAGACTCAAATTAAGGCTACTGTGTACTAGCCCTATTGTATTCACTCATCTCGTGTTCACCTATGGAGAAAACATGTCCAAGGATTGCCGATTCGAATTGAAAGATTTTTTTAAAATTGTACTCCTTATTAGAGAAAGAAATTTTACACTTGGAGCCTTTTTTTGTTTAAAAAAATGCTAATAATATTTAAAAATTTAAATTATTCGGGGAAAAATCTGGTACAGTGTATTTTAAACTCTCATAAATTCTTATGGGGGACGAAATTTACAAAATGAATCCCGTTGCAAGGTGCAGAAAAATTCAGGCTACAAGAAAATGTCCTTTTTATTGGATTTGTCAGCATTTATGTAGCCGTCAATAGTAGACATATTTTATCCATAGGTTAACACTGAGGTGAGTGAATCCAATAGGGTTAGTACACAGCAGTCTTAGATTGTAAGAATGCTTAGATTTTATTACATCCTGATAATTCTCGTAATTTCTCGTTCTTGGATTTTGGTTACCTCAAGTCAGTAAATAAATAGTGTATAATAATGTCAATAAATAAATAGTGTAAAATAAATAGTGTATTTCTTACAAGTGTTATAAGAAATTAATTTCCTTTTATTGAGTTTCTCTGATATTGAGGGATTAAGTCGCAATGTTTAAATAATATTTTGCGATGAAAAAAGTTGAAAACTATTTTCACATGGTAGTTTTAATCGGTAATCGTTAGATTTTTAAATGTGTTTATACAAGTGTTGGAAGATAATAATTTCTCTAAAATAATTTATTAATGATATTTTAAGGGAATTGCAAGGTATACACAAGATTCGATTCACAAGAATCGAACTTTTGAGTGAATGAATTAAAGAAGTTGCTTGAGATATGCTAATTTCGGCATACGCGCTTAGTATAAATACCATGGAGCGTCATTAATAAAAAATGTTGTTAGGGTTGAAAAAGGTTGCTAAGGTTGAAGAAAGGTTGTTAAAGTTGATAGATAAGCGAGAGGGAGCTACGGGGTAAGTAGCTCCAGGTGTAATCCTGCGCTAGTGCTTAGGGGGCCCAAAGTTTACGTGGCAGAATTGCTGGTTGACTTACTGTTAATTTACTGTTGCTGGTTGTTACTGTTCGTGAGTACTGAAAAATATATTGTTCTTGAAAGCTGTATTTATATATCTGTACAAGAAGTGCGTATGAATCTTGTTGTTAAAAGCAAAGCCTACATGTGCAAGAATATTCAATAAACATTGTTTCATGTATAAACTGTGTTTGTATCAAATTCATTTAGAGTGCCACTTCAAATTATATACACCCAAGTCTGGGTAGAAGTGAGCTATATTTACTCTATAGAATTAATGGTAATGCTAAAATGGCACTTTGAGAAGAAGATCATTTGAGAGTTTTCAACTCAAGGTAAATTTATTCTATGGCAAAATATTTTTTAATTTTTTTTGTTTACATTTAAAAAAAACTGAATAAATGTTAACTGAAAAACATTCTTTAATTTTTTGTACTTATTTTTTATGCGAATCTTATTAAATTGTTGAGATAAAAAAATTTCTCCGAATGGTCATCAGGATGTATGCATATATTTAGGTACAGAGGATGACTTTACTTGGAGCATGATTTGAATATTTAGATTCAATAATATAAAATTGTTTTACTTAAGAACAAGACTTTTTTTAATCTCTATTTAAAATTTTTCTGCACGAATGTTTTTACATCTGTTGGAAATAAATCTTAATTTGCATGTTAATCCTTAAATATTTTTCTAAAGTATTACATATTTTCGATCTCTTTCAAGCAATTTTTCTATATGAATGCTATTTATTACATTGGTAAGGAATAAACAAAGCAAGCATCACTATCTGCCAAATATACTACATATAATGAATAATCCAAAGCATTATTCTTTGGAACAACAGTTTATAACGCTAGTTTGTTGTTTTTTCCTTTGGTTTCTTAAAGTTTTTAAGTTATATATGATATGGGAATTAAAAAACCTTAAGGAGACATGGGACCTTCAAACTCTTTTTTTCTTCAATAATATTCTCTGCATACAAAAAAAGAATATTTACTACTATTCTTTGCTACATTGAAGACACTTCACAAATAAGTATTTTGTGGAAGTACAGGTCTTAAAAAATGCTAGAAATTTTCAAAAAGCTCCATGCGCATTCATTTCCTTTTGATTTCGCCCAAATTTCTCAGGAATGTTAATGGAAGCGTTTTTCATAAAACAGTGCATCATTCTTTCAAACCACAAATACTTTTCAAATTTATAGACCATGAAAGAAAGTGAAAACATGCAAAAGTATAAAAAATAACAAGCAAATTTTAAAAAAAAAAGTTATTTAGATTTGTAAAAAAAACATTCAATGCACAATGTTTATATGTATATGACAAACTTATATTTAAATATTTAAGGTTTTTAAATGATATTGAATGCGCATAGAGAATTTTGGAAAATGCTAGTGTTTTTGAAAACAAAATTTAAAATCAGAAATGTTTCAGACAAAATATCCTTGTTTTGAATTCTAACAGTCTCTAATGTAGAAAAAAATAATATTAATCATTCTCATTCTGTATATAAAGTTAAAAGCTGAAAATTTAAAAATTCGAGTACAAAGGTCCCTTGTGTAACATGTTCTTTATTAACAGTAACGCAAGCTCCATGAATTTATTAAGGTTCTACCAATCCCTAACTTCATTCCCGAGTTTGGGTGCTGATTTTTCGATATATTCGATATGTTGGACACTGTGCTCTGATATCATGACATAATGCATAAAAGCTATTCATTCTTTGGACTTACATGTTTTTCAAATCTGAATGTATCCCTATCTAGTTATGATATATTTGTTTTCAAATATGACGTCAGAATTCTTGAGATGGTGAACTCCGATTTAAAGTAATTTTAATAATTATAGAACAGAAAGTGCGTTGGAGGAACTAAACTGCAAGAAACTGCTCATTCGTGATTTCATTGCAGAGACAATTGCACCTAATGATCTTTGGTCACTGTGAACCACTGTTGAGAACAGTGATGCATCTCAGAAATGTACATTGTGATTTATCTAAGAATGTGATGTATCACATCTCATTGATGGATATCTCAAGATATCCTTGAATATGATGATATCCAGGATATATCTCAGGATGATATCTCAGGATTGTGATGTGTCTCAAAATAATGATCCCGGCTCAAATTCATGGATTCATTCCATTCCCGGATACCTCAGGATATCCATTAATATGATGATATCCAGGATATTCATGAATATCTCAGGATTGTGATGTATCCCAAAAATAATGAATGCCCATTCATTATTTTATAAATTTTATACAAATCATGTCTTCTCAGAAACAAACTATATATTACTTAGTATCACTGTGGTTTTATTGTAACCTTTGTTCTTTTTGGATCCAAGTAGATCCCCCACATTCCCTCGAATACATATAGAGAATCTATGTTCACTTCTACCCAGACCTGGGTGTATATAATTTAAATGTATAAACACAGCTTTCAAGAACAATATATTTTTATACTCACGAACAGTAAGTCAAACCAGCAGTACTGCCATGTAAACTTCTGGCCCGCTAAGCACTAGCGCAGGATAACACCTTTTCAACCTTAACAACCTCCCCTTCTTATTAATGACGCTGCGTGGTATTTATACTAAGCGCGTATGCCGAAATTAGCATATCTAAAGCAGCTTCTTTAATTCACTCAAAAGTTCGATTCTTGTGAATCGAATCTTGTGTATACCTTACATACATTAGTTTAAAATTTATCACCCCAAAATTACTTCAAATGTATGTTGTAAGGTCTTTCCTGATGCATTTTAATGCAATTATATATATTGTCGGTGTTTCGTAAAAAGGGCAAATACACGTAGATATTTACAAACATATTCGCCCTTTTTACAGAACACCGACGATATATCGATATATATATATATATATATATATATATATATATATATATATATATATATATATATATATATATATATATATATATATATATTTATTTATTTATTTATTTATTTCATGTTTTGTTTTGTTTTGTATTTTCATTTGAAACATATTTCCTGCATTACATTATTGTAGAACAGGAAGCAGAAGTATTTAATAGAAACCTTTGCTTTCTTAAATTTGTGTATTTTAATGACTCATATGCAAGGCCTAAAAGAGATCCTTTTTTTTTGGGAGGAGGCAACCATTGATTTATTTAATGTTGAAAATTTCCAAAGCACATGAAACTAGAAACATTTCTTTAACTTTTACCTAATCCGCAAAAGTAGCGGTAAATTATAGCTTCTCATAAACCAAAAAATTAAAACAAATTGGCAACTAGTTACGGATTAATACATATCATTAATTAGGCCGCAGATAATTATGCGCGACTGCCAGTGTATCGAAATCACAAAAGACAGTCATTTACTAATTAATCGTCCAGCGCAGATTCAGGTATTTAATTATTAAAATCAATGTTCAACTTTTAAAAATTACAAGTGAAACGTGCAAATCATTTGGTGGTGATTTGTACATTTGTTTATAATCTTACATTAGAATATATGATCCCGAATACGACTTAGTCGTTTCCGCCTTGTCACCTCATAGGGAGTAATGTTGGCTCACCTATAGGGTGCTCCCATAATAAAGTAGCCAGCAAAACTTCGAAAATCTTCATAGCGCATTGTCAAGAAGTACTTACTACAGTCAGACACAAGTGTTTACCGCATTTGGAAAAAAAAAAAAAAACTTTAGAATATACAAGAAATAAGTATAGTCATAGTTTATTTTAAGAATATTTCACGAGTAGTTCTTAGTGCAATTATTCTTGAAATATCTGAGAAATCAACTTTTATGCCATATTAAACTTAATTTGCAATGGTACCATGTAGTCTTTTCCTAAAATATTGTAAAGATATTGGTGCTTGAGATTAGCACTAAGACTTTAGTTACTTCTCAGCTGATGCATAGGAAGCATATAAATGCTGAAATATTCCGTTGAGTGCTGACAAATTCCGTTGAATTTTATTTAATTTTAAGACCGTTTGAATTTTGTGATACAAATTTGCTGCACTTGGCATTAAGTGAAAACTTGAGCAATATTTTAAACAAATTTAATCGCAAATCTTTTTAGGAATGATAACTTTTCATACATCTTTATCAATTTCTCGATCGATTACTTTATTTAATTTTTTAAACATCCAAATGATTACAAATAATTCCCATGTTTCATATATTGAAAAAACGTTTTATTACTTCGAACAGAGTCAGATAGAACAGATTAATATACTTCGAGGTCCCTCAGAGTCAGTGACCGGGCCAAATGACCCATTCGCCTGAAAAATTAGTAGTTTTGTAAATAGAACAAAGATAATATACAACTGATCACCATCAGTTAGTTACGCATTTAATAGAAGGATTCAAAACAATCTGACAAGATAGTCAAGTTGGTTTGAATTAAAATTTAATACGATAAATACACTGAGATATTGATCAGTAGATTGGAGAGAAATGCAAAGGGATGTTGCAACGTTAATTGCAAATACAGTGGTGTCCCTATAATCCGAAATGATTGGGACCAGACCCTTTTCGGATTAACGAATTTTTCGGATTAAGAGAAATCATTCTTAAAATATACTTAAATTGCATAATAAAACGTGGTTACATAAATATTACATATTACGTGTGATTACACATTTTATTTTATAAGGCCTGTCTAAACATTTACCAAATCTCCGAAATGGGTGATAATGGGTGAAATGGGTGATAAGAGAGCGGAAAGCTGCCTAGTACAGTACTGTAGAGTGTAAGATGTTCGTTCAGTAGAGTGTAAGATTTTAGACGATCAGTAGATTGTTGAAATGGTTTTGAAAGAACCTGTCAACGTGTCAGACGATAGTGAAGGTGAAGGAGACGGTGACATCGAGCAGAGGGTATCCTACTTAGACGCCGCGGCTGCATTGGATGTAGTGCTAGGCTACGTATAGCAACACTTCGCCGAGACCAGAGCGGATACCATTTTTCTGACGCGTTGGCGTAATTTGGCTTCAAGGGAGAGGAATTCTTCTCTTCGACGAAAAAATTTAACGGATTTTTTCAAACCAATGTGTAAGGTACACACAAGATTCGATTCACAAGAATCGAACTTTTGAGTGAATGAATTAAAGAAGGTGCTTGAGATATGCTAATTTCGGCATACGCGCTTAGTATAAATACCATGCAGCGTCATTAATAAAAAAGGTTGTTAGGGTTGAAAAAGGTTGTTAAGGTTCATAGATAAGCGAGAGGGAGCTACGAGGGTATGCAGCTCGAGTGCTATCCTGCGCTAGTGCTTAGGGGGCCCAAAGTTTACGTGGCAGAATTGCTGGTTGACTTACTGTTCGTGAGTATTGAAAAATATATTGTTCTTGAAAGCTGTATTTATATATGTGTACAAGCAGTACGTATGAATCTTGTTGTTAAAAGCAAAGCCTACATGTGCAAGAATATTCAATAAACATTGTTTCAGATATAAACTGTGTTTCTATCAAATTCATTTAGAGTGCCACTTCAAATTATATACACCCAAGTCTGGGTAGAAGTGAGCTATATTTACTCTATAAATGTTGTTCAGTAATAATTAGTTCAGTACATTGTCTAACTTCCAATTTTCTTGTGATTTTCAGAAACAAACTTTATATTACTTTGAATCACTGTGGTTTTATTGTAACCTTTGTTCTTTTTGACTTTTGGTTTCGGATTAAGCAGACTTTCGGATTACCGAAGTTCGGCTTATCGGGACTCTACTGTAGGTCTGTGTTTCAACATGCTTCAAATTGAATGGATAGTCATTAGGAGGTATCAAGATAAAGTTGTTTCACAATAATTAAATTTTGACGTGTGACTTGATGGTCGTGTCAAATGTGAGGTGGTAAAAATATTTTTGACATTTTTGAGAGTAGAAATATTGTCAATACCATACTAATCAAATACTATGTGATTGGTAAAATTTTATCGACATTATATTTTCTTTCCGAACTAAATTTGATAGCTGAGAAATCATACGAAAGATAACAAAATCACTACAAAATTAACACAAATAAGCTTTTATTTTGTGCGTGAGACTGTACAACAGAAAGGTAAAATAAATAACAGGATAGAGAAGGGGACGAAGTAATCCACGCTGAGCTGGAAAGGAATTTGTATACAGGTGTATCTTTTGACTTGCACCAGGCGAATACATTTTTCAAAGAGCGAGATGAGAGTTAAAAGACCCCGGAAAGAATATAAATATGTCCTTGAGCAAATGTGAAAAACCTGTAAAGAAAGGTAAAAATTATATCAGATTTCAATAAGGTTTCATCAACTCTACTTTCACGTTTTAGATATTTTGCTTACAGTGTTTTAACTGATGCAAATCCAATTTTATCACAAATAACGCGAAACATGTTCCCTTTGGAAATAATCAATTTGCCTTAAATATTTTATTGTTGCATTTTAAGAGTGTCAGTTTTGATTACAAAACATAGGACTCGAGCTTAGTGGACTAATATTATACCTCAGTAAACGCAACAGTAACTAAGCTAACTCAGTAAACTCAATAAGCTTTACCTACATAAAATACATAAAAAGGATCGTACCTAAACAATAACGTTTGTACATTTTCGAGCTATCTAATAGAGTCCGTATCCGTGGGAAGACCTGCTGGGTCCGTGTCCGTATCCGACGGGTCCAGCGTGTCCGGGAGCATTGGATGAGTGGAGCTCAACATCAGCGGGGCTCTGGCTTTCGGTTCCTGGCTCGTTGGTCTGGACCTGGGCTCTGAATCCATGTCCGTCAGCGACGTAGTTGACAACCCTGTTGTTTCCATGGGCATCTTGGTAGGAGTAGCTTCCCTGGACATTGCCGTGTCCGTCACCATGCTCCTGTCGGGTCTGCTTGAAGTGTCCAGTGTGGCCATCACCTCCTTCAATGTCGAATCCATACTGGTATGGGGTTGGTTGAGCCTGTTTTATGAGAACAAATTGTTTATATTTACTGCGACGACGCACGTATATGCAATAATTTTCGAAAGGCTTTTAGAGGTTTAACTCCAGAAGAAATAAATCATCCCTCTTTTTATCCCTTTTTGTTGTTTTTTATTCCTTTTTTCCACATAATTGGAAACAGATGTAATTTTAAAGAAAGGTAATCAACTTTATCAAACAGACCTAAACACGTATTTTATACATTTTGAGAACAAATCTTGTCGGTTCTAGTTCTATGATAACAAATCATTACTAAGTATAATTTTTCTACATGTTTAGGTATTACTTGAAAGGCAAAAATGTTTAGGCAAACGTAGGGAACAGTTTTAACTACAATAACCCTAAGAAGAAAGTGCAAATGTTTGTTGAATTCTTCTGTTGGAAACTAAAGATCAACAATTTATTACGTATAGCTCTGTAGCAACTCTTCTTTGGTCGTCATAGTTGTTTTTAATCGCTTTCATCTGTTATAAATGTTTTAACACGCATTTCAGCGTGGCTCCATAGCATTATTTTACAAGGTATTGTAGTTCTGATATTTGATAATTAAAAGGAAGGGAATTAAGATGCATCGCATCAGGTGCTTAAATTATGTTGAAATCTCACTGTGTTTACATTTATTAAAAAATTTATGTTATTGTAATAAGCCATTTTTTCATTGTAAGAAGCTATTTAAGCATGCCTTCGTGCTAACCAAACTAAAGTTAAGAAACTGATTTAACAAAATGGTAACGTTTGAATGATTTAAAGAAAAACTCTGCCATGTTCTTCAATAGCAATCGCGCATAAACGATATCAATCCTCGCTTAAGATTAAAATGACGGATAAAAATGATATTTGTAACATTTTGCACAGTATTATGTGGCGTGGGGTCGCAAGTTAGTGAGCATTTAAAAAAGCGGCTTGGAGTTCTAAAAAGATTTAGAAACGCTGGTTTATAGAATTAAACAATTGTGTATGCTTTATTTAAAAATTCGAAAATTTAAAGTATATTTAAAGGACATTGGAAACCACTTTTATTTCATTTCAACGTATCCCAGAGAAAAATGTTTTCAAAATGATAATTCTTTGCGAGTTACTATTGTTTCTTTTGTTGACCAAATGACGACAAATATGTATAATGATTTCTTTCCTGAATCAATTCTAATGCATCCTTTAGTTTATTTCGACTGTAACTAATGCAGATGGATGGTCATTAAAAATTTCAAGAAAGGAAACACTCATAATTTTGTGATGTGAGGTCGATTTATATCTATATATATAAAACAGTTCCATAACTGACTGACTGACAGATAACGCACAGACCAAACCGCTGGACGTAAAGGGCTGAAATTTTGCATGACGATTCTTCTTATAGTGTAAGGGTTCACAAAGAAAGATTTTTGAAAAATTCTTCTTAGATTTTTTAAATTACATTTTTAAGCTCTTTTGTAACATTCTTTAAAGTTTGCATCTAAAATAATAATTTGAGTTTTATAAAATTTATACAACGAGAAAGATCAAAAGAATTACTTTAAAATGCCATCTTTTTCGAATCCTTACCTCGCTTTTCTGACTTTTGGTGAATTTTTAAAGATTCATTTTTAGAATTTAATTTATTAACTATTGATCACGTGGTATCTTTTCTTTTTGTGATACTTTAAATGAATTTTACGTCACGTGCATAACATCGAAATAAATTGACAAAAAATATTAAAATACGGAAAAAGATAAAATTTAACCACTAGACTCATTGAAATGGAAGTTTTTTAAGAATTTAATTCAAATTAGTATGTTTTATGGGTATTAAACATGCAAATTAATTGATTGCATTGACCGTTGTTTTTAATTTGAATATTTTCGTCTACATTATTTTGTCTATAAAAATATCTGTTACGATTTTTTTTTATCTCCGTAGCGAAACACATGTATTCAGCTAGTTTATATATGAATTTATACATCACTCTGATAATGAATATTTTATGCAGATATTCTGTACTGGTATTTGAAATATACTTACGAGGTCGTGTCCAGCGGGACCATATCCTGCACCATGACCGTACTGGGCTACGGCAAGAGCCAAAAGGGAGGCGACTAAAGCAAGCTAAAGAGGGGAAAAAAAGAACAAAATGTAAGATTTCAGCTAAAATATCGATCTAATTCTTAACTTATAAATGCGCATTGATTGCATTTTTTGATTATTTCAAGCGAGGCTAGGTTATCGATTCATAATTGGAAGTAGATCATCCAGATGAAGGTTTATTGTGTCTCATTCATTCCAGTATCAGAAACTAGTAAGATGAGAAAGAGGTTAAGTCGATACAGCCGAGTCTTATTTGAATGTTACGGTGGTAGTACAGGTTGCTGTTCTGTTTATGTTTTTTTGTGCAATATTATACTGAAACTTATATATTCTGCTTTACTATTTTATTGAACACTAGTTGGTGCCCGTCAAAAGATAACATCTGGATAGTAAATCAATTTATTAATTCACAAATTATACTTAAGGAGACAGTAGACGTTGAGATTTAACTTTTTTTATTTTACATTTTATCTATATGAAATTTTAATCCTGAATATAGTTTAATATTTGCACTATAAATGACATAAAATAGTTTTCTAGTTTATTTAGAAAAAAATTTTTTTACTTAAAAATTTTAAAAAATATAAAATTTTAAAATATCCCTTGCGCTAAAATTTTTACTTTTTTATAATAATTTTACTTTTTATTTATTTATTATACCATAATGAAACATTCTGTGCATTGAATTACAAATATCTCAATATTTTATTTTTTAAAAGAAGTAAAACCGATTAATGGATGAATTTTTTTCAAAAATTTCACTTCTTTGTATATAAACAGTCACTTTTTATAAGTTACTCTTCTTTAAAACAAAAATGCATTCACACATTTATTAATGTATGTATAAAGATAATGTACGGTAAATATCGTGTAATTTGAAGCAAAAATATAGCGCGTATCACATTTTAAATTTACATTATCGAGAAAAATTTCATTTTGAGCAAATTGCATACAAAGTGAAATTTAAAGGGCAAAAGTGGATTGTTTATAAACATATAAATGCTAATAACTTAATTAAAAATTATTTGATTTTGATGCGGATTGTTGCATTTGGTACATTTTGATTTGTAGAACAATATAGCATTAAAAACAAAAATTCGATGCTTTGGTCATTTTTTGCCGATTTCAGCGTACAATATCCCCTTAACACATCATTTCCAAATGTTGAAAATCCTAATATTAAGAATAGAGGAGTACACTTAAAAAAATTGCTATTCCCCCTCAGCAAAAAGAAATAAGTTACTCAACATGACAAAATAAACAATTTCTATCAGGTTTAATTCTATATCTCACAAACATAATTAATAATAAAATTGGCCGAGAGATATTTAGAGAGATTCTTCGAATAAAACAAATTAATGTGTTTATGCGGCCTCGTTCTAAGTGAGTATATAAAGCCAGATTTAAACATGTCACTGAACATGCGCAGAAAGCAAATTTTAATTGTAAATGATCGCTATTTTGTAGAATTTGTTGTTCCAAAAAGCAAATTTGACAAACCTACAAAGATTAAAATCTTTCATTTAAGACCAAATTGAAGTAAGTTGAAGTAGTTTTCTCTCGCGAACTGCCCCAAAATCGGCTTATCAACTTAAATATATAGATATTTTAATATGGTGCTATTTAAATTTCATATACCAAGGAAAACTTTGCTGGAGTCGTAAGTTTAGATGCTAAATCCATAAAAATCATTCACTACAGTTCTGAAAAATTATGTTTCATCAGTACTGTTTACCTTCTATATAAATAACTTACCACTTTTATTTTAATTTTTTCCAGCTTGTGACACAAACCAATATACGATTTTGTTGGAACTCTCTAATGTATGAAGTATACTAAATCTTAAGAGATTTACTTTTCAAAATTATTAAAATTTATAAATATAATGTTTTTGTTCAGGAAGATTGGTATTTGATAAATGTTCCCAATGTTGCATTTATTGGTATTTTAATTTCAATGAAATAGACTTATAATCAGAATTTTTTTTAGAAAGGCAGCTATAAATTTTAATATTTTTCATATGATGAAAATCCAGATATTAGAATCGCATGAAAAGGATAATTTAGTAAAGAAAAAAGCACCTAATCTACATCTCAGTCATATCAGTGATCATTAAGGGCAGCTTTCAAAAACAGGCATTATTGTAATACCTAGCCTGAAGTGTTCATTTTATTTTATGCCTAATGACTATTAAACACATTGCGTAATATAAATTGCAGCATATTAGACGTAATTAAGAAAAGAGAAGAAATTTTTTGTGGCTTATATATAATATAATGAGTTCATTCTCCGCCGGTAATACTATGATTGCATTTGAAGGTCAAAAAGTGACTACCGTAAATAAAGACCGTTGACAATGACCTGTAATAAGCCTTTGTTAGTTGTGGGGATGGAAACGGTTGTTTCTATGGGAAAAATTGGCGAAAAAATATTTTCGAAAATTTACTTAACCCAGAGAAATTATTTGGGGTCTAAATTATTTTCCCTGGACTAATTAAGGAACTTATTTTAAATAAAGTATTAAATTTCAAAATTCATTACATTCGATTTGTATTTATCAGAATTTTAAAAAAAATTCTTATTTTTGCTTCAAAATGTGATGATCATTGGTAGTTTTGGGAAAAATTCATTTTTCTATCTAGCTTGGATAAATTTTAATACAAATAATAAATGCGGATGGAAGGGTTCTAAACTGTGTTACTTTAAATACATTCATTTACCCAAACAATAAGGAATTCTCAAAAGATTAAAGGATAAAACTGAAAGAAATTCAGGATAATCATCACTACTGATAAAAAATCAGGGAAAATTTGTTATCAAACTAGGTACATTAAGAAAAAGAGGCAGATTTGAGGTTTTTATAGCGTTGTTATCAATAAACATCAAATTTTGGTGGATTCTTTTTCAATGTACACATCGCTTAAATTAGACACACGTATTTTTCACTTACTATTATATAACTGAAAATTTTATATAAGCAGGAATAGCATTTATATAAGCAGGAATAGCTATCTCTTAATAAAATCTTACTGGAAAATTTTCAGTAAATATAAAATGCATGAAAAAAATTAGTCACATACGAATTTAGAAGATTATTTTTTTTAACTCTTTTTAACTTTTTTTTACTCTTTTTTTGTCTGTTTTTATATTTAAAACACTTCGTAAAATTATATTATTATATTCAACAAATACCCATTGTTTCATTGTATCTCTTAATAAAATCTTACTGGAAAATTTTCAGTAAATATAAAATGCATGAAAAAAATTAGTCACATACGAATTTAGAAGATAATTTTTTTTTTAAATTTTGACTCTTTTTTGTCTGTTTTTATATTTAAAACACTTCGTAAAATTATATTATTATATTCAACAAATACCCATTCCTTCATTCGAACTACTATCAACGTTAAACTTGAAAATTATGAACTCAAAGACAACGCCAGGAACATAGTTTTTTAAAAACAAATTCTTTGAACTGGACAAGTTTATGAGAGATTGTTGCATTGTAGGAAAAGCAGAACATCAAGCTTACCTTCAACATATTGATGGTTTTAGGGAGTTATAAGAGTTTTCACTCGAACGCAACTGAGATGGGAGTAGTTGATGAATATGGTGACTGCCATAATTTACCCTCTTTATATACCTTAACGAAAGTCGGAAAAAGAAAATAGTTTACCGGTTTTTTAGACGTCCTCGATTTTAGATCAGGACACTTTCACCCGTAATCGGGGTCGCGGTCAAATGGGTGTAACTCTAAATTCCGTATTGATTCAAAATAGTTTACAACTTTCATTAAGATTTCCTTTTCGTGTTGCTTAAGAGTCGTTGCATATTCTAATTCTTTTGTGCAAGTTACTTCTCAAGTTTCGGTATACCGCCAAGTTCCCTACGAATAAAATTAGTCGCCATAATTTTAGCATGTGCTTTGTGTGTAAGTATTAATTGCTGGGTTCCAGTGTAAAAATATTTTTTCCCCGTAAATATGGGTAAAATCGTAGATTGTACTGTTAATGAGCAAAATTCCTAGTTTGTCAATAAGAATCGTCTTATTTGTGTTAACAGAAGTGACAAAGATATTTCTTAACGGGACGTAGTTCATATTAGATAAATGAGAAATTATATATATATACAGTGGACGCTCGTTAATTCGAACTCGAAGGTTCTCAGAAAAAAGTTTATTATCCGAAGTTCGAATTATCCGATGTTAAGAGAAAATATATAACTTTAAATGTGTATCACTGAAGAAGAAAATCTCCTAGTATGTATAACCCCAGAAAATATATTATACTATGTTATCTAAAGTTAAACATATTAAAAAGCAATACAGACTTACCTTAATCATAAAATGAAGCAGAAGATATGCAGTATAAAGTGAACTTTTATTAAAAATATGAATTACACTTTGGGGAAAAACTGTAAAATGGATGTTTGGTTCTGTTTATGATGCCTACATTGTTCAGCCAGCTTCTCGATTTGAAGTAAACATTTCAATTCATTTTCAGAGGAAGGTTCCATCTGAATAAATGCTTTCAGAGTTTTAATAGAGTCCATTATGGCTTTCTCCATTATGGCCGCATTAAAAATATCTTTCGGCAGGTAAGTAGAGAAAAGTCCTGATAGTTTCCTACCGAAATTAGTACATACGTCTTCGTTTACATCAGAGCTTTGGCTACATACAGTTTGATAAGAAATATTGTGCCTTGACTTAAATCGAGAAAGCCATCCATCACTGCATTTAAAATCTTCAATACCCATTCGACTTGCCAATTCATTAGCCTTCGTCAGCACTAGGGGTCCATTTATCGGAAAATTTCGAGATCTAACATCCTGGAACCATAGCAGAAGAGATTTTTCTGGAACTTCTTGGGACTCATTTCCCATGCGTTTCCTTCCTCTAGCAAATTTTTTATTTTTCCCATGAATCTAAAAATATTGTTTCATGGGTTAGTTAGGGTTTTGTACTTTCCACGAGTAGACATCCTGAATTTTTGCACGTTCAAACCACACAATGAGGAAGAAAAACTAGACCGCATTAACTTGTCTGCACTGCAGTTATAACT
>OU015493.1:202929004-203096504 GCA_907164885.2 Dolomedes plantarius
CCCTAGGAGAACTTTTGGATGACTATTAAATTGCTTAAACCTTCAAATCGAATAAAGAAGCCTTCAGTATATTATTGCTGGAATGGAGGTTGATCCTGATATACGCTGAAATATTTTTTTTAATGATTCTTCCACATTATACAATTTTAAAGTTAATAGTACTGTCTATTTCTGAGCTAGAGGTGTAGGACAAGATGAATAAAGCCTGCCAGATAGAAGGACCTAAGGTGACTGCCTACGTTGAAAATGCCATTTTTTGACTATTTTGGTCAACTTCATATTTTGCAAGAATCTTGTAAATCAATGTTTTCTCTTTTCAAAACCGTTTTGATTTTTATTCTACGTCAATTAGAAGCAGAGTTATAGCTATTTTAATAAACGTCGTCTAATACAAAATTGAAGTGACAAACAACTTTAAAAGCGTCTATTTTTTGACTATTTTGGTCAATTTTATTTTTTGCAAGAATCTTGTAATTCAAGCTTTTCTCTTTTCAAAACCGCTTAGATTTTCATTCTACATCAATTCGAAGCAGAGTTATAGCTATTTTAATAAACATCGTCTAATATAAAATTGAAGTGACAAATAACTTTAAAGGCGTTTTTCTCAGAATTATGTTTTTTAGCACAAATCTCTACCGTTATCCTGATGTTTCACATAATAATGCATATAATTTGATAAAATTTTCAGGAAATGTTATAGATGCTATTGTTAATGAAATGACGTACAATAATTGATGTATAATAAATAGTTTTTCGTTTGGGGCTGTTTTTATAAGGAAAGGAATGACGAATTGGAGAAAATTTTCATATTGGATCATAAAATTGTCTGTATAATTTTTGGATTTTAAAATTTCTCTTAGATTGTAAGTCATTTTAAAGATAACTGTTATATGTATCATGTGTAAGAAGGAAATTAAAATAGTAGCATTAGAATTTTGTTCAGAGTGATAGCCGTTTTAGCTAAATTTCATTAAAAATTACTTCAAATTGACCAATTTATAAAAAAGTATGGTATTTACAGTAAAGTTTTGTTTTAATTTTTTATTTTTAAATGCTGTTTTACCATAAGAGACCAAAAAATCCTTAATAAACAATTTAAAAAAAATTGGCTCCGAACGTAGGCAGTCAGCAATGGTAGGCTTTATGCATTTTGTCCTCTTCTTGCGATCTCAATTTTGTACCACAGTTTGTGATAGACAACGGTCCATTCCCAGAGCCTGACTAAGGCAGGGGCATACGGGGCAGTTGCCCCAAGCCCTCACATTAGAAGGGGGCCCCCAAATTGAATAGAAAATTTATTTAATGTTTCCTTCTTTAATGAACTTTTTTTAGATGTGCTATATCCCTTTTAATGATGGACATAGAATTGTCAGAAAATCAATAAAATGGACAGAACGATATTTCGTCTGACCATTGGAGGGGGGGGAGGACTTTATAGCTATTTTAGGTTCTAGTCAATTTTCTTGTTATATATCTATAATGAAGTGAAAATTTTAAATACCTCCATAACGTTCGGTTCTTCATTACTGAAGTAGTGAAGCAGAGGGGGGTCCCCAACAAAGTTTTTGCCCCGGGCCCCAATTAGGCTAAGTCAGGCCCTGTCCATTCCGAAATGGGCTGGATGACTGCACTTTGTCAGTCGTCAGTAGAAATTCACAGAAATTCTCAATTAAGGCTGCTGTGTGCTAAAATATACAACTCCAGCGTGCCAGAAACCTTGTACATAGGTTTTCCTCCTGCGGTTGAAATTCTCAACATAGCTCCGTTAGCTCCTCAAAAACGCATAATTGATGAGTAAGCTGGAGGGAAAGGAATTCTTAAGGCTGCTATGTACTGCACCTATTGGATTCGCTCACCTCAATGTTAACCTATGGAGAAATTGTCAAAGATTACGGCGACCATGGCTCTCACCTAAACGCTCTTGTCAAACTGAAGACCAGCGCTGCGTAGCAAAACCTGCAATCTCAGCGGAGGGTTGATTACCCCTGTTCGGTTTATGAATAGTATGGGCCTACTCGTCGGACCGACAGTACACATTTGCCGACCAATTTGGGTAAAAAAAATGACATCTGCCGACCAATTTGGGCATTTAACCTATGGAGAAAACGTGTCTATTATTTACGGCTACATAAATACTTAAAATCCTATGAACATGTTTTTTTTTTTTTAGATAGCTTGAACTTTTTTGCCCCTTGCAACGGGATTCAATTTATAAGTTTCGTCCACCAAAGTAAATTGGTAACGTTTAAAACATACTGTGCCAAATTTTCCCCCCGAATAATTTAAATTTTAAAATATTATTTGCATTAAAATAAACGAATTGAAAAGCACCCCATGGTGTAAAATTCCTTTCTCTATTACAAAGCACAATCCTTGGACACATTTTCTCCATAGGTTAATATTGAGGTGGGCGAATCTAATAGGGTTAGTACACATTTGCCTTAAGAATACTTTTCGCTCCGGCTTACTTATCGGTTATGCATTGTTGAAAAAACAAGAGCGAAACCTATGTACAAGGCTATATGTAAGCTGGAATTGTATATTTTTGCTTTAGAGGAGCTTTGTTCACCATAAATGGCATATTTTAACTAACGCATCCTCTATACTAATAAAGAGACAAGTGGAAGTCGAGAGATCACGTGACCGTAACTCATCCGATCCTCGGAAAAAAAATGGCCGAGAAATATACAGGAAACGGTGTAATTTTTTTTCTTATGAAAGTACATAAATGTTACATATTTGGAAAGAGCTTCGAAAACTGATAATTTTTTCTGTGTACACTTATTCTGTTAATTCAATAGTTTTAGAGATATTTTCATTCTAAAATCACTCACTGCTGAGAAACCAAATCATCTGGTGCAGTGGTGCTCTCATCTCTCGGCAGCGACGGGAATGAAAATTGAAAG
This sequence comes from Dolomedes plantarius, assembly GCA_907164885.2. NCBI lineage: Eukaryota > Metazoa > Arthropoda > Arachnida > Araneae > Dolomedidae > Dolomedes > Dolomedes plantarius. The sequence goes on from OU015493.1 coordinate 202,931,911, forward strand.
GAATTTATTCACTTGAATTTAATACATTTGTAGGCTTTTTTTTTTCTTTTGTGGGGCCCGAAGTACATAAATATGTTACACGGATGGCTTGAGAGTAGCTAGGCGAAGCCCGAGCCTAGCCGCGCGAATCGCGGCTAGTTTTAAATAAATCCGTTTAAACGTGTAGAAAAAAGTTTCTCCAGAATTAATGTTATGAAGCGGTTGTGTGACCATTCCTCAACACCAGTCGTAAAACAATGCCTCCAAATGTTTATTAAATAAAAGCTATATAATTTCTTTGTGTATCCTAGCTAATACTATAAATAAATGTAACATGTTGAAGACACCAGAATTTTCAACAAGAGCAACCTTTCTTGTTCATATTCATACTAGACAGAACAACTCCACCCATCGGACTCTTAGTACCGAAGTCAACAAAGAAAATATTTGTAAATCAGAAAGAGTTTGATCATCTGTTTCCAACAGTTTCAGAATCTGGTTCAACTTCAGACAAAATCGAAAATAGGATCTTTGAATACCGGGATTCTCAAAGTCCTAGAGTTTCAGCAGAGCGGTGTTTCCAAATTTGTGAGTTTGAAAAACTAAGCAATGCAACCCGCAAGACTTCAATCTACGACTCAGAATCTTAGTTTGGAGACAAATTTAAAGATATTAATGAAATCAAATTTAAGAGAAACTTCTCGAAATATTTCCCTAATGATTAAAGATAGCATTCATCGCTACCAAGTTTAATTGAATTAAATAGATTGAATCGTCAACTTAAATTGTAAGTTTCGGTTATAATTTTTCTTTAAAACGTGTTATACGAAGTAAATAGGAGCATTTTGTCATCATTTCTACACACCTGTATACTCGGTGCTGCATTTCAATACAATGAACTTCCAGTAGATCCATCCTAAAAACTGTTTTAGTTTCTTGTGGAAATTTCTTCTTATTTTACTCTGTACTACTAAAACTATTTAAAGACGCCGGGTAGACTAATGATATAGTGTCGGCTTTTAGTGCTGAGGAAGCTTTGAATTCCAACAAGTGCCGTTAAATTCCTCCGTGTCTATGCGGGGTATGGGCACGTTAAATCCGTAGACTGGAAAGTCCCTCTACGAGGTCAGAGAGGATGGGGGAGGATACGATACCCCCCAGATGTCTCCCCTTGGTTGTCAAAATTGAGGTGGCACCTGGCTAAATCGGAATCCGACCCTTGTGGTGTCTTTATAAACCGGAGATGCACCCCTCATCCTGCCTGGTTTGCAATACTTCCTGGTAGGAGGCATTAAAAACAACCACAACAACAACAACAACAACTAAACCATTTAACATACTCTCGTTTCTGTTGTGCGTTGAATTCGTTTAAAAATTTGTGAAATTTAGATGTAAATAGTTCAGCATTTTTCTCAAAAATTGCCACTATTTAAAATTTAATAAACCTTATACTACATTGTAACATCTTTAATGTGCTTATCAGTGCCCTGTTTGAAATTAATTCCTCAGATGTTTTGAATACGTTCTTATCAATATGTTGCCTATTCTTCTCTCTCTTCCTTTTATTTTTAATCTCTTAAATGATTAGCAAATTATGTGAGAGTCAGCGGTTGTTATTAGAAGATAACTGTCCAAAGTAATTCCCTTTTAATGGAGAGACCAATTGAAAAGATAAAAAAGTAACAGTATCATCCATTAAAATGTGGATCTTACAGGAAATGCGTTTCATTCAATGCTTCTTTTTTATTGGCGAATCAGATGAACATGAGTTAGAGGGTGAGCAAGCTGTGATATCTGGGTAATCGCGGCTTCCAGCTGCGAAACATCATTTCTGCGGCTTGACCTCATGAATAAACTGAAAGCCTGTTACAGATATTTAACGATTTTTCATCTTGTGTTTTAAATATATAAAGTAAATCGTACACACCTTTTTATAATCTAGTTTGCTTCGGATTTTAAAAATATTTATTAAAATAGGCTTATCTTTTGTTATGTCAGGCAGTTCAGAGGCTTCACATCAGTATATTTTAAAACACTTAATTATCACACCCGAGTCTGTTTATGTGGCCTAAAAAGGCTTTTATCTATTCTATATAAACAGAAATAAGTTAATAAGATAATACATTAAAGTCGGGAAGTCTGAACATTCAGATTCAAACTTCCGCCCATAAAAAAAAAGTTGAAAAAAATAAATTTTTTTAGAAAATCCTAAAAATTCAAATTTCTTTTTTCCTTCCAGTCACAAAATAACTAAACAAAAGAGCATCAAGGGTATTTATCAATATTATACCTTAAATGAAGAAATCTCAAAAGAAAACGAACAGATAATTAGAGCTTATTCTTTCTAACAAACATTCTAGAATGAAAATACTGTATTTTTAGGAGCATAAAACGTACCTTTGTAAAAAAATCAACTTTAAATTGGGGTGCGTATTATGGTCCAAAGGTAACATTAAAATAAAATGAATATTAAAATAATTTAATAATTATTTAAATTATTTAACGGTTTTACACACACAAACACACAAACACTCACACACACACACACACACACACACACACATATATATATATATATATATATATATATATATATATATATATATATATATATATATATATATATATATATATATATTAATTATCTAATATGAAGTAGATGTTCCAGTAAGAAATATATTTGTCACCCCTGTCAATACAAATTAGATGATTCTTACTGAAAAACATAGAATTTTGTGCATACAAGTACTTTCTGTGATTGAAAAACATATAATTATTAAATTATTAATTATATAATTATTAAATTATTAATTATGTAATTATTTAATTATTTATGTCATATATATTTATTATATATATTATATATATATTTATTATATTATATATTATATATATATTATATATATATTTATTATATTATATATTATATATATATTATATATATTTATTATATTATATATTATATATTTATCATATAGATTTTATATATATATTTTTTAATTCTGAGAGGAATTGAAAATATCTTTATATACCTTTATATATCTTTATATACCTTTATATACAAAATATAAAATATTCTTTTCTAAAAATCCTCCCATGAATTTGAGGTTCGCCTTACTGTCCGAAAAATACGGTACTTTACAATTCCGCAGTGTGTAATATGAGGGTGTCTATTGCAAAATATCCTCAACATTTACTATACTACTAAAGATTAAAAGAACTGTGTCAAATCTCTCCCTTCATTAATCTATTGTTATGCATATGTCAGTATCAATATCTCAATTTTCAACTAACATCCAAAAACAAGACTAACTTCATACAAACTGCCAATCATTCGAAAGTGGATTAACCGTACATCTCAAATGAAAAGGGTGAAAAATTGAATGCATTCTTTCGGAAGGATGTGCACGTGGTCCAGTATAACAGACTTTTTGAGGAATAGAAAACTTATAATCTATGCAATTTTATCAACACTTCTAACTAAATGCCATTTAAATTTTTGTATGCAATTCATTTGTAACGGCTAACTGTTCACTTTTGAAGGCACATAGTGCCATTTTTTAAATATCCGCGTATTTCCGTATTTCGTGCACACCGGTTTCTTAATTTGGAAGGATTGTGAGTAGTTTTGAGAAATTTTCTAATACGTTTTCGAGGGATATGGTTTAAAATGAGATCGAAAATTTTGCCTTCTTCACTTCAATTTTTTTCTTTAGATAGTCTTTTTTGTAAAAAAAAATAATTTTAACCAGTGTCAAGAAAGTAATATGTTTTCCGCATAATATCCTCCCCCCCCCCCAATTTTCCATAGCGTGCATTAGTCAGAAATTTAATGGAATTTAAGTTACATATTAGTTTATCTATATATAGAAAACAGTTCCGTGACTGACTGACATATAATGCACAGACCAAACCGCTAGACCTAAAGGTCTGAAATTTTGCATGACGATTTTTCTTATAGTGTAGGGGGGCACTAAGAAAGATTTTTGAAAAATTCTTCATAGATTTTTTAAAAATTAAATTTTTAAGCTGTTTTTGTAACTTTTTTTTAGGTTTGCATTTAAGATAATAATCAGAGTGTTATAAAAATTATATGACGAGAAAGATCATTAAAATTCCTTTAAAATGAAATCTTTTTCGAATCTTTACATATATTTTCTGATTTTCGGTGAATTTTTAAAGATTAATTTTTAGAATTTAATTTATAAAATGTTGATCACGGGGCTTCTTTTCTTTTTGTGACATTTAAATTAATTTTGCGTCACGTGAATAACGAAATAAATTGACAAAAAAATATTAAAATACGGTAAAAGATAAAATTTAACCACTAGACTCATTGAGATGGAAGTTTTTAAGAATTTAATTCAAAATAGCATGTTTTATGGATATTATACATACAAATTAATTGCACACATTGTATTTAATTTGAATATTTTCTTCTACATTATTTTGTCTATAAAATATACGTTGCGATTTTTTATAAACATATATATATATATATATATATATATATATATATATATATATATATATATATATATATATATATATATATATATATATATATGTATTGGCATTAATTGCATACATTGATCGTTGTATTTAATTTGGATGTACTCTGTAGCGGAGCATGGGTATTCAGCTAGTTTTATATAAAAGTCTAAACAGCTGAAATTAATAATTTTTAATACCTCAGGAAATTTTGAATAACGGAAGTTATCCACTCGCATTTTTTAAAACTTCAGTTAAAAAATAAATTTTCAGGGAGACATTCTCGATAAATAAGGCTTGATCTTTTAAATTGGAATTTCGTTTTAATTTATTTTGGTCATTCTTAGATCCTTTATTTTAAAAGTGTTAAACAAGGAAATCTCGTTAAACAAGGAAACCTCGTTAAACAAGGAAATGTAATATTCTTATATTGTTGTAAGTAATTTTAGGTCAACAGACATAAATTTAAAAATTATATGGATCATACTAAACAATGCGCATTTGTAATATATACAGGGAAAAGTTCTTTATGCTCCTGATTACAAAGAAAAATTGTAAGAAAATTTTATAATAATGACATTTCAAACATGTTTTTAAATAATTTCTATATAGTCCAACAAGGAAGTTTCTTGACGAATAACCATGACAGGAACATAAATAAAATTGAGAAATGTATCTGAACCGAATTTAAATTTTTTAGAATTCCATTCATGATTTGATAGCAATAACAAAGAATTTGTAAACGTCTTCTATGCCTATGGTAACTTTTTTTGTGGTTACAAATACATAACAAAAAATTGTGACATTTTATATATTTTACCTGAGTGCATACTCGTTCGCATTTTTTTAAAAATATTCCATGAAGCGCTTTATTTAGTAAGATTGCGAAAAACTTCCTTTTTGGAAGTGTCTTTTCAGCTGTCTAAAGGACTGAAAATTTGCATGGTGATTCTTCTTATATTGTAGGGGTGCACTAGGAAAGATTTTTGAAAAATTCTTAGATTTTTTAAAATGAAATTTTTAAACTGTTTTAGTAACATTTTTTAAGTTTTCATTTGAAATAATAATCTGAGAGATATAAAATTCATATCACGAGAGAAAGATCCTAAAAATTCCTTTAAAATGAAATCTTTTTCAAATTTTTACCTCTATTTTCTGATTTTTGGGGAATTTTTAAATATTCACTTTTAGAATTTAATTTATTAAATGCTGTTCACGTGGTTTTTCTTTTTGTGATACTTTAAATTAATTTTGTGTCACGTGCATAATAATGAAATAAATTGATAAAAAATATTAAAATACGGTAAAAAATAAAATTTAACCACTAGACAAATGAAGATGGAAGATTTTAAATAATTTAGTTCAAATTACTATGTTTTATGGATATTAAACATACAAATTATTGCATACATTGACTGTTGTGTTTAATTTTAATGTACTCCGTAGCGAAGTACGGGTATTCAGGTAGTATATATATATATATATATATATATATATATATATTGTTTCATTTGAAATCTCCTCATGCACCACAAAGTATAACATGAGACTTACAGAAGTAAGTGAAAAACACAAAACAAGAAAAAATTAAACATTTAAATTACAAACAAATTTTCCCAAGACAGCAAGACTTTCAATACTCTAAACGAGATCAGAAAGAACAGGAGGCCAACAAATGTACAGACGTCTCAAGTCCGCCTTTAATATAGCTCGGGCATTCGCATGTAATTTGCAGTGAAAAAGAAAATTTTCAACATCTTCCTCAACATCACCGCAAGCACAAAGTCCACTAGTCACCAAATTAAAACGAAGCAAATAGCTCTTGAAATTTCCATGGCCAGTTAAAACTTGAGTTAAGTTAAAGTCAGTTGAAAAGTGCTTACACTTTAAACGCTGAAAAATAGTTGGAAAAAATCTTTTTGTCCACAATGCCTTTGACGAAGCAAGAAATTCAGTATTCCAGTCCAAGACAGATTTTTCCCTGGCGACATGCTTCCAGTGAGACTCTATATATATTCTCTATATATATTCTCTATATATATTCTCTATATATACCTATATCTATATTTGTTAAAAAGAACACGAAAATTGCATTTTAAACTAAAACTGATATTGTTCATAAAATAAATTATGTGATTCTTTATCAAAGCTTGAAAAATTGTCAAAAACATGAACATAACATAACTTGAAATAATTGCATCATAAAAGATGAAACTGTGCAACCATTGGACAGCGTTCTTTTTTTTACATGTATAAGTGTTCATAAGTTGGTCAAGACTATCCACCGCTCCGTTAGTACCGCTATAATCTAATATTAGTTGGGATTCCTTGTCTTCCCTTGTCAGAATTAGCACCACATTTTTGTTCTTTTTTGAAACATAGTTCAATACTGTTGACAGTAGTGTATAATTCAATAGTGTTGTATAGTTCAATACTGTTGACATGTGAAGTAAAAAGATGAACTATGTATGCAATTCTTTGTTAGTCATTTGTTGTAGCTGTTTTTTAATTTTTCGTACTGTACCAAGCATTGTCTTTTTAAGTCATAGAATAAATTTCCCCAAATTGTATGATGGAAAGAAATTATCAGAAGCAAGGTTGTTCCTACTAAGTTTATAGGTAAGATCACATACTACCCGCATTACTTGATTTTTCTCAGGCATCGCTCCAGGTTGTTTTACTGAATAAATTTATGCTTTCCGTACGTATGGTGTTTTGCTATCGCACAGTATCCATATCTTGATCCCATATTTAGCTGATTTGTGAGTATATATTATTTAAATGGTACTCTTCTTCAAAATGCCACTAACTGTTTATCCACAGTAACATTTGTAGAGAATTGCTCACTTCTACCCAGACTTGGGTGTATATAATTTGAAGTGGCACTCTAAATGAATTTGATACAAACACAGTTTATACGTGAAACAATGTTTATTGAATTCGTTGCACATATAGAATTTGCTTTTACAGCAATAAGCATACGTACTACTTGTACGGAATATATATTAACATTCAATAGAAATACACTTTGCAAATACTCACAAACCAGCAGAGAGTCAAACCAGCAGTTCTGCCACGTAAACTTTGGGCCCCCTAATCACTAGCGCAGGATAGCACCTGGAGCTGCTTTCCTCATAGTTCCCTTAACTCGCTTATCTATCAACCTTTATGTGATGAAGCGCTTTCGATTTGAAAGAAAAATTAAAATTTTTAGAGAGATAAAGTGATCGAAGGCTGTTTTCATCACATTTCGGTTAGAATGCTAGGAAGCCGCCTTTGATTAGAGGACGGAACAGTAGTCTTTTATGCCTTAGCCAATTTAAAAGCGGCGGTGCGCGATAGGGGGTAGGTGATTCTAGACGCAGATAAGGAGATGGCACCAGGGTTTGACATTAAAGTAAAATACCCCATTGTAAAGGATTTATTGGGCCTGTAGACCGCAAAACACGTGGACTGGACTTTGGGTGGTCTGGGTATGACGAAATTAAGACGTGCATGGGTTATGGGATTATCCAATCCGAGAAATGAAAATGGAGGCTAAGTGGTGGATTTTTGAAAGCTTTCCTGAATGGATTAGGAGTCACGAGAAGGCGTGGACATTGTTATAAAAAAAACAAATAAATAGAAGACTTATTTATTTGTTTTGCAGAAGAGAGTTTTTTTAAAAAGATTCTCTTCTGCGTGCGGGCCCGGTTGACTTTTCCCGGTGCTTTAGCATTGCAGGGGGATGAAGAGATTGGAATTTCAAAACGTCGGAGACCGGTTGAGCATTCCCGGGAGTTGTCCGACAGAACGAGAAAGAGGTTTCGTTTTCCGGAGACCGGTTGATCTTTCCTAGTGCCTTAGCATCGAAAGTGATGAAAAGATTGGCAGTTTTAAATATTGGAGATCCGGTCGAGTTTTCTCGGAACTAAGAGTTATTTTTGATCAAGAGAATACAGACGAGGTGACAAAGAGGATGCGATGTAATATTGGAGATCCGGACGAGTCTTCCCGGAGCTGAGAGTGATTTTGAGCAAGAGAATAGAAACGGGGTTATAGAGAGGATGCGCCTTAATGTTGGAGATCTGGTCGAGTCTTCCCGGAATTGAGCGTGACTTTGGATCAAGAGAAGTCGATGTCATCATTTTCCTGATGAGTGCCCCATCATTTTGAAAAGAGTAGAAGAATACCCACGACAGCCTAGAGACGCAGCGCACCCACTACCTAGAAGGAAGAAGTGATACCCCATGCCTAAGCAGAGCTTCGACGCCAGAGTCCCAGTGCTGTATCGTCAAACTGAGTGAGTGAAAGTCAAATTTTGTTTTGTTCAGACCCCACCGAGCTAAATGAAAGATTAGTGCGGGAACAGTGTTTTTTGTAAAGATAATTTTGATGAATAGGAGTTCTTGGCTATGAGTTAGTTTAATAATTATATGCTCCCTGAATCCAAAAGTGGTAGATTTAATTAAACACATGTCATTCGATATGAATCGAGGAGAAAATGCTAAAAGATTAGTAAAATGTGTAAACTGTGTGCGAAGATTTGGTAATTCAGTTTTTTTGTAAATAGATAAGGTTGTAAATAAATCAATTTTTATTTTGTTACATTGGAGTCCGTCATCTTTGTTTTGTGTAGTTGACCTAAAGGAAGGTTTTAGAAGCAAATTTTATTTGGCCTGTTCGGTTGCAAACCTGTCTAGAGCCTTTTGGGTTGTATTCAAGAAAATAAATAAAAAAAACACAACGCACCCAAATACCTATAAATTATAAATAATTTGTACTAACCCAAATAATATACGAATCTCGCCCGAAAAAATAAATAATTTTAAGACAGGCAACACGACAAATGGTGCCGTGACTCAGTCTCATGGTGTGTTAGGGACTTTAGAGATAAAAATTTTTTTGTTTTTCAAAGTGAAGGGAGCCGCGCATTAAAATTATTTTGAAAGCGCGCGATGTTTGAAATTTAAATGTGTATTTGCCATATTTAATTTTGAAGGTATATGAATAAGTGTATGAAATCACAATAAATTTTTTTGTTCGACAATGGTCCCGACCAGGATAATAAAAATACTTTGTGTTAGGCTAGAATCGTGAAAATTTTTTTTGCGTTACAAAAAAAAAAACAGTTACAGTTTTTTTTTTTTTTTTTTTTTGTCTTTATGAAATTTTTTTTGGTCTTTACAAATTTTGTATAGAAGGGAGCAGCGCGTAAGAATTTTTAGAGCGGGAGGGTTTTGAAAATATGTTCGTATATTTGCCACAATTATTATTATAGAGTGTAATTTTGTTTTGAAGAGTGTGACAATATTGATTTTATGTTAAGATTGTTTGAAGTGTGAATATATGAATGCAAATATTTTAATTTTAACTAAGTGAATTAAAGAGTGTTTTTAGAAAGAGTTTGTTGAGTTGGTTAAAGATAGATAAGAAATACTTGTGTTATGATTTATATGAAGTGTTTAAAATTTATGTATATTGTAGATATTGTAGAGATGATAGATTGAATTGAGGTGTATTTTTGAAAAATATTTTGAATAAGTTAAGAGTAGTTGATGACAGAAAAGATGTTTGATATCAGTTGATAGATAATATTTAAGTGTGATTTTGAAAATTCTATTGAAATGAGAAAATCAATAGATAGTTAAGATTTGAGTAACAGTTGAGAAATTATTGAATTGAGTACAAGTGTGTTGGTCGATAGTAATTAGTGGTACTTGGTATAGATATGAATTTTTTGGAGAGAAACGTGTGTCAATTTAAGTATAGAATTTGTCAGATAATATTTTTTCAATTACATTGAGAATAGAATTGTGTTTTGTTTTGATTTTGTGCATATATGTGTATTTTGGGGGAAATTAGCGTTTTTTTAGTTTGGGATTGTGAGTCATAGTTTAATTACGTATAAAGAATTTGAATGCATAATGATAGGAGAAGTAATATTATAATGAGAGAATTCTTGCATATTGAGTAATGATAGGTAACCGAATGATCGGTAATGTGAGGTGTAAAATTTAAAAATTGGAGTTATTTGAGTTAGATCAAGAAGGTTGTATCGCGAATGTGTTGCAAAGCCATCGTCAGTTGGGTAAAATTGAAATAGGAAGTTTAGATAAAAAGTTAGAGTAGAGGTGATTTTGAATGAAAGGTGGTTAACGGTAAGCAAAAGCGCAAATCATAGTCAGATTTGTTTCAGTCTATAAACGATAAATAATGTGAGGTGGATTATATTGCATTTAATCTGCCAAAAAGGTTATAGCTGAAGGAGTGCTGAGTTAAGGATGTAAAATAAGAGTTTTCGATACATTGTTGGAGTAGAGGTCTTTATAACGAAAAGAGGGTTAGTTATAGGAATAAATGTTCAGAATTGCCACAGTATAAAAAAACTAAACTTTTGGATGGATGGATTGCATTAGTTGTTAGGTGCTATGAAAATAAAATTTACGATTGTTTACCCTGGGTTGAATAATAAGGCATAGTAGTGAAATTTTAGTATGAATTTAATGAAACAAGGGTACAGAATAGAAATATGTGGTATTAGAGGTATGGCAGTGTTTTTAGAATGAATGAGTTACGCAAAATAAAAGGTTGTCGTAGTATAGTGCTTTGTGTGAGGAGTGATAGGAAGTGCGGAGTCAGTTTTTGTTTACTAAAACAGGAAGTGGGGAAAAGGTTTTCTACGAAAAGAGAGGGGTTCGTTTGCCCTTCTTACTCTCCCCCCCCCCCTAAGGAAGGAGAACGCACGATAAAGAAACTAGTTTGTATGTAGGCTTTTTATGTGAATAATGAGGAAATTTTGCGTTTATGGAAGATTTTGGAAAGTGAAAACTTGTGTTTTTAATTTAGAAAATCCTGGAAGTGATTTAGGGCTGGAGACCTAGAATGACTTCAGGAACAGGGGTTTGAGAAAGTAATGTTTGACGAAATATAAGTGTTGAGGAGTTAAGTGCGATACGGTAGGCGTGAGGAATATCACTTTAGTAAGTTTGTGTGAGTTTAAAATTTAGCAAATTGTTTAAACAGCTCATTAGAGAATAAATGGCAATTTCTGGCCAAAATTTACATTTATTTATCTAAAATGCTGAAGTGCATGGACTAAGCTAGTGACTTTTTGAAATGAAATAAAGAAATAATTAAATAGCCGCACAAGTGAAAATAAAAATAAATATAAGTCGTGGTGGTTAGAAAGTTGTAGATGGTTGGAAAATGAGAATAGTTTTGGGGTTTACTGTTATCAGGTGTTTTTTTTTGGTTGAGATTTATGGGCTCTATTGTGCAAACGGAGGAAAGTTTTTTAGTCGCAAATTACTTTAAGGGGCAGAGAGTATCGAAAATTCGGGTCCCCGGGGTCAAAACCAGACTGAGTTGAACGAATTTCTGGTCTGAGAACAGGTTTCTTGTACGAGAGGGGGTGTCCTTCCGATGTGTCAGGTGTTGCTAGGGTAACGAGGGAAAATGCGAAAGAAAATAATTTTGTGTGGTTCGCGAATCTAGCATGCGGTAGGATTTTGGGAATTGAGTGACTTCAAGGGTTCGCGTGTTTTTGAAAAAGGGGAGAGAGCAATGTTTAGTTTTGTTTTCGCAGTTGAGGGAAGCAAGTGGTTTGAAGGTGTTTTTTTTTTCTTTTGCGCGTTCTTTTTTTTTCCGTTTCTTTTACAATGATGGGGAAAATGGGTTTGGATTATGATTTTTAGAAAATATAAGTGTGATAGGAAGGTTATTTGTGAACACTCAATTTATACATACATATGAATTTAAGTTAATGAATTTGTTTTGAAAAAGTACAAAAATATTGTGAGAAGTGTGTTGAAAATGCAACAAATTTTTATATGCTTGGTATTTAGTTGTGAATGTGGCAAATATACTGTGAGATATATTTTAATGTGTTAATTATTTTTGCTTATAAGTAAATTTTGTGAATAATGAGGAATAGTGTTAGAATAGAGTTTAATTGCGTGCAAAATGATATATAGAGAGATGAAGAATTTATGCTTTGTGATAGTGTTTTGGGTCTGAACTCTGCAAATCATGATTTTGTATGGTGATTAGTTATGTCGACATGGTTCATATAGATCTTCGATGTTTTCACTCAGAACATTTGATTAAAAGAATGAAATTTTGAATTCAGAACTCTAATAAGTGCATAGGTTGGTGGTCTTCTCTTACCTAAATTAAAGGTATAGATCACATGATCAAAGAAGGTCAATGGAGTCAGGAGTAAGTGTTTTGATGTTTTGTTTTAGTGTTTATAAACAGTGTATGAGGACTTATGATGTGAACAAGTTTTTTTTTCAGACATGGATGGTAAGAAGTTTTGTAATTGATGTGATTATGTTTTATTGAGTGTCATGAATTATATAAGTAGTACATGAGAATTTTGTAAACTTTTCGAGGAAGGGAGCATATTTTTACGTGTTTGGTGTTTGGTTAGTTTTTTTTTTCGGAGGAGGGAGCGTATGTGATGAAGCGCTTTCGATTTGAAAGAAAAATTAAAATTTTTAGAGAGATAAAGTGATCGAAGGCTGTTTTCATCACATTTCGGTTAGAATGCTAGGAAGCCGCCTTTGATTAGAGGACGGAACAGTAGTCTTTTATGCCTTAGCCAATTTAAAAGCGGCGGTGCGCGATAGGGGGTAGGTGATTCTAGACGCAGATAAGGAGATGGCACCAGGGTTTGACATTAAAGTAAAATACCCCATTGTAAAGGATTTATTGGGCCTGTAGACCGCAAAACACGTGGACTGGACTTTGGGTGGTCTGGGTATGACGAAATTAAGACGTGCATGGGTTATGGGATTATCCAATCCGAGAAATGAAAATGGAGGCTAAGTGGTGGATTTTTGAAAGCTTTCCTGAATGGATTAGGAGTCACGAGAAGGCGTGGACATTGTTATAAAAAAAACAAATAAATAGAAGACTTAGAGTTTTTTTAAAAAGATTCTCTTCTGCGTGCGGGCCCGGTTGACTTTTCCCGGTGCTTTAGCATTGCAGGGGGATGAAGAGATTGGAATTTCAAAACGTCGGAGACCGGTTGAGCATTCCCGGGAGTTGTCCGACAGAACGAGAAAGAGGTTTCGTTTTCCGGAGACCGGTTGATCTTTCCTAGTGCCTTAGCATCGAAAGTGATGAAAAGATTGGCAGTTTTAAATATTGGAGATCCGGTCGAGTTTTCTCGGAACTAAGAGTTATTTTTGATCAAGAGAATACAGACGAGGTGACAAAGAGGATGCGATGTAATATTGGAGATCCGGACGAGTCTTCCCGGAGCTGAGAGTGATTTTGAGCAAGAGAATAGAAACGGGGTTATAGAGAGGATGCGCCTTAATGTTGGAGATCTGGTCGAGTCTTCCCGGAATTGAGCGTGACTTTGGATCAAGAGAAGTCGATGTCATCATTTTCCTGATGAGTGCCCCATCATTTTGAAAAGAGTAGAAGAATACCCACGACAGCCTAGAGACGCAGCGCACCCACTACCTAGAAGGAAGAAGTGATACCCCATGCCTAAGCAGAGCTTCGACGCCAGAGTCCCAGTGCTGTATCGTCAAACTGAGTGAGTGAAAGTCAAATTTTGTTTTGTTCAGACCCCACCGAGCTAAATGAAAGATTAGTGCGGGAACAGTGTTTTTTGTAAAGATAATTTTGATGAATAGGAGTACTTGGCTATGAGTTAGTTTAATAATTATATGCTCCCTGAATCCAAAAGTGGTAGATTTAATTAAACACATGTCATTCGATATGAATCGAGGAGAAAATGCTAAAAGATTAGTAAAATGTGTAAACTGTGTGCGAAGATTTGGTAATTCAGTTTTTTTGTAAATAGATAAGGTTGTAAATAAATCAATTTTTATTTTGTTACATTGGAGTCCGTCATCTTTGTTTTGTGTAGTTGACCTAAAGGAAGGTTTTAGAAGCAAATTTTATTTGGCCTGTTCGGTTGCAAACCTGTCTAGAGCCTTTTGGGTTGTATTCAAGAAAATAAATAAAAAAAACACAACGCACCCAAATACCTATAAATTATAAATAATTTGTACTAACCCAAATAATATACGAATCTCGCCCGAAAAAATAAATAATTTTAAGACAGGCAACACGACACTTAACAAAAACCTTCTTTCACCCTTTGTATTAATCAATCTGCTTGGTATTTATACCAAGCGCGTATGCCGAAATTAGCATATCTCAAGCAGCTTCTTTAATTCATTCACTCAAAAGTTCGATTCTTGTGAATCGAATCTTATGTATACCTTACATATTTTCATCGGTATAGTTTAATTTCGGAAACACTTCTATCAATTTTTTCCACATTTCAAGCACAAGTACCAGTCTGTTAGTGCGTCTTCTTTCTTGATGTGTGGATCTATTGTTAAAAGTCACAATATACTACGACCCGTTTTTGCATCCTAAAAGCTTTTGTCGATTTTGCCATGTGATTTATACACTCCAGCTAACAATAACAACCCAATATACGCTCGGAATACAATATACCCAATATAAGCGAGGACTTTTCGTCCTCGTTTTTGTGGAGGATCCAATTTCCATTCAGTTTGTCCATCCCTTGATAAAATTGATGCACTAGTATCAGGCTGATGCATTACTTCAGATTCAACGTCAGAATTATGACTTTCACTTTCATCACTTATAATGATTTTCAAACTCTGATACGTGTTCTTCACAATCAGACGCCTCTATAACTTCTTGTTCGTCACTTCTGCAGTCTGTCATATTGATGATACTAACTGAACCCTTGTGAAACTCGAACTGATTTCAAGAAGTACAAAGCAGATCATTTTATATCTGATGGGACAAGCAGGTCTAGACTTGTAACAAAATAGCTAAACTTGCAGATTACATTGTTATGGATGACTCACTGTTTGTTTCAACAAGAAAAGCAAATTAGCAGGTTGAGTCTTGCATATTTGATATTACTAATCTTTTCATTTATATTTACGTTCTTTTGAATGATTCCCTTTGTACCAACAAGTGATCATAAAATGTGCCAGTTGGATTTGCATATTGGTTGTTACTAACTCTTGTTGAAATGTGAAAGAAATCATTTTGATGTTTGATAAATTTTATCAAATATTGTGGGAAGATTACAAAAAAATGAGGAAAAGCTGTTAGAAGGACGTAATTCATTTGTAAAAGGAAAAATTGTTATCTATATATATAAAACAGTTCCGTAACTGACTCATTCATTCATTCATTCATTCATTCATTCACTGACTGACTGACATACAACGCACAGACCAAACCGCTGGACCTAAAGGGCTGAAATTTTGCATGGCGATTCTTCTTATAGTGTAGGGGTGCACTAAGAGAGATTTTTGAAAAATTCTTCTTAGATTTTTTTAAATTAAATTTTTAAGCTGTTTTTTTTACTTTTTTTAAGTTTGCATTTAAAATAATAATTTGAGGGTTATAAAATTTATATCACGAGAAAGATCATAAAAATTCCTTTAAAATGAAATCTTTTTCGAATCTTTACCTTCATTTCCTGATTTTTGGTGAATTTTTAAAGATTAATTTTTAGAATTTAATTTATTAAATGCTGATCACGTGACTTCTTTTTCTGGTACTTTAAATAAATTTATCGTCACGTGCATAAAAACTAAATAGACAAAAAATAATTTTTTTTTTCTTGCTAATGCGGCAGACGATTGGACATTATCCAAAAAAATATTAAAATACAGTAAAAGAAATGTTCTAGAAACTGTACTATATTAACTGTACTATATTCTTTAGTATTCTTTATATTAGATTTAATTTGAATATCTTCTTCTACATTATTTTGTCTATAAAAATATCCCTTACGATTTTTTTATAAATATATATATATTTTACATCAATTATATACATTGATCGTCGTATTTATTATATATATATTGGCATTAATTGCATACATTCACCGATGTTTTTACTTTGAATGTACTCCGTAGCGAAGTGCGGGTTTTCAGCTAGTAAGGATATAAGGGAGTAACGAAATATCATTGCAGTTTTCCATCGGTTTATATTGACCCGAACAGTATACGATTAACAAACTTAAAAAAATACTCAAAACATAAAAATATGGGAAGTTATTTTATGACAATTAAATACTCTTATATAGAAAGAAAGTCACAAGATCTAACACTGTTATCACTAAAGGTTCAGATGTTATACAATGATAAATCTTATTTCGGGTCAAATAGACTCGAACAGCACAGCAGGGTTTAGAATTTATTCAGCAGCCTGCATGTTCTTCATGCTTGTATGTTCTTAATGCTTTTTTTGTTATTGTTCAATGCTTTGAGCCCTAGTTTTTACAGAATATTTCATAAAGGTTTTTTGACTCTCTAGGTAGTAGTTAGGATTTTAAGACTCTTTTAAGCCCTTGAAAATATGTATGTATTAGTCATAATAAAACATGTTGGATGCTCGAGTTGTATTTTGTTTCTACCATGAATATCCAACCCAATGTATGAAAAACTATTTTCTGATTCTAAGTTAATAAGATTCAGTTCCTCATTGGTGAGAATTATTTAGACATTGATTTCGGGGATTTCTGGGATAAATTTATATTTTCCTTTATTCATTATAAAATCCAGATCTAAAGATGATTTGCTACTCTTTCAAAGGTATCGAGCGCCTTTATCGTGGTGGAAATGTTCAACAATATCTTAGAATCATAAAAGTGCTACATGCTTAATAAGTCTCTGCACTGGGCAGGACATTCTATATGTATTAAAAGAAAAAAAAACCTTTAAAACGTATTTCTATTCTAAGGGAGACTAGTTTATCACAGACCAGAAAAACCCAAGTTTCGCTGGGTGACATCGTAAAACAAAATCGCAATACCTTCAAAGGTAAACGCTGACGTTTCATGGCAAAAAATAAGATATCAGGGAGTAGTCTTCAGTCTTTATATATATATATATATATATATATATATATATATATATATGTGTGTGTGTGTGTGTGTGTGTGTGTGTGTGTGTGTGTGTGTGTGTGTGTGTGTGTATGTATGTACTGTCCAAAATTATAGAAAAGCCTTTTTTTCTGAGCATAGATGTAACTTTGTGTGTGAATTACCATGGAAAGTTATCGGCTCGTTTTAATTTGAAGGTGTAGTCCCTGCAGCAAAAATCCACATACGTCAGCATTTTTGGAAGGTAGTTTTTATTAATAATCAGTAGTCTCCTCCTATTCCTTCATTTAGAGGATTGAAGTCAAGGGACTTAAAAGTTCAAGGGAAATAATCAAACATCTTGATATTCTTCTTGTTTTTATTTATTGTTCATTGCAACGACAGAGGCTTGTTAGTACACCACCCTCTTCAACCGAGCATTCCCATAAAATAAACAATAAAAAAAGTATTACGTTTGCATTTCCATTTTCGCATGTTTTGGTGTTTATGAAAAATAGATATATTTTGTTTATTCATTCCTTTTATTCTCCTAAATTTTTTTTCTCTCCTTTCGATCATTCATGTTCTTTAGATATATTCTTTTTTTTCCCATCTTCCTTTTAATGTTTGTTCGTTTTATATCACCTGCTCGTCATCTCAACACTATAATGTTTCCCAGAAAGAAGGTTGCTGTATGCTTCGAAAACAACTAGATTTATTAGAATATATGTTGCAATGAATTTTAAAGGTAATTTCTTTTTCATTCCGACATACACAAGCCTTGAAGATTTCGTTTTCTTCTTCTGTTACTCCGCCTAAGCTGACTCATCACCAGAACTGGTATTGTCTGAAAAGTATATAGTAGTCTCTGCCTCTCGATTTTCATGCCACACACGTCGACAACTATTAGAGATAAATAGGGTTAAGACATGATTCATTTTGACCACAACATTTTCCCCCCCCATTGCTCGATTGGTTAGTTAACTCGTGTTCAGTCTAGTAGAAATCTGGTATTGTTTTTTTTAAATATACGGGTTTTCAATTATGCCCCCTGACTTATCCCGATTCAAACTTTTCCCTCGTTTAGCAAAAATGCACAACTCCAGCTTACAGGTAGACTTGGACCTATGTTTCGCACTTATTATGTGCTCCTCAGCACGTCATAATTGATGAATATTTTGGAGAAGGAATTCCTAAGGCGGAATTTCTGAAATTTTTCACTGGTGACTGATGGAAGAGGTCGACCGTATTACCCCAAAAAGAACCACCGTCTGCCAGGAATTGGGGTAAAAAATTTGCAGAGCAAGATTACAAGATGCATAAGAAGGGCTAAAGAATCGGATCATTAAGTAAATATATACATTTCCAAAGTACAGATAACCTTGGACCTATGCTTCGCTCTTATGTGCTGCTCAGCAGGTCATAACCGATGAGTACGCTGGAGAGGGAATTCCTAAGGCGGAATTTCTGTAACTTTTCATCGGGGACTGACGGAGTGCAGTCGACCATACCACCCCAAAAAGTACCATCGTCTGTCATGAATTGGGGTACAAAATTTGCAGAGCAAGATGACAAGATGCATAAGAAGGGCTAAAGAATCGGAGCATTAAGCAAATATATACATTTCCAGAGTACAGGTAATCTTGGACCTATGTTTCGCTCTTATTATTCTGCTGATCAGCAGGTCATAACCGATGAGTACGCTGGAGAGGGAATTCCTAAGGCGGAATTTCTGTAACTTTTCATCGGGGACTGACGGAGTGCTGTCGACCATACCACCCCAAAAAGAACCATCGTCTGTCATGAATTGGGGTACAAAATTTGCAGAGCAAGATGACAAGATGCATACGAGGGGCTAAAGAATCGGAGCATTAAGCAAATATATACATTTCCAGAGTACAGGTAACCTTGGACCTATGTTTCGCTCTTATTATGTGCTGCTAAGCAGGTCATAACCGATAAGAAGTACGCTGGAGAGGAAATTCCTAAGGCGGAATTTGTGTAATTTTTCATTGGTGACTGAAGCAGTGCAGTCGACCAAACCACCCCAAAAAGAACCATCGTCTGTCATGAATTGGGGTACGAAATTTGCAGAGCAAGATGACAAGATGCATTAGAAGGGCTAAAGAATCGGAGCATTTAGCAAATATATACATTTCCAGAGTACAGGTAACCTTGGACCTATGTTTCGCTCTTATGTGCTCCTCAGCAGGTCATAACCGATAAGAAGTACGCTGGAGAGGAAATTCCTAAGGTGGAATTTCTGTAATTTTTCACTGGGGACTGACGGAGTGCAGTCGACCATACCACCCCAAAAAGAACCATTGTCTGTCATGAATTGGGGTGCAAAATTTGCAGAACAAGATGACAAAATGCACATGGAGGGATAAAGGAGGGGAGCATTAAGCAAATATATACATGTCCAAACAACGCTTTATAAATTTTGTCATTTTTATCATTTCCTCGTCAAAACACTTCCTGGACACCCACGAACATCCCTCACATTACAGTGGCTGTTGGCCAGGTCCGTTTTCAGATCGGCTGGTTATGCATTCGTTCTCCTCTTCAGTTGGTCGAAGAATACAATGATATGAGCTGTTATTTTTGAAAGTGGCATAAGTCAATTTTTTCATGTATCGAGATATTAAAGGGTTTGCATTTGAATTAATTTAAAAATATTGGGAAACGTTAATTAATTCGAATGATCTTTTTAACACTATACACATTTTAAATTTTATTCTGAAATTATAACTATTAAAATTATTTAAAAAAATAAACGATTTTTTAGCTTCAAATGGACTTATACCACTTTCAAAAGTAACTTGTTGTAAGAAATAAAAACAATAGGAAATTTAAGTCCACATTTTTATAGACATTAGCTTTACTGAAATTGATGTAAAAAATTTTAATGTAAAAAATAATAATTAAAATGAAGACATGTAAATACACGAACAACCAAGTTTTTTATGAAATAATTTCAATTATATTACAAAGACGATATAAATAAACAAGTGTAAAATGTTAATTACTTTGTTAAGATAACTAAAAATCAAAAGATGAAATATTATATTTAAAAATTATTTCTCCTTTACAGTTAGCGTAGTGAAGTATTCATGGTAAATAGGAGGTATGCAAGGCAGTAAACTCATCATATCGTTGTATTTATCACTTGTTACAGGTCTTGAAGTTTTATACAGTAGCAACATAGTAATTTTGCTGAGGTGTTTAGGTCTTTCTTATTATCCAAAAAAAAAAAAATTTAAATAGAGCATGTTCTTCCATACTAGTTTTGTAAAAAAAATTGTGCGGTTCATCCCTTTTAAAACTCATCCAGCATATTTTCAGCCAGTTTATAATTAATCCTTCTGTATTTTTTTTTTAATATTTGATATTGCCTCTTCTAGAGATTTGATTGAGACAAAATCTTCTCTTTTCATTTCATAAAAAATTAAGCTATTTTTTGCAGCAAGTCTTCATTGCATTATAATAGTCTTGAGGAGTATATAATTGATCCTTTTTCTTTAATGTTAATTCCACAACTCCAAAATCTCTGTCGTTTGGAAGAGATGAATGACCCGACAATAGAAATTTGTGGTCAATAACATTTATGTTGTTATCAGCTGATTGAACAATCCTTAACCACATCAGTGCGAGCTTAACATTTCGATTTTGTCCGGCATACATGTCACTGTATGCTGTAATATGGTGTTGGGTTGTAACATTCTGAATATGTTTCAGGCAGCAAGATGCTATTTCTTCCTCACCTCTAGACGCTACAGTTTCCTCCCATACATACGTAGGAATTCTACTGTCATGAAAATTATGAAAACCTTCATTAAGAAGCAAGTTGTTTTAATTTTAATTATAAGGCATGAACTTATTCCTCTTTCAAAAACAATATTTTTGCGATAACATTTTATAGCCAAAATACTTTTTTTTACTTTATGAAAAAATCGTACTCTATTGAATGAATGATTATAAATATGAAGAGAAGGTGTCTATATCTTACTACAATTGCCGTTAAGGGGATGGTGGACTTTCAAATTACCAAAAATCGAGCAAAAATTGGAATTTTTTGGGGGGATGTATTAATATTTTAAAAACATGTAAATATTGGAATGAAATGCATTTAAAATATGTAGTGAAAAGTAAAATGAAAACTTGGTGGCTTTACAAAAGTTAGTATTAAAGGTAGGTGAAAAAACATGTTTTAAATGTATTTTTCTCAAAATGAGTAATTTCCAGATTTGCAAGTCTTTAAAATGCTCCTCGCGTCATAATTTTTGACGAAAGTTTATGAAATTTATAATAAAGACTTCCGTAATACATGAAAATAAAGTTATGTATCCATTTTAGGATTCGAGGTCATTAAGGTTATCAAAGTTTAACTTAAGTGTACAAAAGTACAAAAATTTCAAGAAAATTCAGAGTACAAGCATAAAAATATTTCCTGAAAATTAACTATTCAACGAAAGTACAAAAAAATACATAACTCTGTTCAGAAAGTATTTATAAGCAATATAAATGCAAAATTAAGGGGAAAAGTTTAAAATTGAGTCGCAAGGAGCATTTTAAAAAAGGGTAATTTAATTTCAATTTTTTAATTATAAAATATTTTTTTTTAAAATATCTATAAAATTTAATAAGGTGTTTAATATTGTTAGACTTTAAAGAATATATAAACAAAGTTTCATATCTCTGTGGAAAAAATTTCAAAAATTGCTGTGAAAGGTCCACCATCCCCTCATTTTTTTTAAATGGTCTTAACACCACTTTCAAAAATAGCAGCTCATATTATTGATTATTTACGCTCATGTATTTGATTATTCATATATGTAGATGATTTATCGGTGATCATGAATCAAAGGGCATGGTTGAGAAAATAGTCATATTGTTTTTAAATATAACGTTCAGAATATGTATTAGATGGAAGGAAATCCTCCGAAAGAAATCGTTAAAATCTCTTTAATTGTCTTTTATGAAAATTAGTTGCCTACACATACATATACTTCCCACAGAACATACTTTTACCATATTACGTATCCGCACTCTTTAGAATTCTGAGAATTAATTAACGGACCATAAAAATATAAGGTATCAAATCAAGGGACATTTGAGATTTATAAATATGTGATTTTTTTTGTTCAAAACTCGCTTTACGTTTTCAATTATAAGGATAAACGATCCGTGTAAAAATATTAAAATGAGGTAATCATACTTTAAATGTATCTGTTAAATGTATGTGTGAATGAATATTTGGTGCTTAATCCAATGCATACATTTTTCTATTATATAAATGTTTAAGAATATGTATGTTAAGAATAAGTATGTTGTAATCGTCAACATTTAAAGTCGACATTTAGCTGAAGGAAGTATACGCAAATGATAAATTTGTTTTCAGTGGTAGCGCCATCTTTTGGTAGTAAAACAAACATTTTTTAAATGAAATATTTTTGATTATTTTGAAAATGCACATTGCTTCATAATTGTTTTATTAGTCATTTCTAGAAGAATTTATAAAAGATTACATTTTCTACTATTTTAATACTTTCTATCGATTACTAAAAATATTTAATGTTCTTTGTTTCTCTACAGATAAATAAATTCATTGGCAAGTTTAGGCTGCATTTAGAAAAAATTCTTATTTATTTTAAACAGTTCTGCTGTATGCGATACGTGTCCCCATCATGTAGATCAGAAAATTACATTTGAAATTCATTTTTATTTGGAAAGAAATGCTGATACTGATGAAAACATTCAGCTGATATTTTTTATAAAAGAAGAAAATATTTTAATAGTATTCCTCATTAAATTGTTTATTTTAAAACATTTTAGAAAGTTTAAATAATTAAATGATACTTATTTCCGTGATATTTAATGTAAAAAATTTATCATGCATGATTTTTTCTTCCCCGACAACCACTGTTAAAATATTTTCCTTTCGAAAATATCGGCAGTACTATCTGCTTGGTTTTTCATATCTTATAAAAAATTCACTTTTAAATATTTGTTATTCCTTTCGTTGGATTCTCCCCTAATTAGATGCTTCAAGTTTAAATTTTGAGGCTAAAACCTTATCTTTCTTCAATTATTTTTTAGTTAATTTCCTTTCAACTTTTTTTTTTCTGAGACCTATTGCAAAAAATTTAAATTTTGATAAGAATGGATACGTTGAAACAAGATAAATATGCAGTCGTTGGAACCACAGGATATATATATATATAACTGTGAATAATTTATTAATAATATTTAAATTGGAAAAGGAAAATTATATTATATTTTTTTTTTCCTATCAAAATGACACGTATAGAAATAAATAAGTATAAATAAAGCTTACCCCTGCCCATGTGCGTTCCAAATTCCAAATTTTACGTTTTTCATAATATTACTTATTATACACCATCAATTAATTTACATTTAAAATATCAAAAAGAAAGTTGCCTTGTAAAAAATATCGAAAATATATTTAATACTTTGGCTTAGGTAAAATTTAAAAGTGAATAAAATTTAAAAGTTTTTCGACTTTTAACCACTTTTGAAATTTCTTGTTCTCTTGGCCCGCTGAGACTCTCTGTAGTAGACAAGAAAAATTTCCTAAAATTTGTTGTTTGTCCTGTTTTTAAGTTCCAACTCGGATAACCTTAAAGTCAAATACGATTTGAAAATTTAAAAACTTCAGCTAAACCTGTAAATTAGTATTAGATCACCGCTAGAATACTTTCATCTTCATCTTCACTACTTCTAACAGTCTTACATTTCGTAAACCTTTCACCAACGAATACTCGAAATGACACTGGAAAAATTAGAATACAGTTTACATCCACGTCAAAAACATCCTTAAGATATATGAATACACGCGCTTGTGATTCAAACTTTCCCAGCCTTCATGACCAGATCTATAAATACTGAACTATTGATATGTTGTGAACATTTTATCCAAGAGGCAAGCCTGCAGATTTAAAAGGCAATTTTCCTTCGATGCATGGCACAAGTATATTAAAATGTCCATGAAGACAACAATAAGAGTACCTATAGCTCCCATTACTATCTATGTATACATTATCTTGCTGAAAGCAATCGTTCGGTATCAGCAAATAAAGACAAACTCACATGTGGACATGATGCACCGTGCCTATTGAGCCGTACATATAAACGTAATCGTCCAACTACACTTTCAATATCAATGAAATCTGCTATGGCGATCAGTGTCAAACTCACGGATTTACATAAATATATAGTTCATAATATGCTACTAAAGTAAATAGTCTTTAGGTGCAATTGCTGATTTTCTAGACTCCCGAAATCTACACTGGCAGATGTGATTCGAAGATGAAAGGTTGACAGCATTACTGGAGTGAAACACCAACCTTGAAAGTCGCACTTACTTGGACGACCGAGGCAAGAGATGCTTATTGAGGACTCAAAAGAAGAGTCGCTCTTCGACAACAACATCTCAGTTGCTGAGGTGTTAAGCCACACAAACGGATATCAATACCCGTACCGTTCTTCTGGTATTGTATGATTCCGGATACAATTGCAAGTCAGCTGCTTGTCAAAGTCTCGCATTACTCGGCTTACTGCTAGAGTAGGCAGCGATAGCTGAGGCAGTAGTGTTTAGTACATTGTTCATTGACAATAGAAACCAGGAAAAGGTTTATGCGGCGGGATGAGTCACGCTTCAAACTTTTCCAATCGGATGCACATTTCTGAGTATGATATTTGTCCTGGAAGCATTTTCTTTCCGATTGCATTATTCCAACTGTTGAATTCGGAGAGGGCGGTGCTCTAATGACCCAGGTCTATTACCGTTTGGAAAGGTTGGGTCCTTTGATTATTTTGCTTTCATACATGAACTCTGAGAGGCACATAAACATAACATTTTCGATGACTGCGGATTTCTTAGAGCGGGACAGAGAAAATACTCTTGTTTATTTCAGCTTGACTTGGCTCCATGCTCCAATTCGAAATCAGTCGATGCCTGCTTGGAAGAATAAAACATACAAAAAATTCGATTACCCCGCTCAGAGTCCCAGTCTCTATCCTATACCGAAAGCTTATGGGATGAGCTAAAACGGAGAATTGTTTCCGACTAAGAACGCCTGCCGCCAAGAGCTCAGTTGCAGCAGCTTTAATTGAGGCTTAAAGGTAAATCCCAGAGACATATGCCAGAAATTGGTTGAAAACATGTCCGAAACCGGGAGAGGGCAGTCCCTTTTGCCAAAGGAGGTTCAATAAAATTATATTTTCTTTAAGTAAATGCACTATCACTCTTTCGACCAATATGTCCAATTATTTTTGGATATATATATATATATATATATATATATATATATATATATATATATATATAATCCAACAGATATAGATAAAAAAATTATACTAAAATAGACAAAAAACAAACAGAAATCAAGCACTCTGGGCATCCACGCACCAACGGCAAGATTCTGTATAAGTGCCGGAACTGAACCATAAAACAACAACAGGATAAGTTTTATGTTATAGTGATTTAGCAGTCTATGCTTGAATTTTAATTTTGTTTATTTCTATTGTTTACTTTTTACATATATATATATTTAAATATATATATTTATATGTGTGTGTGTGTGGGTCGTATATGTTGTATAATACTTATAAAGATACATGTACTAGATATGTGTGAGTTCGTAATCATGTTTCATAATGTGGTTTAACTATCTTTTGAAAAATCATTATGTTCTTTTGGCTATAAGGATAGCATTTAATTTTAAAGGAATGGAGTTGCATACATAATTATAATTTTTTTCAAGTGTTTTCTCATCTTTCTTCCAATAAGGCTATTTTAGGGTCATTTTATATCTGTGCAGATCAGACAAACACTAATTTTGTTTCTTTATAAATTAATAGTAAAACTTGATCATCTTCACGTTTAACTTACGTAGTTTGAATTACAAAAATTCTAAGTAGGAGGCTACACATGCAAAAATTAAACTTTGGAACGCTTTGAGGCATTGGATAATGACTATTTTATTTCGATTATGAGGATTTCAATTCTAGTTCGTTCCTTATTCGAGCTATCAATTAATAGTTTTAATATTAAGCAGTTTAGAAAGTCTGATAATGAATAAGCACCCAAAGAAATATAAAACCTAGAACTGGACCAGTGGAAAATAATAGAGGAAAAATTATAAACTTTTAAATAATAAGTCATAAAAATATCTCAAATTTCAGAAGCCAATACGTCTTTTTCATAGTAATCTGTGTTACAAATCGCATTCATTGCAAGCGATAGAACTAAAAAGCCAATTGTCTATTGAGATGACCAGAAAATTGAGCTTCTTTATTCACTTACTTAAACCAAGTACAGTTAAGTTTGCAGTTTTCGTTACCCTCCCTTATGTACATTTCTTTTATACAGATGGCTAACAAACAGGGTACTGTACATCCAAGAATAATTGACTTTCTTGGGGTTTTATACCTGAGTTTATATTAAATTTCCACCCTTTTATCGAAATAACCCAACTTAACTTACCTATTTATTTAAAAGATGTTCTCTTCTGGTCTAATATAGGTTAATATGAATCCTGTTTTTCTCCACATATTTTATTTCAAATGGTGACTTTTCTAACGAGAATCATTAGTGCAATGCTTATGTTCTTTGATAGTCACCAGAGGAGAGAACATCTGACGTAGACATATGGGCCACCATAGTAAAGCGTTACTATATATGAACAGTGGTAAAATAATCATTGCGGAAGGTAAATTGCAATGATGACATTCCTTGAAAACTCACATTTCAATTCCTTTAAAATTTTTGTAATTTACAGTTGTTATTATTAGGTTATTTGTGCTGATATCAATTACAACTAAACCACTAAACGTGAGGTTAGTGACATTGTATTCGTTTACCATTTTGCAACAAAATAAACTTTGAATGATTCCCCAAAAAGAAATGGACTCAAGAACGGAACAAAATAGCATTTATTTTGTGCGTGAGACTGTACAAAACAAGGAGAGAACATAAATAGGGTGAGAGAGGAGCCAGAGCATTACGTAGAGTAGTGGAAGAAGTAGATGCATCTGTGCCGTCCTCTCTACTATGGAAATGTAGATATACATAAGTTAAAGCCTTTTTCCCAGAGTTGCATTAGAAACATGGACGACGAGGGCTGGAAAGGCTAGAAGAATTGTACCTAAATCCTTGAGCAATATTGAAAAACCTACAATGGAAAAAAATAATATATAAATTCTGAAAATTTTTAAAAATTTAACTAGTAAATTATGAAATTTTAAATTTACTTCGCACAAAATATGCATTGTTTCATCAAATTTGCATATTTTATTTTTAAAAAAAAACTTTATTCTCAGGTAAAAATTGGTATATGAAAAGAGTCAATATTTATTTTACTAAATTAGTTATAATAAGTAATCCACAGTCTTACTAAATAGTGTAACAATATAAGTGATTAACGTATTATTAAAAACAAATTATGAAAGGTAATTAGAAACTTTAACTGACGTATCACAAAATATTTTTCTGCATTAATTTTAAATATAAGGATAAAGATTTATATTTTAAATAATATTGCATGTAAATTAAATTGAAATAAAAAAATTTGGTTTGCATTTGAACTACTAAACGTTAGATCCTGTGTTAGTAATTCATTTACAGGTATATTGAAGAAAATCTTCAGTAAATTTTAACATGTATGAACAGTACTCAGATTGATTTGAATTCAATTATTTCGATGTGCGTTGTATGAGATTGCTGATGCTATGAGTGCTATTCTGTGAGAAAGGAATTTTGTGGGATGTTTCATTGAACTTAAGGGAATAAATGTCATCTTAATCTATCTGACAACCTAAAGCAAACTTTTAAATATTACCTAAAATACATTCCCTATGTCATCTAATAACCAGAGTGTCCATAGGATGGCCTGGAACCTCCGTGTCCGTAAGAAGATTCTTGGTGTCGGGGAGGGTCAGCATGGAGGTCAACATCAGCGGGGCTCTGGCTTTCAGTTCCTGGCTCGTTGGTCTTGACTTGAGCTCTGAATCCATGTCCATCAGCAACGTAGTCGACCTGTCGGAGGTTTCCGTGGGCATCGGTGTAAGAGTAGCTTCCCTGGACATTGCCGTGTCCATCTCCATGCTCTTGTCTGGTCTGCTTGAAGTCTCCGGAATGATGGTCACCTCCAACAATGTCGAATCCGTATTGGTAGGGGATTGGCTGGGCCTAAAGAAACGAAAAAATGCACCCATAAAACATCCATATATTAATGATCCCAATAACATTATAGTGGTTGAAAAATTATTTTCGTAAATACCTGGGAATTATGTGTATAAAGCTAGCGTGCTAAGATAAGTAGTAATTAAATGGATTACAAAATAATAAAAGCATTGAAGTAAGTGTATGTGTGTGTGTGTTTGTGTTTGTTTGTTCCAATTTCACCATCTATCAGTCTAGGAATTCAGTTCCGAATTCTAAAATAATGTATATTCACCAGACCATCATCTGAAATTTTTATTTAATTTCCTCTATTTCTCTTCTTAAAGAATACTCAGAGTAAAAAGTCTCAAATTCAAAATTTTTCCAATGAGAGAACAACCTAGAATTGTATGTCATCCGTTACTATTAATTAATCTATTGAATAAATGAATTCTTCTTCATCAACAAATACCCTCTGTTTAAAGCATAGAATGATGATAAACCCATCCAGTTCGTATCATTTCGCTCTTTTCCAAGAATTGTATTACATGCATGAATATTTCTCGCAAAAAAACTAATTTTAAACTAAACAGGAAGTACATAACATTATTTTCAATTATACTGGGTTTTGGTTATAATCAGCGCTTGAGAAATTATATACTGTTGAAAGTTGTATCATTGAACTATGAAAAAAATTATTCTTGGTGAGTAATTTAAACAAAACCTGTCTGATTTAAGTTGGGCATGAATATCTTCGGCAATTACATCCAAAATTCCGAATCAGTAGGTAGATGTAATGCATTAGAGATTTCCGCCACTCCCAATTTCGTGTACAAGCCACTGTCAAACTGAAGACCTTTGCTGTTCAGAAATTCCTTCAAACTCAGCCGAGGGGTGATTTCCCCTGTTCGGTGGTGTTTCTTATGGACCTGGGGGCCAAACGGATAGTACAAATCTGCCGACCAATTGGGACAACCTGGGGCCCTAACAGGTAGATGTAAAATTTTCATGTGGCACGGAAGGTGAATCATTGTCTGCTGTTTTGCTTTAACATATTAGCTTTGCTTAAATCCCCTAAGATTTACCCTGGAGTGATTTCGACCGTTTTATGTGAAAGAACATTTAGCCTAGCTTATTTATTAATTTCATATTTATGGACGAATACTTGCTGGCGTAAGGAAACTTTTTCATTTCCTTGGTGAACAGTTTTTGTTTCATACAACTGTATTGCCAATGAAAGATATGTTAGAAAATACTTACGTAGTCATCGTGGTGTCCACCACCATAAGAGGGTGCTGGAGCAGAGTAACCCCCGTGGATGGGTGCTGGGGCAGAGTAGCCTCCGTGGCCGTGTCCTGAGGATCTGTGTGAGCCATACCTCTGGGCTACGGCCAAGGCCATCAAAGTAGCAATCAAGGCGAGCTGGAAAAACAAAGATGGAATTTGCAGGGAGTTAACTTTCCGATATCATGTAGACAGACTAGGGAAGGGCAATTGTTTTGTCCCGGGTAGGCCCACTTTGTGTAAGAGGAGGTTAGCGGAGGGCCACAGCTTTTAAAATTATTGAACTTATTAGTTAACTTTGCATTTCAGAAAAGGTATATACTGTATTATAAAAAATCAATAAATATAAATTAAATATAATATTGGCAGTTTTCTGGCTGTCTTTGGTAGTTTTTCTGGCTGTCCGGATTTTTTTGGGTGTCTTGGCGGGCCACAAAAAAATCTGCACCGGGCCGCATGTGGCCCACGGGATGCTATTTGCCCACCCCTGATGTAGACCATAAATATATTTTTAAATTATTGTATAAATTCCTTAAGTAGACATAAAATAAGAAAAAAATCGGTGTATAATGCCCATATTGATAAACTTCCGCATTATGTATTATATAGGATATCATTCGTTCTTTATATATCTAATTTAAAGTTTAAAATTATTTTTAATATAAATTTAAAATTATTTTTAATATAAATTAAAAATTATTTTTATTATAAATTTAAAATTATTATAAAGTAATATCTGCAAAAGTATTTTCTGGATACTGATTTTTCTTTCGAGTTCTGAAATATAGTTGCAATTTTGTGCAATTTGTTCATTATAGTTAAGCTATGTCTAAGAAGCATTTAAGCCAATTCAGAGATCTTTTAAGACATTTTCTGAATTATTTTTTTCCGCAAATTATAAATTAATTTATGAAAAGCTAAACAAACAATATTGGAAATTGTTAATACAATATTGATTGGGATAAATCAAATGAGTGACAAATATGCCATAATGAAAGAAAATCAAACTTCATCTAAATTTAAAATTATTATAAAGTAAGGAAATTTGCCTCATGTGTCAGTTTTTAAGTAATAAAATTAATTTAACCTTTTCCTTACGGGGTGGGATAGCATGTATCCAAAGACTACGGGTCCAAGAATGAATATATATATATATATATATATATATATATATATATATATAACCCCCTGAATGGCCGTTCTTATAAAGGGGGTATGAAATTTCCCGTCCTAAAGAGGAAATCGGAAAAATGGGCCCCGTAAGCTAAAGGTTAAGCTTTTAAAAATGCCTCGTTATTACTTTGCATATTTTTAATTGACAAATAATTTTAAAAAACTTGTTGCAGTGACTTTCAACGAAATACTTTAACATAACCATCGATTTCCGGGAAGTCAAGCAAATTCACCAAGAAATATATGTTTTCAATCAGAACTCAAATATTGAAAGCTACTACTGTAAACTTACCTTGAACATTTTGAAACTGTGAAGTTCTGGGAGAATGCACAAATGCAGCTGAAAACTGATGGTTGAATATGCCCAATACCATATCCCACCGTCTTTATATACCACCCGAAAATGTGGGGGAAAAAAAGAAAATATCCCCTAGTTTCTTTGGACGCCCTCGATTAAGAATCGCAGCACTTTTTCTCAAGATTGAGATCGCGGCCATAAGGGTGGGGCAAGTGGAAAGCGTTTGAAATCGAGAGTGATCGAACTACTAGTGTTCACTTCCTGGCGGCATTAAGTGTGTTCTTTCTGCACGTGACACACCCTATTCTGTAGCATCTGGGAATTCACTTATCAATGTTTGCTCAGAGTTGGGAGTTTGAATAATAAAAAAAATGCTTTGTTTTGAATTGTTTCTTCCTTGTGTGTTTTTGATAGGAAAATATTTTGTTCTTTGAAGTTTCCGATTGGAAGGTATTGTCAAAGAGAGCAGCTAACAATAAATTTAGTTTTTATCTTTTCATTCTTTGAAGAATGGGTCTAAATTTAGAGAACACTTTCAAAATTTTGATAGAATGCACTACGCAAACATGTTATTACATCAACATTGTGTTGCCAATATCCGGAAGGCTTCATTATCATAATAATAAAGCTATTAGATTGGTTTTGAAGGTGTGATGCGCGATGATTGAAAACTGAGTGTAATTTAACGCTTAATACTTACAACTACGGTTCATCCTTTATTTTATAAACAAGATTTATTATGTGTTTTTGTTAGCGAAAACTTCCTCACCTGTATTCTAAGTAAATCTGTAGGGGAAAAAAGTAATTACTTTGAATAAAAGATGGTATACAGCCTAATACCTTATCTAACTTTTTTGAAATGTGTTACTGTGTAGTTCTATTTATCTTTGAAAACCCAAATCCTAAAATTACAAAGAATTAAATTACACAGAGATTTTCTACAGTATTTTGAATTTTATTTGAATATATTTTGACACAGTTTCCTATACTACAGTAATTCTCCAAGTATTTATCTTAGAGATTTTTTATACTGGTGGCGCTATAGATAAATTTGACTGGTATCATATTAGAACTCTTTTTGCATGTTAAATGCTATCTTATATTTAAAAAATTCGGTAGGCTTTTGCTTCCCGATCCTAAATTTGCTTTTTACATGCTTTTATAAATATGAAATGACTTAAATTGTTATATAATGCCAATGAATCTTATCTAAATATTAACAATTTTAACTTTATGTGGTAACGCTACAAATTGTTATTACGAAATTAATATTTAATGAAGAAAGTGACTCATTTTATAAAGAAATAAGTCAATAAGTGCAGTACTACAAATACTACCCAGTAACGCATTTTATATAATTTAGAAAAAGTATTTTATATATGCATTATTTTAATAGAATGAACATCATTTTTTTAAATTCAAAGTAATTACTTTTTTCCCACAAATTTCCTTCAATAAGTCAATAACTGGTTATAGTCACCACAGTGTAACTTAATTCCACTGCTTTATTTCACCAAGGACACTCAGTCGTCATAAGAGAAAACTTGACCTTTTGCAAGTTTACGAGTTTATATATTTAATTCATGTTTTTTTTTTACCAAATTCTTGTATCGTATTGCATCTCTTTATTTCTATTATATATATATATATATATATATATATATATATATATATATATATATATATATATATATATATTTCGAGTAACACTTTAATTCTGATGTAAATTTTTTATGATTTAGCGTAATTAAGAATGGGAAACTGGTTATAGGCTCCACAATTTTCCTGACCTCAACAGAAATATAGAATAAATGACACAGCCTAGAAACATTACAAAAAGTTCTTAAATGTTAATAACAAGAACATCTGGGTGATAGACAGAGAAACACCATTCCATCACTACTTTCTCCAAGGCCACTCGATTGTTGATAAGAGAAAACTTGACCTTTGCAACTTGACGAGTTTGTACTTTTAATTCATATTTAAATCTTTGTTATACAATCTTTGTCGCCAAAGAAACACGATTTTAAGGCTATGAAAGAAATTTGAAAAAAATTATCTTTGTAATCTGCACAATGGAAAAAATTCCTAAGTTATTTTTCATATCACCGTTTATTCAAACATTTTGGAAAAATAGTTTAAATGTTTCCTTTTACTAAAACGCAAGTTGAATAATCTTTGTAAAGAAAATTGTTAATTTGCAGTTTTATCCAACAAGTGATTCTAGTCGTATCTAAAATTCTTGTATCCATAAAAATTGAGCTCGCATGTGAACAGGACCAAACCGGAACACATATATGAATGTCACAGAGGAATCTCTATGTGATTGATCTCTATGTGATTTCTCTGTGATTTCTTTGATCTCTATGTAATCTCTTTGCAATTTTTAAAAAATGACATATTTATTTTTATATCAACTTGAGAATTGCGAGTCATTTTGTGATATGCTGATAATTCTAAACAAAATCTCGGATCCAATGGATGATTTCAAAGTATTGTTCTGGGATATAGTTGTTGCCTAGATGCATTATAGCTGTTGCCTAAATGCATTATACATTCTTTAAATAACCAGAATATGAAGATTTGAAAGTAAATATTCAGACCAAAATATCAATTTAGCATTTTTTATTGCATTTTATGTAGATTATTTTGATTAGAAAAGTGGACCTAAAATATCGAACATTGAATTCTCGTGTCCCTGGATATTGTTGAAACAGCAAATGTTGGGAATATATATGTTTTCACCGCGAGATAGCGCTGTACGGGTCAATGCCCTGGGGGTGTCTGTCGCGGTTTGTCACTCCTTGTTGTTTTGGCAGAGCGTGATGACACTCGGAAGATTTTTATTCTTGAATCTTGAACCTAAAACCCTGGCCCAACTTTGTTGGGAAATAAAATGTTGCTATTGTTACTAATTCGGTGTTTTCAGTTAACTTTAACCTATTTACATTTTACATTTTTCTTCAGCAAAGACTCCCAGTATTTAATCACAAAATAACAGAACTAAACAACAAATTTCCAGCCACGCCTTAAGGTAGAAAGGCTTATTTGATTAACGCTGCTTTGGAATTAAAGGCTATTATCGGATTAAAGCTGTTGACATTAAATAGCATTATTAATTGGATCATGGGCTCACATCGGCAACTTAATTAATAGATATATTTCTCTGTATGTATACATTTATATTTAAACTGAAGATTTCAAGGAGGATGGAAGAATGGAATAGCTTAGTAGAAATAATTATTCCTCAGAGGGACCAATGACCGATGAACTGAAAGATATATTCCTGAGTTAAAAACGGTGAGATAAACAAACACAAGGGCTATATACATTCTAAAAGTAGTTTAAATGTGTCTTGTAAACTAAAAAATCCCATTTTATAGAGCATATCACGTCTGAGACTCATAGCTCCAACACATATAAAAGAGCTAAGAGAACGAATAGACCAGGGACTGGTGTGAAAAATTCAAGTAAATTTGCAGATAAACCTGAATAAGAAATGTATCACCCAAGTGAGACTTTTTAAGGATTATTTATTACACAGATACTTTTATAACACTATGTATACTTTTCGACAGTTTCAAGGCCTCAAAAAAGGGAATATACAGCGTAAATATTTACAAAACAAGACATGCGGCTCTAAATTCTGAAATTTTACAAAATGTTTGATATCTATATGTGTATGGATGGCTTTTGAATATATTTTTTATTACTGAATATATTTTTGAATATATTTTATATTACTGATTTTTTAACTGAATATTCTGTAAAATACACATTAGTAAACTCCGATCCTAAACTCATAATACAAGATCCTAAACTCATACAGGAATTCCTTGACTTAGACCGCTCGCACTTACGATCGAAATTTTTAAATTAAAAAAATATTATTTTTCTTTCTCAAAAATATTGTTCCTCGAATATACAGTACATACATATATGTATTACATAATTATTAAAAAATATGGTGCAATATTCTGCAATACTGCAAAAATTTAAGGCGCAATAATAAAAAATGTATGATGCAATAGCCTCGATATCCTCACGATAAATCAAATAAACCTTCATGGGCTGTAGAAATGGCTTCAGCTTTTCATTATGTTAATAAAGGACTGCAACAATTAGAAGCAGTGGATCCAAGTGCAGAAAGATTCACAAGTGTAAATCGTCGTATTCAGGAAAATCTGGCTTGCTAGCAGACAATATACAAGGAAAAGAAGACGCAAACTGTTCCAACTACCTTGAAAACTTTTTTTGCCACTTGCAACCTATCTTCTGTCGCAAATTCTGAACCAATGGATTGTACTAACATAATAAGTAGTGATGACGAAGTATAGTTTATGTCTTTTAAGGGAATGGTGGACCTTTTTTGGAGCAAATCTCGTCATTGTAATACTGATTGAGTTATTGTAAAAATATATATATATTTCTGTAGATTATTAGTACCAAAATATTTTTTTTCAAGTAAAAAATCATTTATGAAGTTTCTACTAAGTAATTTATAATGGGTAAGTGTAGTAATAAATTTTAATTCTGTTTTTCTCAAAACAGATTTTTCGAGGTTTTTAGATTTTTTAAATGCTCCATGCTACTTAATTTTTCTTCAAAATTCATGAAATTGATAAGGAAAAATCCTGATGCTCTTTACAAAAAAACTGGGTATGCATTTTACAATTCGACTTCATTAAGGTAATTAAATTTGATTTATAACTTTTCAAAAAGCAAAATTTTGATGAAAATCAGGATGGAATTCAGAAAAAAATCTCTCAAAAATTAACTATTCAAGGGATTAAATAATTGATACCCAGATTTGTTTGTTATACAGTTTAAAGAGATTAAAATGCAAAATCGAGGACATATCTCAAAAATTATGTAGCAAGGAGCATTTTAAAATTTTGTTTATAAATTTCAATTTTTTTAAAAAAATCTTAAAATTATAATGAGATTGGAAATTTCTTTTAAGGTATTCTATTTATTTATAGTGAAATGTGTATATGTACAAAATTTCGTATCTCTATGAGGAAAAGTAAAAAAAGTAAATTTTAATGTCCACCGTTCCCTTAAATAAAATTTATTTTAAATTACGTATGTATGTATGAAAGCAAAAGATATTTGTATGTACATGTACAAAAAATATTGTTTGAAACTCGACTTACGGACAACTCAACTTACGACCAATGCCTCGGTCCCTATCTCGATCGTAAGTCGAGGGATATCTGTATTTAAAACAAGACATGATAATAGGTTTTTGTTCCAGCAGAACGCCAACTTATTACAAATGCTTCTATTCATTCCAGTTATTTCTATTTAATCCTGATTTGTTTAATATCAATATGCAATAATTTAATTTAGCTTTTACTTTTTTTTCTATTTATGCAGTACTTCTTCATATGTCAAACGTCATTTAGGCCTTAAAATATATTATTTCGTTGTGTAGTTAGCTTCTGCCTATCATAGAGCAGAACTGAGGGAGAAAAATCTATATGCAAGTTGGCTTCAAGGCCGTCACCAATCCAGCGATTTTAAGAAAATCCGATTTTATGAACATTTAGCCCGCGCGTAAGAGGTACTGATTTTTGCGAAGTTAAGAAGCCACCAAGTCACCAAAACGTATTCTCTTGGAGTTATCTATACCATTAAAATAATTTATCGTTTAAAATTTATCTTTTTTTTGTTAGGATATACGTATAAGTAGATAGTTAACTGAAAGAAATTTGGAATCAAGAAAATGTGGATATTTGAAATCAAAAGAGCCTAACTAAATACTATTGAGCATACAAATTTTAAAATGTATTATTGTTTTCTTAATAAAAGCATTTATTTCGCTATAAACTTTCTCTTACAGCATCTAATTATTTCAAATTGTTTATAGAGCATCATAAACAACAGAACAGAATGACAGCCGAAAGATCTGTCCATCTCAGTCAACTGATTAATGGCCAGTGCATGTTAAATAGTGTAGGCCCCTCTTTGCCCAAACTTCACTCGAAAGGTAATTTATGGTAAGTTTTGCAAACTTCGAAGATGCGGATATCGGAATATGAAACTGGAGATGTTAAACCTGCTTCTTCTCCTTCGTCAGAACGACAACCTGGTACAGGCTAAGGCAGTCCCAGTCTATTTTCTCCATCCAGCCTAACCAGACGCCAATATTCTCTACCGGTTGATTCCAATGATCTTAAGATCTCTCTCGACACAATAAGTTCATACAGTACATGGTCTTCCTCTTCTTCAAGTACCTTCCACTTTATAAGAAGTCAGTTTCTTAACAGTGTCAATATCTTCATATCTATAAACATAGCCGAGCTATCTGATACGATGAGATTTAATTACCGTTATTAAATTTGATTGCCTATAGTTCCACCTTCAAGAGGCAGCAACTAATTACCGTAACAAGAAATGGGAAAAAATAAAGTCTAATGGGGCAATAAATATAAAACAATTTGCAACTGATTAAAGACTCTTACAGTACCCACTACACAGTACCCACAAAATCAGGTTGAAGATAAATTTAGATAACATGAATCGATGCTAAATACCTGTGCAAGCATTAACAATTATAGTACTTAGAGTAGTACAACACACGCGACTTTTCCTCTTTGTATACATGTAATAATTCGAATAGAAGGAAATCTTCAAGACAAAGTAAGTGCGGGTGTGATGCCATACTATTGACTCCTCAGTTGTCGAGAAACTGAAATGCCTCTGTATTAATCTATACCGATAAAAGTGTTGAGGTCTGTAAGATAGAAAGAATATTGTGTTACTACTGTGAAAATCTTCAAAACATATTTAGATATTCCTGAAAAAAAGGACAAAATGACGTAATTAATTGATATGATGATTAAAAGACTTGAAGCAAGGGAAATGTATTGGTGACCAAGTACTTTCCACATACCTTAAATGATAATCTTTAGATTATGATTTGGGTCAGAGAGCATGTCTTTGAGGTTACAGTTTCAACGAAAGAGGAAATATAAGAAGAAAAAAAGTCAATTTTCAGGACAGAAAAGGTGACTGAGAAATGAGAAATGATTTTAATTTCATGGTGAAACCGCAAATAATCCCATATCTCATCTAAACATTTTTACAGCTTGGATTTATTTTCTGAGTTTGTCTTTCCTTTTTTCACCATCTACTACACTATTGGTATTTTTTAAATTTTATTGAAAAATTGTATAGGAAATTAAGCTTATGTAAATTCATCTTATTATGTCCTGTATGCTAGGACGTTCATTGAAATATAACACATGCAGGCATTGGGTCCATATAAAAGTGGTTACGTACTATCCAGTTACGTTGCTCATTATGTTGTTCATTACACTACTATCCAGTAATGAATGAAGATTTATTCACAACCCCGATATTTGATTTTAACCATGATGTATGAGTTTATAATGGATATCTAGGCCGTCATGAAGGTTTGAGGATGTCTTGAACATGGCTAGTAATTTTAAAGTTGGCGAGTCAACATTTTCGCTGTATATGTATTATAATTATTGTTGTAATATTGATGGTTAAATTACCTGTAATTGGGTAATATTGCTTCTACTAATTTCTTGAAAAGTGTCACAAAATCAGTCCCTAAAGACATTCTATCTAATCATTACTGCACATATATGAGAATTTACAATATTTCCTAATCGCTGAATTAGTGATGTTTCAATTCGTAAAATTTAGGATGAGAAGTGGATATTTGATTTTTAAATTAACAAAGTCAAGTTTATTTGAGTTATTTACAGGATAAATCTGGTTAACATATTACGAAAGTCAAATTTATTAAACCTGAAATATTCTATTTAGAAATTATGAAAAGTTTATTGATCAACAATTACAAGAAACATTTTAAATACATTAAAGTAGTAAATATTTAATGTATTATTTAAAATGCATACCTAAAAATCCCTTTGAATGCTCGCAATTCTTTATCATGGTATGGCATTAGCTTTACAAGTAAAGAAAGTTATCTTTCATTAATATTTATCACTACTTTCTTCTTTCTTATCAGTAATTTATTCAAGGTATCGTTCAAAGAATTGAAAAAAAAATGTTCTATTGTTACATTTGTTGACGGGACCTCCCAACGTGGTCACATTCATATGACATTTGATGTTGACAAGTGCCTTAATTCATTCTAATCGTGGAACAATGACACCAACAAGATATATGTTAGCAATAAAATCTTTAAACTGATGCATATAATACAGTTGCAAGTTAGAGTAATTTAGAAAAGCTTATTCATATGTGCATGACGCATAGGTTATCTATCATGTTGTCAATGAATGTAAAATGATACTATTCAAGATTAAACGTATGTGAAAAGAGTTTTTATATAAGGGATTTGAAAAAAATGCCCAAGCATACCATAGAGATTAATGGCAGAATGGATTTTTGGAATCGCGAAGAAAGGGAAGATGGCAAAAAAAGGAGGGCAGACTATTGACT
Organism: Dolomedes plantarius; assembly: GCA_907164885.2. NCBI lineage: Eukaryota > Metazoa > Arthropoda > Arachnida > Araneae > Dolomedidae > Dolomedes > Dolomedes plantarius. Next base: position 202,971,631 of record OU015493.1, read on the forward strand.
TTTATAAAAGGAATTATCGGCTACAAAATTAAACTAGATTGCTGGTAACTGGTTATTGGTTATTTTAAACTCTTTTTTTTTAAATAACCAAGCATTTTAAATTTCTGGGTTCTTATTAGTAAAAAATCTCTTGTAAATCAGAGGCAAATACTGAGTGAAATATTTATTTTTTGCTTTTTTAAAAATTCAGATTATATCTATGTATATAAAACAGTTCCGTAACTCACTGACTGACTGACTGACAGATAACGCACAGACCAAACCGCTGGACCTAAAGGGCTGAAATTTTGCATGGTGACTCTTCTTATAGTGTAGGGGTACTATGAAAGATTTTTGAAAAATTCTTCTTAGATTTTTTTAAAAACTAAATTTTTAAGCTGTTTTTGTAACTTTTTCCAAGTTTACTTTTAAAATAATAAATTGAGGGATATAAAATTTATATCACGAGAAAGGTCATAAAAATTCCTTTAAAATTAAATGTTTTACGAATCTTTACCCCCCTTTTCTGATTTTTGGTGAATTTTTAAAAATTAATTTTTAGAATTTAATTTATTAAATGTTAATCACGTGATTTCTTTTTCTGGTACTTTAAATCAATTTATCGTCACGTGCATAACAACGAAATAGACAAAAAAAAATTTCTTGCTAATGCGGAAGACGATTGGACATTATCGAAAAAATTATTAATATGCAGTAAAAGATATGTTCCTCAAACTGCACTATATTAACTGTAATATATTCTTTAGTATGTTCTATTAGATTTAATTTGAATACTTTGTTCTACATTATTTTTTCTGTAAAAATATCCCTTATGATATTTTTTATAAATATATTTTTTGTTTTTTTACATCAATTGCATATATTGATAGTTGTATTTATTATATATATATATATATATATGCAAATAACGCTGACGCTGACGGATGATGTGAACAAAGCCCAAATGCCTGTCATATAGAATGCGTTAGCGTTAGCGTAAATACTTATAAACAATCATGCACCAATCATCGACCCATTTAACCAATCAGCGCCAGCTGAATCCGTAACGCTAACACTAACTGGATTCTATGTGAACAGGCTGTAATGACTTGACAGTATCCGCACGTGAATCCCAAGAAAGGCATGCGAACGTTTGTATCTCAGCCGATTCATCTATGTCGTGGAGATCACCTTAACGGTTAGCGTTACAATAGCTGTGGAACAGGCACCGATGATTAACTTCCACGAAAGATCTTTCTTTGAGATATTTCCCCCATCTCCGACAAAAGATGATCCGGTAACAATCGGTCAGACTCTTGGGAGCCAAGACGGACCACGTGGGCGGAAACTTCAAGGAGCATGTTCGGTAACCTCCTCACAGAAATCTCTAAAGTCGCATGTACACACATCAAATCAGTCCCCCCCTCGTCCCCTCGCGTGACTAATCTAGGAGCGTGACTAATCGACTAGACCGTTCTCACTTTCCCGCCGCTCGCAACATCCCGACGTCATTACCCCTTTAACCTTTGACTCTCCCTCCCCGTCATCCGTTTCCTAAAAGCGTGATTCTGGAACTCCTCCTTTGACCGCTTCCCCAACGTCGGGAGAAGGTCCCTCGTCCCTTTGATCATTCGTCAGAAAACCACCCTCCGAAGGAAACGCCCGAGCGGCGAGGGGACCCATAAATCACTGTATCCCCTACAATTCGCTCCCCTTTTGCGAATGTGTATTCAATGTGTAAGAGAAATACACTCGACACCCCGGGCGGTAGTCTTCAGTCTTTCGTTTACTCTTCAGAGAATTGGTGAGCGTGACTAGAAGGTCCCTGTAACGGACGCGTGCCTCGCCAGAACGGAGAGTTCAGCCAACTCATCATGACATCTCAAACCCTAATGTTTTTGTAATTTTAATACTATTTAGTACAGTGCACAGTTGCATTATTTAGCCAAGGAGACCAAATAAATGTGTCGGAAAATTTTAAAGGCAGTCAGCCTCATTTTAGGCAAAGACCTTATAAGGCCTTTAGGGTTTTTAGAACAACTACCGAGGGTACTGACGGTTATAATCCATTTCCCAACGATAGTGAGTTTCTCCCCCCCCCCCCTGAATATCCGTTAGGTACATACTGACGGTCCTTTCTTGTCGTTAGAAGGTTACGTTAGAATCTAACGTATCCTTTCTTTCTGGCGGTTGAGTGTCATTGTAACCACCGTCTGTCGACACTGGGAATTTAAACTTGCTCCTTCCGATTTCTAAACTTACTGGCCATTAAACCATTTCGGCAACGATTTATTATGTGAGATTTTCTTATTTTGGGAATACCATTTCTAATAATGTAAATAATGTAATTATAAAAAGTCATGATTATGAAATAAGAAATACGTATGGTAGTTATTTTACGTTTATGGGATAGGGTAATTGTTTGGGCGTGTTAAATATTTCGGAAACTAACAAGCACCACAGGTAATTTTTATTGTTCTATACAAAAGGTGTTTTTTTGCATAGTGTTATTAAATAAATTACCCTGTCATTCATCTGACAAATAACGCAGTAATTCTTTTTTAGTCTTTTTGTAGTGTTACGAGATTATCGCTCCAGAAGGACAAAAAAAATAATTCTTCATTATGACATTTTCTCTATATATAAGTACTTTCTTTTTTAAACAGTTCTACATTCTTATATATTTGAAGCGATCAAACAACGTTCTTCTTTGAAAGCTCCATTTGTATGGATTTAAAGCGGCATTTGACCTTTTGAACTCAGCACAAATGGATTGCAATAAATAGTTGTGCAAGATAAAACTTGACAGATTACAGGCAGACGTACTAATATGTTGTTTATGACGCTGTCGTGTACTGCAGCAATGAGGTCATAATCGTGATGCGTATGAGAATATGTTGCACACAGAATACATGTCCTTGTTGAAGAAGTGCCATTCTAAATGAATGCCTTCTTTCTTGATATACATTATTTTAAAGCATCTATTAAATGCAAGATATTTTAAATATATCTTTATGTTTATATACTTCTTGCGACTACAAAGAAAAACTGCATTTGAATTAATATTAAATGGAATTTATTGTTAATAACAACGAAAACATTTTTAGAGTTTTCCTCTTTTGGCTGGCATTTATATGAAAATAAAACATATTTTAAATAATACTTTTATTAAAGCTTTTAGTATAGAATAATATGAATCTTTCCAGAGTGGGAAAATGTATTCATTGTTTATATATTTAAGGCTGATGTGTACTAACCCTATTGGATTCGCTCACCTCAATGTTAACACATGGAGAAAATTTGTTCAAGGATTGCCGACTTCAATTGGAAGTTTTTATAATTGTACTGCGTAATAGAGAAAAAAATTTTACATCTTGGGGCGTTTTTCGCTTGTTTTTTAAATGCAAATAAATTTTAAAATTTAAATTATCCGGGCGGAAAAATCTTTTAAACGCTCATAAATTTCTTGGGTGGACAGAATTCATAAAATAAATCCTGTTACAAGGCGTAGAAAATTTCAGGCTGTCTGCAAATGCCATTCTTATTGGTTCATCAGTATTTATGTAACTTTAAATAGTAGACACATTTTCTCCATAGGTTAAAATTGAGATGACTGAATCCAATAGGGTTAGTAAACAGCATCCTTAATACTAAAACTGTAAAGAAGGTTGATATCTATTTATTTTTTTGTGTGAATATCCGATAAAATGAGCCCAAACTTCAAGAATAAAATTCTCAAACGTAATATAATTGCCGAGCTTTTATAGAAATTGCTGATATACGTTCATTTAAACTTACATAATTTACTTGATTGATACAAAATTTATTAATTCATTCAATTTAAGTTTAAAATATGTAAATATAACATTGTTACCAAACCATTTCATTACATAAGCAAAGTTGTATAAGACTACATTTGAAAAGAATGAACACTTTAGTTTCACTTAAGATCTATTACATCTTGTTTTTGCATATCAGCATTACGAAGAGCAATTTTCATTTAATGATCTTGACATAACATTTACATAAATACTTGGGAGCAGTTCAGATAAATATTTAAATCAGACTGGGATAGCTACAGAACAAACAATACTTAATGTTTATTTGGCATCGGGAATATATTAAATGTTATTAACGATTTTCCTTGCAAATTTCTTTAGGGCCGTTTTTTTAAAAACTCTTTAAATTTTGAATGAAGAAAATGATAAAAATAATTTATTTATATTTTGGTTAAGCTGTGCATATTTTAAAAGAGACGCATCATAGTTATATGTTACGGTTAAAAGTTATAATTTATTATCGTGCTAAATGCAAAAGAAAGTTAATAATTTTATGTGATTTTCAACATATATTGAATTAGTGGGTATCAAGAACTTAAATTTGATCGAGACAGTTGAATGTGAGGCATAAAAAAAATTTCACTTGGTTAATTCACTATACATAATTCGAACAAAATATTGGAAACCACAGCTAAGTATTCATTATGCGATCTTATCCGTTTACAGCATCACTAATATTAAAACATCATTCCACTAATATTAAAACATATTTCCATTTGTTTTAATCAGAAATTGGTATTAACAAAAATATATCATAACTAATGATTGAAAAGGATTATACTAATTATACGGCCTGCCAGAAGGGGATCATCGGCTCAGGACCTCGAGGCCAGCTTCCTTACCAGCAAATATCCCGGTCATGGGATGAAATATTATGTTGTGCTTGGCATTCCTTAGAACCTTATATCAAATTTTATTATTTAAACGTGGAAATTTTAAAAAAATGTTCTGAAGTCACCAAATTCTTTGGTAGAAAATTAATCTTGAATCTCTGTTGAATATATATATATATATATATATATATATATATATATGACGAGCTTAAATCTCGTTATTATCTCGTAATCCCTCTATACTTGTTCCCCTAATATTTACTCTAAATCTATGCAGTCAATAAATCGTAGGCCTGTGGAATTAAATACAATTAGTTTACATCTAAATCCTTTATTTAAAATACTACTAATAACCTGATTCAATTCGAGCCATTGTTCGATCTCTCACCTCGTGACACGCGCTCCGCTCAATTCGAAATCCAAAGACGCTCTCCCAATTAACCCTTTGTTAAAACTTAGGCGCGAAGCTTTCGCGCATGCTCTGTGATGTCTATGGAATGTTCGAGAAGCCCCTCCATCTCTGAAATTATGTAATTGTTTCACTCCTCGCAAGCCCGACCTTGCTCTAAAAATAGATTCGTTCGCTCGACCACAGATGCGAGTCTAGGTTACATCTAATGAAACGGGGAAATTCCCTAAAAAACACGCGACGCTCGTTCTATGCTCTGTGAAAGTAGTGGCGTTCGACGTCACGAAATAAATTAGCCTGATGCTCCCTTTGAATTTTAACTTAATTATTTTTCCTTTCCTAATTAATTCTTTACACACACACACACACACACACACACACACACACACACACACACACACACATATATATATATATATATATATATATATATATATATATATATATATACATGTTTATTTCTATCATATCTTGTTTATGAGGTTTGATAATGTGCAGGTAACACGGGAGTTATGTTCCAAAAAAATTGCCGTGTTATGCGAATCCGTGTTATACGAAGCAAACAACTAGTACGAAAAGAAGGCACAAAAGAGATACAATTAAAGTCGTCTTGAAGTGTACTTAAGTATTAACATTTCACGAAAATTATGTAGGAAAATCTGATAGTACGTACGCGCTCGAATGAAAAATGTCAAATGATGTATCTTTCGCGCTTAAAAGTTTTATCACGTTTATTGAGGTGTTGTACGGGGATTCCTCTAATTTTAAATTAGATAACGTTCGTTTTCAATAGTTTTTATTACATTCTATGTTGTGCGAGGGTATTACCCAGTTCTCGAACCGTGTTAGACTGAATGCGTGTATAGAAGTGCCGTGTTATACGGAGGTTACCTGTAGTTGATAAGGTACTCACCTTCACCAAAACGGAAGCAGTTTGGAAATTCATTAAAGTATTCAAATGTCGCTACTTTCATCATTCGCTACGCATTGAACTTTTTATATCATAATGATAGCCTAAAACAAATCTTAATGTGGTTTGCAACGTGAAACAATGCCTGTATGGTTGGTCAATTATATAATATCGGTCATGATAATGTAGTTGTTTTTTGTTCTCTGGACGGTTTTTAAATATTTCATGCAAGAGTACTTTACCATGGGATTTGCACAGATTAATACTCAAGCATACGAGTAATGATTTAAAATGTAATTTATGCCAGCCAGAACGATTCGCTCTAAATTTTGGTTTTTTATGCTTGCTTTGATACATAACAATCATAAAAATGTGCTGAACTTTCCTTCAGTTTTAAACTTCTCTGATTTCGTAATTCGACTTATCACTTAACAAAACCTGCAACTAGTTAATAGAATAGCATAGATTCGACATAACACAAGAAGTATCAAATTATTTTATACTTTGAATTGCCTAATGTACGGCCAATCATAGAACCTCTGGACAAAATTTTGGGACCTTGACAATTTTCAATAACATGAAAGTTTTTAGTTATAAATTAATCACGTTATCCTTTTCAAATAGTTCCAAAATTATTGAACACATGCCTTTTAAGTCATTACTTTAAATTTATATAAAGGGGTTATTACTCTCCACTAAGTGATTACCCTGTGCTAAGAGATATCCGTAATACATAGTTTCTGCAACTGTATTATGATTTTCAAAGAATGTTAGGTAAATAGTCTCTTACGAATGATGTGAATATCTGTTTGTCCTCTTAGTGTTGGCGTTTATGTTTCAGCTATTTGAAGTTTCATAAATGTGTATCAGTTCTGAAAGACCCAAATTTATTGACAAGAAAATTGGGAAAAAAATTGAACAAAGACAAATACCGGAGATTGAAATACGATATGTGAATAAGAGATAAAAAGAATATTACATCAGATGATTAATGTGGCAAAGGATCATTGTTGGGTTTACAGCTGCTCCAATTCTTTTGCCTGTTTTGGATTATGCTCCAGTACCTTTCATATTCGGAGACGAAAGAAAGGCAACTTTTTGTTTATAAGATTTTATCTAAGCTTTCTTTTGGACAAAAAATTCAAGAAGCTTATTTTCTGGTATTCTCGTTAAGCATGAAAATGCCTTTTCGGGAAAGCAATCTAAATTGCTGGAAAAGGTCTCAAAGCAAATGGCAAATTGGGCTGTAATCTCTAATTTAATTCCTCAAATAATTCTTCAGTACAAAAGTGTTTAAGATAATATTTTCTAACCTGAATTTACATTTCTACTTTTTAGTAAATCTAGGAAACGAAGATTCAAAGTTAATAAGTATAAAAGGGTTTTTCCAAATTTCTTGATTTCAAAGCTATATACCCCAAAGCTACAATTTCCCTAATAGAGTCTTAATTTTCGGCAAGCCCATTTTTCTGTAATATACCATTTATTTGTACTGGCTAAAACGAGAAAAATACATTTTCAGCTCTAGATTTTGTGAGAAATATTAAGCTATTTCATCGTATATTTTCAATCCGGGAAAGTACGATTTCAAAACCATGAAAGTTTGTAAAATAACAATTATATCACTCGGCAGCAAAATCACTCGTCTGTAAATAGTCTTAAAAGAAACAAAGTGATCATATGCATATCCAGAAATTGTAAGGATTGGAATATATACTTTGGAACACACACAAATATGTTACGGTTTATTCCTAAACTTTAAAAATATTAAGAGTATGTGGCGTAATGCAGACATCAAATACGATTAAATTACCTGGGAAAAGAAAATATTTTTCAGCAATTGGGAACAGTTTGTTTGGAAATCAAAAGAGAAAAGTTATCGTCATGTTTGTTCCTTTAGTAAGACAGATCAGCAACTAAAAACCTATTTGATTATTTTCAACTAATTTCCATGTATTTTGGTGTCCTTAATACGAACAAAAATTGAAAAAAAACCTAGACGGTAGGATTTAACAAAATGCAAAATTCTCTTTAAATTTAGCACATTTTTCTCAATTTTTGTAATTTTTTATCTTAGGGTTTTTAACTAAATTTAAAGTTATACAGAATAAGCTACTTCTCCCCTAACTTTGGATATGTATATCTTGAAGTGGCACTCTAAATAACTTCATTCAAACACAGTTCATACACAAAAACAATGTTTATTCAAGCATTTGCACATATATATTTTCTTTTCAACGTAAGCAATGCGTACTACTAGTACGAGGTATATAACATTTATACAATACAATATATTTCCTGGTATAACTATTCATGCAATGAAAATACAACTTGAGATACTAACAAATACTTCGGAAAGTCGACCAGCAATGCTGCTTCGTAAACTTTGGGCCAAACAAGAACTCACTTAGGTTTGAAGCAACATAGCTATGCCTCCAGCGGCTGCTCGCAAAACTCAACTATCGTTAAACCAGACTCTAAGCCTAGCTCCAGCTCGACACTTCGTTTCGCCAGCAATACTCCTTCTTTCACTTCCTCTCACTTCGTTAGCTCGCTTAGCTCGCTAGCCCTTCACTTCTTCGTCCGCACTTCCTCAACACTTCGACCCTTCGACACCACTTCTTCGACACTTCCTGTCACTTCCTCAACACTTCTTTTTGCTTTTTCCTTTCGTTAATCTAGCTGCTTGGTATTTATACCAACCGCGTATGCCGCAATTAGCATATCTTAAGCGGCTTCTTTAACTTTATTCACTTAAAAGTTCGATTATTGTGAATCGAATCTTATGTAAACCTTACAAAGTCAAAATTACCATTAATTAATTCACATCAGTGCATTTAAGACATACAATGACAAAAAACATAACTTTCAAAGAAAAGAACTTCCAGAGTGAGGAAATGGAAACCAGAATCAACATGTTGCAAGCTGACCGCGCAGGCTCTGACATGCACGGGCTTGATTCAATATTTTACTTATTCTCGCCTGTTCACACATTTTCATCTCACTTCGTGTTATGAATTAAATTTTGGGAAAATTGCTAAATATTTTTGTCGGAGTAGAAATATATAATGTTCATTATTAAACGCACTTTTTTCCTACGTATTCCAAATTGATTATTTTAATGCTTGTCATTCTTAAATTGTTAGCTTGTCATTCTTAAATCGTGTTTGCCCAAGTTAGCGTAATGGTTCCGCGAAAGTGTATTAATTCTCCTGACAGTTTCTGTTTCATTTGTGGTAAATATACAGTGTTGAAGAAACAGCTGAATATCACAAACTTTGTAAATAAAGTATACTTCGCATAATTCGGACTAAAACTTGGAGATCAAGATATAGTTTGGGCGCCTCATAAAGTGTGTAAACGGTGTGTTGAGGACCTCCGAAATTGGTTCAAGTGTAAGAAAAAAGCTTCCCGTAATGGGATTCCTATGGTATGGCGAGAACAAAAGAACCATTACATAGTGAAGACTGTTACTTTTGTTCATGCAATGTGAAAGGGTATAATTCCAATTGGAAGCATTCCATTTCATACTCCAATCTCCTTTCAGCAATTCGTCCCTTCCCCCATTGTATAGATATACCAGTACCCAAGTCCCCTGTTACCTTGGAAGAGATACCTAGCTCCGATGAAGGTGAAGTCATACCTGAACCAGATGATGAATCAAGTTCTGACTTTGAAGATGATACAAGACCAAATTTTTTTCCCAGGAGGCGTTGGAGGATTTGATAAGAGACTGGAATCTTCCCATGCCCAAAGGTGAAAAGGAGTTCGTTCCTTACTTTGCCCAGGAAGAAAAGTTGGATTTTTGCATCGATATCGAAGGTTTGATGGGTCAATTTAAAATCCAATATGATTCAACGCAATGGTCTTTTCATAGATTCTTCTACAAGAAGTATCAAAACAGTTTCGCTCCACAACGGCGGTTTTTACACTCTCATCCCTGTAGGCATTCCGTACACTTGAAGCAAACCTACGAGAACTTGGAATTGGTTCTTCGTAAACTTAAATATGAAGACCATGATTGGCAAGTGTGTGGGGATTTAAAGGTCTTGTGCATGCTGCTCTGGCAACAAGCTGGATATACCAAATACCCTTGTTTTCTGAGGCTATGGGACAGTCGAGACCGACAAAATCAATAGACCAAGAAAAGTTGGCAGTCGAGGGTACTCATAGTCGGTCAGACAATGTCCCCCGAGAAATTTTGTCATCTCCACATAAAGTTCTACCACTCCTCCATATAAAATTGGGGTTGATGAAGCAATCCGTGAAATCACTTCCAAGAGATTGAGAATGCTTCAAATATTTGGTCACCAAGTTTCCAGACCTCTCAGAGGCAAAATTGGAGGAACGTGTATTCGTTGGACCAGACATTAGAAGGCTTATTGCTGATCAAGAGTTTATCAGTACCATGACGGATTCTAAAAAAGAAGGGGGATTGCATTTAAAGAAATCTTAGAGAAATTTGTAGGCAATAAGAAAGATCCTGACTACAAAAAGATCGTCGGACGGATGCTGAAAGCATTTCAAGCTTTAGATTGCCTTATGAGTTTGAAAGTACATTTCCTCCAATCCCACATTGACTACTTTCCTGAAAATTTTGGAGCTGTGAGTGAAGAACAAGGTGAACCATTCTACCAGGACATTAAAGAGAAGGAAAAAAATATCAGGGAAAAGGGAGCATTACAATGATGGCAGACTACTGTTGGATGATCTAGAGAGCCATTCCAGATGCTACTCACAAGAGTAAATGTGCCAAGAGCAGTCTCACAGGGAAGAAGTAGCTATTTTAGTGTGAGCTCATTTCAGTTCAAAAAGTTTTTCATGTAAAATTTGAAATTAAAAATCAATTTTCTAAATATATTTTCATTTATTTTGAAGTATTGCCTTATTTAACATAGTTACCTGAATTGTCAGGAAACTTGATGTTCTGCGACAAAACGGGGGTCATTTTTAGATTCATCGTACAGAAAAATATAAAGAATATGTGGGATAACCAAAACAGCTGTTAAAAAATGTTTCAATCCAGACCTTTTACGAGGAAAGCTGCTTGAGAACTGTTTTGCTAACCCCGTGAAAATCATAAACATGCTACGCTTATAATGGGCGGAATACCACAGTTTGAGAACCGTTGTTATTCAATTGGTATATTAGACTTCTAAATCTAACTGGCTTTATTATCTAGCCACTTAGAATGCGCAAATACATTTATTTATGTATGTATAATATAATTAAATGTATATATATATATATATATATATATATATATATATATATATATATATATATATATATATACATATAACTTTTATTACACGATAATCGTTTTCTATCAAGTGAATTCTACTCTGAAAAATTGAAATTAAATCATTCATTTAGGTTACAAGGTTTTCTAAAGACTTGTTTAGAATTTAAGTTCCAATTTGTGTCATAAACGTCTACTCGCTCATTGATTGAGCTAGATAAAAGGGCTTAAAGGCGATTCAACGTGCGACCTCATAGTACACTTTTCGGCAGAGAATAAAATGTCTGGTAAGGCCTGTCAATGTTCCTCTAACTACAACTATTCATTAACCAGTTCTCTAGAGAATATCTTAAAAAAATAAAATATGGTCAATAATAAACCATCTTTCAATTAGAGGAAACTATAACAAATACTTTAATTTTTTTTTCAGCAGCAGTCGTGTAATTAATTTTCCTGAAATATTCTTCATGTTGTATTCTTTTGCCCCTAAATGATGCATTGAAATAAACATTTATGATATGCACAATTTGTTATTGATTATCTGTTACGTGTGATGGATACCTAAAAAAAGTTGCGATGTAAGTCGTCCATGCAAACATTTATTATTTGCATGCATATTTGCATTCGCAATAAGGCTTGTGATGTCATTTGGTTGATACTCCCAGCAAAGTATTTAATAGCATTTTGGAAAGGGAAGCAATTATCGAAACTGATTTTTATGTCCATCACATAAATAACATTATATACAATTCACTATTGTTTAAAACATAATTTAAATTTTATTAAGGAAGCTAAAAATTAATATGAATTAAATTTTGGGAAAATTGCTAAATATTTTTGTCGGAGTAGAAATATATAATGTTCATTATTAAACGCACTTTTTTCCTACGTGGTCCAAATCGATTATTGAGCAATTTTAAGTCTTTGAACGTTAGCTTCTGTCAATAGAATTATACTCTATTTGTATTTATACTATTTACTTACTTGATATTAATGAGCAAGTATACAATTAAAAGCATATCAAACGAAAAATAATCAAATATATTTTTCGAAGTCAAAAAGAGGTAAAATTAAAGTGCATTAAAATAGTAAGTAATTATAGGTACATATTACCCCTTATCAATAGAAGCCCCCTCATCAGAAAACATTTAAAATTTTAGATTACTAACCGAAAAATACTTACTCAAAGCCCGTATACAGAAGCACCAGAAAAAGTTTATTGAAAATCCCGTTGCATTCCAGAAGAAATAAAATTAAGCAAATAGACTAGGATGAAAACGAAACGAAAGGTAATAAAACAAATTAAAATTTGAACGCATCAAAATAAAATAGCAAAAAATTTAAATTTTCTGACTTCTAAGTAAAAATGCTATACTGGAAAATATCTATAAGCATATTCTATTTCGGTCACAGTTTATGTCACAGTTAGGTCGCAGGTTAAATAAACAAAAAACGAATGATTAAGGGGACTCACGACTCTTTGGTCGAGGAAATAAGGCATATTTTCATACTTTTTGACTCTATGTAACTATTTCAATTTACTCCCAATTTTTCCAAATTTTATGTATATGATAAATTGATATATTTATTTTAATAAACTAATATTCAACTCTCAAAATAATTTTAAATATTTTTTTAAATGCTTTAGATATACCTTGTTTTATAAGTATTTTATTGTATACTGGCTTGCGCGCAGAACTATGAAATTAATTTTACACTTAAATGTATAATTGCTGTTTTATATTTTAAATACATAATTCAAATTACAATTGAACTAAAACAATCAACATCAAAATTTTTTTTCAATTTTTTTAAAACTTTTCAAAATATACATAAAATTTTCTTCAATTTTTTGTATTAATTTACCCCTGAAAAAATAACAAAATATGCAGTGATTGCAATAATTCTAGTTCAGACGCAATAAAATAGCGTGATTATGCTGTGATAAAAATTTCATGGAATTATGTTTCATAGTTTTTGAGATATCAGTTGAGGAATGATGCAAAATTGCATTTTGAGAAAAATTAGTTTAAGATTTTTCTTACCATAAACTTGATCAGTAATTAAATATTTAGAATATCAATATCTCCGGAACTAAGCGGAATATTTTCATGCGGTTTGCTTTATTTTGTTTAGAAATGATCAGGCTTTAACATATATTTAAAAAAAAAATCGAATGTTTTAAAGATTTAAGAGCAGTGAGTCCCCTTAAATCACAGTGACGTAGTGAGCATAACTGGCTCCCGGGGCACCATACATTTTTGGTGTCATCCATGGTCTTGGGGACAAAATCGTCCAATAGTCTGGGTCAATAGTCAAAACTTTATTCGATACCTAGCTTTATTTCTACCGGATTTCATAATATTGCAGTTCTACGTGAATCCTCTCAGAAGTTCTAATCAAGTTCGTAATACCTAAAAGACTATTATTAAACAGCTTTCTTTAATGAGGAAACTCAACCTCCATTATTATAATCAGAATCTCCTCCTTTCACTTATAAAAAAAAAATGATCCACTTATAAAACTCTCTTATTCGCAGTTTCCTGTTTTCCAACTTCTCAAATTTCATCAATGGCAGTAGATGCACATGCTATTCATAACCCTATAAATCCACTGATCGAAAAGAGGTATAAAGCATAATCACAATGATTTACCACATTTCCGCAGTTATCAATACTTTTTTATGAAGAGAAATAATACATACTCAATACTTACCTATAAAGTTCGTTGGGGTCAATCCAATAATGTTTTAAACTGTAGAACCACATCCTTTTGCGCATCTTATTCCACTGTATTCTCTACAACCATAATAAGAAAACGCCTTACCGTTTCTGAATAGAAATCTGGTTTAAATGTATTCAAGCAAATACAAAGGGCAAATAAATGATGCAACGGCATCATACTCTTTGCGTCAGTCAAATAACATCCAGAGATCAACAGCAGCCGCCCTTGATGTAATTTACATTTTGGAATATTTTTTTCTTCTTCGAATTATGCGTCACTGATTGGATCATTGTGCATTATCGTTACTTGATAAGAATTAGTAGTAAAAAGAAACTAATAGCATTAGATGAAATGAATACCGCTTTATTCACCAAATGGATTAATAAATTTATTATGAATATGAGATTTATTGTATCAGATGGTTTAAACTTATTCTCAAATATACTTATTTATACTCTACATTTAATACCTAATGCCATAGTTTACTTTCATACATTTCTAGACTTTTACACTATGTTGCATACAATATCCTAAAACAACATTATAGTATATAAAACAAATTCATTGAAAATGAAAATCAAAACACTCATGACTTGGTCGTTTTTGTAAATTGAACAACTATTTTCGAGATAATTCTTTCATATAAATAGGAATAATTAAAAGCAAATTTAATGATTGGATGATCAAAGAGTGATCTCCGGGATCTAACGGAGAGGATCGTTTAAAACAATTTCAATCAATCAATCATATATATATATATATAAGACAAAGTTGAAAGTGAAAAACAAGCATAAGCTCTTTTACTACTTGCAGCCAGAATCTAAAAACATGAAAAGATAAGTATTTAAAAGATTTTTGACAGCATCTTATCATTAGCGGTGCCTATACTGTCTAAAAACCTGTTCTGATAAGTATGATCTAACCAATAAACATACTTAGACACCGAGCAATCCATAAAATACAGAAGAATTGAATAAAAGTTGCTCAATCAAAGAACATCAAGCCTGTCTCTAGACAAATTTGAAGTTAAGAGTAGGAAACCGCAAAGAGACTGAAGTCACAAACCTTGCACCCATGGAGTTAATGGAAACACAGATGCAGACTTACAATGGAGACTGTGTTATAGGACAAATAAACCAAAATTAAATTTGTATTATTATTATTAGTAAGAGTAAAATATTATTTATTATTTAATATTATTATTTTTACTTAAGAATATAATTATTATTAATTTGTGTTAATTTATCGTAGTTATTTTCACAAAATAAACTTATTATATTACTTAATATATTTTATTACTAATTAGTTACAACAGAACAAGTTATTCATTAAATCTAAAACAACCAATTATATGCTTAGAAAGACTATGTGGGTAATGATTACGTTTTAGCACAACTAACAAGTCTAAAATATGCTTATTCCTAATGTCTTAAGAACAAAGCCTATTTATACTTATTAGCTGATTTACAATAACGCTATTGAAAACAGATTAATGTAAACAAGTTAGGTAATTTTAAAATTTAACAATATTAAATTCATAATCCGATCTTTTATCATATATGTCAAAAGTAAAATTGCTATGTGAATTTACTTTGATGTTAATATCTAAAAAGTTTACATTAATATTATTTTGGCTACTTTGTATTAGTTCCAGATTGTGAGGGTAAAAATTTAAGGCTATATTATTACTACTTTTATTTATTACTATTATATCATCAATACATCTATATACTTTGTAATTGCTATTATCAATATTATCAACATTATCAACTTCAAAAAAATGTAAGTATAAATTGGCAAGCATACTAGAAGTATTTCCACCTTGTGGTAAACCTTTAGTCTGTAAGTATATACTATTATTGTGTATTATATAATTATGTTTTGTAACAAAATCTAAAAGCCTATTGAAATGAGAAAGATTTAAATATTTGCTTAAGTATTGAATATTATTATGTTCTAACGTTATTATTACTCTATTTAAATCATTTATATTGATATTATTGAATAAACCTTTAAAACCAAAAGTAACTATTTATCTACAATTATTTATTGTTTGTAGTTTTCTAATAAGACTAAAGCTATTATCAATGATACTACAAACACCAGAAGATATTATTTTATAAATTAATTTGAGGTAATTTAATAAAATAACGCTTGCTTTAGTAGTGACCACAAGTGTTAAGTGTTGTGACCACAGGTTACTGCTCTAAAAGCAATAGGTGTTTTATGAAATTTAGGAGCGAAAGTGATAAAATGAAAGAGATAGTTTTCTGCTGTTCTACATAGAAGTTTATATTTAGCTATAATTTTCTTAATAAAAATACAGGTAGTATCTTTTAATGGCTGAAAAAGATCACTATTGTCTAGCTGTTTTTTTAAACAAATAGCAAAATATTTTTTACAAATAATTGCATAATTATTGGATACTTTATCTACATAAGTTATAATAAAATAATCTTGTAAGTTTATTATAGCTTCGTTTATGAGTTTATGAGAATTAGCTTTATGGAAATAGCTTATAAAATTATTAATTATTCTATCCCAACAGAAGCCTTTAATCAATGGAAAATTAATTTACTTAAACTTGTACAGTCTAAACATCCTAATAATAGTTATTTCTTTAATAATTCCCATATATATATATATATATATATATATATATATATAAATAAATATATATATATATATATATATATATATATATATATATATATATATATATACATATATATATATATATATATATATATATATATATATATATATATATATATATATATATATATATATATATATATATATATATATAATACATATATATATATATATATATATATATATATATATATATATATATATATATATATATATATATATATATATATATATATATATATATATATATACGTACGAGGGTCATTCTGAAAGTAAAGAACGTTTGTTTATCTAGTCATTTTTATTCAAGATAATGAAAGAAAACTTATTTTACCACACATTTTGATATCTTACCAATTTTTTCTACGTAGTCGCCGTTCAAATTGAAACATTTGTCATAGCGCTGTATCAGCTTTCCTATGCCTTCTGCATACTCACTTGTCGCCAAGTTTTTGAACCAGCCACTAACTTCCTCTTTCAGTTCATCAACATTTCCATAGTGGATTCCTCCCAAATAATCCTTCAATTTGGTAAAAAGAATGTAATCACAGGGGGCTAAGTCCGTGCTATAAGGCGGAAGTTTAAAATCTTCCCAGTTAAATTTCTGAAGCAATTCCTTCGTCAACGCAGCAGCATGCGGATGAGCGTCATCCTGGAGAAGCACAATGCCGCTGGACAACAATCCACGCCGTTTGTTGTGAATGGCACTGCGTCGTCGGTGTACGGTCTGGCAGTTGCGGCATTTAAACACAATGCACCATTTTCAAACTGAAGCTTCATTCGTAACATATCCATAAACTGAAGTTATCTGTCTGTGAATTTCAATAGGGCGGACGTGTTTTGCATTCAGGAAGCGTATTACGCTACGAACCTCACACTTGGCGGGATCCTTAATTTTGTCAAACATTTTAAAATCGCAAAAATAAACAGTAAATGAACGCAGCTGCTCGCTATTAACGTCAAACTGGTGGGAATGATTTCGTAAGTAAATTTTACGGCAGCGGGGGGTGGTGGGTGAATTACGCGGCTCTTCAGATCAAAACGTTCTTTACTTTCAGAATTTCCGTCTTATATACATACATACATACATACATACATATATATATATATATATATATATATATATATAACATATACATATATATATATATATATATATATATATATATATATATATATATATATATATATATATATATATATATATATATATATACAGAGAGAGAAATCGTGAGAGCGAAATATTGATTCTTATGTCCTTCATTTTTTAAGTCTTTTTATTCTTATCCACCGTTTACCAAAGTTATAATTTTCCAATAATGATAAAACTTTTGGCCCATGAACATTTGTCAGTTGAAATTAGAAAAATAATTGTAATTCATATCGCTTGCGTAGTGTAGTTGTTAAAATAGTAGCCTCGGGTTTTAGAAATCCAGGTCTGTCTCCCAGTCCTAGCAGATGTTAACATAGCACTCGCCCATTGGATAGAACTATCATGGACTGTTAGGATGCCTACGGCAAAATTTTCATCAACATTTTCATCAAAATTTTCGGCATAATCGGAATTGCGGGCAAAAAAATAATTTACATAAATAAATGGAAAAATTACAGGCCAACATCCCGAGGGACTCAGATTGGAAGTGGAATATATGTGAGAAATAAATTTCCAAAAGAAAGACTTTCTCACAGCAACGGATAACTCAATTGGTTGAAAAGCCTCGAGGTTGAGAGAACCATGTTCAAATCCAGGTCCTGGCAGGTGATCATTGCTATTTAATTACTGAATCTGGATCACGTTTTAAATTACTTCAAATCAAAATAGTTATTTTAATTGGTTTATTCCATCGATTCACATGAATCGAGTGTTTATTCTTTTTTCTTAATGAAAGATGATACTTAAGAAATTTCACATATGCACATTACTTTGTTCTTAAAATATTTTTTCTATTCAGCTAAAATAAGATAATTCTGTATTTATTGAGATGTTGAGAGTATTGTATAACTAGGAAGGCCATGTTAAAGGTCATGGTCGTTACGTTAAAGGTTAAAGGTCATCATACAAAGGTATCACAAAATGTAGAAGCTTTGTAACCTGACCCTTATAGCCTTCCATCTGTATTTGGGTCTGTTCACATAGGAGTCTGTTGCGTTGCGTTAAGGAAAAGATGACGTTGAGACGAAAATAAACCAATCATAGGCGTTAAAAATTTCATAGCTATTCGTTTGGAGGCATATGATTGGTTTATTTTCGTCTCAACGTCATCTTTTCCTTAACGCAACGCAACGGACTCGTATGTGAACGGGCCCTTTCTCAAAACTAAAACGATAGCATAGAGATATTGAATAAAATTAGAAAAAAAAATATTTGATTGCCATCTTGATGGACAAGTTTCTTGGAACCTTAGAGAAATTTTTAGACCCTTATATGCCTAGTTTCATGCAAAAGCTTACACAGTTAGGCCATTCATTTGTCCGGAAATTTATGAGTTTTAGTCTGTCTACACATCTGTGTACGTATTCTTTCAATTATTTTGGTACTCGTAACAGGTACATCCCCTAACATTTTAAATGAAAAAAAAATATTTTTATTCAAAAAGGAAATTTTTAACCAAACAATAATTACAGTTTACTATTTCTTGAATTTAATTACCTATTTAGAAAATTGGTGTTTATTTCACATAATATATAAAGATTGTTTTTTGTTTTCTTCTTTTTAATATAACTAAGTCTTGTTGACAAGCGGCCACGAGATTGACTCATGAATCGAACTTGAATCTCTTGCTTCCGGGACACTCGTCATTACATCTTTAAGCCATATCAGGAAGTTACTTTACAAATAACAGAATAGATTAATATGGTTCTTCATAAGTATAATTTTATGAAGAACTTAAGCATGAAAGAAAATTCTTTTGATACATAGTTATACCATTTATATTTCAAAACTTTTACTAAGGTTTCTTAACAAAATTAACTTCATGAGTACTATTGTTTATTAAGTGCATCATTGTTAATTGTGACCCTTTACTTCACTATGTTTAATGACTGCTGAATAGTAAGTAAACGAGAAAACACAAGAGAATTGTATGTAAACACTAGCTGAAAACCCGTACTTCGCTACGGACTACATTCAAATTGAATACAACGGTCAATGTATGCAATTAATGCCAAATATATATATATATATATATATAATAAATACAACGATCAATGTATGCAATTGATGTAAAAAAATGTAGAAGAAAATATTCAAATTAAATCCAGTAGAACACACTAAAGAATACAGTACAGTTTGAGGAACATTTCTTTTACTGTATTTCAAATTTTTTTTTTGATAATGTCCAATCGTCTGCTGCATTAGCAAGAAAATTTTTTTTTTGTCTGTTTCGTTGTTATTCACGTGACGCAAAATTAGTTTAAAGTATCACAAAAAGAAAAGAAACCCCGTGATCGGCATTTAATAAATTAAATTCTAAAAATGAATCTTTAAAAATTCACCAAAAATCAGGAAACGAAGGTAAAGATTTGAAAAAGATTTCATTTAAAAGCAATTTTTATGATTTGTCTCGTGATATAAATTTTATAAACCTCGGATTATTATTTTAAATGCAAACTTTAAAGAATGTTACAGCTTAAAATTTAATTAAAAAAAACTTAAAAATTTAATTAAAATTGACAGCTTAAAAATTTAATTAAAAAAATCTATGATGAATTTTTCAAGAATCTGTCTTAGTGCACCGCTACATCATAAGAAGAATCGTCATGCAAAATGTCAATCCTTTAGGTCCAGTGGTTTGGTCTGTAAGTTATATGGGAGTCAGTCCGTCAGTTAGTCACTCAGTCAGTTACGGAACTGTTTTATACATATAGATTGAATGTTCATTACAAACGGATGACAGATAACATAGGCTATGGGAGCTAAATTTTACAAATATAAAAACAAAGTTATGCGAATTAAGTAACACCAAGATATAAAGAAATAGGATATAAAATGACTGTGAGAATATTATATAGCGCAACAGTACATACTATAATTTTCTAGACCGGCATGTACCCATGACAGACAATATATCATCACGACAATTTGAAAAAGTGAAAATGTAAATTTCATGCTAACTTATTCATTAACCCAGTGGGATTAGGTTATTTAATGATTCCAGCGATCTTTTCTCGGTCATTACGATGCCTCAGGCGATTATGGCTAATTTCCACATCACGTTATTCAACTTGAGTATCCCAGCTGTACATATAGTGTCCGGAGGTATGAAAATATCTGCTGGATTAATTACAGAGAGTGACATGTGATTTAGAGGGACAGATGCAAGAAAGTGAAAGTTCGATCTGAAATCAAATTAAGTGAAATGCCCGTCAATATTTGTCATAGTATTTTGAGACGCATATGGCATATTTTGGTATGGTTCTAAGGTAAAAAGGTAAACACATCTGTTTTATAAGCAGGAGGTGGGGACAGGCGTGCTGACTAACGCTCATTATGTACAGCAAGATAGATTTAAAATGAGATTTTGAGGTTAATGTAATGTTGACATGCAAAAAAAGGGGGGGGGATAATTGTATACGTAACAGCTCCCAACTTTTAGAAATAGGAGTAAAATTTCTAGAAAATTTTCTGTCTGTAAAATGTTTCCATACACAATTATTTCTTTTTTATTAAAAATGCTTTGTTATATTGCAGTCATATACAGTGGAACCCCGTTATAGAGTACCCGGTATATAACGAGCTCACGGATAAAACGAGCAAGAATTTTGGTTCCACCATTTTTCTATTGTACGCAATTTAATTAGTTTTGTGTCAGTTTAATGTAATCGATTTTAGTCGATTTAATTCATTAATGATCATTTTTAACAGATTTTATCATTTTTTTTAATACATCATTATTGAATGCATATTGCAACTAATGAGTTATACATTTTGTTAACTCTAGCATTTTTCTCATCTATTCGGATACAAAGAACCACCGGATAAAGCGAACAAAACCTTTGGTCCCTTGAAGTTCATTATAACGGGGTTCGACCGTATTTCAATTAGTATTGTGTCAGTTTATTGTAATCGATTTTAGTCAGTTTAATTCATTAATGATCACTTTTAATAGATTTTAACATTTTTTAATTACATCATTATTGAATACACATGAGTTATATACTTTATGAAAATTATTATTTTAATGAGTTATATACTTATTTATATTACTTAGTTATATTATTATTTTAATGAGTTATATACTTTGTGAACTCTAGCATTTTTCTTAACGGTTCGGATATAGCGAACCACCGGATTAAGCGAACAAAACCTTTGATCCCTTGAATTTCGTTATAACGGGGTTTGACTGTATACCAGAGTACACACATTAGAGATTCCAGATCATTAATTCAAAATCTGAAAATATAGATGTGAGTGCTAAATTCATCAAGAAAATCTTTCTTTCTTTTTTTTTTTTCAGTGTGAGGGAGTTGAACTATTATTATTATTAGCTTAGTGTTTTATCACCATTTGTCACTGTATCCGGAAACGGCGTACTATTAAAAACAAAAGCATACGTGCAACATTTCTGTCTACCATCTGCCATGTCTTTATCTAAACGGAATTGACATATAACGCAAATGCGTGATACTGCATTTCACAAAACCAGTTGGACACATGTCACGCGAATGCAGTTTCCCCGCATCTGGGTTGACCGTTAATCATTAGTAATGTAAAAGTGATCTACTTTTTTTCCTCGGCAGGACATAGTAATCTCATTAGCCTTATCAGGGCTATTGGTGAAAAATTGAGAGTGATTTGTTATTGCTACTGCTGTTTTCTAAATTTCTTTGCAAAATTTCATGAATTAATTAGTCTCGGCATCGGAATGTGCCCTAATTTTCTCTCAACTGTGGGTCATGTCTTCTTGTTTTTTTGAAGGACGGGTTTTAGGTGTGAATTGCAATCATGAGGTCAGTACGAAATCGAAGAGTTTGACATGTACGACATTATTCCAATGGTTTTCCATTCCCAAGTTAAGGTATGCCCTGCCTTCTGAATCGACATCGGAGTGACCAGAAGAAATATGATATTTCTATCAACTAAAATATTTTGAAATTTTCGGAAAAAAATATTCTCGTAAACATAATAGTTTTTATGTTGATGTTCGATACACAAATTGGGTACATTTTTTAAAAATTTTCATACTTTAGTTGCCTCCCATATTTCCAATGACTCAAACATGAAATAAAAATAAGAGTACTAAAGGGGTGGACAATCAAATTAGAAGGTTTAGTACAGGCAGGGCCGGATTTTCCTATAGGCTAACTAGGCTTCAGCCTACGGCCTCAAGATCAAGAGGGGTCTACATTCAAATTGTTAGCAAAATTTTGATGAACTTATAGAAGAATTCTGTGTGAAAATTTTTAGAAAGAAATTCTTCTAATCTACTATTTCGTTTTAAATGTATACTTGGATTGAATCAGTTCTTATATAATATAACTATTAACATAAAATTTAATATGATATACAATTTGATATTTTCTTTTTTGTGATCTGGATTTTGTTTGAATAAAGTTCCGTTTTTGGTTTAGTTTAAGACTTATAATTCATAATAATTCATACTTAAACTTTAAATGTGAATTATTATGAAATAAATTTATCTGAATTGAATTTGGTTTAATCTTCAATGTATTGAATATATATAGGTTAGTACCAATAACAACATGTTTCATTTAATATATTGATATATATATCACAGTAATGATGTATTTCATTAACTCTCATGTAATTTACAAATTTAAAAATGAGAGGTGAAAGGGCCTCATAAGTGGAATAGCCTAGGTCCTCTTTTCATCTAAATCCGGCCCTGAGTACAGGCCTGTAGAACTCGACTGGAAGCTGCCGCGGACAGCATGAAAATAAAAGAGATGGGAAAGCGAAAAGTATTTGACCTAACTAAATATAAATTACTGATTATTTTTTAAAATTAAATAAATGTTAATATTTATTGCTTAAACATTCGTTTCGTAATATTATATGTCTAAAAACAATATTACGAAGTTTTATATTTATAATATTATGCATCTTCACAAAAGGCTTCGAAGAACCGCAGAGTGAGTGCAGGCCTGGTTTAGTATGATGGGAAAAGGCCACTGAATTCAAAGAGAATAGAAGGGAGATACAGTCGGACCCCGTTATAGCGAACCCGGTATATAACGAACTCATGGATATAACGAACGAAAATTTTGGTCCCGCCGTTTTTCTACTGTACGTAATTTAATTAATATTGTGTCAGTTTAATGTAATCGATTTTAGTTGATTTTATTCATTAATGATCATTTTTAATAGATTTTATCATTTTTTAATACATCATTATTGAATACACATTGCAACTAATGAGTTATACATTTCGTGAACTCTAGCATTTTTCTTAACGGTTCGGATATAGCAAACCACTGGATGAAGCAAAAAAAATCTTTGGTCCCTTGAAGTTCGTTACAACGGATTTTGACTGTAAAATATTTTTTTCAACACTTTTTTTTTCCTCCTCTTGTGGTGAAAACATGAACACGGTAATTGTGGCAGAAATCTTTACTAAAATTTCAATTTCCCTTATGCGAAATTTATCATTTCCAATGGATCTAGATCCCAGAGTTATACTTTTGCTTTCGAATGAAAAATAGAAAGCAATAAGCATCAACAGGCTAATGAAGCAAGAAAAAAAATCTGTGTTATTTATAAAAGCCGTATCTGATATAAATAACGCAGACTTTTTTTTATTTAGCCGTAAGGTAAGTTGGGGTAACTGGGCCATGGATTTTCAACTTTTTTATATACTATACTTTTAACACATTAAAATTATACTAACATGTATAATTTTCAAAAATCTTTGTATTACATGCATTTTAGTAAGTCTTAGGGAGTCTTTTTAAGCTACGATATTGATTTTTATTATATATATTTTATATAAATATTGTATATATTTTTAAATACAGGTGGGCCCAGTTCCCCTGATAAATGAGGTAAGTGGACCACCCAGGTCTATTTCTCATGAAAAACAACAGGATATAAGACTGGGTAACTGGGTCCAATTCTTGTATATCTAGAAAAATAAAAATAAATTCTACCCCCATTTAAAAATAATTTTTCAAAGCAATTACAAAATGGCTGTTATTTTGTTGACTTCTGCTTACCAGTGTTGCCACAAAAGAGTGGAATTCCCACCTAATATGTAAGGAAAACTCTGGGAGGGGATGCCCCAGTTACCCCATGGGCCCAGTTACACCAACTTACCTTATCTAATTACAATTAGATACTGCTTAGATTTACACGTATATACCGTTTGTACAGATATTAACAAACACATTTTGTCTTTTTCTTTAACATAGAGGAATTTTTTATGCATATTACTCAAAGCAAACGGAAATTGCTAAGGATTCAAGATTTAATATTTCTGAAAATCTTAAGAGAACAATCTAATTGATTCTAAGAGTACAAATATATGTACAAATTTAAAATATTAATGAAAATTTCGAACAGAAATTTTTAAAGCAAAAATAAGCGAAATTTTGTGAAAATGACCGGAATATTGTTGCATTATTCTTAAATAGCATATACCATTAGATTTGCATAATTCAAATATTGTTTCAAATGTTATGTAATCTCATATCGTAAATTTGAGATGTTTTACATTATCTTCAACATTAATTCAAGCACTGAGTAAATCATCAAATAATGTCCTTTCACTCTATATTTACAAATATTAGCTGCTATTTATTTTTTATAAGAAGGCTTCGATAGTACTTACAAACTATTTTTTTAATAAGCGTAACAGGAAATATGTGTAAGGTATACATAAGATTCGATTCACAAGAATCGAACTTTTGAGTGAATGAATTAAAGAAGCTGCTTGAGATATGCTAATTTCGGCATACGCGTTTGGTATAAATACCAAGCAGCTTGATTAATAAAGAGTTGAAGAAGAAGGTTTTGTTAAGGTTGATAGATAAGTGAGTTAAGGGAGCTACGAGGAAAGCAGCTCCAGGTGTTATCCTGCGCTAGTGCTTAGGGGGCCCAAAGTTTACGTGGCAGTACCGCTGGTTTGACTCTCTGCTGGTTTGGGAGTATTTGCAAAACGTTTGTCTATTGAATGTTAGTATATATTCCGTACAAGTAGTACGTATGCTTATTGCTGTAAAAGCAAATTCTATATGCGCAACGAATTCAATAAACATTGTTTCATGTATAAACTGTGTTTGTATCAAATTCATTTAGAGTGCCACTTCAAATTATATACACCCAAGTCTGGGTAGAAGTGAGCTTTACTGTACATATGTTTTATTGCGAAATGTTTAATTTTTGTTTTCTTGATTGTTACAAAGATTTCAATTTATAATGCATTATGATTCAATTAGCCTTTAGCTTACGAGGGTCCATTTTTCCCATTCCCTCTTTAGAACGGGAAATTCCCTACCCCCTTTGTAAGAACGGCTATTAAGAGGGTTATCTCTCTCTCTCTCTCTCTCTCTCTCTATATATATATATATATATATATATATATATATATATATATATATATATATATATATATATATATATATATATATATGTATGTATGTATGTATATATGTGATGACCCGAATGGTCATCTCCTGTTAAGAAATACATCGTGGCCGAAACACTAATAAGATTCGAATACAATGAACAAATTTGCTTGTTGCAACCAAAACATGACCTTACATCGCAACGCCCAGCTTTCATCTGGCGAGTGTACAAGTAGCTGTCAACGGGTTGCCAGAAATTGATGAGGTAGGTTAGTATTAGTTAAGGTACGATATAGTTAAAGAGTAAGGTTAAGGAGTAAGGTTACGATATAGTTAAAGAACTCTGATTACAGGCGATTAGAGGTGGTTAAAATTTATTACATATACAGTGGAATCTCGATCGATCGTTTTCAGATTCATCGTTTTTCCGTATGTGTCGTTCATTTTATCCAGTCCCAACGATCAAATTGCTTTGTTATGTTTCCGCATCTATCGTTTTCCCGCATTTATCGTTCATTTCAATCGGTCCCTTGAAAAACTATAGATCGAGATTCCACTGTATATATATATATATATATATATATATATATATATATATATATATATATATATATATATATATATATATACACATTTATATATATATATACATACACACATAGATTAAAGGGCATTCACGTAATGCTAAGCTAGCAGGTCTGACCATTTTAAAATTTGATTGGTATCTGAATTACCATAAAAGTAGAAATGGATTTTAAATTAGCGTTAGTACTAAATAATTATTCTACTTTATTTAACTTCTATAGGAATGTGTTAATTGAAATTGACGTCGGAATAAATTTTATAGCGATTTGCTACACAATATAGTAACATGACGCTGATTATATATTTCTATGAAAATGCGTGAATAAATGGGTCTACAAACATAACCCCATGTACCTCGCCTTTTGTAGTATTTCTGGCGGAGAAACTTAAATTAATGATTGGTCTCGCTTATGGCTTTCGAATCGTGCTTAAGACCACTTCCTTTTCTAATGTCTTTATATCTTTTGTGAATGCAGATGAACTCTACAATTATGTAGTTGAGAAGAGAAGAAGGTAGGGCACGTCTTGCGGTGCTGATTATCTCGGATGAACTCCAAATGAGCATTGCCTTGATTGTGTGCAGTTCCGTGACAATCTAATAAAACTCCATCAAAAGTGGCCCAATCTCCTTATTACAATGAGAACAAGAAATGAATTTTTCAGCCTCCATTTGTTGGCAATAGTATAATTACATTTACTTGAAGAACTTCCAAGTCTTGCAGGTATACTTTTGTCATTTACGCTATTGTTGCAACAACTGGCAATCTAAACCAATGTTGAAAAACAAGGAAATTTCGCAGAAACATACAAATAACCGTTTAACTAGATACCGAAATTGCGTTAATTCTTACTTAAGTACTTAGGAACAAAGTGGTGGAATTGAGAAAAATAACGTGTTTTAAACGTAATTAGGACAATCTTTCTAAAACGTTTACGGTTCGGTAGTACCATTCGAAACATCCTACGAAATATTCAGTAACTTAATACTCTTAACGAAGTATAGAATTCTGTAAAGTTGCAATAGAGATTTTGTGAGAAAACTACTGAGATTTCGGGAATAAATATGATTCAAAAATCAGAAATAAGTAAATTAATTCTTTGGTGCTCAAACCATAGAAAAAATCAAAAACTTTAAAGTAATTGTTTGTTTTGTTTTGTAAATCGAGACAAATATGAAAATTTTTAAAATTATAGGTGCTTGTTTACGTTTAATCAAGTTTTCGTCCATTTAAAATACAACGGGATAGCCTGAGATTCGAACATGACACATTCTGCTCACTGGACACATGTGCATTATACCTCTAAACTATGATACTTACTAATGCACCTTACTATTTCAAGAATTTTTTGTGAATTCTGTATTACATGTATCATAAGAAAAATATCAAGTTCAATATTACTGAAATATTCATATAAAAAAGGAAGGCTGTAAATTTTTATGAAATTTATTTAAGAAATATATATGAAATATTAAAAAAACCTGTTCGGTATAAGTAAAAACAAAAAATTACTTTCGTTCGTAAAATGGTGATTTTCTATATGATTTTTAGAAGACATCTTGAAGCTTAAACAGTTTTCTTTGTAAAGAATAAGAATGCTTAAATAACAGACAACTGAATATGGATGTAAAAATAGTGTTATTACTGTTCAAAATTTATATAATGAATTGCAGCACTAAACATATTTAAGGGAACTGTGGACCTTTATTTCAGAAAATCTCGTCATTGTAATACTGAATGTGTTATTGTAATATATATATACATTTCTGTAGATTATTAGTAACAAAATAATTTTTTCAAGTAAAAAATCATTTATGAAGTTTCTACAAAGTAATTTATAATGGGTATGTGTAGTAATAAATTTTAAATCTGTTTTTCTCAAAGCAGATTTTTCAAGGTTTTTAGATTTTTCAAATGATCCATGATACTTTATTCTTGTTCAAAATTCAAGAAATTGATAAGGAAGAATCCTGATGCTGTATACAAAAAAATTGGGTATGCATTTTACAATTCGACTTCATTAAGGTACTTAAATTTGATTTATAAATTTTTAAAAGGCAAAATTTTGATGACAATCGGGACGGAATTCAGAAAAAAATCTCTCAAACATTAACTATTCAAGGAATTACATAATTGATACCCAGATTTGTGTGTTATACAGTTTAAAGAGATTAAAATGCAAAATCGAGGAAATATCTCAAAAATTAAGTAGCAAGGAGCATTTTAAAATGTTGTTTATAAATTTAATTTTTTTTTTAAATCTTAAAATTTTAATGAGATTGGAAATTTCTTTTAAGGTATTCTATTTATTTATAGTGAAATGTGTATATGTACAAAATTTCTTATCTCTATGATGAAAAGTAAATAAAGTAAATTTTAATGTCCACCGTTCCCTTAAAAATTGAAGTTTATGAAGATTTTTTGAAAGTTAGGAAGGTTAAAATTATGTATATTTGCACCCTCACATTTTTGATTTCAAGTACTATATGTGACTTTAAATTCAGAAGGCGGGGATTATTTTTTTCAATTTATTGAAACTCTTTTATATTTTCATTTATTACAGAAGGATTAAATCGGGATCTGGCAAAAGTCCAATCAAGTCACAAGAAGTCACAAGGAATTTAAAAAAACAGTTATGTGAAATGATTAAACGCAAATAATTGCCCAAAGAAAAATAAGGTATGTTATAAAATATTATCAACATTAGATTAATAAGATGTAGTTATAAATGGCCTCTTCAGACACTTAAAGATTTTCCAACATTACCGCTGCATGGATAAGATGGTAAACAAAAGAAAGGAAGGAATATTGAAAAAAGTATTTACTACCTAAGTTGAAGAAAACGTATAACATACGTCCTTATTACTAGAGCAACGTATTTTTCGGACCGTAAGACGTACCTTTAAAAAGAAAAAAAAATCGACTTAAAATTGGGTTGCGTCTTATGGTCCGAGGGTAACATTAAAATAAAAAAGAACATTTTATCATATATATACAGAGGCTGTTCGCACATTTTTTAGACGATTTTGGTAAGCAGTAATAAAAAATCTTTCGCTGCAAAAGAAATAATTGCAATTGTACTATATTTTTAAAAGTCAAAATTATCCTCTGCGGCTTGAAAGTTTTGTTTTTATTCAAAATAGCGTTTTTAACAAAGCAGTGGTTCGAAGGCTACATTTATGCTCTTTCCGAAGAGAAATATGCGTACTCCGTTATCCAAAAATGATGTGAGAGTCATGGTTTTGTGATATCTAAAGCGTCGATAGGTAATATCGTCAACAAGAAAGGAAAAAAACGTCAAATTGGAGCCTCAAGTGGGACAAAAATTCCAAACAAGTATCCAAGGAAAAAATGGACATCTTCGACTATTGCAAAGGTACCTTGTTTAATGTTAAAAGAAAATCCCCCTAGTCAAAGGACAGTTGCAAAATCATTAAAATGCTCGGTGTCCACTGTAAACAAAATGATAAACGTTGATTTAAATCTTAAGAAAGCGAAAGAACGCAATGTGCATCGTCTTCTTCCAAATCATATCGCTGAACGCAGGACACGCTGCAGAATTCTATATGAGAAACACTTATCCAAAGAAAAATGGAAAACAATTATCACAATAGATGAATAATGGGTGTATTTAAATGATTGCAACAAAAAAAGAGCCATTTATTATCATAAAAGGGGAGAAAAAAATTTAAGTACATGGTTCAAAGAATCGAAAGAAAGTTTTTCTAAGGGATTCATGATTGTTGCTAGTTTTTCTTATAATGGCAAGTTAAAAATAAAGAGAGTGGAAAAAAATGTCAAGATTAACTCCAAATACTATCAGGAACATATTTTATCTCCAATTTTTCTGAATGAAATACCATCGCTTTACCCACAGTGCCATCAATCTGTGAGACTCCATGAGGACAAATCTAGCAGTCACACATCAAAATCCACTGTAAATTTCCAAAAAAAAATGGAATAAAAAACTGGTATCAAGGCCATACCCTTCACTTATATCTCTACTAAATCTCCCGATGTATCACCTATGGATTTTTGTGCTTTCGGACTTTTAAAATCTGCATTATCCAAACGTCGTACCAAAACCCTTACAGGACTCTGGAAAGCTGTTCAGGAGGAATGGGATAGAATACCTCTTCTGACACTTCAAAAGGCATTATTATCCTGGAAATTGCGGTGTCGAAAGATAGTTCAGAATAAGGTATGTTAAATAGAACATTTAAAACACAAGAATTTTATGTAATTTAGTTTTGTGAATACAATATACATCGTCCAAAAAATGTGTGAACAGCCTCTGTATATATAATATATATACAGGGTTTGAATAAAAAGTATCGGGAACAATTTTTTCCCGACGTGACTGTACGTCGGAGCGCCCTCGTACCGTGCATGTTCGGTGGTAGAGGATATGACCAACAAGACGCACGAAGCGCCAATCGCCGTCGAGCATTCGTTCAGGCTGGATCGTGTTTTTAGTGGACCCCTGTCGAGTGACACGGTGCAAGTGCAAAATGTGGCGAACGATTGAACAGCGGTACGCCAGCAAATTTTGTGTTGGACCGGGGAAATCAGGTACGGAGACGTTGGGCATGATTCGCCAAGTGTTCAAGGACGAAAGCACGTCACAAACTGCAGTTTTTAAGTAGTACAAGCTCTTCAAAGATGGCCGAGAGAGTGCGGAGGACGAGCCACGGATTGGACACCCGTCGACCTGAAGAACCGACGACAAAGTGCAACGAGTGCGTGAAGTGCTAAATCCAGACCGTCGGTTAGGTGTGCGCATGGCCACGGATAAAATTGGCCTTGATAAGGTGACAATACACAGCATTGTCACTGAAAATTTGACGACGCGAAAGATCTGCAGTAAAATCGTCCCAGTGCGCCCAGCCACACCTGCTCCAAGGTCAACGAGTACCTGAGGATAAACGGCATCGCGACGATTCCCCAACCCCCTTACAGTGCCAACTTGGCAACAGCATACTATTTCCTGTCCCCCAAACGTGAAATCCTCCCTCGACGGACACCACCATGGGATCCTAAGTGCCATCAAAGAAACTTGCACGCG
Organism: Dolomedes plantarius; assembly: GCA_907164885.2. Taxonomy (NCBI): domain Eukaryota; kingdom Metazoa; phylum Arthropoda; class Arachnida; order Araneae; family Dolomedidae; genus Dolomedes; species Dolomedes plantarius. The sequence continues at coordinate 203,003,393 of OU015493.1, forward strand.
TACCCTTAAGGACGTTTCGGAATCTGCCTACGAATCTTGGAAAAGCCGCTGCCAAAAGTGTGTCGACGCTCAAGGGGTGTACTTTGAAGACTTTTGAGGAATTGTAGCAATATCTCACATAAATTTATTTTTCCGAAACTTTTCCCGATACTTTTTATACAAACCCTGTTTATATATATATATATATATATATATATATATATATATATATATACACTGCTGGCCACTGTAAATGCAACACCCTGAAGGAAACATGCAAATAACATGAAATTTACAACATGCATTAGCGGAGGTGAGATATGCAAATGATTAGAATTTCAGAGGAGACGCACTTCAAAGCGCTATTTAAGGCTTGGAGATTTCGATTTCAAGTTCGGCAATTGTGTTTTTCTTGTGGTTTTTTCAAAAAACGATCAATTATGCCTCGTCGAAAACAGCGATCATCTTTTGATCAAGTATCCGAGTTCGACAGAGGAAGGATAGTGGGCTACCGAGATTGTGGATTATCTTTCAGGGAAATCGGTAGTCGTGTTGGACGAAACCAAACAACTGTAATGCGGATATGTGATCGTTGGATGCAGGAGGGTACGACGGACCGGCGTGTTCGATCGCATCCACCTCAGCGCACCACTTCACGTGATGACAGGCAAATTGTGCGCATGGCAGTGACGGATCGCTCAGTCACATCACGAACCATAGCACAGCACATGCAGTCTGTAACGCATCATCCAGTGTCTGCTCGTACCATTCGACGCCGTTTACAGCAGAGTGGTCTGTCCGCAAGACGTCCATTGCTCTGTCTACCCTTGACGCAGAACCACAGACGTCTCCGCGCCAATGGTGCGATGACAGAAGGATGTGGACGGCAGAATGGAATGAAATTGTCTTTACTGTCGAGTCACGCTTCTGTCTGCAACACCACGATGGTCGCATTCGAGTCTGGAGACACCGTGAAGAGAGGATGCTGAACAGCTGCGTTATGCACCGCCACACTGGTCCTGCACCGGGTATTATGGTATGGGGCGGTATTGGATATCACTCTCGCACACCTCTAGTACGCATTGCCGGTACTTTAAACAGCCAGCGCTACATCTCCGAGGTGTTGGAGCCAGTTGTCCTTCCTTACCTTCAGGGCTTGCCCACAGCCATATTTCAACAAGATAATGCGCGACCACACGTGGCACGCATTGTCCAACGGTTCTTCGTCAATCGCCAGATTGAATTGCTTCCCTGGCCGCCTCGCTCTCCGGATCTTTCGCCGATAGAAAACATGTGGTCCATGGTTGCTCTACGATTGACCCAGATTCCATCCCTAGCTGCCACAGCAGATCAACTTTGGCAACGTGTGGAAGCTGCTTGGTCTGCTGTACCCCAAGAACTCATCCAAAGTCTCTTTGTATCAATGCCGAGGCGTGTGGCAGCGGTGATCTCCAACAATGGCGGCTACTCTGGCTACTGATTTTGTCAGGAACCACATTTCACAGAAGTCTATAATTTTAATCATTTGATACTTGGTCAACATGTTATCTACAAAATAAATTTTGTTGTGATATCTCTTGTCTTTCTTGGTGTTGCAATTTGTGTGGCCAGCAGTGTATATATATATAAGAAAAAGATGAAAGAGAAAACCAGTAATAGCTCTAAAGCTACCTGCAGCCAGGAGCAAATAACATGAAAAGAAAAGTATGAAAGAGGTTTTAGACAGCATTTCTTCATCAGCGGTGTCAATGCTGTCTAAAAACCAATGGATTGTTTCCGATAAGTATGATCTATATAATAAACACACTCAGACACCGTACAATCCATGAAAAACAGAAGAATTGATTAATAATTGAATAAAGATTGAAAAATAGTACATAACCTAAGAACACCATGCCTGGCGCTAGACAGAGTGGAAGTTAAGAACTTGTAACCGCAAGTTGACTGACGTCACAAAACTTGCAACCATGGAGGTGGTGGAGTCTCAGTTACAGACTTACTTAGGTGACCGTATTTTAGGACTATTATACCCTTAATAATTTAATTTTTTATTATTATTACTACTTAGAGTTATTTTTATTATTATTTTATTATATATATATATATATATATATATATATATATATATATATATATATATATATATATATATAAATATTAAATAAGAAATTGAAAATATGTTTATTTACCTAACAAATTACAAAAGATCCTTTTCTAAAAATCCTCCGAACATTTAAGGTAAGTTTTATAGGCTGTAAAATACAGTAATTAAATACGCGCAGTATGTTTTAGTTGCAGTACCAATAAGTCCATAAGTGGGGTATTTTATTTCAAGGTTTATAATATTTGCTGTTGTTTCTAATGTCCCCTGGCCGTAGAAGACCAGGTCCATACAAACGAGAAGCGTTGGGTTTAGTTTGGAGCACGACGGTCAACTTTTTGCTACACGGGGGCTATGTAGATTCACCTACAGTTTAAACCCGATTCCGAACGACTACATATAACCATGTCAACAGTAGGACTCAAACCCACAGGATCTGGACCGAATGCCAGCACCCTAGCCATTCGGCCATCTCCTGGCAAAAGGGATGGGAGTGCGACTCCGGTTTTACAATGGCACTACAAGGGTCGGAGTCCGATTGAGCCAGTTACCACTTCAATTTTGACCGAGCATCTCCCCTCCCCAGGGGAGAAATCTGAGGATATCGTACCCTCTCCCACCCTCTCTCACCGCATAGAGTAAATTTCCGGTCTACGGATTTAACGTGCCCATATCCGGCCTAGACACTGAGGTACTGAATGGTGCTTGTCAGGATTCGATTCGAGCACCTTCAGCACCGAGACCCGACTCGCTACCGCTTGGCTACCTCGCGCCACTTGTACTATTTAATCCTTTCTGGGGCAACAACTTCCACCGTTTGCAAGGTACAGATTTTTTCCCCAAAGTTTTTTTACCTATAGAATCTGGAAAATTTTTCCAATTAAAGGTTGCGAAATGTTGTTACTTCTTTAAACTGATAATAGATGGCAGTACTAGCCATTTTTCTGCTTATTTAACTGGAATGCATTGAGTGAAAGTGAAAAAAGGGCTTGTTTTAGGCGTTTGCACTGTGCAAACTGCGCCCCTCAAAGGGTTAAAAAGTGCTATCCAGGAAATGAGCGGTTATGCGTTGCGCGTCGGCTAGAAGTTTGCACATCTTTAAAAGTTGCACACGCTGGATGAATCATTGTGTTTTGATCATGCTTCATACCGATAAATAATTACAACATAATATATAATAATACCTTAATTACACGTAAAGAATTTTGCTGGACTTGTACTAAGAGCACAGATTTAGAAAAGACACAAAGCGGTTTAATCTAATTCAAGTATTGAATTTAATGCTGTTTCTAAAGAGGATAAAAAAGTAAATGTATTGAAGAAGTAATATATTGCGAAGTGAAACTGGAGCGTGCGTAACGTGACATAAATAAATGGTTAATAAATGTGATAAAACTAATTTACTGTAACCTATTTGTTTATAGATTAAAAAATTATTTAAAAATCTAAATTAATAAAGGATTTAAATGTACATAATCTTGTCAAGAGTCATATAATTTTTGGATAGCATAGATACAACACTCAATCTACTGGAAAATCAAAAATAGCTAACATTAAAAAGAATATCCTATTTATTGAGCAGGTAATAAAATTTGTTTCGGAGAATTTCAACTTCCTTGTAAAAGAAGAGCATTGAGAAACTGTGAAGTAAACAATCTAATTTTACTTCAATTACATTTAATTTAATGATAAATGTAGTGAAAAATCAATCATAGGTTCGGAATTATATTTATATATGACCTTTCATATGTTTTAGCAGTTTAATCCTATGCTTTGTTATAGTCAGAAATTTATATAATACGCCTAATAAATACTTTCAAAAATACAGTAGATTATGATCATTTGTTCTTAACATCTATGACGTAAAAAATTGTAGCCAAACTTCATGATATAATCTTCTTTCAGAAAGTAAAAGTCGAGTTAAAGTTGTAGTTAAAGTAGTAGTTAGTAGTTAAAATTAGTAAGAGTAAAGTGTTGCTGTTAATGCATTGAAAATAATAAAATTTACCAGTGAGATGTTTTATAGGCATCATAGGTGTGTAGCTTTTGTAAGTCAGTTCTTTCTGGTGTATGTGTCAGAATAAATGGAATTAAAAATTTTTTAAAAATCTTTTAATTTTAAATTACATTAGTTTAATAAATATAAAAATAATAACAATAAATAAATGTATTTTATAACTCTTTCTTGGAACTCCTAATTTTATATAAAATATTTGGAAATAAATGCGTTTACGGTTTGCAAAGAAAAGAAAAAAAAAACTATAACTTGAAAGGGTTTTTTCCGAACCATTAACCACAAATTACGTTCGGTAAAATCAAACTAATCTAAAAGTGCGCACTTCGAATGAAATATCAGGTCAATCATATCTCGCAGCTTTATTTCAAAGGAGCACAAGTGATTGATTGAAAGCGAAGAGATTTTTAAAAACAACCATAAAATTCTCATGCTATTGTATTCTCTTCCGCACGTGATAACAACTAAAAAAATTCTGAATAGCATTTAGGTGGCTCATTCGATAGTTCATTTTCCTAAACAGGTCATTCATTTTTCTGTTGATATGCATCGCAATGCATCCAGAGAAATGACAGCTCCGATTTAAAATAACGTATGGGCATAATGGAGGTAAAATGTTATTGGCTAGTGCGATGAAGATACAAATAAAAATGGTATTAAATTCAGAGAACATTTCCTCGGGGCGTTTTAGAATAAAGACTCTTTAAAAATCTTTCAGAGCGAACCTTTCTCAATATATGCTGAAGATAACTTAAGACAAAAGAAAATTATTTAAAGGAAAGGTGGACATTTACAAAGCTATTTTTGAAATTTTTACCTTAGAGATATGAAATTTTGCATATATATTCATTAAAGTATAACTATATCAAACACCTTATAAAATTATATAAATATTTTGAATTTTTTTATATTTTAAAAATTTAAATTTTTATTATATATTTTTAAAATGCTCCTTGCGATCCAATTTTTAACTTCCCCCCCCCTTAGTTTTGCATTTATATTGCTTATAAATACATTTTGGACAGAGTTATTTATTACGTTGTGGTTTCGTTGAATAGTTAATTTTTAGTAAACATTTTTATGCTTGTACTCTGAATTTACGGGAAATTTTTGAACTTTTCTACACTTAAGTTAAACTTTGATAATCTGAATGATGTCGAAACCGGAAATGAATACATAACTTTATTTTTACATATTAGAGAAATTTTATAAAATTTCGTCAAAAATTATGACGCAAGGAGCATTTCAAAGACTTGAAAATCTAGAAATTACGCATTTTGAGAAAAAGTCATTTAAAAGATATTTTTCACATACCTTTAATATTTACTTTTCTAAAGCCACCAAGTTTTCATTTTAATTTTCCTTACATATTTGAAATGCATTTTATTCAAATATTTACATATTTTTTAAATATTAATGCACCCCCATAAAAATCCACATTTTGTTCGATTTTTGGTAATTTGATAGTCCACCATCAAAAAAAAAAAAAATTAAGCCAAGACGTTCCTGTCAAAATTAATGCCATGCATATACGTGCGTTTCTTATAAATCATTTTATAGATAGAAAGTACTTTTATATATACAAAGTCATTTTATACATACCAAAAAAAGTAGGACATTTTTTTGTATGACTTTTCCGTATACCATATATGAATACAAAACAAATTCGTTTAACATTAAATATCTGTTTTACATTTTCATTGATGACTCTAGTTTTTGTGAAAATCCTTCAAACCGAAATTTATTTTTTTATCTCGTCCAAATTTCTATACAAAAAAAATAATAAGTAACGTGTGTTAAGAAGAGTAGGAAAATATCAGTCGGCGTCGAAAATATCAGTAAATTATTTAAGGGGTCGAAGGACCCTTAAATCTTCAAAATTTTCGAAATTGTTTTTAATTTTATGTTAAGCTCTCATCTTCTCTGAACATTTTGATATAACGTTTTCCTTGAAATTCCCATTAGAACTAAAGTTATGGCTATTATAATTATAGCCACTAAAACCAAAAGCGGCGTTGCCAGATAAACCAGCTTTAAAGTAAAATAAAGCTCTTATGTAAAGCTTCATTCCTTATTTAATGCAGAAGCTGAAAGGTGATTATATTCTATATATAATAGCCGTTCTCTCTGTATAACACTTCCGGGCTGTACTCATCTTTCAATTGAAGCCTTCGGTAAACAAACAGCCGGTTAGGCGTAATTTCAATTTCAGAAGGGGATCAGAATTTTTTCTTACCTAAAAACTAATATCTTCTCCATCAAATCACGTTTGTTCAGCCTATTTTTCTATAAAACATTCAGAACTACAAAAAATTGGATGCTTTTAGTTGTATATTTAACAGTTTTTAAAAATCTGTTTACTTTTGCGAGGAATTCTGAAAGTAAACAAACTTGAATGTGAATGAATCAAGTAGCTCAAGTATTCATATCGCGTAGTGAGCTGTAAAAGACTGGATGGCAGTCTATTACTCCAATCGCATGAAAAACTAAATAAATAAAAAATAATGAAAGGGTTTGCTTTTACAAGGTGTGGATTAAATGCAATATTGTTAGATAATTCGGGATATTTTTTAACTTTCATATACTTTTCCATTATGACGTCATTATTAGTATTATGACGTCAAAATGACGGGTTGTATGGCAGTCTACTACTCCAATCGCATGAAAAACTAAATAAATAAAAAATAATGTAAGGGTTTGCTTTTACAAGGTGCAATATTGCACCCCCGGATTATCTAACAATAAATGCAATATTGTTAGATAATTCGGGATATTTTTTAACTTTCATATACTTTTTCCATTATTACGTCATTATTAGTATTATGACGTCAAAATGACGGGTTACCTTCTAGTTTTGATATAATAGTTTAACTGATTTTAGAGAGAGAGAGTTCACTTTCCACCATTTTATACATGCATATACTGAGTCATAAATGGGCGAAAAAAGTTCTCAGAGTAATGTTTCTGCCTCAGGCAGTACAACCATTAAATGTAAAGATGCAGCTCGTTGCTTATCATTCTTAAACAGCCATAGCCAAGGGTGTTTCACAAGGTCCCGAAAAACATGTTGCTAATTTACAAAGAGGCCAAATTATGGGCTTGCATTAAGGAAATGAGAAGTAGGATCGATAAAAACCACTAGAATTAAGTAAGTGATGTTCAGTGTGAGTGTCAACTTTGCGAAGAAAATGTGGCAGGAAGAACGTATCGCATTCATTATTCGAGGCCGGAAATCGCTAAAATGCTTGGGGAAAACCAGCTGTAAATCAACGACAGCAAGAATTACAATTGCGTTTTGATGGTGCAAAAGCCTTTCAACTTACACAGAGCGAAAGAGACTTGAAGGATTTGGAGTAAAAAAATCTGTGGTCACATGGAAACCACTCTAGTGATACTAATCCGAAAAAAACTCATTCTGTTGGAAAGTATAAAGGTTGGATTGTGTAGCAATGAGAAAAAGGTTGACGAGTCCAGTTTTGCCCAATTTTTTAGCCACTTGCATATGAGATTAGAAAGAAAAAGGGAACAGCATCAAGTAAAGGACTTCAAAGACTGTTCTAAGTTAAGCTCCTGCAGCTGTTGGATTAGTCAAGGCTCAACAGTACTAAAGTGCAATGAAATGACGTCTGCTGATTTCCTGAAAGTACAGAAGGAAAAGGTTATCGCGTGATTTAGTTTTTACATCTCGGACTCCACAGCTGTATTCTAGGATGGCAATGGTAGGATTGAACAATCTGGAATCATGAAAGAGTGATTTAGGATGCATGAGATTTAAGTTACACGCATGATTTTGATTTCACAATCTTTATTTGAGTGCGATAAAAATATTTTCTGATGTACAAAAAAACTTAACAAATTAGTTCGTGACGCCCCATTCAATAAATTGGTCTAAAGCTGTCCAATGAACTATTAAACTTCATAATGTATTTATGTTTATTTGTCAGAGTAGGGTGTAAATCCCATAAGATATGATAGTTTTTACCCAAATCATAAAATTCCATATACCGTAATATCATTATGATCCCTACACCATAAAAATTAATTGCTTTATTTGTAACCCCCCCCTATTTTAAAATTAAAACTCAAATCTATTGTTTTCTGCTAAAGTTATTAGGTATACTCGGAAAATATTTTCTTCTCCAAGAGACACCCAAGTTAAAGCGATTAGCTCATAAAGATTCTGCAAGGTAATGGATTCCATGAAAATTTTGAGCATTCAGTAAAAATTAAAAGAAGTATGAGTAACTTTTTTATTGTTTAGGGAAAAAAATCCTGATTTATAAATGATTTTTTCCAGTCAGGGAAGAAGTCAATATAAATACATAATGACAGATGGAAATTGGAAACAACTCACATTTATCACACTATCACAATGCAGTAAATGAAACACAACATTCTTGTTCGTTGATACTGAATAGGATTTGTTCTGGTTTTCGGATAGCCGACTTTATTCTGCGAAATGGATGTAAAAAGGGAAGTCAAGAACTTTCTTTTTTCAGTCATTCTTTCTGCGAAAGAGGTTAAAAAAGTTATTCCTATCACTCAAAGCTTTTTATACTGAAAATGAACAAATCATGTGCATATTAAATGAAATACATTCTGTGATCTCTATTAAATAAAGTACACATAGCCACTGAATTATAATGCTTACAGAACTAACAAAAATAATGTGAATAATACACACACACACACACACACACATACACACACACACACACACATATATATATATATATATATATATATATATATATATATATATATATATATATATATATATATTCCCTGAGGAGCCTTAGTAAGGTCGAAACCTAGGTCTATGGCTGTTGTGTACGCCATAGGTGTAAACTGGATCCAACATTTCACTTAGCATACGTAATGGCAACAAGTTATCTGAACAACAACCATGTAATAATTAAGAGTTTTCCTCGTCATTGAAACCTTTCATGATGAGGCATCCGAATTTCTCAGCCTAGAGATATAAATGCAACTCAAATGTTTTTCAAATATGAACCCTAGAAACCACATCTGAGCGATGCAAATGAGCGGCGCTTTTCTACTAGACACGAGTATCCCCGTGGATAGCATGTACGCTTGACAGTGAGAAGGAAACACTACGAGGCGAGGTCGGACGGAGGTGAGCGGCGAAAGAAAAACGATTGGAGTGAAGATCGCCTTACTGTACAGCACCCGGACGTTATCAAGTTTACCGATGGCGTTTTGAAGTTAGCTATCGTTCTAGCGACCTGGTGATAAAGTGAAGACAGAAAGGTTAGTGTCGCGTATGTACAAGCTGTGGCGTGGCTGATTTCTGGCAGGGTTTCCGTAATATAACTACCGGGATTAACACACGCGATAAGTAGATGTAGTCTAAGATTATGTAGTCTAATTGTGTTGTAATAAATAGTATAGTGTAGAAAAACTCGTCGGATTTTGTTAATGGTGAGTTCATTGTATAGTATATACATTACCTTAAGGGTAAAGGAAACGGTGAACTTCACAAGAGATATACTTCATTAAAATACCACATATATATACTATTCCTTTACTTTGATTACTATTAAAGTCAAATAATTGTTCAACATTAATGGGCTGATTTTGAAATATATCGTGGATTTTAGCGATATAAATATATGTAATTAACTAGCTGAAAACCCGCGCTTCGCTACGGAGTACATTCAAATTAAATACAGCGGTCAGTGTATGCAATTGATGCCAAAAAAAAAAAAAATATATATATATATATATTTATAGTAAATATGACGATCAATGTATACAATTGATGTAGAAAAAAATATATATTTATAAATAAATCGTAAGGGATATTTTTAAAGACAAAATAATGTCCAATCGTCTGCCGCATTAGCAAGAAAAATTTTTTTTTTGTCTATTTAGTTGTTACGCACGTGACGGTAATTTTATTTAAAGTACCAGAAAAAGAAATCACGTGATCGGCATTTAATAAATTAAATTCTAAAAATGAATCTTTAAAAATTCACCAAAAATCAGAAAAGGGAGGTAAAGATTCGAAAAACATTTAATTTTAAAGGAATTTTTATGATCTTTCTCGTGATATAAATTTTATATCCCTCAATTTATTATTTTAATTGTAAACTTGGAAAAAGTTTAAAAAACAGCTTAAAAATTTAATTTAAAAAAATCTAAGAAGAATTTTTGAAAAATCTTTCTTAGTGCACCCCTACACTATTAGAAGAATCGCCATGCAAAATTTCAGCCCTTTAGGTCCAGCGGTTTGGTCTGTGCGTTGTATGTCAGTCAGTCAGTCAGTGAATGAATGAGTCAGTTACGGAACTGTTTTATATATATAGATTACAAAATTTGAAGACATTTTATAAGAATGAAAGTCTATTCAAGAATGTGCTGCCGTTTTCCTGAAATTGTAGAAAAGGAAAAAGCCATTTTGAAAGCTAGAGGAAGTCAAATATTTTTGTATCTTAATTTAATGAAAAAAAAAACGTAAACTGACTAAAATTCTGATTACACAATATCATGTAAGGAAGGGAACTGATTATGTTGTAAAATCTAAAAGAGTGGACTGAAGGAATAGATATAATAATAAATAATACGTCTGTTGTGTACTAACCCTATTGTATTCACTCACCCCAATGTTAACCTATGGAGAAAATGTGTCCAAGGATTGCCAACATGGATTGAAAGATTCTTTTTTTAATTGTACTCCGTAATAGAGAAAGAAATTTGACGCCTCGGGGCATTTTCTATTTTTTTTTTAATAAAATGCAAGGGAGCTCGGGGTGTCTTGAGTGGATGACAGATCTGTACAGCTTGTCAGGCATCCTCCAGCCCCACAGAAATTGAAAATGCATCCGAACTTGAGAAATTAACCCTCTACTGCGTATTCAGGCTCTTGCTACGTAGTGACTGGACTTCAGGTGTTTCATGGACGATGGGCTTTTTTGGCCTGGGGGTCCGAGGTGATAAACTCAAAGGTTAATAAAATGCAAATATTTTTTAATTTAAATTGTTCGGGGGGAAAAGTCTGGTATAATATGTGTAAGGTATACACAAGATTCGATTCACAAGAATCGAACATTTGAGTGAATGAATTAAAGAAGCTGCTTTGGATGTGCTAATTTCGGCATACGCGCTTAGTATAAATACCATGCAGCGTCATTAATAAGAAAAAAAAAGTTGTTAAGGTTGAAAAGGTGTTATCCTGCGCTAGTGCTTAGCAGGCCCAAAGTTTACGTGGCAGTACTGCTGGTTTGACTCTCTGCTGGGTTGTGAGTATTGAAAATATATTGTTCTTGAAAGCTGTATTTATATATCCCGTACAAGTAGTACGTATGCTTATTGCTGTAAAAGCCAATTCTATATGTGCAACGAATTCAATAAACATTGTTTCATGTATAAACTGTGTTTGTATAAAATTCAAATAGAGTGCCACTTCAAATTATATACACCCAAGTCTGGGTAGAAGTGAGCTTAGAAACTCTATATATGTTTTAAACGTTCCTAAATTCCTTTGGTAGACGAAATTTATAAAATGAATCCTGTAGCGCTTTGCAGAAAAGTTCAGGCTATCTGAAAATACTATTTTTATTTCATTATGAGCATTTCTATTGCTGTAAAGAGTAGACACATTTTCTCCATAGGTTAACACTGAGGCGAGCGAATCCGATAGGGTTAGAACACAGAGGCCTTAAGAGGTAGGTTAAGCAGTAATAGAACTTTTAGAGAGATCTGAAAAGAAATTTCACTCTTTGAGATTTTTCTTCGCATGGATGAAAGTTTATGAAGATAATGGCAATTAGATCTTCTACTTCATTTATAGAAGATAACTGTTAGTGTTGAAAAGAGGATGAGATAAATGTTTTGGAGGAGTAAATATAGAAAGTGTGTGTAGTTGTGATGAATTTGTTTCCATTGTTTGTTTTTTTAAGCAACAAACGGAATTTTGACAATCCAATGCAGATGCACTGACCCAGTTGCTCAAAGCACCATTTTGTGAGATAAATATGTCTCACTTACCGCAACAGAACAAACTTAAATATTTAGAAAGCAAAGCACGATTGCTGTGAGGAAATAAGTCCAAAAATAAACAAGTTAAATTAAACATGGAAATGGCTTTAGGGAACGCAAGGAGTTGGCGGGAAAAAGAAAGTTGCATTTTCTTTTGTTTTTGTTTATTTGAAATCACAATGGTACAATATGAACATTTCTTCTTTTTTTTTCAGACATTCTCCATGTGAAACAGAATTTTGCTGACGTAGTTATACTTTTGTTCGGATTCAGTAATTTACGAAGTATGTTTCAAATAAATTTAATGTAGAAGATTTGTCCAGAGTCAGATCAAATGTGTTTTCTGCCTCACTAATAAAACTAACAATATTTTAAGAACATATGAGTCCTATACGACAGGAAAATATCGGTGACAGTATAATGCGACATGAAAAAACTTACAGGCAAACCAATTGTTATGGTCATCTCTCAAGACCGGTCGTCGATTTTATTTCTTAAAGCATCGATTCCCGTTTTCTACTAACTGTACTTTACCGGTAGTAGGAGAAAGTTTTCCTTTCCAAACTTCCTTCAATTATCCTCTTTCCTTCGTTTCACCGACATAGTCTGTTGACCTTAAAGAATTTTCTTTTCCAACGTTAATATATTTTTGTCCCCTGTGATTATCTTATATATAAAACAGTTCCATAACTGACTGACTGACTGACTGACAGATAAAGCACAAACCAAACCGCTGGACCTGAAGGGCTGAAATTTTGCACGGCAATTTTTCTTATAGTTTAGGGGTAAACAAAGAAAGATTTTTGAAAAATTCTTCTTAGATTTTTTTAAATTGAATTTTTAATCTGTTTTGTAACATTCTTTAAAGTTTGCATTTAAAATAATAACCTGAGGGTTGTAAAATTTCTATCACGAGAACAATCATAAAGTAACCTTTAAAATGAAATATTTTTTGAATCTTTACCTCCATTTCCTGATTTTGGGAAAATTTTTGAAGATTCATCTTTAGAATTTAATTTATTAAATGCCGATCACGTTGTTTCTTTTCTTTTTGTGAAACATTAAATTAATTTTGCATCATGTGCCTAACAACGAAATAAATTGACAAAAAAATATTAAAATACAGTAAAAGATAAAATTTAACCACTAGACTCATTCAGATGGAAGTTCTTTATAAATTTAATTTAAATTAGTATGTTTTATAGATATTAAAGATACAAATTAATTGCATACATTGACCGTTGTATTTAATTTGAATATTTTCTTCAACATTATTTCGTCTAAAAAAATATCTGGTACGATTTATATACATACACACACACACACATATATATATATATATATATATATATATATATATATATATATATATATATATATATATATATATATATATATATATATATATATTTGCATTAAATGCATACCTTGACCGTAGTAATTAATCTGAATGTACTCTGTAAAGAAGCACGGGTATTCAGCTAGTTTGTTATATCTGATGCAACGTACAAAAACGGACCTTAATTCTAAATAACAACTATTAGGCCTGCTGTGCACTAACCCTATTTGATTCGCTCCTATGGAGTAACCTATGGAGAAAATGTGTCCAAGGATTGCCAACTTTGATTTTTTTATTGTATTCTGTAATAGAGAAAGACATTTTACACCTTGGGAGAATTTTCTTTTAATTTTTTTTTTAAAGGCAAACGATATTTTAAAATCTTACTATTAACAGCTGAAGGAAAAAAAACGTATGTTTGTTAGTGATCAGACACGGGGACGGGCTAATCTCGCGAACCGAGCATAGCAGGATATCTCGACTGGTACCGATGGACGCGGACGGACGAGACGCGTGCACTGATGCCATCTTCAACTTTCAAAACTTTTGGTTTTTAAATTTAAACCACCAAACTCAAAAGAAGCGGACAACAGAAACAGCTCACATTCCGGGTGGGCCAGCTCCTTTCCGTTTCGCAAATTTCCACTATTTCATGCACGCAAACTTTCCGCACGCAACTTTTCCGTCTACCAATCAACAATTTTTTTATCTCTATGTGTGCTACAACTCTTCATCTTTAAGGATATGCACATTTTTATAAAGTTAAAAATGGTTTTTCATTGCAAACAAAGCTTTTTCTCCGAAGCAGTTTTCCGAATTTCACGAAATTGACAATTTTGATGGGAAAATATTTCGGTTTTCTGCACCTATTAATGTCAATTTTACGATTTATCGGCATTTTCTAGATGTTCAGCTTCCAAAATATACCAAATACATTTAATAAAAAAAATGTTATCATTCTAAAAAAACGTACTTACAAAACTCACTTTTGAAATTTCCCGCGCTGATCGCCATAATATCTTAATGTAACTGAATGCCGAGTTCACAATTTTTCAACTTATTATTTTACTCGCTAATAATTCCAGCAAGTTCGTGAAATTTGTTTCTACTTAATGAGCAACTGATGAGGATTCTTCCGCCACCAATTTTGAATTCATCAGAACTGTCTTTCTACTTTTTAAGCACTTTTTCCCCCATGAGATTTAATAGTTACATTCGGCCATGTTGCCAAAAGGAATAATTATTAGTTGAGAACGAGTCATTTAATAATTGAAATCCAGAAATAATTTTAAAGTACCAGAAATAATTTTAGTTTTAGAAAATGAGAAGTTAAAACCTTTAGATTTTTTTCTAATTGAATGAACTTATTTTTGTTTAAAAAGCAGAATTTGAAAACGAAAATTTTAAAGAATAATTTCAAAAGCCAAAAACCGAAATAGGAAAAATAGAATTTTAAATAATTATTTTGTTTTTTAAAAAGTTCTAATATACTTTTAAAAGTGAGAAAACAGTTTTCAATCTCTGAGAAATAAAACCATTTCATTTTAAATCGAAAATGGGGTAGCCACATAGGGTTGCCACTCATCTAGTTTAAATTATTCGATGAAAAAATCCGGTATAGTTTGTTTTTAACGCTCCTTAATTCCTTCTGAATATAAATATATATATATATATATATATATATATATATATATATATATATATATATATATATATATATATATATATATATACATATATATATATATATATATATATATATTTATATTCAGAATGGGGGAAATTCATAATGTGTGAAATGTAGGTATTTTAGTTTTTGGTGTAGTGTGTAAATTTTTTACTAAACAATGCAAGATATGTATTATTGCTTTATTTCTTTCTGGAAAAAAAATTAAAAAATAGTTTTTTTTAAATTTTATATAAAAAAGTATGTATTTTCCCACGTGAAAATGTAACAATAGATATGCCTATATCTCCACTTTTTGGAAGCTGTGACATTTGCCAAAACCCAGAAATTTAATTCATTTATTTAGAACTCTTAGAAAATAATATTTAACCATCGTCTTTCCCCGAACCCGTTGTAGGAAAAGATTAGTTAAAGTCGAAAATTAGAAAAAGCAATGCTTATTGATGATATTTAAACTCATAAGATATATGCCTTAAAAGGTTAACAGAGCAAGGAAGGCAGAGAACAGTTATCAAAAGCTTATGAACAGAGAATGCGTTTTACATGCATGGATCATTTCGTCTAATTAGGAAGTTTAACTCTTTTAAAATTATGTCCTGAGATTTATAATTAAGGTGTTCTGTTTTTAATTAAAATAGTACTCAGTATTCAATTGATCAACCTTCCATTTGTCTGCGCTCTGGTTTTATTTTTTTATAGGTCATCTTTTATTATTGAAGGACGAATTTTCTGTGTAAATAGATCACGAGGTCGATCAAATCTATCCGATGAATTCAATAGATCAATAGTGTTTTGGAACACCTTTGCCCACGAGTTTCTGATATTGTCAAATATGTTTTATTCAACGGACTTATCGCTTAAATGATCAATTTTGAACTATTCTCTTTTGGCCTGCGGTTTTTAAAAATTTTGAAAGCATTTTCTTTTTCTAGGAAGAGAGAAAGTAATAAAACTTTAATTTCATATTGGTTCCCATTGCATAAAGAAATTATGTAGGCCCTCTGGCGTATATTTTGAAGAAATGAGAGTCAGAATGCTTGTCGTTTGTTTATCTGCCATTGTCTAGAGATCTATTTATACGGGCGACGTTTAGTGTGAGGAATCAGGGAAAAGTTATTTTCGGGTGTGCTTCAAAGAAAAGTATTGTGCGCAAGTAAACGGTGAGCTGTAATAAGTGGGGAGTGAAGCAATTTAGATTAATTGAAAAAGTTGCTATCATGGCAATTTAAATTTTACACCACGATTCGAGAAAGTTGCTTAGTTCTTACATTTTTGGGCTAGATCCATTACAATGCTATCAGTCAGCAATAACAATTTAGGGTCATTCAGCTTCAGGAATTATTTTTTCATCAACGAAGTATTCGGTGACGATATACCAAAGAGCTCGTTAAAAGCACAATGGCTAAGTGCTGGTTACAGAGAACTAAAATTTTTTACATTTTCCTTACAATTGTCTGATTTATTTTTCAGCAGATTTCTTTTTATTATCACGATTTTCATTTAGATCTTACGGAAATATACACATGCGTATAAAAATAAATAATTTAAAGTATGTATATGGTAGGAAGTACTGGGCAAGTGGCTATTATTAAAAATAATTGACGGAAATTACCCAGTATTGCTAAAATACGGGTCTTGAAGTCTAACGGAATATAATTATGGGGAAAAGGAAGAGAAAATCTGATTAGAATTGTAAGAGACGGAAATAATATTTTACGTGACAGAAATCTATCATCTGTATTCTCCTTTCTTGCGATTGGAGTTTACTTTGGAATTTAGCAGCTAGACAGCTTTTACCGAATGCGACTTTTTTTTAAAGTACTTTACTGGAATACACAAGTTGTCGCTTTGTCATTGATTAATACCTACCAAAGGAATGTCCTCCGTAGGAGACCCTCTTAGACGGTCTCCACATATACTTGACAAATTATGGTTACCGTTAAGGTTTATTACATGCACCCTTTCATGTTGAAGGAAGTGAACCCTACCTCTTAACCCCCATTAAAACAAAAATATACATCTCATAGGTAGCTTTGGACCTAGGTTTTGTCCTTGTTAAGGGATATATATATAAAAGACAAAGTTGAAAGTAAAAAACCAGTATGAGCTCAAAAACTACTTGCAGCCAGGAACTAGAAACATGAAAAGAAAAGAATTAAATAGGTTTTAAACAGCATATCTTCATCAGCGGTGCCAATACTGTCTAAAAATCAATGGATTGTTTCTGATAAGTATGATCTAATCAATAAACATACTTAAAATCCGTACAATCCATAAGAAACAAAAGAATTGAATAAATAGTTGCTTTCATAGAACACCAAGTCTGGCGCTAGACAAAGTGGAAGCTAAGAGTAGGAAACCGCAAGAAGACTGACGTCGCAAACCTTGCAACCATGGAGCTAATGAAAACACAGAAGCAGACTTACTATGGAGACTGTGTTATAGGACTAATAACTTAAATTAAATTAGTGTTTTTATTATTACTAAGAGTAATATATTATTATTTATTATTTAATATTATTTTTACTTAAGAATTTAATTATTATTAATTAATATTAAATTGTAGTTGTTATTTTCCCTAATTAACCTTATTTTGTTGTATTACTAATTAATTGCAACAGAACAAGCTATTCATTAAATCTAAAACAACCAATTATGTGCTTGGAAAGACTATCGGGGCAATGATTACGTTTTAGCACAACTAACAAGTCTAAAATATACTTATTCATATTGTCTTTAGAACAAAGCCTATTTATACGTACCATCTGATTTACAATAATATTATTGAAAATAGATTTATGCAAACAAGTTAGGTAATTTTGAAATTTAACAATATTAAAATTATAATAAAATCATATATATATATATATATATATATATATATATATATATATATATACACTACCCTACAATAATGTGCCAGACAACAAGATGTGATGGTATAAGGGAAAGAATACACGCTTTAATAGAGGAATGCCCCCCCCCCCCCCCCGTGCTGAAATTACACTAGTAACCCTTCTGGGCATACTTTCAACAAGGTTTTGATGCACAGGTATGGGTATTTGTGTCCATTCCTGCTCCAAGAAGCTCAGCTGTAGATTTCGGACGTGGCTCCCTGGTCCCTAAGCGTCGCTTTAACTCGTTCCACAAATGCTCTATGGAGTTTAGGTCAGGACTGTGAGCAGGGAAAAGGAAGACGTTTTACATCCATATCTTTATACCACTGCTTGACAGACGCTGCAACATGACATAGGGCGTTGTCGTTCATTCCATATAATTGCTAGATCGTAGGAAGAACCTGATTGTCCAAAATGTTAATATAGACATCGGCGTTCAATTTACAAGGAACAAAATGCTAAGGTCGCAGGCCATACCACTAACAAAAAAACCCAAAGAAGTACACCACCACCACCGAACTTAAGAGTTGGGACGATTCACTCGGGTAACAAACGTTCGCCTGGCATTCGGCAAACCCAAGCACTCCCATCAGACTGGAAGAGCGTGTATCGTGACTTGTCGCTCCTTAAGCCCGGCCACACACAGAATGCAACAAAACATTGTGCAACGTTTCTGTTGCTAGACGTTGCACAACCAAAATGTTTTATCGTGGAAAATGGTGATACATTTTGACTCTCAACGCTAGGTTGATTTCATCAGTAGTAAGTAAGAACACGGGAGTTGAAGAGGTCTGCAGTATTTTGTTCTTTGTTGAGGGAAGCGTTCAAATTTGGGAAAGTAGTTTGGTCATAATTGTGGGTGATATGGTAAGTGAGGAAGTAGAAGTAGCTATTCTTTTGTGGCAATTTATACAATATTTATATGAAAAACCAGAAAGTAGCTGTTGGATTCATCCAATCAATAAAAAAAGAGACACTGGCAGTTTTATTAAATAACTTAGAAATGACCCAGATAAGTTTTACAATTATTGTAGGTTAAGCATACCTACGTTTGATTATCTCTTGGGACTTGTTGAAGACAAGATTCGGAAATAAGAACACCAACTACCGGAGTATACCTAGAGTATACCTCCAGAAGAAAGGCTTTAAATAACATTACGGAATAACTTTTAATAACATTCTTGAATAACAAAAGCTTTTTGGTTTTGTAAACGTATTAATATAAAGAGCAGTAAGAAAAGAAAGACAAATATATAGTTAAGTATCTACTTTTAAATCTAAGAAAAACATATCTTATAAAATATTTTAAAAAATCATTTAAAAAAACAACGTAAGCGCAATTTTTTCTTCTCCTTGTACCAATTTTGCCGCCCCTCAAATTTGCCGCTCTGGGCAGATGCCCTGCTTGCGCCTCCCTAGATCTTGCCCTGAGTGACGCAACGCTATTTTTCTTTCTTACCAATCTTACCAATATCTTAAAATATGGGGGTGTCTGGATTACTTGAGGGCAAGGTTTATTCGATTAAATGTGATAAATTGGTGTGGTACATACTTGGAATATTACATACTTGGAACTCCTCAGCTATATCTTGCCAAATTTTATTTATTACATCTTGGTTGTGGTTGTCCTTTGCTCTAAAATCATAAATTTCTGACGTGGACAAGAACTATCAACTTGTCAGCATCAACCTCCATCTCTTTTTATTATAATAATGAAAAAATCCTCAACACGGAGCATTAAGGGGACAGTGGACTTTCAAAATTGTGAAATTTGTCCAAAAATTCGATTTTTTAAAAAATTTTATTGAATTGGGAAACTACGGACTAGTAGGAATGTGTTGCAAAAATAATTTTTAATTTCTGTGATTACTTTCCTAGTTATAGGCATTTGTATTTAACCCCTTGCCAGTGTCGCCCGAGTCCAGTTCGGGCAACTACTACGTGCAGTATTTGTGATGCCCGAACTGAGTTCGGGTAGAAGAAAAATTAACGTTTCTATTTTGTGAAGCCCGAACTGGATTCGTTTCTTCTTTAGGATACTTAATTCTCTATTTTCCTAATAGATGGCATTAGTGGTCCTAGTTTTTCACCGATTTCGACGGTCGGGGGAAAAGGTAGGTGGGTGTTGTCAGCTGTTCAGATATAGTCTGTTTTCGTTTATGCTTTTGCGCATGAGTCAGGTCTCCTTTGATTTCATCAAAATAGGGGTGACGAGAAAAAAGGACGGGAATGTTTACGTTTTATCAGAGTTAGTTTGAGCTTTTCGGGAAAGACTAAATTACCCCCTGCGGAGTAGAATCGTCCGCGAGTGGTGGGTCTGGCTTTCGAAAACTGCCTGTAAACAAAAACACGCTTGGGTTGATAAAGAGTTTCGTTTTCTCGTTTAGTTTCGGTTGCTTTTCAGTGAGTTTTTTTGTAAATAATTTTCTTTTTTCGCAATGCCTGATTCAGACACCGATGAGGAGTACAGTTTAGGTTCCTCGAGATCAGCTACCAGGACCAGGGCGTCCTAGTGTAAGCTTGCTGCGCCTCACAGGTCGACACTTTCCAGAACATATCCCACCAACGGGACAAAAATCTAATCCAACCAGACAGTGTTATATATGCTGTCGTAATACCGATGAAAAAGGAAAGAGGATAAGACGTGAGACACGAGTTTATTGCAAAGAGTGCGATATGGGCTTGTGTGCAGTACCGTGTTTTGGGATATACCATACTGTAAAAGATTTGTAAAATTTATGTATTTGTAAAATTTAAGTATAAACTACTAGTTATATAAAATTTAGCTTCCAAATTTTGTTTCATTTGCTCTAATTGAATAAGATATGTGTGTAATCCATTACTGTTTCATGTGTATGCAAAAAATATAAATATAGTGGTTATTGCATTTAAAAATTTATTTTTGTAATAAAAAACCATTTTCTAACTTTTATAATAATATAAAGAACAAAATTAAACAGTCAAAAAAATTTTCCATTTTTGGTCCATTTTTCCGAAATATATGTCACACTTAAGGGGTTAATTTAGATATTATGTGATTACTAATAGCAATAACTTTAAATGTGTTTTTCTCAAAATAAAAATTTTCATGTCATACGAATATTCAAACTGCTCCAAGCGCATTTCTAATTATTGTATTGCTTTGAAATTTAAGTTTTATATACTTAACTGTATATCAAATAAATCTTATTGAAAAAAATTATGCTTCGTAGCTCAATTTCTAAATTTTGTACTTGAAAAGATGATTTATAGGTATTTTGCGTAATAAAAAGGGTGTTTTCACTATTATTTTTTCTCTTTATATTTTTAATGAATGCTTATAATAAGCAATAAGTTTCATTGTTAGTTCTATAAGGTATCCTGTAAATAAAAATTACCATATCATATGCAAAAGAAATGCGAATGGGACATTTTTAATTAGGCCAATTTTTGATATAATTAATAATTCTTAATTCATAAATTATTAATATTTCATCTTTAAATTTTAACCACTTTTACATATCTATGGTACTAATCACACATTCAAATTTCAAGCAAATCCATTCAAAACAAAATAAGTTAGGTTGGAAGGTCCACTGTCCCCTTAATGAAAATAAAATGGGCGTGTCCCGCACATGCGCAGATGAAATGTTTCACCAGCTGTGTGTCGAGAAACATCGGTCAGAGAAGCATACACTTTTGTTGCAGCAACGTTTCCGGAATGACGCGACGTGTATCAAAACAATGTTGCATACGCTGTGCAGTACTCCCCTTTGATTACATTGCAGACGATGCGTCTGATACAGAAAGCTCGAAACAGAAACGTTGTGCAATGTTTTGTTGCATCCGGTGTGCGGCCGGGCTAAAATAGCTTTCCAGTGGTCCATAGTCCTGTTGCGGCGTTGCAAACGCCAAGCGAGTCTGCTCGCTTTGTTGGATGGGGTAAGGTTTGGTTTGTGTGCGGCAACACATACATGGATATTGAGGGCCTGCAGTTCTTTCCACAAAGTATTGGGGTGCTCCGTAACCCCTGCAGCCTGTTGATACTCACCGTTGATGATTTGGAGTGGTTTATTAAGGATCTTACGAACCTTATGCTTCAGGACATGTCGATCCCGTTCGTTCAGTTTACGGGGACGGCCAACGTGTGCAGTTCGTCCCAACTCCCGTAGTCATCCACTTCTTCGCGACATCACCAACAGTTGTACGTGGCTATGGTAATTCTACCGCAATTGGGCGAATAGACTTGCCACTAATGTGACGACCAACTATAACACCTCTTTTAAAATCAGTAAGTTCCTTTCGTTTCGATATACAGTCGAATCCGGTTATTGGACCACCGGTTAATCGGACTAGCCGCTTATTCGGACCGAATACTAAAGAGACGAAACAAATCCTATTGCATAAGCCTAGTATTATTCGCCAGCCGGTTATTAGCACCAAAATGATCGCGTCCCGATGTGGTCCGATTAACCGGAATCGACTGTATTACCACAATTTTACAAACTGACGACGTTACCATTTCACGTATCGTATATAACCTTAACAAGTCACGTGAGAGCACTGGATTTGCATAAAATTCGACATGCAGTCGAATTTTATGCAAATTCGCTGGCGTCCGGTCAGTTATTGTTGAGTAGTGTGTATATATATATATATATATATATATATATATATATATATTCTTTATCGGTGGTGGTGTTATGGGCAAGAAGGGCGAAACGTACATAGGACGCTACCTGTACGCTGGAGATGTACGTAGTAGGATTCAAAAGTTCCCGGACTGAGTCTATAACTTAAAAAGTATTATCAGTAAAATTACTGAAACACATCCTCCTTCGAAATAAGACCCTTGCGCAACAACACACTTTTGCCATCGCTTGTAAAGTTCATCGAAACATTTCTGGAATCCATTTTTACCCAGGTCCTTTCATTCAGCTTGCGATGCAGTTTTAACTTCATCTGCAGATTGAAATCTACGACCCTGCAAGCGACTTGCCAGTTCAGGAAATAGGCTGAAGTCGCAGGGGGCGAGATCAGAGGAGTAAGGAGGATGTGGCAAAACAGTTGTTATCGTTTTCGCAAGAAAGTCAGCGACGAGGAGGGATCGGTTTGCAGGACCGTTGTCATGCAAAAGCCCCCATGAGTGCTCAGCCCACAATTTTGGTCTCTCTTTCCGAATCGACTTACGTAAACGACGCAGGATGTCTACATAGAGTTCTTTGTTTACAGTGCGTCCTTCAGGGATAAATTCCAGATGAACAATGCCCTGTATATGGATCAACACCTTTTCGATGTTTTCAGCGGTGCGGGAGAACTGCAGACGGCAACGCATTCGGCGTCGGCACTTTCCCTGCCTTCTCTGAAACGTCGATGCCACTCAAAATCTTGTGTTCGCGATAATGTATCACTGCCGTATACATGCTTCAACATTTCTTAAGTCTCCGTAGCACTCTCTCCCAAGCGAACACAAAATTTTATATTAATTCTCTGCTCAACAAACGCCATTTCTTTCAATCGCCGGTTGCTAAATGCACCCACCTACAAAATACGACGCCGTGGTGAGCCACCGATCACCACGGCGATAGATAGATTTGGGTAAAACCACTTTTTGAAGAGGGGGAGAACGTAGTAACGCAGAAACCTTATCGTAGTCGCTCTACTGCAAAATGTTTCTTAGTTAAAGGCTCAGTCCGGGAACTTTTTGAATCCTACCTCGAATATTTGTCTTTAACCACCACCCATTTGGCATAATTTATACAATTTGACATTCTCATTATGTGTACCTCTCTTCGATACTTAATCCACTCAACAAAAGATTTGCCCTATTTTTAATGTTAGTTTGTAACTGTTGAAAATATTACTTCTCCTAGTGAAATCAAGTTGGCGCACTCCTTCACGTGGATTCCACAGTAATATCCACGCCTGTATATGAAGAACGCGAGATCAGCAGTTCGACAGATTTTGAGGCCGGACTTCACTTGGCTGCTTCGCGATTTGTGTTGTGTAAGATGTCTGGTGTTATTTAACAATAAATTGTTTTAATTTTTATAAAAGTGTTCGTCTTTATAAGAATGGTTTCCTCATGTCGTTGAAATAGATACTGAAATCGAAATTTGAGAACCACCAATAGCTGATACTCTTTTTAGTAACAAAAAGCGCTTTGGCGATAGTTTTGTTTGCCAAAAAGCTAGTTTGGCAAAAAGAAGTTTGCCAAACTAGCTTTTTGGCAAAAAAGTTTGAAAAAAAAGTTTATATTTATTTATTTTTATAGTTTTCCCATTTGATAGTTGATTATTTAGGGAGACTCGAGTATTTAATATGAAAACAAGTAGGTGTATTATTGAAGAGTAGAAAAGGTATCGGAGACTCCATGTAAACGGCTCGCCATAGTGTTTGCAGTTCAAGGGATAGAAACATTTTCAGATGAAACACACAAGATGTCTTTTACTCGTGGCACTTAGGGTTCATTACGTCCTACGATTCATTCTTTTTTTGCATTTTATTAGAGCGAGATTCTTTGTGTGTCCGATTCATAAAAATGACGTTTGCTTCTCTACAATTTTTATTTTAAAATATGTCACTTAGAATGACGAGATTTCTAAATTTGGGAGAAGTCTCAGCCAGGATATGATATATTTATTGTTTCAACTCTTTCTGTTCAAGGATTTTTATGCATCGCCCTCCAGTGGGTAACTAAAGAGAAAGATAAGTCGTTCTCATAAAGTATTATACCCTAATATTTTGATGAAAAGAAGAAAAAATTGTCTTTTGTTTCTTTTTTTGGTGTTTATAATTTATCAATGCTATATTAATTTATAAATTAAATTAATAAAATATATTTATTTTGTATTAGTTTCCTTACATTATTTTATCAAAATAAAAAAAAACACTTTACTGCACCTGATATTTAAAATACTTTTTAAAATCAAAGAAAAATACACATGTGTTATTAAATATTCAATTATAAATATTTAAATATTTTTAATTAAATATTTTAACATATTAAAATATCAAATATTTTTATATTGCTAATTAATTACACAGTCATATCATTTTATCATTTAAAAAATTAACAACTGCAAATGTATTGAAACGCCAGGTAAACTAATTCAATGGTTGATCTTGAAAATCGGAAACACGTATTCTACTAGGGCAACTAGATACGACAATTTGTTGCCTTAAACCTCTCTAAACTGTTCCCGAATTTGGATAAATATGCCTGAAGAAACGCATTCCACAAGCATTTTCTTCCTTATTTGCTAATGAATACCTTTCAGAATGAGGGGGCAGTTAAAAATTATTGCAAGATATTTCAGGCATTTATTTCATTATTAAAGATTCCTTCAAGAAAACTCTTTAAACATTTAGGTTTGATACATAATATTTAATTCTACTTAGAAGTATCAACTTGCACCAATTCATGAAGAATCTCTCAGAGACTACAGATTAACATTGTTGTTTATTTCACAACTATATAGGGAGTTTAGCGTAAACTACTTCGAAATTTTAGTAGGAGGTGAGATTTTTAGTAACGCACTAACCAAATTTGTCCATAAAATGTTAATTTTTCTGTCATCATAAATTGACTAGAATTCTAAAACTATGAGATAGTTTGCGTTAAACTGCCTTCAAATTTTTGATGGAATCTCAAAATAACTGCATTTATTTAACAGAGACGTAATAAATTGTAGAAAGCATAATAAATTGAAACAAATTTTAATTTGATATAAATTTCCCGTTAAGTTCATATTTTTGTACGTTTATATATAATAAAATAATCTCTTTAAATTCACTGCGAATTCCTTAGCCTCATTGGCCAAAATAATGAATGCCACACAGAGTACAGTCAAACTCCGTTATAGCGAACCCGGTATATAACGAACTCCCGGATATAACGAACGAAAATTTAGTCCCACTGTTTTCCTGTTGTACGTAATTTAATTAGTATTGTGTCAGTTTAATGTAATCGATTTTAGTCGATTTAATTCCTTAATGATAATTTTTAATAAATTTTATCAATTTTTAATACATCATTATTGAATACACATTGCAACTAATGAGTTATACATTTTGTGAACCCTAGCATTTTTCTTAACGGTTCGGATATAGCGAACCACCGGATAAAGTGAACAAAACTTTTGGGCCCTTGAAGTTCATTATAACGGGGTTCAACTGTATATATATATATATATATATATATATATATATATATATATATATATATATATATATATATATATATATACATATATACATATACATATATACATATATATATATATATATATATATATATATATATATATATATATCCATATATATATATATATATATATATATATTATATATATATATATATATATATATATATATTTATATATATATATTTATATATATTTATATATATATATTTATATATATATTATATATATATATATATATATATATATATATATATATATATATATATATATTATATATATATATATATATATATAAATATATATATATATATATATATATATATATATAATATATATTTATATATATATAATATATATATTTATATATATATATATATATATATATATATATATATTATATATATATATATATATATATATATATATATATATATTTATATATATATATATTATATATATATATATATATATATATATATATATATATATATATATATATATATATATATATATATATATATATATATATATATATATATATATATATACAGTGGAATCTCGATCTATCGTTTTTCAAGGAACCGATTGAAATGAACGATAAATGCGGGAAAACGATAGATGCGGAAACATAACAAAGCAATAGGATCGTTGGGACTGGATAAAATGAACGACACATACGGAAAAACGATGGATCCGAAAACGATCGATCGAGATTCCACTATATATATATATATATATATGATAATTTATAAGTATTAACTGCCTTCAAAATTTATGATGGCATGTCAAATTAACTGCATTAATTTGACAGGGACGTAATAAATTGCAGAAAGTATCATAAATTGAAACACATTTAAATTTCTTATAAATTTCTCGTTAAGTTCAAGTTTTTGTACGCTTATATCTAATAAAATAATCGCTTTAGATTCACTGCTAATTCCTTAGCCACCTTGGCTCAATAATGAATGCTACCTAGAGTACTGCGAAGCTCTTTTCGAAAACTAAATAATTTCGAAAGCGGAAAAATCCAGTGGTGCTCTGGTTATATCACTTATGCAAACGACCTGGAATAAGTATCGGAGTTGTCTAAATCATGGCGATATGTTTGAAGGCTTGCACAAATGCCTCATACATCAATATCCCCGTTTTCTCCTTTACCCGAGTCACACCACTGTTATTACGTACGTAAGAAAATAAATGGGTGTTTCGACCATTCTCTTTCGCCACGCTCCCCCCGGGGTGTGTGCCCCAAACCAGTTCTTTGGGACGAAAAGGAGTCTGGACTGCGCTCAGGAACCGAGCTTTTCCGTTACGGCCATAATAAGTCTCGTCTAAAAAGGACGCAGTTAATTAAATCTAATGATTTGCTCTTGAAAGCCCAGAACCGTGTTACGGACACAAAAGACTGATGTCCGGTACAACGTGGAGCGATAATGGAAGCTTTGAAAATCAGATAAAAATTAATAACACTTATTATTTTTAACCAAAGACGAGCGATGCGCAGATAGACGAAAGCTATCTCTAAATGGGATCGTTTATACATATGCAGAAGCTCGTTTGAATACCTTAACGATGAGCTATTCAGTTTTAGATTTTTTGGGCTCGATAATGGAATAGCAATGGGGTCAGTTGGTGTGATCTGCTCCGGCAAGCAAAAGTCGTTCAGGAACTCCCTGAAAAGAATGAAAAGATATTGAGGATAATTGCAAATGAAAATCGTAGCGGATATTTTTATAGACAAAATAATGTAGAAGAAAATATTGGAATTAAATCTAATAGAACGTACTAAAGAATATAGTACAGTTTGAGGAACATTTTCCCCGTCAATAACCAAAATTTCCACAACCACTTTTTGACGGAGATCCGCACAAAGAGACGCTGAGAATAGTCGCAGAGAATACGATTTTCCACACAAACGTATTGGAGTGTCCCAATTTACCCCCTTAGGGATGGAATTTCAAAAAAAATCTTTCTTAGCGGATATCCATGTCATTATAGGAATGCACTGTCAAAATTTCAACCCTTTAGTTCCAGCGGTTTGGTCTGTGCGAGGTCTGTCAGGTCACGGAACTGTTTTATATATAGGTTTAACTTAACATTCATAAAACATACTAATTTTTAACTTTCTTTCTACTGGTCAGATCGTGGATTTAAAAAGCTTTAAACCTTCTCGGGATAACACGGACCATTTTGCAAAAAATCGCGTGTAAATCGGTCCAGTAATTTTTTAGTCTATAGCGGACACACATACGAACATTGCCTTTTATATATATAGATTTTAAACATTTAAGGCTACTGTGTACTAACCCTACGGGATTCTCTCACCCTAATGTTAACCTATGGAGAAAATGTGTCCAAGGATTGATGACTTGGATTTAAAGATTTTTTTTTAAAAATTGTACTCCCTAATAAAGTGAGAAATTTGACACATTAGGCATTTTCGATTCAAAAAAAAACGAAAATAATATTTTAAAATATAAATTATTCTGGGAAAAATCTGGTATAGTGTGATTTAAAGGCTTCTCGATTCCTTTGGTAGACGCAATTTAGAAATTGAACCCCGTCGCAAGGTGCAGAAAAGTTCGGGATGTCTGAAAATATCATTTCTATTGGATTATCAGCATTTATGAAGCTGTCAATAGCAGACGCATTTTCTCTATAGGTTAACATTGAGGTGAGCGAATCCAATAGGGTTAGTACACAACAGCGTTATGAGTTGAGTCAATATTTTTTCGTCTATTTATCTCTAAGCCAAATAGAATAGTAAGTAAAAACAATGAGATAAATGAGAGAGAAAAGGGACAAAAATGAAACATTAAACTCAGAGTACTCACGTAGCAGATAAAGTTTAACGATTTCTGTCTGAAAATAGATGGAAACAGAAAATTACTCGCATTACTTACGGGTGATTCCAGTAAAACTAATTTCTTAATTTAAGGTAAAAATTAAGTTTTCATTCTCACACTTATTTTTAAACTGTTTCCATCTCTAATCTAAATTCAGTTGTGCATTTAAAAGTAAAAGTAGTTTAGAAATATTACCAAGCGTCTGTATATCCTTCAAGGCATTTCTCTGAATATATTTTGTACAAGTATGACACCCATGCAAGTGAAGCTTGCATACATTTTAACGCCCAAAACACAAAACTGCCTTCTTTTATTCTTAAACCTACATTTATGCACGAAATAATTCGCAGATTGATGTTTTTATTAGCAATAGGTGGCTTATAAAGAATGTACCTAATTGCAGGGCCCGACTTTGCCTAATTGGGGCCCGGGGCAAAAACTTCTCTGGGGGCCCCCCTCTGCTTCCCTACTTCAGTATTATGGAGGTATTTAAATTTTTCACCTCATTATAGATATATAACAATAAAATTGACTAGAACCTAAAATAGCTATAAAGTCCCCCCCTCCAATGGTCAGACGAAATATCGTTCTATCCATTTTATTGATTTTCTGACAATTCTATGTCCACCATTAAAAGGGATATAGCACATCTAAAAAAAGTTCATGAAAGAAGGATACGTAAAATAAACTTTCTATTCGATTTGGGCCCCCCCCCCTCTAATGTGGGGGCCCGGGGCAAATGCCCCGTATGCCCCTGCCTTAGTCAGGCTCTGCCTAATTGCACTTTATTTAACTTTCATCTGTGACTTTTTTTTTCATTTATTTATTTTTTTAATGGGGTCTTATACGGGTTTAAAAAGTTTTTATCTCTCTTCTCCAGTATTATAAATTCTGCAGAAAGTAAAAATAAATAAAGGTGTCTATTAACAGAAATCCTGTTGACAATAGGCTTAATTTCTGGCTGACCATATAAGCATTCAAAAATTTGGTTTTGCATCGCCAGAATTTCTTAGTAGGGATCCCTTTTATTCAACCAAAACGCTTTTATTAAGTTATAAGTTACTTTGATAGCCCTTTATATTAAATTTTTCGTCTGTCCAATAAGGTTTCATTTCTTCGAAATATCATAAAAATGAATATTTATTTTTCCTTAAAGTTATGTCTAATTACTAAAATGGCTAGATTTTAATTCTTGAGCTGACAATAATGTATACTACTTTGTTGAAAAAGCAATGTAAAATGACGTACTACAATATTCTTTGTAAAATAGTCTGTAGGGAGTAAATTTCAGAAAAATGTTCTCTCTTGATTCTGATTTGACATTTTTTATTTTGTCAATTCAAATCACGTGCATATTATACTGTATGCAATGAATAGTAACGTAACACATCATCAAAGTTATGATTAACTTTGAATTTTAGTCGCTTAAAATAATTAAAAACGTGTAAAGGATTTTAATTTCTGTCTTAGAAATTTATCTTGGATAAGTAAGAATATGTTTATAGCTTCTGTATGTCTATATTGCTAGTAGATGGCGCCACTACATAAAACCCTGTTTATCGGATTCAACGATTTCTGTTTCCAAGGGTCTTTTCAATAACAGGAAAGTGAACTTTTCAATAACAAAGTGAACTTTTCAATAACAGGAATTGCAGTAGTAAGTGCCCATGTTACTTTGAACTTTTTCATAGGAAATAAATGTACTCATAAGCAATTGTTTTTGAATCGGCATTTTAATTTTATTTCATTTACTTTATTTGAATTAGAGGAATGAGTGTTTTTTCTAAAGCAAATGTGATTTGGTTACAATAATTCGAAACATTTGATCTTTTAAATTAATGTGGTAATCTATTCCCTCCATATAGGGTTTTTTTTTTCAAAAGATTACTTATATATTTTTTAGCTGTAAGAAAATAGTTTTTATATAGTGATATAGTTAGTGATATAGTAATATAGTTAGGAATTGAAAGTTATTTATTTTGAATATGTATAGAGTAAAAGCATATGTTTTCAAAGTAACAAAATGAAGTGCAAAACATACATGTATGTAGTACAAGGAAAGGCAAGCGATATTAT
Organism: Dolomedes plantarius; assembly: GCA_907164885.2. NCBI lineage: Eukaryota > Metazoa > Arthropoda > Arachnida > Araneae > Dolomedidae > Dolomedes > Dolomedes plantarius. Next base: position 203,034,519 of record OU015493.1, read on the forward strand.
CCTGTCACTGCATTATACAAAATGTTTTGCACTTATTACCTATCATTGTACTCCACACACAACGGTTACAGTAGTCGCCTGTCACTTCACTGTATTGTTATTTTTGATTGTACTGCATCAACAATATTAACGCTTGTTCAGTACTTTCATTTATTGCATTAACTGGCATCAAAATTCTGGTTTGTTCACTGCTCATTTGGACGTGTAGGTAGAAATCTGTCGGATTTCCATGCAGGAATGTTTTTACAGATAAATGCTAAAAGTTTGTTTTCCTGATATTACGATATAGAGAATAGAGAACGATATAGAGAATATTACGATATAGAAATTTACATTGTATGAAATGTAACAGGATTAGAATGTAAGATTGTAGAATGTAAACTTTTTTTTTACCAAATAATTACTACTTAACTTTTAAAAAGATATGAAAAAATATTTTATGCTTATATATTTTTATTAATTTTTCTTTCAGTTACGACTGCAAGTCAAGTGTTCCGGTCTCGTCAATTAACTCGGTTCTAAATTATGTAACCGGCTTGTAGGGTTAATGCTAGCCACCTATACTGTGCACCCTTAAATGAATGACCAGCAGTCACTGAGAACACTGAGCCCTTCTATGAGAACACTAGAAGGTAACCCGTCATTTTGACGTCATAATACTAATAATGACGTCATAATGGAAAAAGTATATGAAAGTTTAAAAATATCCCGAATTATCTAACAATATTGCATTTAATCCACACCTTGTAAAAGCTAACCCTTTCATTATTTTTTTATTTATTTAGTTTTTTATGCGATTGGAGTAGTAGACTGCCATCCAGTTTTTTACAGCTCACTACGCGATATGAATACTTGAGCTACTCGATTCATTCACATTCAAGTGTGTTTACTTTCAGAATTCATCTCAAAAGTAAACAGATTTTTAAAAACTGTTAAATATACAGCTAAAAGCAACCAATTTTTTTTTAGTTCTGAATGTTTTATAGAAAAATAGGCTGAACAAACGTGATTTGAGATATTAGTTTTTAGGTAAGAAAAAATTCTGATCCACATCTGAAATTGAAATTAAGCCTAACCGGCCGTTTGATTACTGAGAGCTTCAATTGAAAGATGAGTACAACCCGGAAGTGTTATATAGAGACAACGGCTATTATATATATAATATGAACACATGGCGTCATAGCCAATCTTCCGGGCATATATATACAGGTGGTTATCAAAAAAATGGACACACCTATCTATATTAGTGGTGTTTATCAATGTGCTTCGTTTTCCTTAAACAAGTCTGGCAACCGGTATTTTTTTTTATATAATATAGTGTATGTATTATTCTACTGTACGGCAGCAGTAATAAAGGTAAGGGCATCGTTTTTTTTTGTTTTTTTTGGGGGGGGGGGGCAGCGGGAAATGTCAAAACTTGCAGACCTTGCTTAAAGGGCAAATTGTTGGAGTGCGTTTAAATTGGAGTATCTGTTACTGCAACCCACAGGCTAATGGGTGTTTTTCGAGCTTTGGTATCGAAAGTCATGATAGTACACAGAGTGAACGGAAAAAACATCCTTTACCAAACAGAGTAGTGGACGAAAGGGAGAGCTGAGTGAAAGAGACGGACGAGGTATTGAAGAGGATTGTGACACGAAGAAAGAATATAACTGCAAACTAAATGACCGAAGAGCTCAATCTGCATCTTCATGTTCCGTTATCAACTATTAGAGGTAGAAAGAAAAATTCACAAACAAAGCATTTACGGAAAAGTAACTGTTCCCAAACCACTGGTAATAGATGATAATACAAAATATCGTCTGCAATGTTGCCACGAGCGCAAATCCTAGTCGAGTAATATGTCGAAAAACGGCAATTGGTTCGACGAATCATTGCTCACATTGTTCCTCGTAACAGGATGTGCGTATGTGTGGAGAACATCTACTCAAGCGTAAGATTCTGGCGGTCTCATCTCAACTGTCAATCATGGAAGTAGATCTATCAGGGTTTGGGAGGGTATCTCATGGTTTTCTTCAGGCTCTATTGTAACCCTAAAAATGGAGATTGAATGGGAAGGACCATGTCGAAATTTTAGCTTACTAGTCCATCATATGGTGCAAAAATTGTTTCTTGCAGGAGATGGCGTTCTCCAGGATTATAATCCCCCTATAAGTACAGCTAAATCTATCAAGTATTGGTTTGAAGATCATGAAAAAGAAGTCAAATATCTTATCTTGCCCTGTACAATCCCCGCGACTATAAATCATCCAACCACTGTGATCTGTATAAGCGGAAAGATAAAGGTATCGATAACCACCACAGCATCTCTGCAGAAACTTTCATGATATTTCCCTGAAGAATGGTATAATATATTCTTAACCACTATTCATGACTTGTATAATCCAATTCTAAGGTGAATCAAGTGCTATAACATGACAAAGTTGATCCTGCGCAGTATTAATAAAGATTTTCTTGATGTTTCTTAGTGTTTCCATTATTTTGATAACCACACATATATATATATATATATATATATATATATATATATATATATATATATATATATATATATATATATATATATATATATATATATATATATATATATATATATATATATATATATATATATATATATATATATATATATATATATACATACATACATACATACATATATATATATATATACATATATATATATATATATACATATATATATATATATATGTACATATATATATATATATATATATATATATATATATATATATATATATATATATATATCCCAAAAGTACACAAATAATTTGAGATAAATTCAACTGATTACCCCAGTACATGGATGATATATATATTTAATATAGATCACTAGATGACCCTAACAAGTTGGGTTACCTGTTATTTATTGGTTATAAAAAGTTTATAACCTATAAATAACAGGTATATTACTGCTTTGAAATGGACTTTTGAAATCATTTAATTGAATATTTCAGTATATTCATGTTACTTTGAACTGAAGAACATTTCTTATGATTTTACGCAGTAACTTCCCTGGTCTTAACAAAAAATGATTTTGATGACAACATTTTTTTGGTTTATATTCCATCTATCAAACATATTCTAAAATTACCCTATTTTTTCGTCGGCTTTTAAAGCCACCTGCAACCACATTTCTATTCATAGCATTTCTTCCTTTAAATGTGTTTTTTCTCTTAACAATATTTAGAAGCGTTTTAACACACTTAAATGGCACTCATTCGTTATTTTATAATCCAGTTTAGGCGTAGATTTTAAATTCTACTTCAAAACATGGGCATTTCATTAAAATATTTTGTAAACTGTTCAAAATTGTCCCTTATGTAATTTATTTCAGTTTCATGCTTAGCGTTTTTCGGAATCCTTATCATGTCCGGCATAAGATTTTTAAAGACACCTGAGCATTAGTTTTTTCTGTCAGTCGACAGGTGGACAGATTGCAGTAACGAAATTTGAAATTAGGGCTTCTGTTTACTAACCTCATTGGATTCGCTCACCTCAATGGAGAAAACCTATGGAGGAAATGTGACAGGATTGCCGACTTGGATTGAAAGATTTTCTTTAAAAAATTGTACTTCTTAATAGAGAAAGAAATTTGACACCTTGGGGCATTTTTCGTTTAAAAAAAAGTGAAAATAATATTTTAAAATTGAAATCATTCAGAGAAAAAATCTGGTCTAGTGTGTTTTAAAGGCTACTCAATTCCTTTGGTGGACGAAATTTATAAAAGAATCCTGTTGCAAGGAGCAGAAAGTTCAGGCTATCTGAAAATACCATTTTTGTTGCATTCAGCATTTATGTGGCTTTCAATAGTAGACGCATTTGCTCCATAGGTTAATATTCAGGGACGGATTTACATATTTTTATGCCCTAGGCCAAAGCACCATTTTGCGCCAGCCTTCCTTCCATTTAAATTTTTGACTTATAACATTAGATTTAATATACAGTAAGAGTTTTTGAAACATATATACTTAATAAACATTTGAATAACATATTTTTAATAAACATTTTCTGCATAATTTCTTCTAATTTATCTAAAAATTACAATTAAAATTTTTTCCTTCGTGCTTTCGCCTATGAAAATGTTTCAATAGTTTCATTGAAGTCAACATATCTTGTTAAATCTGCTTCAATGCAAAGAAGTGCCAAGACATTTAGTTTGTCTTGTTGCAGCAAAGATCTTAAATGATCCTTGATTCTTTTTAGTGCAGAAAAAGATCTTTCTGCAGAGGCATTTGTGGTAGGTGTGCACACAAACATTCTCAATACGATATCAACATTTTGATACACTGTTTGTAATCCACTTTCACGTAGCCACTTTCAAATTACTAAGGGATATTTCGAACGAATGCTGCACTCAGTTATGTTAGATTTTAGATGTTGCAGTTCATCACATAATGCAGGCTCCAAATCATCTTTAAAAATTGCCTATAATTTTCTTCCCTCTTCTTCGGGCTCATGAGAAGTCAGTGATCAAATTTTCGTAATTCCTTTAAATTTTTCACCTGAGGTCTCAGCTTAATATAAGCTTGTGACCTCTTCTCAAACTCTGCTTTGTGTTTGTCCACAATCATGAAATAGGTATTAACTCTAAAGATATCACGCCCGTTTAAATTAACTTCGCCTTCACGTTTTTCGTCAGCTTGTAGTTTTCTGAAAACCTGACGCTTTTCATCAAGCTCATAAACTTTCTTTTCAGAAATATCCAGAGCTTTGTTTTCATATATATCAAATTGTTCTCGCAGTTCTAACAAGAACTTTACGCGTGAATGAAGAACTGTGGCAACTTCTGAAACATCAAGTTCTACGTTTTGTATATACTTATTGACTTGGTGAAGTCTAATCAGCACCGTTCCCCAAAACTGTGCCATGGATACTGTTTCGAGCCTTTGCAACTTCGTTAGTAAACCTCTAGCTTCTGCTCTTGTTCCTGATTTTTGACTTTCGTCACTTTCAAAGTATTTTAGAGCTTTTATGACTGCAAACCAACCTTCTTTTAATGCTCTACAAGCATAATATCTTACCGACCATCGTGTCGTGGAGAGGCTTTTTGCGGTAAGGGTGCTATTTTTCTTCAATGCTTCCCACCTCGCTGTAGACGACGAGAAAAAAATTATAAAATTCTTGAAGCAATTTAAAATGCGAGGTGGCCTCAATGCAGCAATCTACAGCATGTGTGCCCACTAAATTTAAAGAGTGTCCTACACAAGGCATGAAGGATGCAAGAGGAGAAACTTCAAGTACCCTAGCCTGAAGACCTGAGTAAACACCAGCCATATTAGCTGCATTGTCATATTATTGACCACGACATTTCAAGATATCAAGGTGGAGATCAGTGACAGTCTTAATAACAGCTTCAAACATTTCATGGGCTTTGTGGCCAACGTTAGGTAAAAATTTTATAAATCTCTCAACAGGTTTCCCATTTTCTTTCACATATCGCAAAACAAACGACAGCTGATCCACATGCGAGATATCAGGAGTTGAATCTACAACAAGAGAATAGTACTTTCATATTTTGGCTTCATTAGCAATATGCGTTAATACTTTTTTAGCTAGGAGATCGATGAACTCATCGCAAATAGTAGATGAGAGATAGGATGCCTGTCCACAACCTGGATTCCCGAATTTCCTGATGTGATCAGCCAAAAATGGATCAAACACAGAAATTGCCTCCAACATCAGCATGTAGTTGCCATTATTATTAGAACCAAATATTTCATTTCGACCTCTAAATGGCAAGCCACGCAAATCAAGAGCTTTAATTACTACAACCCCTCTGTGTAACACATTTCTCCAGTACTCAGTTTCTTGATCAACCATTTTAGTTAGTTGCATATCGATTCTTCCAAGTTTAGCTTCTCTATGTTTTAAAATTAGGATGTTATTTCTGTGACAAACCGAATTTTCGTGTTCCTTCAGTCTAGATGATACATTTTTCCAGTCATTAAATTCATTTCTTTCAAAAGATGATTCAGTCTTTGTACCAGAATGGAAGAAAAGACAAGGTCCGCAGAAGACACTTCCTTTACTTTCTGAATATACTAACCAACCTCAGTCTTACGTATCACTGTTTACTAGTTTGCGGCTAAAGTAACTACCATTAAATGATCAGCTTCTATCTCCGTATTACCTGTTCGACTTTGAGAAATCAACATTTTTATTCTGATTAAGACCATATTGAGATACGTATTCTTTTGTGAGGTTCAAGTCAGACTGCTTTCTGCAATCATTATCCCTTTAAATTGCAAGAATTCTTAACCTGCGTCTCGTTAACTCATAATGGATGTTTGGGAAAAGAATGAAAGAAAAAGAAGGAAAAAATAATTTGTCAGTTGACGAAAAAGTTATTTCAAAATGCGTATATTGCAAATAACATTTTTAGCGATACTAAGAATATATAAATAAAAATGAAAAAGAAAAAAAACTTAACTTTCTCATTTTATATATATAAAAATTTTATAATTTGGTTGTTACTTCTTCTAAATGTACGCCCTCTTAACGGCTGCATCCTAGGCCATGGTTGGCCTTATGGGAAATTCGTCCCTGTTAATATTGAAGTGAGCGAATCCAGTTGGGTGAGTACACTGCAGCTTTAACTCAACATCTTTCATCTAAATTTAATAAGCATCACGGACTATAGGTAAATGCACCTATTACTCTATAAACCCTTGAACAATGTTCACGAAACTCGTTCATTGAATCTTACTGGTCATTGCCTGGGGTACGAGATTCGCTCAAATACGGAGCTGTTGGGTATTGCTGTGCTGAATCGCTGCTTAGGTAATATCGAACAGACGGAAAAAAGTACTCATGGTAAAATCTTTCGCATGTTCTGCTTATAATAATGTTTGCTTTATACATCGTTCCTCATGTCGTGTTAAGAATAGGAGATGAAATTTGGACATTTTATATGATTTTTTAAAATAATTATTATTATAGAATCTGTTGAAACTTTCTCTTGGAGCATATTTGATGAAACAATCTCTATATATTTATTGCGTGTAAACATAGGAAAATTGAATAAAATTAATACGCAGGTGTCAACGATTCCTAAAAACACTATTCATAAAACCAAAATAAAATACATGTGATAATTTTGAATGGTTTAAAAAATATTTTAATGAAATGGTCGTAAATTGAAGTAGAATTTGAAATCTACACCTAAACTGGATTACGAAATTAAATAACGAATGACTGTCATTTAAGAGTATTAAGATATTTCTAATTATGTAAAAATTATCTCAAATCTAGTGTATAGAAAATATTTTTATGGTTACATCACCGATCTCTAATAGATGTTTAAAATATGTAATGTACTTATGTAAACTTGTGGGTAGGAAATACATGGTGAACACTTCATCAGTTCCTCAATAAATTAAAAAGAGTGGCTACATGTTACCACCAGGACAAGGAATATTGGTGTGATTGTCGCAATGAACAATTCACAAATTTGAATTGGGAATTGTTCGCGTTTAGGAATTTTTGACGCATTTATGGATTGTTCATCGCAACAATCACACTAATACTCCTCGGCATGATGATGAACTGTTCACTACTAATTCGAAACACGCAGCCATCCTTTTTAATCAATTGTGGAAGGGGAAAAAGTGTTATTTTTTCCCCTTCCACAATAAATACATTTATTTATGGAAACATCTTTGGAATATTGTTTACTATACACAGCATTTTTTTTACTGCGCCTATAGTACAGAATAAATAAATTTATTAATGAATTGACTTCTTTGAAATATTGTCTACACAACACAGCATTTTTTGGCAGCGCCTATAGCATATAATAAAAAAATGAAAACTTCTTTGGAATTCATGAAAACTTCTTTGGAATATTGTCTACCATTCACAGCATTTTTTTACTGCGCTTATAACATAGAATAAATAAATTTATCGATGAATTAACTTCTTTGGAATATTGTCTACCCCACACAGCAATTTTTTTTGACAGTGCCTGTAGCATACAATAAATAAATTTAGTCATGAAAACTTCTTTAGAATATTGGCTACCATACACAGCATTTTTTTTTACTTCGCCTATAGCATAGAATAAATAAATTTATCAATGAATTAACTTCTTTGGAATATATTTACCCCACACAGCATTTTTTTTTTGACAGCGCCTGTAGCATACAATAAATAAATTTGTATACAATAATTATATTGCGTATCTAATATAATCTCCTTCATGGTTTGACCTCCCTTTTTTTTTCGAAATCTTTTTTTCATACAACTTTACAGATGCAATTCAGATGGTCAGTATAAAAGAGTATAAGCATATTTTTCTTATGACTATAAAATTCTAAAGTAACTAAAACTATATTAAAATATAATTTATGGTAGAGATAGTTTTATTGAGCGACCCCATCTGCTTACAGTCGGTGCGCATTTTTAAATCTCTGCCTAGATTTAAAGGAGAACAATCAGTACAACGCCCATGCAGGAATAACTGGCTTTGTCCCCTTTTACTTTTCCGTAAGCTCACAGTCACTTGCGGAAGTATTGGTTCCTGTTTAAACTGAACTAAGCAATGAAAGATGAGCTTTTTCCACAACGCTTAAACCAATTTAAATGATCGGTTGTCATCCCTCTGGCATGTGGTATATGTGCCCTTATCTCTTTCATCGGGATAAAAGCAAATACTGCAGAATTCAGCATAGCTGCTTCGAAATGAGACTAAATAATAAAAATAAATTTTTAATCGAATTTTTTCCTGCAGGTAGTAGTTTCTCTTAAACGAAAAAGTACATGTGACCCATTTGATAGCGCCTATAGCATAGAATAAATACATTTATTTATGGAAACATCTTTGGAATATTGTCTACTATACACAGCATTTTTTTTACTGCGCCTATAGCATAGAATAAATAAATTTATTAATGAATTGACTTTTTTGAAATATTGTCTACACAACACAGCATTTTTTGGCAGCGCCTATAGCATATAATAAATAAATTTATTCATGAAAACTTCTTTGGAATATTGTCTACCATACACAGCATTTTTTTTTACTGAGCCTATAACATAGAATAAATAAATTTATCAATGAATTAACTTCTTTGGAATATTGTCTACCCCATACAGCATTTTTTTTGACAGCGCCTGTAGCATACAATAAATAAATTTAGTCATGAAAACTTCTTTGGAATATTGTCTACCATAAACAGAATTTTTTTGACTGCGGCTGTAGCATAGAAGAAATAAGTATATTAATGAATTAACTTCTTTGGAATATTGTCTATCCCACACAGCATTTTTTTTTGACAGCGCCTATAGCATACAATAAATAAATTTATTCATGAAAACTTCTTTGGAATATTGTCTACCACACACAGCATTTTTCTTTTTGACAGAGCCTATAGCATAGAATAAATAAATTTATTAATTAAATCTTCTTTGGAATATTGTCTACCATACACAGCATTTTTTTAAAAATCACCTATAGGATAGAATAGGTAAGTTTACTACTGTAAACTTCTTGGAATATTGTCTTTGGAATATTGTTTACCATACACATCAGTTTTTCTTCTTTCGCGGTAGGATGAATAAACATTAAATAAAGAAGAGATACAGTATTCGGAATTTATCATGCTTTTGTTGATGTTTATGAAACATGCACAATGAAGCAAATATCAAACATTATTTATTTCAACATCCTCTTTGTTCTCTAAAATTTCTAAAAGGTTATTTCTCAGAACTCACGTATACACACACACACACAATCTTTACCTTCATTTTCTGATTTTTTGCTGAATTTTTAAAGATTAATTTTTAGAATTTAATTTATTAAACGCTGATCACGTGATTTCTTTTTCTGGTACTTTAAATATATTTATCGTCACATAACAACGAAATAGACAAAAAAAAAATTTTTTTTCTTGCTAATGCGGCAGACGATTGGTCATTATCCAAAAAATATAAATGTCTATAAAAATATCCCTTACGATTTTTTAAAAAATATATATATTTTTCTTTCTTTTACCTCATTTGTATACATTGATCGTCGTATAATACTAAAAGTTTAAAATAGTGGCGCCATCTACTGCACGTCTAGTGTAACAGCTTACATTTAGTTTCAAAAATTGTTGGTTTTTTATTAATTGAAAATTAACGGTAATTAATTTCGATTTTGGAAGTTCTTAAGTCGCTCGGCTGTTTTTAAAGACGCCTGTATGTAAAATTTCACGATCGTTGCTCCTAAACTGTGGATTTCTATATAACTATAGACAGACAGACAAACAAATTTACATTTTTATATATTAGATATGCGTGTGTGTGCTTATGTACGTATAATATACCATCATACGTTTTCATGAAATTAAACCCGAAAATAGTCATGAATAATTGATAATTACACCATCTTCAATAAAATGTCACTTTGTTCTCAATAATTTCTTGGATCTATTACAAAACGTATTGTTAAACGTGGTTCAACATTTTATTAAGCATTTTATTTTTAGAAACCTTCATATAACAGGTGCTATAAATTTATTGAAATCATATTTCTAATATTCACTCTTCCTTTTTTTTCTTTCCAAGACGTTCCTAAAACAATACTTCCTAATTTCATTACAAACATTTTCTATTTTTAACCTCAGACTCGGTGCACTTTCTTAGCGTTCGTTCCATCTACTTTATGTTTAAAGAAATTGAACGGTGATGATCGTTTAGTGAGTTTTTCAGCATGGTTAAAATACGTGGTATGAGTCTTTTTTCGTACAAAGTCCCTTTACGATTAAATTTAGAAAAAAGTATTCTAAGATAACTGAGAAAAGATATAATTTGTGTCGTTGGAATCGAGTTAAGGGGACTCACTACTCTTAAATCTTTAAAACATTCGATTTTTTGAAAAAAAAATATATGTTAAAGCCTGATCATTTCTGAACAAAATAAAGCAAACCGCATGAAAATATTCCACTTAGTTCCAGAGATATTGATATTCTAAATATTTAATTACTGATGAAGTATGGTAAGAAAAATTTTAAACACCTTTTTCTCAAAATGTAATTTTGCATCATTCCGCAACTGATATCTAAAAAACTATGAAACATAATTCCATGAAATTTTTATCACTGCATAATAATGTTATTTTATTGCGTCTGAACTAGAATTATTGCAATCACTGCACATTTTATTATTTTTTCAGGGGTAAATGAATTCAAAAATTATATTTTGAGCAGTTTTAAAAAATTGAAAAAAATATTTTGATGTTGAATGTTTTATGTTCAATTGTATTTTGAATTATTTATTTTGAATATGAAACAGGAATCATACATTTAAGTGTAAAATTAATTTCATAGTTCTGCGTGCAAGCCAGTATACAATAAAAATACTTAAAAAACAAGGTATATCTAAAGCACTTAAAAAAATTATTTAAAATTATTTTGAGGGTTGAAAATTTGTTTATTAAAATAAATATATCAATTATCAAATACATAAAATTTGGAAAAATTGGGAGTAAATTGAAATAGTTACAAAGAGTCAAAAAGTATGAAAATATGCCATATTTCCACGACTTAAGAGTCGTGAGTCCCCTTAACTTCATGTTATGCCAACGACAGCTGCCAAAATTCAGCACAGTTTAGTTTATAATACAGTACAGTTTAGAATCAAATAGAAAGCTTATATTTAAAAAACAAAACTGTGAGAATGAAGCACAGGGATTCCGAACCTTTTTATGTTTGCGGCAGCCCTGGGAATGAGATTAGAAACTTGGTGCACCCTTGATAAAATTTTAGTTTTTCAATTTTTTAAAATATTAAAATTATTAGAATATATATCAAGAACATCTGTACACTTAAGTTGCTAAGCCTAATCTCTGGGCAGTTCGTGACAGAAAACTACTGCATAAATTTACCACATTTTGGTCTTAAACGAAGGATTTTAATATATAGATGTGTCAAATTTGGTTTTTGTAACCACAATTTCTATTAATTAGCGATAGTTTATTGTTAAAAATTACTTTCCGCGCATGCTCAGCGACATGTTTAAATCTGGCTTTAGATAATCACCAAGCACGAGGTCGCATACACACATTAATTTTTTTTTCTTCGCATGCTTAGTGACATGTGTAAATCTGGCTTCAGATACTTACTAAGACCTAGGCAGCATAAACTTATTAATTTGTTTATTCCGAGGAATCTCTGTATCACACTCTCTGTCATTTTTATTTTTAATTCTGTTTGTGGGATATAGAATGAAACCTGACGGAAATTGTTTATTTCGTGCTGTTGAGTCACCCTATTTATTTTTATTGGGTTCAATAGTCATTTTTAAAAGTGCATTTCTCTATTCTTATTATAATGGTTTTCAATATTTGGCGTTGATGTTTTGAGTTTAATTAATTTATCAGTACATTTGTTTACTAACCAGCCGTGGTATCCTAGAGTTTATGGGAAATAGATCTGACCAAACGGCTGTCTCACGGCTTATCAGTGGCCATTTAAAATGCATGACTTTTGAATATGACAGCTAGGGTTTTTGACCCGGGTTTCCCCGAACCCGAAAACTCGGGTTTTTCAAAGATTTTACGAACCTGAAACCCGGGGAATTTTTAATGTAAATCCGGGTAATTAGTAGAAATACAGTAGAATACCAACTATATTTCTTAATTTGGAACCAAGACCAATCATATGATGAGTTTGGTAGTAAAATTTTTTAAAGCAAAATACACGCATGGACAAAAAAAATAGCGCACCAAGAAATAATTGCGGGATCGTAACGGAACTTGCAATGAAGGTACATGTCGGGGAGATATGCAAATGATTAGAAATGCAGCGTGATTGCGCATTGCGTATAGCCGGTAGAGGGCGTTGAACATCGTACTCTGTGGAGTATAAAACAGGTAATCAAAGCTTGTTTGAGTGCCAACTGCTTCATCGGCCGCCATCCAGTCACAGGTAGCACCTTCACTAGGGGCCTCTGTGTCTTCTCGAACCATACGAAGGCGCCTGGCTGAAGGACAGTTGGTATCGCGGCGCCCATTACGTGTGCTGCCCTTGACGCCCACCCATCGACGCCTCCGTTTGGAGTTTTGCCGCGCACGAGGAAACTGGACTGCAGCGGAATGGAACCAGGTCGTCTTTAGAGACGAATCCAGATTCAATCTCGGCAGTGATGACAATCGTGTTCGTGTGTGGAGAGCCCGTTGTGAACGCTTCAATTCTGCCTTTGCTGTACAGCGACACATCGTTCCCACAGCTGGTGTGATGGTATGGGGTGCTATTGCCTACAATACACGGTCACTCCTAGTATTGTTCCGTGGCACCATGACAGCCCAGCGGTATGTTCATGAAATCCTGCAAACACATGTGTTGCCACTCATGCAACGGCTCCATGAGTGTATTTGATCTGGCAACAACCTCAATAAAACGATTATTCAACGTAAATGATAATGAGTCAGAGTCTGAACCAGATTTAGCAGTTGAGGTGGGAGTTAAAGATGGAATTGAAGATGCTGCTACGAGTATTTGTGCTTGTACTAAACAAATGTCACTATCTGATGAGCTTAGTGTATTTCTGCAGGAGAATGATAATAAGGAAAATCATAAAAAATCAATATCTGGTTCATATATTATAAGAAAAGAAATTGAGTTGTTTCGGGCAACAAAAAGCCGACCTGAAATGCTAGATAAACTTTTCAGGTCTTTAACAAAAATTCGACGCACTTCGATGGAAGCAGAACGAACATTTTCTGTTATGGGTCTCTTTGCTAATAAACTCAGAAGCCGACTCGATGATACGTTGAGTGTAATGATGGTTGTAGGGCAGTTTTATAAAAAAATGAGATATTTGTACCACTTTTATTTATGTGATACATAAATCGATATGTTTATTAACTTTAAATTTATTTACTGTTATTTTTTATATTTGAAATTCTGTAATAAATTAAATGCTTCTAATAAATTATTTATTATTTTAGTTCTTTGCTATTGACCCACTGGAAACAACCAGGTAAACCCGGGAAAACCTAGGTTTTAAATTTAAAAAAAAACAGTCAAACCCGAAACACGGGTTTTAAAAAAGTTGCTCAAAATCGAAAACCCTAATGACAGCATGGTCTTTCCAACTTGTATTAAGTGTAAGGAGAATCCGGCTTCTCCTGAGCATATCCTCGATTGTTTGGGCTTTACAATTGATCACCACTTCTCGTGTGCACTTTTGGTGCTGGATATCGCTAGGGTGCACGGACTCATGGATTTGATCTAGCTGGCGCTAGATAGCGAAGGATTGGCGAAAACAACAACAACAACTACCCAGCCGTCATGTTTTGACGGGTAACAACTAGTGTTAAATTTAAGTCCGAATAAACACTTACTCCATTGTTGATTTTATTCATTTATAGAAAGACTAGCTGAAAACCCGCGCTTCGCTACGGAGTACATTGAAATTAAATACAACGGTCAACGTATGCAATTTATGCCAAAAAATAAATATATATATTTATAATAAATGAGATGATCAATGTATACAATTGATGTAAAATATATATCTATCTATATATATATATTTATAAAAAATCGTAAGGGATATGCATTTTTTTGGATAATATCCAATCGTCTGCTGCATTAGAAAGAGAAAAAAATATTTTTTTTGTCTATTTAGTTGTTACGCACGTGACGATAAATTTATTGAAAGTACCAGAAAAGGAAATCACGTGATCAGCATTTAATAAATTAAATTCTAAAAATTAATCTTTTAAAATTCACCAAAAATCAGGAAATGGAGGTAAAAATTCGAAAAAAATTTCATTTTGAAGGAATTTTTATGATCTTTCTCGTGATATAAATTTTATAACCCCTCAATGTATTATTTTAAATGCAAACGTAAAAAAGTTTAAAAAACAGCTTAAAAATTTAATTTTAAAAAATCTAAGAAGAATTTTTGAAAAATCTTTCTTAGTGCACCCCTGCACTATTAGAAGCATCGCCATGCAAAATTTCAGCCCTTTAGGTCCAGCGGTTTGATCTGTGCGTTGTATGTCAGTCAGTCAGTCAGTCAGTGAATGAATGAGTCAGTTACGGAACTGTTTTATATATATAGATATAAGTAGCAAACACTAGAATAGGATAAACTAATACAAGTTCAAAAATATTCATGTGGTTCAGCTTATTATTACACTATAGGAGTACAATGGAAGTCGCTAAAAAGAGTTTTGTATGAATGGAAGACTTGCGATGGATGCTTAGAGCACGAAAGTTTGATACCCAGCCTAACTGTTACGGGCATGAGGGTAGCAAATGCATCCTCAGGTATGAGTGAGTCGATTCGTGGCACAATCCGTCGGGCGTGAGAGAATTCAGCTTAATGTTTATTAGTTAGTACCTGTCAAAACATGATGGCAGGATAGTAAATCAGTGTACTAATACACAAATTATACTCAACACATCATTGCCAAAAGTTGAAAATCATTATATTAAGAAGAGAGAAATGCACTTTAAAAAATTACTATTATACAGGTGGTTATCAAAATAAGTGAAACACCTATCAATATTAGTGGTGTTTATGAAGGTGCTTCGTAATCCTTAAAAAACAAGTATGGCCACCGGTATTTTTTACATAACATAGTGTATGTATTATTTTACTGTCAGTTAGTAGAAATGAAGTTAAGGACATCGTGCTTTTGGGGGGAACAGCGTATAATGTCAAACCTTGCAGACCTTGCGAAAAGGGCAAATTAGTATTTGATCGCGTTTAAATTGGAATATCTGTTACTACAACCCACAGGCTAATGGGTGCTTTTCGAACTATGGTATCGGAAGTCATGATAGCATACAGAGTGCTCGGAAACACATCCTTTGCCAAACAGAATAGAGGACGAAAGGGAGAGCTGTGTGAAAGAGACGGACGAGGTATTGAAGCGGATTGTGACATGAAGAAAGAAAACAACTGCAACCAAAATAACCGAAGAGCTCAAATAGCATTTGCATGTTCCAGTATCAACATTAGAGGTAGAAGGGAACTTCACAAACAAAGCATTTATGGAAGAGTAGCTATTCCCAAACCACTTGTAATAGATGCCAATACAAAATATCGTAGAAAATGGTGCCACGGGCTCGAATCCTGGTCGAGGAAGATATCAAAAATGACATTTGGTCCGACGAATCATTGTTCACATTGTTCCTCGGACGTGCGTATGTCTGGAGAACACCTACACAAGCGTTAGATTCTGGCTGTCTCATCTCATCTGTCAATCATGGAGGTAGATCTATCAGGTTTGGGATGGCATCTTATAGTTTTCTTCAGGCCCTATTGTAACCCTAAAACGGTATATTAAATGGGAAGGACTAAGTCGAGATTTAGCTCACTAGTTCATCCTATGGTGCAAACATTGTTTTTTGCA
The DNA here is from genome assembly GCA_907164885.2 of Dolomedes plantarius. Classification (NCBI taxonomy): domain Eukaryota; kingdom Metazoa; phylum Arthropoda; class Arachnida; order Araneae; family Dolomedidae; genus Dolomedes; species Dolomedes plantarius. The sequence continues at coordinate 203,050,894 of OU015493.1, forward strand.
GGAGATGACATTCTCCAGATTGTTAATCCCCCTACACATACAGCTAAATCAATCAAGTATTCGTTTGAAGAGCATAAAAAAGAAGTCAAATATCTTATCTTTCCCTGTATAATCCCCCCGAATATATATCATCCAACCACCGTGATCTGTATAAGCGGATAGATCTAGGTATCGATATCCACCAGAGAATCTCTACAGAAACTTTCAGGGTTTTTTCCCTGAAGAATGGTATAATATATTCTTAACCACTCTTCATGACTTGTATAATCCAATTCCAAGGTGACTCAGGTGGTATTACATTACAAAGGTGATCCTGCGCCGTATTAATGAATGTTTTCATCTTGTTTCTTAATGTTTCCATTATTTTGATAACCACCTGTAGGTATATATATATATATATATATATATATATATATATATATATATATATATAATCTTGCTATATGTATTCATGGGATACATACTATCCCATCCCGTAAGGAAAAGGTTGATTCATTCGCACTGGAAGGCGCCTTTAGTATCTTCAACGTATATTTATGTACGATATAGCTTATACAGTTTATAGGAAATATAGTCAAATAAAAATAAACAAATGTGATAATTTTCTTAATAATTCTTTTATTCTATATTTTGTGTTAATCTCGGAAAATCAACCTGTATTAGATACTAATATGGACACTTAGCCCCAATTTACAGATAAAACAAAGATCATCAAGGATGGCTTAGGAAAGCAAAGCCATTGATTAGGCTTAGAATTTCCGAAGTGGAAGAATTTTTTAAATATGAAGAATTATTTCAAACAGTAAGCAAAGAGGGAAACATTTTTAAGACGTAAGTGGATAATCCTTTTAATTGGTTCCTAAGAATTAATAAAGAATTTGCAAAAGTATTCATTCAGGCTGTTGTGTACTAACCCTGGATTGGATTTGCTCATCTCAATGTTAACGTATGGAGAGAATGTGTCTACTATTTGCAGCTACATAAATGCAGATAATCAAATAAAAATTGTATTTTCAGATAGCCTGAACTTTTATGTGTCTTGCAACGGGATTCCTTTTATAAATATTTAAACTCTAATTCCTTTTATGGTGTTTTTAGGAATCGTTGAGGCCTGCGCATTAATTTTACTCACTTTTCCTATACTTATACGCAATAATTATACAGAGATTGTTTCGTCATTTAAATATTCTCCAAGAGAAAGTTTCATCAGATTCTATAATAATAACAATTGTTTTTAAAAATCATATAAAATGTCCTAATTTCATTTCCAATTCTCAACACGACATGAGGAACGACGTATTAAGCAAATATTATTATAATCAGAACATGCGAAAGATTTTAACATGAGTACTGTTTTTTCCGTATATTCGATATTGCCTAAGCAATACTAAAATTTTGAGTTTGTTTTTCTGCGATTCAGTACAACAATACTGGCAACCAACAGCTCCATATTTGTACGAATCTAGTACCCCGAGAAACGACCAATAAGATTTAGTCAGGGCCCTATTATGAACATTGGGAGACCCCCCTCACGAACATTTATAAAAATAAGAACTATCAATGGGCTATATATATACTATTAGAAGTACTAGGTGCATACACTAAGGGGGTTTGGGGGGCCCCTACCATCAAGGGGCCCTGACAAAGTCCCGATTTGCCCATGCGATAAAAACGCCCTGGATTTAGTAAACGAGTTCCGTAAACATTGGGCAAGGGATTACAGAGTAATACGTGCATTTACCTATATCCCGTCATGCTTATTAAATTTAGATGAAAGATGTTGGGTTAAGTCTGCAGTGTACTAACCCAATTGGATTCGCTCACCTCAGTGTTAACCTATGGAGCAAACGTGTCTACTATTCGCAGCTACATAAACAGGAAACATGCTCATAGCCACAAGATTCCTTTTATAAATTTCGTCCACCAAACGAATTGAGTAGCCTTTAAAACACACTAGACCAGATTTTTTCCCCGAATGATTTCAATTTGAAAATATTATTTGCACATTTTTAAGCGAAAACTACACCCACGGTGTCAAATTTTCTTCTCTATTAAGGATTACAATTTTCTTTAAAAAAATCTTTCAATCCAAGTCGGCAATCCTTAGTTACATTTCCTCCGTAGATTAACAGCAATATATATATATATATATATATATATATATATATATATATATATATATATATATATATATATATTAATTAGACCAGGCCCACTCACTAACAACAGAGAAATATCTGATTACAACATTATTGTAACATCGAGGTGAGCGAATCCAAAATGATTAGTACACAGCAGCATTAAGGGGTATATTACTCATCTATAACTTGTGCTATCTATTTGTTCAACTATGTAATTGAATACTCGATTAAAATACAGATAAACCTCTCTATGGTGGCCTGTTATGGTACCGAAAAAAAAAGTCGTTTTCATGGGAGACTCGACGGAAATAGGTTTCTTCTATAACATTGGCTCTATGTAGTCTTCTAACAAAATAGGTCAGTTTAGAGTGGTGGCAAGCTAGAGAAGTGTCAGTGCCTATATATTTCATTTAAACACACTTCACTCTGTGCCTTGAAATCCGAGTTTATCGCACTTGTTCTAAAATAACAACTAAACCCCGAGTAACAAACATTCACAGCGGAAACTGTTAGAAAAATTAACTGCAGAACCGAAAACTTTAGAAAAGTTAACTGAAATGAAACTCCTTTTCAACACTGTTTGATCGTCAAGTAAATCCCGATTATAAACAGAGAAAACTAAAAAAATTCGTTTTATAAAATACATCGAAATGCTCAGTCGAAATGTTTAAAACTTGATTTAAAATATTTAGAAAGGGCTGTGCATCATATAGATATGGTTTGATATGATATAGGTAGGCCTGTGCATCAGGTGTGTGCATGGGTAGTGTCACAAAGAAAAACTTCACTATAATAATAATAATAATATATATATATATATATATATATATATATATATATATATATATATATATATATATATATATATATATATATATAAATATATATATATATATATATATAAATTAGACCAGCCCACTCACTAACAGCAGAGAAATATCTGATTAAATAAATGTTTTTAAATATAGTAATTTTTTTCTTGAAGAGAGTTAGCATTCCTGCGCGTTCCGCTTTAAATCGAGACCTGTATATATATATAATATATATATATATATATATATATATATATATATATATATATATATATATATATATATATATATATATATATATGTGTGTGTGTGTGTGTGTGTGTGTGTGTACGTCAGTAATAATAAATGAATACTACATCGGATTTTACAATTTCTTAATGTACATTGGAAATTTGGAATGTATAATTTCGTTACTTATGTGAATGCATCATTTCTAAATGTCTTTCTAACAGATCAAGTACAGCATTGTAGCTATTTCAGTAAAATTTTTGGGTTCACTGATTCGGTATCATTTCAGTCGGATTTATATGAACGTGACATCAAAGCCTCTGTGAAATGAGTGAGTTGTAAACGGAAATCAGACGTACTGCTGGCGAAGTGACAACCGGAGTCAAATGGCACTGAAAAATTTATGAGAAGCCATGATTGATCTGACGAATGAAAGTATCAGAAGCGAAAGTATAATTCAGGATCCAATGTAAGATCATTTACAGAGATTTTAATGGAATATATCAAGTTGTTTGGCAAGTGTACAAAATTGAATGTTTTGAATCTAACATATTGTTTTTGGAGTACTTAAAAGGCATATATATATACACACACACACACATGCACACACACACACACACACACACACACATATATATATATATATATATATATATATATATATATATATATATATATATATATATATATATATATATATATATATGTATATATATGCATATACCGTAAAATATTGAGTATAATACGCACGTTTTTACATATTTTAGCCCGCTAAAATGAGGGTGCATATTATACTTGTGTACAAAATAACGTAGTTTTAAACATTGAATAAACGGCAAACAATAGAAGATATGTATTCTAGTGAAACAGATTAAGGTTGATAATAAAATATTATTGTTTGTTTTGAATTAAATTTTTTTGTTCCTACTGAATTTGACTTTTTAGTTTATTTTTATTACAAATTTTATTTATGATACTAAGTATTTGTGCAAATTTTAATTAAATATTGAAAAGTTATGGGTGCGTATTATAGTCGAATTTTATTATTTTCCGAAAATTTCTTGCAAAATCAAGCATTATCGTTTTAATATTCAAACATTATCAAAGTGAATATTTAAAATATTTTGTATCTATGAAACTACAGAGATGATATATTAAATAATTCTCGTATTATGTTTTTTAAAGATTCATTTACATTTTAAAACAAATGCAAGAATGCAATTTTACCCTTTCTGTCAGAATTGATTCGCTTTAACTTCTGTCAAATTGTACAACATGAATAAAATGAAATCAGTTAAAGAGAAATAAAAACATTTATTATACAAAGTTTTATACAAAACATAGCATACACGACACACAGACATTTGTTCATTAGACATCACACAGTGAATGAAGACAAGAAGCATTTGTTCATTTCAGACAGCAGCAATTTCAACAAGTGTTGTTATTCCATAGTGTACAATTTCGATTTTTTTGACTGGATGTAGTTTGTAGAGGCATTAGAGTTTAACCTAAAAGAGATTCAATGTATTATATAAAATAATTTTTTTCTTTATATGAAAATAAATAATTTGTCATGCCCCCTGAGTTTTAACATTTGCTATCCATCTAGCATTTGATATTTTATATGTCGGGGGTTTATTTGTACGATATATTTTAAGCCCCTTAGATGCATTTATTTCTTTTAATTGATCTTACCTTAACCCGGGGCACCGTTTGCTCAGTGCAAACGCTTAAATTTAACTTTTTTCCATTTGCATTCAATGTACTCCAGTTAAATGAGCAGAAAAATGGATAGTACTGTCATTTGTTATAAGTTTAAAGAAGTTGAAACATAGATCAAGAAGAACTTTCATTGATACTTACAAAATTGCATGCTGTTGAACACATATTGCACTTCTTAGTAATGTCCACCACCGTATCCGCCGTGTTCCACTCTCATGTGAACATCAGCAGGATCTTGGTTGTCGGTTCCTGGCTCGTTGGTCCTCACATCGGCTCTGAATCCACCGTGGTCGGCAACGTAGTCAACATGCCTGTAGATGCCGTAGGAATCTCTGTAACCGTAGCTGCCCCTTACATTGCCGTGTCCGTCGCTGTGCTCTTGTCGGGAGAGCTGGTCGCCGTGCTCATTGTGCACGTTGTATCCGAATTCGTAGGGGGTTGGCTGAGCCTAACGTGTAAAAAAAGAAATACATTGTCATTATATTACTATACGTAATATTACCTGTAATGTACAATACTCAATTGTTCATTTCTGTATACAGATTTTGTGTTGCTTTTGTTACATTGTTTAAATATTATTTTCATGTTATGGTATAATTTTTAAAGCTGATAGTTATTTAGACTTCACCCAGTGGATTCCAAAATAAGCAAAGCATTTATATTTCTTTAAACATGAAAAATGTATTCTTAATATATTTTAGAAGGTTTTCTTTTTGGTGAATTCTTTGAATTATACGGATAATATAACCATTCCTCATTATTTTTTTATATATTTTACTCATCATCTTAATCACACTTAACTCTTAACCAATAATGCCAATCATATTGATCAAAGGCTCGATAATATTCTTACAAGCATACACATGTATGCTTCCTCAAGCAGTGAAATGTGAAATTTGACAACCTGACAATTTTTTCTTTAATTCATTTAAAGATACTATCTCACTAGGTATTATTAATAATGAATATTTCAATCATGTCAGCGTAACATATCTAACGGTCTAAGACTATCGAAGGCTTTGGGAATTGATATTTATCATGTAGAAATTCTATTCCTCTGACTTGCATTTCGTCTAGGGGGAAACAATATATTTTTGTCCCAATGCCGCAGACGGTTTCTCTGATAATATCCTTACCACCATAGTACACCGCAGTATTGCTAGCCATTTTATTATGGGGCACCATATAGGTGGACTAGCAGTACCCACTATGTAGGGACAAATACAAATGGAGGCTTTTAGTGGCGAAACGCCTGGAATCGCTCCAAGCACCCCCAGCACCCAACGCGTTGTACCACATGGCCTTCCCAAGCCCTGGGAAACAATATAAAACATAAGATAAAACTTTAAATAGTTGAATAGCAATATTGTGTCATGCTTACAAGATCATCGTGGCCTCCATAAGATCCATGACCAGATCCACCATTAGATCCGTGACTAGACCCTCCATATCCCCCATTGGCAGATGGTCCGTACACGCTGTGTCCAAGAGAGTGGGAACTGACTGGAGCATAAGATGAGTGGCTGCTCAAGGCTGGGGCATAAGATCTGTGACCAGACGATCCACCATGTCCTCCATATCCACCGTGACCCGATCCCTGACCACCATGGCTGGATGATGGTCCATATGATCCATGGCCAGAAGATCCATGACCACCGAGAGAAGCACCATGCCCTAAGGATGCGCCATAACCGCCAGATGAACCTCCATGAGATCCATGGCCCAGGGAAACTCCATGACCCAAGGATGCGCCATAACCGCCAGCAGATCCTCCGTAAGATCCATGGCCCAGAGATGCGCCATGTCCGCTGCCACCATAGCCTCTGGATCCTCCGTGACCATGGCTTACAGATGGTCCATAGATACCTGAATTAAGTCCTGAACCCTGTCCATGTCCATAAGCTGAGCCACCAGATCCATGGCCCAAAGAAGCTCCTCCGTGACCACCTAAGCCACCTGATCCACCATGACTAGATGAACCATAACCAGATCCATGGCCGCTAGATAACCCGTATCCTCCATGTCCTGCAGATGGGCCATAGATAGAGGTAGACAGCCCTCCCACTCTGCCACCGTGTCCGAGAATGAAATATCTGCTTCGGACGCCGTCTGGGCCATATCCAGAACCCCCTCCTCCTCCGTAGTGCTGTGCTACGGCAACTCCAACGAACAAAGCCAAGAGAATGAGCTGTTGAAAAGGAGAATGCATTAAACATAAAGTCATAAAATATATATAAAAAAAGCTTACATTAATTTAGCAACAGCCCTAAATATTAATTTTTAATAATCATTATGTTGTTTTGTAATAAAACCAAATGACACGGACAAAAAGAATTAGAAAACGTTTACGCTCTAAATTTTCGTTTGAACGGACCACTGTTTCTGGTATTGACTTACATAGTTAGGCACAATGCGACCAAACGAAAATGTTATTTATAATACCAGACAGTCAAAGCCTATATATTATGTCAATCATGTTGCAAGGAATACGTGGTATTGGATATATATATGATATCTATCTTATATATATATATATATCATTCTAGGATTTAATTGCAGCAGTTTTGTTGCATAGCATTTATGGGGAACCCAAGTGTCTCTTGTCTATGGGGAAAACACAAGAAGAAAATAGGGGGAAATAAATGAATTAGCTGGCGACGAGAATGGCAGTTCTCTTGGAAAAGTGAAGAGGCCCTTTAATGGGTAAAAACCGGTAAGAGGTCCTTGTATGGAGAATGAGAATGAAATGCCCTATATAAATCATCAACAGCAAATCCGAAAAGGGACACTTATCAAAACATATTTAACAGATTAAATGAATCTTGGAGAGTTTTTTTATGAACGTTGAATATGCTTATAATATGCTTACAGCTGCGATCGATTTTTTTTTAACATTCTTTTTTGAAATATTAGTCTTCGGGATTCAACGTAACAGTTTCAACGTTCAAATTTATAAAGCAGGGATTTTTTTTTTATGATAATAAATAATTATTTACATAAATTGTCTGAAATATATGCTCGGAAGGAAACACATAATATTGCAAATAAGTATATTATTAGATATTTTTGATATACCTAGATTTTTATTTTTTTAAATATGAAGGAAAAACAATCCTATTTTGTACAGATTTTGAATTTTCTAAGTAATATAGAAAATGACTTTATGAGAAATAAATAACCAGCATTATATACCAAACTTTACAAAATGGATTAAATTGTTTAAACTAATTCTTATATTTTAAAATACATTGAAAACTAATTTACATTGTTTTCTGATTTTAAGACAGGCTTTAATTATGTAGAAATTTTTTAAAGTGGTAAATTAGTCACAGTACTTTCAAATTCGAAAATTTTTGCACAAGGTACGTTTTAAGTATTTAACTTAGAGATAAACAGAAAGTATTTGACTTAAATCTAAATTTTGTGTATTTTTCAATCTATATTTAAGAATACTTATTCAGTTCAATATTGAATACTCATAAAACAATAAAAGCTTAAATAATTTCTAAAATTATTGCATTTAACACATATATTTTTCATAAAAATCATTTTTTATGGTTAAAATAATATTTGATGATTCCCTATACTTAATTAAAATATTTTTCTTAAGAAAATTTTTTTTCAGAATAATATTTTGTGATTCAACATACCGATTTATTAATAGGTAAACTTTATAATCTGATATCAAGAAAATTATATTAAATTAGTAATATTCTTTAAATCAGTAACTGAATTAAAAAGAAAAAAATAATAAGCTTCATAAATCTTAAGATGGCTGAAACTTAAATTATTTAGTCTGTTTATATGATAACCAAAATTTAATTCCTAAAGTATGATCCAACATTTACTTACTTTCATTTTTAAAACTCTGGTAGTTTGTGAGAATCCAAAACTTGAGCTTGGATGAATGTGATGCTTTCTCCATCATTTCACTGGCTTTATATAGTGAGGGCAGAGTTATGACAGGTTACAGAAAATGGGCGTGGGGACCCAAATTCACTTTCAAACGGGGCCCACTTTCACCCGCCCCGAAAAGGGGGCCAGGGGGAACCCGAAATTAGACCACCGGGACAATGAGAGGGGGCAGATCGGATGACGTTTCGCGTAAACGGGACCGTTCACAAAGTAATTAATGAAAGCAATTAGTCATTAACAGGGTGTTGGGTGTTTTCGGACTTGCAATGTTTGAAATGTTTGAAGATGAACAAGCTTCGGTTTGCGCATGCCTTGAAAGGTCTTATTTGGGAACATTTCAGGAAGGGCACAGTAAGGATGATCGTAAAGGTATTTTGCCAAACTTTTGCTCGAAAATTTTCCATCCTTGAAAGTTATAGGAAGAAAGAACTAAGTAGAGATGACACGCCGAAATAAACTCATCAGTGGATAAAATTTCTATTCGTACTCAATTTCTGGTCATGTCTTGTTTTAGTTTGAACTCAGCTGAAACTATTGTATTCATTCAAGTGAAATTAATAGTATAAGATCGAGATATTGATTATTTTTTGTTTTATAAATGTGTGGACTTTGGTTTCGATTTCTTAAAAACTTTTATTCAATAATATTAATTTATTTTATTAAATAGCACTGCAAATGCATTTTATGTCATTTGTATAAAACACAGCATTTATACATAAAAAACATTCATTTACATATGTATTTAAATGCAGGTAAATAATATATAAATTCACAAATCTGTATATTTGTGTATTTTATTGAGTTAAAGTTAGAGATAAAGTTGAATGGTAAAATATTACGTTACAATAGATTTTATGTGAGAAACAATTTTACACTTTTTCATATTTAAATTTATTAAATGTAAACTAGCTTAAAACGTTTGGATTCTGTTACGTTTATGGTACGATTGAAAGCATGAAAATGCAGAAAGACCTTTAAAATACTTCATATGCATTAAATTGAAGATAAGCTACTATGAGAGGCAATTTCATAGAAATATTGATTTCCAACACACGAACATAATACGCAAAGAAAAATAATATATATATATATCATATTTTGGGGTAAAAAAATTGATTCTTGGGTTGCACATCATGGGGATATTTCCAAAAACTTAAAAAATTATTGTTATTACAGAGAATAAGTAATATAAATTTTTTTTTATTCTTAGGGCATTACAACATTATGAACAGAAATAATGTGTATTGAAAACTGTAATGTTTTCAATGTGAAATTTAACAACCAACATCAAGACGAATTTTTAAAAAAATTGAGTAAATTAAAAAAAAAGTGATCAAAAGAACCGAACACTCTTTGATTTTTGCTCTTATAGATCTTTAGAAATATTTTATGTATAATTTCTAGAAAATCTTATCAGAAGTATTTGCTTTTATAGAATTACTTAAATAGAAATTGTATATTGAACTAAACTGAAAATTTATCCTCTCTCTAATGCAAGAAATAATTCTCTTTTATATATAAAAAAAGTATTTTCCCAATGTTTCGTGATTGGATATTTAGTAAATATCATAATTATTCCTTCTACTCATTCATAAAAAAATTATTTATCGAAATATTACTCCTATATCATGCAAAATAATTTTAAATTTATAATTCATCACATATTTGTTTAAATTTAAATATTTTTGTTTAAGGGTAAGTTATTTCCGAGATATTTTTGCAATAATTGCAGTGTAGCTCAGTATGTTGTAAAACTAAATTAAGTTTTTATCACTTGTTGAGAAAACAATACTTTGATTAGCTACTGAGTAAGATAGTATCACATTAGTTAGGGGTATAAAAACAACAAAATATTGTTGAAATTTAGTTTTATAAGTATTTTTTTTTCTTTAACGGAAGTAGCTTCATAGATAATTTCATACTTATTGCAGTGTAGCCCATTCCGCTGTAAAACTGAACTGACTTTTTAATACCCGTTGCGAAAACAATATTTTGGTTAACTAATGAATAAGACTGTATCAGGGAAACATGGGATATAAATCCAACAATAGATTTCGAACAGACAAAAAAATGTTTAAAAGTTTTTACTCGTAGTCGAGAATACGTGTAAATATATTACCATAATGTACTTCCCATCCACGTTCTTTTTTTAATATCTAATAGAAATTTTGTTATTTATATAGCAAAAACAGCTGTTCTTGGCGTTAAACTGCATTCTTTAAATTTTTACCTTCTTTCTAATTGAACAGTAAGAAAATATTTAATTCTGAACATCTTGTTGATGCTGTAGTGCCATGAAGGTATGGGGTTATTTTCCCCAAGACCTCACAGTCCCCAAAAGAAAAAATTTTATTCTGAACATCTTGTTGATGCTGTAGTGCCATGAAGGTATGGGGTTATTTTCCCCAAGACCTCACAGTCCCCAAAAGAAAAAATTTGATTCTGAACATCTTGTTGATGCTGTAGTGCCATGAAGGTATGGGGTTATTTTCCCCAAGACCTCACAGTCCCCAAAAGAAAAAAAATTATTCTGAACATCTTGTTGATGCTGTAGTGCCATGAAGGTATGGGGTTATTTTCCCCAAGACCTGACAGTCCCCAAAAGAAAAAATTTGATTCTGAACATCTTGTTGATTCTGTAGTGCCATGAAGGTATGGGGTTATTTTCCCCAAGACCTCACAGTCCCCAAGACTCACCCCAAGACCTCACACCCAAGACTCAACCCCATTAGTGGTATGGGGTTATTTTCCCCAAGACCTCACAGTCCCCAAGACTCACCCCAAGACCTCACACCCAAGACTCAACCCCATTAGTGGTATGGGGTTATTTTCCCCAAGACCTCACAGTCCCCAAGACTCACCCCAAGACCTCACACCCAAGACTCAACCCCATTAGTGGTATGGGGTTATTTTCCCCAAGACCTCACAGGGTGCACGAACACAGCTGTGTGCTTATCGGAATACCATTTTCCAGTTCCCATCGTTTTGACCACGTGTGTGGATTCCGAGCGGATTAAATAAAAGTGATGCCAGCAAATGCCGCCGGAATTTTTGGCCTGAAAGTTGGGCCCAGACATATCGGGTTCCCAAGAATATCAGTTTCCCGAGCAAGATGTGGAGAATATCTGTTTTGAAAATCAGGAGCGTCTCCCATCGCCCCGTAAAACTGTCGTTCTTAACAATAGCTCAGTGCGAGTTTGACACTGAAGCGCAATAAAGATGGCAGAAATATTCGTCGATAAGAAGAACTGTCACCCGCTAATCTGACTGCCCCCCACTCTGGAAAACAGTCGTCTTTTGAGCAATTTCTAGGAAGACGGCCGCCACAGTCGAAGACTGTGTTTTGAAGAGATCCCTCATGTAACGGCCGTCGAAGCGGACGTGTTTTTTAAGCTCCTGTTTGAGGCTATCCGGGTCTCGGAGCATAATGTTAAATCTGCACTTATGTTAAAATTCATTTCATTCGGTTATACCTGTTTAATGTTAATTTCCTTTGTTATTAAATTTTTGTTAAGTTTTTGTTTAAGATGTGGCCTTATCGTTTGAGGCGTTGAAAGTCAAAGTAGTGTAAGTCACATTTTCAAGTTTTTTTCATTTGAGGGCAAATATGTAACTTCCATGTTAAATTTATAGTGGAATTGTAAATAGTTATTATTTGCAATATTGTAATAATTGTTATGAATTATAATTTGTTCAATTTATGGTGGAATTTTTTGTAGTTTTTGACGTTAAACTCTCTTGACTTACACCACTTTGCCTTTCACCGCCTCATTTATAATTAGGACTATGTCTTTCTTGGTCCCGAATTTAGTAATTTTAAAAAAAGCTTCAGAGAATAGCCTACCTTCCTACAACGCCACAATGCATATGAATCAGAAGCTTACCGTGGAGATAGTATGAAAGCGCTAACTTTTTGTTTCTAATTAAGGGGATACAAATAATTTTCGGTTACTTTTATTAATAATTTTATTTAGAAAAACATCAGATATTTAATTATAGCAGTTCATAAACAATAAAAAATGAGTAAACATATTAATAATCGTGTTATCTCTTTACACGCAATTTTAATGCAGAAATAATCTAGATATATTGAAATGAAAACAGAATTCGAAAATTCTCCCAAAAATGCATTGAGAAAATAAAATAGAACCGACATGTCAGACAGTGGCGTATTTGTTTATTGTATAATACATTTGATGAGTACAATTGTAAGTATAAATTATTTTTTCTATGCATGCAAACACTTCTTTACATGAAAACCACATGGAAACGAAATCCTTCCTAAAAAGAAATAGAATTTAATAACTTCACTCGAATTGGCTAATATAAAGAAAGATCTAAAAAAGAAAATTATTAATGAGTAATAAGTGGCTAATGACCCTAACTCTCACACGAATCTTGTTCATAATTATCACTAATATTTGTAATCAATCGTCACCGATGCCCCGCGCAATCAAAATTTGTGACGTAAATCTCTTAATTCTGGTTTTTGCAGCAACCTAAGAAACCCTCCCATCTCATTCATTGATGTTGTTCCGTCTCATAAAAATTAATAGTTAATTGGTTATTAATTGGTTAGTGAGCAGGAATCAGTTCCACCTGTTCGGTAATCCGGAAGGATATTCTAATAAGTGTCGTGTTGTTCCTCATTCTTACAAGCTTGATTTTTTTCCACTCATTCTGATAATCTATCAATTTTATCTTTCCCTGAAAATGCCTCTAGCTTGCCCTGGAATCAAAATTTTTCCAAAGAAATTTGCTCTCCCTTTACATTTATATATGAGGTAAGTATTTGCCTTAATAATCCCCTCAAGGTTACATATCAAAATCAGAGAGAAAAATTTATATATATATATATATATATATATATATAGGTATATATATATATATATATATATATATATATATATATATATATATATATATATATATATATATATAGGTATATATATATATATATATATATATATATATATATATATATATATATATATATATATATTTATATATATATATATATATTTATATATATATATATATGTATATATATATATATATGTATATATATATATATATATATATATATATGTATATATATGTATATATGTATATATGTATATATGTATATATATATATATATGTGTATATATATATATATATATATATATATATATATATATATATATATATATATATACATATATATATATTGCTTAAATACTGTTGTCACTGTATTCTTTTTGTAAATTTATCCCTGATATGATAAATTTGTTGTTTTAAAAGTCCTTTATAATATAAGCAGCCTATATGAAACTCATTGATAATAGTCATGGCACAGAAAGAAATCGCAAAAATAAGAAAAACAATAACATTAAACAAGCAAAACCAGAAGACTGATTTTATAAGATTAACCCTTTACACTAAAGACAGTATTATCTTTTCACTTTTAAACGTGATCATAATTCGTAATAAGGAGTAACACACATACACATATATATTCATATATATATATATATATATTCGAACTAAATGTACTCACAAGAATAAGATGAGAACGCGAATATAAATATTTAGGTTGAACTGTATGAAATCATAAAGTTATGTCACATAAAATAAGGAAATTTTAACAACGATGTCTTTAGCTCAAAAGAACCGATATTATCATTAAACAAAGAATATTTTTTGAAAAATCCCCCTTGATCTTCTATTTAAAAAAAAATTGCAGTGAATTTTTTTAAAGATAATGTTAAACAAAAAATCAAAAGTAGCCAGTTTTTATTACATATCACAAATGCAGAAAAATATGCATGTAAAGAAACATTAGAACCATAAATCAGTTTAAATCTCTTTAAAATTAGAATATTACCTTCAAAAAATTATGAAAATATAGAATATCAAAAATACTTAATGTGGTAGAAAGAGAAACACGAATTAATACAATGTTTTTAAAAAACAGGTAAAATGTCTTTATAAAATAAATTTAATCGACTTTTAACTCAGTCTAAAACATTAAAGAATAAAACGATATTAAATATATTGAAAACTAAGTTGAACAAAATGAATCAAACGTAGTATTATATAATTAGCTTAAAAAATAATCATATCAAAATCCAACAGAAAACAAGACATGAAAAGAAATTTAAGTATTTTAAATGACTTTATTTTCTAACAGAGGAGGTTATTCCGATAATATAAAAGGTATGTTGTACATAGCTGGGAAACATGCCAATTCACAAGCAAAAACAACTGCTAATGTGTTTGATAAAACCACCAGGAAAACTGTTCTTCAAAATTGTACGTTTTGATCATGTAAAAGTGCTGATATTAGATATTTACGAATAGAATGAAAAGGACAATATGCTACAAATTAGATATGAATACACATGAATGGTGAAAAAAAGGATCTTGTGTTTTTACTATTACTAAAGTCATTATTGAGCAAAATTTCTAAAGCTGAAATCGAAAAAGGTAAATGTATCAAAACACTTTTATACGACGAGTTTCAGTCTTACAAGACTCTTATTTAATAACTGATTTTAGGTTTGGGTTGATACTACTTTTCCTAAACACATAGTTAAGCTCGTAATTAAAAATGTGGGCATAATTTTTATCCCTGATTTTTTAAAAATAGTATTACAAACAATGTATGTAAACTAAAACTTACCACGTTTATTTCTGAAGTTTAATAAGTTTTTGTATTTTAAATCATGTAATACCATTTTTTCCGTTACTAAGATTTTTGACCGCTAAATCCCTCCCAGTAATTTATACTTTCCTTTCATAATAGGATGGAGTAGAATAGTGTCCTCCTCAAATCTTTTCCGTATAAAATTTATATAAAATTTCGGCTTTGAAACCAGTTTTTAAATTTAACTCGTGCAAATTTTTCTAAATATTACTCCTTTATCAAGCCCCTGAACCTTAATTTACATGATAAATTTAGATATTTTCTATGATATTTAGTCATAATATATAACTATATAAAGTCATTAGAATCATACGCCATTTACGAGAGTATACTAATTGTAAAAAAATATCTAATATTGACTTATCTTTAAAATTTTACTAATCAGAGTAACAAAAAAGGGAAGACGACTCAGTTTGGAATTCCGAATCTAATACTATAAGCAAATTATTGATTCTGAATGAAATTTTAAGGATCATATGCCATTAAGAGTCTTTTATCATAGATCAAAATATATAATCGAATATCTTGCAGTAATTGTGCCTTCTTTAAATGAACTTAAGGGGTTCCGGGAGACATTTTTAAAAAAAAATTATTTATTGAGTTAAAATTTTTAATTTTTTGTGACGGTCAACCATATAATTTGTAAACAAAATCACATCATAAGATTTCTCAAAAAGTTTTTAAAAAATTTTAAAATTTTTAACAAAAGTGGGGTAATTTAAAATCTTTATAACTCTAAATATTATTTGTCGAATTTCAAAATTTTTTCATTTAATTAAACAGAAATATATAAGTTTTAATTTTGATTCAGCATTTTTTGAAATATTAATTTTTAAAGAAATTAAAAATATTTAGAGTAAACATTAAAAAAAAGATTATGTAACTTATTTTTAAAAAATCATATTTTCAAAAGTAAATATTTTTTTCAAATTTGCTGAATCAAAATTAAAGCAAAATAGTTCAAAAAGACATGTTCCAAGTTTCAACCATTTATCTTTAACGGTTCTTGGCTTATAACAATTTAAAGACGAGAAATGGGGGAAAACACCCATCATGCAGTAAAACACACTTACAGTTTTAAACAACGATTGGCTACTATTAGAATGTTGCAAAAAAACCCAATAATTTATCCTGTTCTAATTAAGATAGAAACATGATTTAAACGTCATTTTAAGCGTAAAAGAACAAAAAAAAATTAATGCAATAAAAAAAATTTCGAAAATTTTAACAATTTTGTGTCCTGGACCCCCCTTAATTTTGATTGCTGACGCTCATTTTTTGCTAGAGCATTGGTTCCTTTATGAAATGCTGAAAAGATCATTCAACATTGATTACTCGGTGTCCTTCCTGATCTGGAATATTGTGTAGCTATGCTATTAAGATAACAGTACTGATAAAGTGGAAGCAATTGTTTCCATAGGGAGAAATGATTAAAAGGATAAAAACAAAAAATTCTGAGAGGAATTACTATTTCCTGCACAAAGTACGCTAATAACAAATAATTTAATCTATTTTGATCTAAAAAGGCTCTAAAGTAGAAGCAATTGTTTCCATAGGGAGAAATAATTGAAAAGATAAAAACAAAATATTCCGATAGAAATTACTATTTCTTGCACAAAGTACGCTAATAACAAAGAATTTAATCTATTTTGCTCTAAACAGGCTTTAAAGTGGAAACAATTGTTTCCATAGGGAGAAAGAATTAAAAAGAGAAAAGCAAAAAATTGTGAGAGAAATTACTATTTCCTGCACAAAGTATGCTAATAATAAGCTGTTTAATCTATTTTGCTCTAAAAAGGCTCTGAAGTGGAAGCAATCGTTTCCATAGGGAGAAAGAATTAAAAAGAAAAAAACAAGAAATTCTGAGAGAAATTACTATTTTCCTGCACAAAGTACGCTAATAATAAGCAGATTAATCTATTTTGCTCTTAAAAGGACGCAGTAACGGACATCTGTAGGAAAACGGAAAAATTTCGCAAGTAAATGACAAATTTTTCTGTGATAAGAAAGTATTTAATATAAACATTTTTCATGTATGTAAATATTTATAAATATGACTATAAATTTAGAATGAACATTATTCTTAATTTTATATCTTAATTCTATCAACTGAATAAAAGAAATACTCTAATTATCCGATAATTTCATCTCCTTCCCCACAATGACATCAAAATTTACAGCTAAATGGCGATATTGTTACTGAATTAAGATTTTGCATGATTATTCCGTACTATTATCTTATCTACTCTTTAATTTTTGAAAGGATTATTGCGAGATGAAGCCTCAACTCTTATCAATAAATCTTAAAATCAATAAAATGCACAATTTATTGATTTGTTAGCCATTTATTAAAGTTATAATAGCTTCCACAAATCAAATATTTTTCTTTTCATTGTTTCAGATATTGACTTATATGCCGCAATATAAGAATTAGTATTCACCACCTTAATAGTTTATAATACGCTTGTACTTAATACTTTATAAATGAAACTCTTGCTTATTTGACAGATGATAGATGTCTTAAAGCGATAACTTCAGAAAAAATAGCTTTCTATGTAGACACATATTGTTAGGATATGATTAATTGATACAAAGACAAAGAGCTTGAATAATAGATAATGAGTATTATTAACGTCATTAAATTGCACGAATCTTAACAGTAAAAATATTTCGCGGTAAAACTTAGGACTCTGCAGAGAGTTCAAGGATAAATATTAAAAAAAAATATTCAAAGATTCTGTTATTGAAAGCATATAATTGGACATGTGATCTGTTTTACCTCTTTCCAATTAAAAAATATGAAGTCTTACATATGTAAATAAGCTTTGCAAGTAATAAATACAAGGCAAAAGATGTCCGGTTGTTCTTGAAGTTTGGATCCAACGGCAAAAAGATTGATAAGATTATATACAATTGAGTTAAATCTGACAAGTTAAACACTGTAGTTTGTTCGATGATTACATACATAAAGGTGCAATGAAGAAACCGAGCTTTGAGATTCCAGATAAACGAAACTGCTCTACATGACATAGCAGAATAATGTTTTTCAAGGTTGTGTAGATTTGCGTGCGTGTGTTGACATCATGTATTATGAATGGTTAAAATATGAATATAAACTAGCGTATCTGAAATGAGACAATATTCTTCAGCCCTACAACTGTTTAATATTTGAAGATTTATTAAAGTACAAATAAGAGAAATGGACCCAGATTAACATTATGTCGTATAAATCACAAATAAATAATCCAAACTGCATAAGAAAAGCACGCATCAGATGCCTTCCAGCCGAATATAATAGGGTTTTAGTATATGGTAATAATAGGATATATAATAGGGTTTTAGTATAGGGTAATAATAGGATATATAATAGGGTTTTAGTATAGGGTAATAATAGGATATATAATATGGTTTTAGTATAAGGTAGAGGTGGGGAACCTTTTTACCATTAGAGGCCACATGTAAATTAGGTAGTAATAAAGGAGTCCGCATAAGTTGATGAACCTATAAATTCGACTTTTATGAAATTATTATAGTTAGATATAGTTTTAACAATTTGGTGCATTATATAGAAAAATAACGAAAAAAAGTAAGTCCTTATTTATTTATTATTTGACATAAAAAGTTACAATATAAAATATTTTTGTATTCACATAAGGATAAAAACTTGTTATAACATTAATCATTAATTATTATTTTTTTTTGCAGAAAAAATAATACGTTTTAACGTACATGGAGTCAGTCACATCAATAATAGTAAGAAAATAGTTTTTGTGTAGAGATCATATAACATGTCTGGTAGTATTGCTAAGAAACTCTGAGCATTAAATTGCTGGAATATTGCTATATGGTGCATCCTATTTAATTCATAGTCTTTTGTAATAAGATGTCCTCTTTACATGGGGATGCACTGTTGACATACCTCTATACAAAATTGCGTATGAAATCTGTACAGAGCATTCGTTGACTGATAACATCTTGCTATAGAAAAACATAAAAATGTTGTTAAAAAATAAAGTAATAAAAATAGTGATCATGCTGGCTGAAAATCACACTTAGAAAACTTCATTAGATTTTTCTATTTCTATCTTAGTAAATATGTTCAGTACTACTAGTAAAGAATAAAATTATAAATTTTAAACAGCATTATTGAAAACGTAATAGTATATACATTTAAAAAAATTAAACTTCTAATTTTTAATAATAACTAGCAAAAGAATATTTGTGCGCCCTAAACAGTTCTTTTTTACATGTGGTAAATACGTTTCGAAGATCAAGCTGTGTGAAAATAAATTAAAAATGAGACTTAGTTTCTAAAGAAATATTTAATTTTTTAGAGAAGGACATTTATTTTACGAAGTAACAACAGAACAGTTGATTTCTCATATGTTATCTAGATGTGTTAATTCAGATGACATAAGGTTTAACCAATTTTTTTTAACATAGTAAGAATTAGACAACATTAAACACGTTTAAGGGGATGGTGGACTTTCAAATTACCAAAAATCGAGCAAAAATTGGAATTTTTTTTTGAGGGTGTAATAATATTTTAAAAGCATGTAAATATTGGAATGAAATGCATTTAAAATGTGTAGTGAAAAGAAAAATGAAAAATTGGTGGCTTTAGAGTAGTAAGTATTAAAGGTAGATAAAAAATTATCTTTTAAATGACTTTTTCTCAAAATAAGAAATTTCCAGATTTGAAAGTCTTTAAAATGCTCCTCGCGTCATAATTTTTGACGAAGTTTTATGAAATTTATAATAATGATTCCTGTAATACATCAATATAAAGTTATGTATCCATTTTAGGATTCGAGGTCATTTAGGTTATAAAAGTTTAACTTTAGTGTAGAAAAGTACAAAAATTTCGCGAAAATTCAGAGTACAAGCATAAAAATATTTTCTAAAAATTAACTATTCAACGAAAGTACAAAAAAATACATAACTTTGTTCAGAAAGTATTTATAAGCAATATAAATGCAAAATTAAGGGGGAAAGTTTAAAATTGAGTCGCAAGGAGCATTTTAAAGAAGGGTAATTAAATTTAAATTTTTTAATTATAAAATATTTTTTAAAATATTTATAAAATTTTATAAGGTGTTTAATATTGTTATACTTTAATGAATATCTATACAAAATTTCATATCTCTGTGGTAAAAATTTCAAAAATCGTTTTGAAAGGTCCACCATCCCCTTAATAAAAACCGACATTTAGTTTTGATATTATAATGCTACTGCTCAGTTTTTCGTTTGATTTTTATATGAAAAAAACTTCATTCTGATTTTATAAACTTTATACGCAGGCTTTAAATCACATACAAATAATTTATTTAAGTAAATTTTTTATAATTTTTGAAAAAGCAGAATATTTATTTATGTTGTTGTTGCCCTGATAATGACTCCTTTCAAGCTGTTATATGCTTAGTGACGGGAATACAGTATTAATATCTGCAGTGTTATAATAAAATCTGGAATCTGTAAATTTGGGGACATACAATAAACAAACCTCGCCCTTATCTTTTCTCGTGATCAGTGTAACAAAATAAGTCATCAGTATAACGTGAAATTCTAACATATCCCTAAAAAAGTATTGGTTTATGAAGCCGATTCAATCACTAATTACCGTGTATTTTTTAAAAAAAGAATGTTTTTAAATTCTTTTAAATTGTTTTTAATTCTTCTATTGGGTTGATCAAAATAAAAAGAGATTTTTATTTTGATCAACCCAATAGCAAATTTTGTATCAATTTTTTAACAATAGATCTTTTAAAAGGATTCCTCATAGTATTATGAAATAGCATGTAGCATGATTCATAAGTGAACATTTTGACACGGCGCATTGAGATGTAATAATCAGCGCATTTGTCACATTTGACAAGATTCCTGATCTCGTTAAATGTGAACATGAAATTAGAGTACAGGATGATAAGCTATTTCCCACGGGTTATTTCAAAACAGTGAAGAAATGCTTTACTGGAAATTTAATTTATTTTCAAAAGCTTTCTCATAATATGACTGACCATTCATGCTTTTTTTTAGTAAAACTTTGTTAAAGTAATTCTCTAACGGAATGGTGTTTTGCTAATAAATCAAAAGAATGTGTAATTTTTCCTCTCAACTGCTTTCGTGACATAAATAATAAATTCAAGGTAATTAAAAAAGAGTTTTGGATAAAATATAATACATGTTTAAACTGATTAAAAAGAAATAGTCATTTGAAAATGTACTATATATGTACTAAAAATGGATTTTGAAAATCTACTTTAGCTAAGGTCTGAAAAAAGACAATTTTCACTCTGTATGTCATTTTTACAAACCCAGCTGAAAAAGCCAGAAATATGAGATGATAAAAGAAATTTTAACTTTTCAGTACCTTTCTACTGCAAAAGGTTTACATAAAAATGGTCTTACTTATAATGTAATGAAATAAAACTTTCACTTTAAATGTTGTCAAAAATCCATCAAGTATTTCTCTACATAGATAAGTTAATTTTAAGAAACTTTAACCTGCCGAAGAAACTTAATTTTAAAATCATCTGTCGTTTTCTTAAAACTGTTTCTGTTTATGAACACTTATAGAGAATAGCTCACTTCTACCCAGACTTGGGTGTATATAATTTGAAGTGGCACTCTAAATGAATTTGATACAAACACAGTTTATACATGAAACAATGTTTATTGAATTCGTTGCACATATAGAATTTGCTTTTACAACAATAAGCATACGTACTACTTGTACGGAATATATATTAGCATTCAATAAAAATACACACTGCAAATACTCAGAAACCAGCAGAGAGTCAAACCAGCAGTACTGCCACGTAAACTTTGGGCCCCCTATGCACTGGCACAGGATAGCACCTGGAGCTGTTTTCCTCGTAGCTCCCTTACGCTTATCTATCAACTTTAACAAACTTTTTTTCAACCTCTGTATTAATCAAGCTGCTTGGTATTTATACCAGGCGCGTATGCCGAAATTAGCATATCTCAAGCAGCTTCTTTAATCCATTCACTGAAAAGTTCGATTCTTGTGAATCGAATCTTGTGTATACCTTACACACTTTAAGAAAAACCATATATTATGCATTCTGATACGCATTATATGCAAATTATGTTCAATTTTAATATGTAAAATAGGAAAGAGTTTCTAATAAATCGAGGCTTTTTTCTTGGGGAGGGGGGGAGGGAGGTTCCTTGTTGTGTAGTTCTAGTAAACATACTTCAGGCCAGTGGCGTACTCAGGGGATGGGTCAAAGGGCCCTGCCCCCCCCCCCCAAAGAAATAAAAATTGCATTATGAATATTTAATTTTCATTACAAATATTTTCATCCATTCAACTCCCCCCCCCTCAAGATTAAATCTTGCGTGCACCCCTGTTTTAGGCATTTGGAGATGTGCCATTCTGAGTTGATCCGAAAGAAAATTTATCACTATAAAAAAATTTTCCCTCTACTGAAGCACTATTCATTTGTATCTCGATAAGTCTGAAGGTAGATCCAAAATCAGATGAGCCTCTATTTAATGATGTTACCACAATTTTAATACCAGTTATGGATACTTTAAATCTTCATATTTGTTAAGGGTCTTCCTCAAATTGTATTCACCACTCTTTAGTACATCCAAGCTTATCAGATTTCCTGTTGATTCTAAATGTTATGTTACTTGTATACGTCAGTATTGTAACGAATTGTTATAGCTCTTTTATTATAATATTGTTTATAATAAAAGAGATATATAATGTATATATTATAATAAATTGTTATTACCCTCTCTAAAATTTTTATTCACCTGTGTTTGAATATCATATTTCGCTTTCATACATTCAATTCTTTTTGTATGCTAGTACTGAAATGAGTGCCTACTAGGTTTATTTTGTTTTTCAGGTATTTAAGCGTATGAAAAATTATATTTTCCACGAATACGATGCCACAAATTAAACTTTTATTAAAAATATGAATCATGTTTTGAATTTAGAAAGTATCAGGGCATATTTTAACATAGAGTTGTGGGGGGGGGGATGCCCCAACAGTACTGAGAAATGCCCTACCAGTGAAAAGAAATTGCCCATTGTATGTGTTTGAATAAAAGGCTAAACATAGCACTAAATGGCAGTGATACTGCTTTTTTTTAACCCTCGGCCGTCTGTACTGAAATTGCTTCAAATTAAAGATAGGAGGAACAAATTTCCAAAAAACAGAATTTTACAAGGACAGAGGCATATTAAAACATTCTTTGGAAATGATAATGTATTTTAAATAAGCACAGGATGTACCCTAAAACGTAGAAAGACCAGAAACATGCTTTTTAACGTAGGATTACGTTCCTCCATAACGGTCCTCCGAAAAGCAAAATTTCAGATGTTCTGCGTCACGAGTTATAATTTTGGCAGAGCGCCAAACTCCGTCTGTATCGCCTGGGCAAGGAGTAAACAGTTAAACAGAAAAGTATCAAAATGTGTCAAAATTTTTATACACACACACACACACACACACACACACGCACACACACACGCACGCACACACGCACACACACACATACACACACACACACATACACACACACACACATATATATATATATACATATACATATATGTATATATATATATAATATATATAATTAATATATATATATATATATATATATATATATATATATATATATATATATATATATATATATATATATATATATAGCCGTGGTAGTTTCGTTAGAAGAGACTACCTGAAAATTTTTCTCTACTTATTGCATGTTGGGTAATAATGAAAAAAAAAAATAAATAAAGTATATCATAAAAGGGTATGGAATTTTTATTTTCATTAACTTTCTGAATTTTTAATTCACTTTCTGAATTTTTAATTTAGAAAGTTCCCCTTGAGGTAATTGACATGGTTAGGCCCCCTGATGACGTGACCTGTCGATTACCTCTGTCGTTTTATGGTTCAGTTCCGGCTCTTATGCAGAATCTTGCCGTTGGTGCGTGGATGCCCAGAGTGCTTGATTTCTGTTTGTTTTTGTCTATTTTAGTATAATTTTTTATCTATATCTTGGATTATTTATATGGAATTTTTATGTTTCAATTTTAAATTACTAATACAATTAGACCCTTCTTTAACGTTTGAGACTTGTTTCCATAAAGATAATCATTTTCTATAGATTCTGATGGAAATGACTGCTTATTGCAACAACTACATTTTTTATCAAGTAATGAAAATTGCTTATATTATAATAAATGAATAATCAACAATAATTTGGGGAGAACCTACCCTGGAGAGGATTGAAACTCAATTTCTTTAGTAAACAAATTATTTTTTGTTTGATGTTAGCCGAGGGCTTTTCAAGTACATAAAAGTGAAAACAAGTCTGAACTAAAATTATAAAAAATAAGTTGGAGGAAATGGGAGAAATCAGAAAATTAAAATATGTCCTTTTAATTTCAAAATCGAATATTGATTTATTTTCTTTTCCGTCTTTCTCCCTCCTTTGATTTCACCTTAATAAAGAAACTGACTCTACTGGCAGCAGATAAGTATTATGAATTTGTAATTCACGTAGAATGAGTGTGCAAATTTACATTACTTGCTAGACATGACAAAAATTTTGAAATTTTCATTTGAATATGTATGTATTCAGCAATAAATTTATCTCAAATATCAAACACATGTTACATGGAAATTATTGCTATTGCGATGAGATAGCATGTACAAAATATATTTTGTTCTTAGAAAATGGACTTTTTATGTTTAATAAAAAGTAAACTGCTCGACATTACTTGATATTTTGGGTTTTGTTTTATTAATACATTTTTTTATAATAACTTCAATATATAGACTTTAAAATGTTTGAATAAAACTGGTTTATGTGTAAAATGTTATTTTAATTAATTGCATTCATAATAATGACCTAATGCTGCTCTCACAATAAAGAAGCTAGCAAGACTTCGCGGTAAATAACAAAAGGCGCATGTCTCACGACACGTGTCTTCCCATTAGAAAAACAAACAAACAACATTCATTATATTAAGACTGCTGTGTACTAAGCCTATTGGATTCGCTCTCCTCAACGTTAACCCATGGAGAAAATGTGTCCAAGGATTGCCGACTCGTATTTAAAGATATTTTTTAAAAAATGTACACTGTAATAGAGAAAGAAATTTGACACTTGGGGCAATTTTCGTTAAAAAATGCAAATAATATTTTTAAATTTAAATTATTCGGGGAAAAAACTGGTAAAGTGTGTTATAATCGCTACTCAATTCCTTTGCTGGACGAAATTTTTAAAATGAATCCTTTTGCAAGGTGCAGAAAACGTCAGGCTATAAGAAAATACCGGTTATTTTTTAGTATCGGCATTTTATGTAGGTGTCAATATTAGACACATTTTCTCCCCTGGTTAGCACTGAGATGAGCGAATCCAATAGGGTTAGTTCCCGGCAGCTTTAAACGGATAAAGCCAAAGGGACCAAAACTCGCATATATTGCAGTTTATTTTCTTTTTAAATTATGCCTTAATAGAAGATTATGTTCTTAATTACATGTCTGTATGTTCTGCCATAATATCATAAATATCTGTTTTCTAGTAATTTTATAAAGTAAAATAGTTATTGCCATTTGCTAAAAAAGGAATGATTTTTTTCAATAATTATTCCTGTACTTCCTTATTTCTTTGAAGTTGTTTTGGTTTAATATAAAGTCCTTTATCCCACTCCGCATGTGAAGTATGAAAATGCCAGTAGACTTTCGAAACATCGGGATTGACGTTTGAAGAAAAATAAAACTTACGTGATAAACATACTGCACTTCCACGAAAAATTTTGACTTATTAATGGGAACACCGGTAAATATTTCAGTTCACCGATAACACACTCAGTTCTGGTCATCAATCAAAATAAATTATAAAAACCTTCTATTTCTCTAGGGTGATATGTTCTCAAAGAAAACCAAGAAAATATTAAATCTGCTATTCTGCATTCCAATCTTGAAAGCTTTGCCTTTTTTTTTTATCTGCCAAGCCCAGCAGTGGGACTGTAATGGTGGGAAGCTGAACTGTTCTACTTTAATTGCAAAAATGCTGATACATGTCACTTCTGAAATGGCATTTCTTTATTGATCCCAAGGCAATTTTTTCCCCATTCATTTCTATGCGATGTCCGTATGAAGTCCTAATTAGGCATTTTAACTCATGCCTGCGAGTTGAGACGCTAAGTGTTTTAAATAATACGACAGGTGGCCATTATTTTTCAAACCATTAGCAGTATGGTCGGCGATTAAAGCGAAGTTATACCTATGTTAATTGGTAATTAAGTTGATTTAGTTTAAATTATTTTACATGATTTAAATAGGAAACGATTTATGATATTTAATGTAGTGTTAAAAAACAAAGTTAATTTAATCGTCGGTGTATATTAACTTTAATATTAAATTAAGAAAAATGACCTCAGTGTAATTGAACAAGATTTTTTTTCGGCAGCTACGATGCTCGACCAGATTTTTAATGGGGTGCTGATTGCTTTCTTCTGGATATTTTATCTGGCATCAAACTATCTGTAAGGAAACAAAGATATTTAGAATGAAAATGCATTTTCTTCTGATTATTTAAATTTCTAACATAACATATATTTCCCTAGTAAAATTCGGCGCTCATTTAGATTTATGTGAGCCTATGATAATACTTAAAGAAAATTTTAATGAGACTTTGGTTGCAGTTCTTATTTTTTTATCAGAAAATAGAGTAAGAATAATAAGCTTCTATTTGCCTATTCGAATATTATTTTCTTTTTTTGGCCATGAAATTAGAATGATCAATTGTTAAATTCTTGCTACACAAGAGCAAAAATATTTTCTAAAGTAAATTCGCATAGTTTAAATTTTTTGACAAAAATTTCAGGCTAATAAATTTATTTATTGTGTCTTGCCCAAAAGATACTAAAGCTCACTTTGGTAGAACTAGTGAATTTTAAAAACATATCTATTTCATGTCATTCTGAAGTCCTGACTTCAGATATAATTTATAACAAAAAAAAACTAATTTTAAACAACAAAGTAAATTTTTATTCCTATAATTATAAGTTTCAAGTGTTACCTTTCTTTTATATGGAAACTCACAAAAGAATATTGTCTGTCGTAGGAAACTTATAAATAACTGGGATGTCTTAAAATTTTAGCTGAGAAAATTTTTACTTTATTGACAAACTTAATTGCAACCCTTTCTGCATAAACAACACTCTCCCCATGTACGAAAATATTTATTTTAAGATAGCAGTATATAAAATGCAGTTAAAATCGTTTCCCCTAGACTTAGCTAGGGAATTAAAAGTAACAAATAATAAATGAAATTTTAACCCATGAAATATACTGTATTTATAACTTCCTGTAAAATGTTACCGTGTTGTCACCAACCACTCCCATATTAAAAGGTTTTTACAATCCAAAAATCAGAGAGGAGTATTTCTGTTATAATATAATTCTGTCATAATACCTGAACGGATTTATCAACCACAAACCCACAAAATTCAGTGCAAATCTTTACGGTTGCATTGAGACAAAGTTTGAGCATTTTGTTTGTAAACTGAAATAATTCTCATTAGTTTTCTTTCAGATGAAGAAATGTTCATTTTTTAAACACCTCCTCTTTTTGTCTCCAACTTAAACCTGAAATATTATTTTAAGTAGGGATAAAACTATTACACCGTTTATTTTCTGTAAACAATGATGACATAATTAGAAAGGAAGTGTTTAGAAACAATTAGTTTCCTCTTGCTAAATTATAAATTTTTTTCTTAGAATTGTGTTTTAATATTGTCTATATTCATGTTAAAAATAATCATATATTATTTACTAACAAAATGATGGTTGCGTTTAATTTTTCTCATATAATTCAAGCTTTTATATTCAAAAGGCCTACTTTTTAATGAGAAGTTGAGCACAAAATCAGATAGAACTATTATTTTTGCTTTGAATTTCCCTAGAAACTTCCTCTCAAATTAATGATGAAAATAAAAACACTTAAGCGAAATACAATCATAATATACTAGCTCGATTTCATAAGTGTACTTCCATGAAATTTTAAATAATTTTAAATATTAAAATATTATTAAAATGATTAATTGAAATTATGTCTCTTTCATCAAGAAAATATTTTAGGAAAATCAGCATTGTTTTAAACAGAGATTTTTATAAGTAGACGTAAATCTTTCATATTTATTATTAAGTTCATAATTATATTTTAGTGTAATTTATTGTATATCTATTGCGTATTCCCTTTTATTTTATAAACTCAAATGTAGTTACTCGTTTTAAGACTTCATCTTTGAGTCTACATTTTTAGAAATATCTATTATTTTAAACCTTTTTCATTGTGGAAGAATCTAATTATTATTAGCAGCAAAACTGCGTAAAAAATTTAAGTCTCTTTACGATAATTCTATATCATACATAGTTCAAATGACTATTTCTCTTTTTCCGATTGAACAGATGCTCTAAGATGTTCAGGGACAGATAATGAGTGTTTAATTGTGAAAGTAGTGCTAAAATACTTAATACTAATGAATTTCTATGCAATGCATTACATTGTTTTTTTGTTGCTAGGCAGATTCTACCAGCAGATATATACGGTACTCTATTGCCAAGTCTATGCCTTCCATGCCTGTCTCTTGGAGAGCGGTTTTCAGGAGATAATAAGCTTTTGTACATTAAAAAGTATGACATAAAAAATGACATAAAATAAGTTATTTATGGGTGCAAAAGGAAAGCTAAACAGTGTGAGTCCTCCCCTGAAAAGCCGGAGCCGTGGAGACCAAGCTGAATTTACGAGGATGACATCTATAGCTTCGGCAACAGCAAGTCAAGCTACCGATTGAAATCGACGCCAATATTGACAGAAGGGTCTAGTTCCTTGAGTAAAGGATAACATTGGACAGTATACCCACTGTGAGGGTTTTATGGTTGTTAATATCCATCTTGTCTAATTCTATTAGTTCATTAATGAATGTAATAGGTTTACAATCATTAGTTTCACGAAACAGTGGATCACCTTGTACAATTCTGCCATTGCAATTCTAGATATACCAGCACTACTTGAAATCTATTTTTAAGGTTTAACCTTAGTGAAAATTTATTACGGAATCTGGAAGAGTAGAGGAGTAAGGTATACATAAGATTCGATTCACAAGTATCGAACTTTTGAGTGAATGAATTAAAGAAGCTGCTTGAGATATGCTAATTTCAGCATACGCGCTTGGTATAAATACCAAGCAGCTTGATTAACTTAGGAGGTTGTTAAAGTTGATAGATAAACGAGAGGGAGCTACGAGGTAAGCAGCTCAAGGTGCTATCCTGCGCTAGTGCTTAGGGGGTTCAAAGTTTACGCGGCAGAACTGCTGGTTTGACTCTCTAGTTTGTGAGTATTGCAAAGTGTATTTTTATTGAATGCTAATATATATTCCGTACAAGTAGTACGTATGCTTATTGCTGTAAAAGCAAATTCTATATGTGCAACGAATTCAATAAACATTGTTTCATGTATAAACTGTATTTGTATCAAATTCATTTAGAGTGCCACTTCAAATTATATACACCCAAGTGCGGGTAGAAGTGAGCTATTCTCTATAGATGTAAGAGAGTATTTAACAGAGTATTTTTTTAAAGACAGTTATGTTCAAAGGAAGACAAAGCTTATCATATCACTGAGGTGAGAAAAGTGCATTGTTACAATTAACTATAGATAATTATGTAGGATTCATTGCGGCATAAGTCTAAAATTTTTCTCTCTTTATGAATTGTTCTTATTGCACATATAGCTTCGTGGGGAACTTTAGAAGGTTGCTTCATATTTGTTTTTAAAGAAGATTAAAAGTGCTAGTCTATATATATAAAACAGTTCCGTAACTGACTCATTCATTCACTGACTGACTGACTGACTGACATACAACGCACAGACCAAACCGCTGGACCTAAAGGGCTGAAATTTTGCATGGCGATTCTTCTAATAGTGTAGGGGTGCACTAAGAAAGATTTTTCAAAAATTCTTCTTAGATTTTTTAAAATAAAATTTTTAAGCTGTTTTTTAAACTTTTTTTACGTTTGCATTTAAAATAATACTTTGAGGGTTATAAAATTTATATCACGAGAAAGATCATAAAAATTCCTTCAAAATGAAATTTTCTCGAATTTTTACCTCCATTTCCTGATTTTTGGTGAATTTTTAAAGATTAATTTTTAGAATTTAATTTATTAAATGCTGATCACGTGATTTCTTTTTCTGGTACTTTCAATAAATTTATCGTCACGTGCGTAACAACTAAATATACAAAAAAAATATTTTTTTCTCTTTCTAATGCAGCAGACGATTGGATATTATCCAAAAAAAATGCATATCTCTTACGATTTTTTTATAAATATATATATATATATATATATATATATATATAGATAGATATATATTTTACATCAATTGTATACATTGATCATCACATTTATTATAAATATATATATTTATTTTTTGGCATAAATTGCATACGTTGACCATTGTATTTAATTTGAATGTACTCCGTAGCGAAGCGCGGGTTTTCAGCTAGTATTGTATAAAAAACTGATGATCAAAAGGTTTAAAATTTGACCCGTGGCATACAATTTGTCATCGCCCAAAGCATCATTATTAAATTTTGACGGTAGAGGGAGGTTCTTTTTAAATTTAATTTTTGCCATCTGTTGCCTGAAAGATTAAGGCTGATGTGCACAAACCCTATTGGAATCGCTCCCCTGAATGCTAACCTATGGACAAAATGTGTCTGCTATTTTGTTACAGACTGAAGTGCCTTGACCTTGATGGTTTTAACTTCAGTTTCAAGATGGGAGATTTCCCTGGTAGCTTTCATCGGTGAGACACGTAACAAGTTACGTGTTATTTAAAATCAGTGCTTAAAATAATAGGCTAAAATTACTTGAATATAACTTAAATTAAATTGGGAAAGAAAAAACTAAGTACGTAATGAAGACGCATACAACAGAAGCGGAAAGCGAAAATCCCACCCGACCTGAGTACTCAGAACGGGAGGGGGGGGGGGGAGGAGGGAAAACGATTAGTTAGAAACATCCTGGCCTGGGTTCGAACCCAAGTCGGAACAGAAAAATTCACATTTTAACGATGTCTATCATTTTGAGGTGCATGTCTCCCGGAGCACGAAGTACTTCGGCAATGTTTTTAATGAGATTTAATAAATCCGAGATGGAAAAAAATCTGAGTAACTTCCTTTATTAGTTTAACGATTTCTAGTAATTAACGAATAGTAGACACAAAATGTGTCTACTATTGACAGCTACATAAATGCTGGTTATTCAATAAAAACGGTATTTTCAAATAACTTGAACTTCTCTGCACCTTGCAACAGGATTCATTTTATAAATTTCGACCTCCAAAAGGAATTGAGTAGCGTTTAAAATACACTAGACTAAACTTTTTCAAAGAGTGATTTAAATTTAAAAATATTATTTGCGTTTTTACTAGACGGAAAATGTCCCAAGGTGTAACATTTCTTTCTCTATTACGGAGTACAATTTAAGAAAAAAAAACCTTTCAATCCAAGTCAGCAATCCTTGAACACATTTTCTTCATAGGTTAACATTAAGTTGAGCGAATCCCATAGGGTTAGTACACGGCAGAGTTAATGTAAAGAGTTCGAATAAATTTCAATGATTATAAATCAACCAAAAATGTTCTCCCGGATAGTAGCCTTTGTGTACAAATAATTTACCATCTTAAAAAAACACAGAATACTTATCCCTAATTCTAAAATTATAAATTTATGAACAGTACTTACTCGAATTATATCAAAATTGTTTCATTTCATGGAAATAGGGAAATTAGTTTGTGTTCTTCAGTATCTATGTATAGCGGATGATGTAATTGCTTTTAATGACTCATAATTTCACTGAAGTTATCGCTAATAATTAGTTTTTTATTGAAGTCCATATCGAATGAAATATTTTGAAAAAAAACTCACATTATTTATTGAATCTTTTAGCATTAATTAGTGTCAAATTTTCAGTACAATTGATCCACTATCAGTATTCATTATGGCTAGTGTAAAAAATCTTTACAAAAATATTTTAGATAGCATAAAAGTAAATTAAAATAAATCAGAACCTTTAAAACAGACTTGGAAAATTTCAAGAATCCAATATATGTTTAGGAAAAAAAAATTATTGTATTGCTCAAATAACAACATCTGTGAGAGTAATATTAAATGGTAGAACCAAAGCAATTTTTATAAAGTTTTGCAGAAACTACATGAGTAAGCATTGTATTGGTTTTCTATATTGCTCAGAAACAGTTATAAAAGTTTGATTTCCCTTCTAGTTATGTTACCTATGATAAACTATGATATATAGCTGAAGTAAACTTAAATTTTAAATTATAGCACTAGAAATTTTCATTACACTTAGTACTGCCAACTTAAAAATATTGTGTCGTTGAATGTCGTTGATTTCTTCAATAGGTTAGAATCTGTAACATCAATCTTAAATTAATGTATATTAATCGTTACATCATCTTTTACTTCCACTTTATATCAATTTACTAATTTAATTATTAACGTCTGTTTATTTACTTTGGAAAAAGCTCACCGCAGTGGATATCAAAGCAAATATATTAATAAATAAATATGAATGCAATAAAAATTTAAATATATCTGTGTTTCGACGAAAGGATTTTAATTAACGTTTCACTTTTCACAAGCTTGTGATAAGATATTCATGATCTAGTCGCCTGCTCGGTCATTTTTTTTCCCATTTCATTTTTCATCACCTCGAGTGATGAAAGACCCGAGCATAGAAATAAGAAATAAAGAAATTACTGACATCACAAACACTTATACAACCTCTTTCTATTTATTTATTCATGAAAACGTGTAAATTGAATGCAATTAACTCTAATACTATAAAGGTTTTCAAATTCAAATGACATTGTATACATGAAAGTAGTGCAGGGCAACTAACAAAAAAAATCCTTTTCTTTTGAACAGGATTAATAGAATTACCGTTAAGGTTCATTAAACAGTACTCAAAACGTTCTATGCCTTCAAAATAGTTAAAGTTAACAGGAAAACGTCGTATCATAACAATTCTTTAAAGGATTAGTTCAATCAATCTTTTTTTCTATGCCATGTGACTGAAAGGGATCGATAAAATTCCCTCTTAGGTTAAACTTTTTTTTCCTTTGTCGGGGAACGAGTTGTATCGACAATTTTCCCTAATAAAGACAAGCCCTCGAACAGTGGTTGACAGGAAAAAATTGTTATAGTTGTTCAATGCAGTACTTGTCAGGTGACTAAAATTCATAGTCTCCAAAGAGGTCATAGTCTCCAAAGTTAACAAAGAGGACAGTTGAGGTCAGACGTTAGGTTAGGTGGACTACACAAAGTGCGTGTAAGTGCCTTAGGAGAAAGTGTGTAACGTTAAACAATGACACATACACCAATTCGGTGTGTCCGTTTAAACTGCTAAATAACTGTTAAACTGCCTTTGATAGTATCAAAAGCATAAGTAAGAAGTAAAATTTTTCTTCAATTCCTTGTTATTGTGTTGCTCATTCCTTAACTTTTAGCTTACGGGGCAACATTTTTCCGATGTTCATACTTGGGATGCATGCAATCCCACCTCATAAGAGAAAGAGTAAACAAGATTTTCCTAACCACAAAAATAAATTTTCTCCCGGACAGTCCAAATTTACTGCATTAGTCACGAACATATTAAGTTGAGTAATGCTTCAAAATCCAACGAAATTTCAAAAAGGGGGCACACAACCTTCAACTACTGGGAAATGACCCTAAACATGATCAAATTCGAGCTACTGAAACTCCAATAATATTAATATATATATATATATATATATATAATTTTTTTGTTTTATATAAAAATTACAAGTCTTTAATTATATTTTATACAAAAATAGAACTTGTAAAGTCATAAATAATTTTTAGATTTTGTTTTTAAATGTACACATTACTAAAAAGGGAAAAAAATCATTGGATGTTTCGCGCATCATAAAATTAAGAAATATGCATGCAGAAGCTATTTTTTGGTCATATTAAATTAATAACATACTTAAGTTTAATGTAAAACCAAAAAATATACAAAAAATATAGTTTAAATTGAAAAATTTACATAGAATTTTAAAAAACTTAAAATTTAGCAATTTTTTAAAACATTTTCAAGTGTAAAAAATTTTTTTTACAATTTTTTTTTTAACTTTTCTGGTTTTAGTTTGTAAAGAAGCTTATAATACAAATCTGATAAAAATTTTGTGTGTCTAGCACACATAGTTTGGGAGTAACAGTGCGCGCAATCCAAAAATTCACATATTTGAGAAAACTGAAGTTAAAGTTGGAATAACATGGCTATGGCAACAGAGTGAGCTTTACATAAACTCTCATAACTCGAGAAATAATGCAAATTTTTTTATGCGGTTTTTTGCATATTGTTCAGAAATGTCCCAAAAATCAGAATATAGCAAAAACGAAAGATCGATTTTTTTAAGTTTTAAAGGTTGGGAGCCCCCTTAATTAAAATTACCATAGAAATAGTTTTAAGAACGAAAAGGACTTTTTACTTTAACTGTTGTCAGTTGAGTATAGCTGTTAATATTGTCCAGACATAATAGTATATGTGGTCATTAATGGTGGAAAATTAATTTTGCAAGAAAAACTTACATTATTACCATATTAAATAAATATATTTCATTTTAAATGATATTTTATGATAAAACGCTAAATTAAAAATTACTAATTTTCATAGCTTGTGAATATGTTTATTTAATATTAGCACGTCATACTTTTGGAACTACCTCTATTGCACAACCCATCTGAAATGAATCACCTTAAATCACAATTAACCCAGTAAGATAACGACTGGATGTATAATTTTTGCTTGCTGTGTTCTCATTAGTTTCCGATCGCCCACTGCTCCCAGCCCTCTGCTTGCACGGATTTCCAGAAATGTATGTCTCCCTGCGTAGGAGAGAGCAACAAGGGCGAGTACGTGAGGTCCATGCAAAGGGTTGGGGACATAAAAGATGCAGGGAGACCCTTTTATATTTGCGTAAGGACCTGAATAATCATGGTCAGTGATAGTGAAATATGACGGTCAAACTTTCGATATAACGATATATCAGTTTGTACGTGCGTAGAAATATCTAATGTGTAAATACATGCTCTCTCTCTCACACACACATATAGACGAAGTCACACGCAGACACACACACTCAAATATATTATTTCACAAAATATAATATTATTTATATATATATATATATTATATATATATATATATATATATATATATATATATATATATATATATATATATAAAGAGCTCGTCTGTTTGTTTGTCCGCTATAGAATCATAGACTGTTTCACTCACCGGGACCAAATTCGGCACAGTTAATGTTTAGGACCCGAGAAACTTAAATCAGGAAAAACGAAATTTGGGGCTCAATTAGTTTTTTTAAATTATTTTTTTAATGATTTTTGTGTCTATAAGAGGTGCGCGAAAACCTGTGGAGCCCCTTCACCACAACCAGCTGCGTTAAGAGAGATGGTTTGGGGGGTGACGGGGGGGGGTCAAATTCCAATGCGCGGGAGGAAGAGGTTTGGGAATGACCTTTCGCCCTGGCTCCCCAAATAAGCACAACTGGCCAGATGAACATGAAGAGCGGGGGTGCAGCCCAGTATTTTTTTGATGGAATGCATGGACAAATTTTATATCTATATATCTACCCGGGCAACGCCGGGCAATAATGCTAGTATATATATATAATATATATATATATATATATATATATATATATATATATATATATATATAGTCTTTTTTTGGGGGGTGGGGGCTAATGACATTACACCCCAGTCCAGTGTACATATGAATACAAGGAAAGAAAACGCACAAATCAAAGAATCACAGAAGAATTTTATTATTAACAAACAATGACACCGGAGATGGACGATGGGTTTCAGCTCCCATTTCTAGACGGGGGGCTCCATTTGAAGGCAGAAGACTGACCGGTTCCCCAGAATACAACCAAGTCTTATGCGGGAATCGAACCCGCGCCCCTGTCATGACAGGCTGATATATATATATATATATATATATATATATATACATACATACATACATACATACACACACACAGTGCCGTAACTAGCCATTCATGTGCCCTGGGCAAGAATTTGCATTTGCGCCCCTTAATTAATTAGGTTTCGGAAAAAAATAAAATAAAT
This sequence comes from Dolomedes plantarius, assembly GCA_907164885.2. NCBI lineage: Eukaryota > Metazoa > Arthropoda > Arachnida > Araneae > Dolomedidae > Dolomedes > Dolomedes plantarius. The sequence goes on from OU015493.1 coordinate 203,087,671, forward strand.
ACATTATTTTGGAACCCCCTTCCAAGTAGGCCTTGGGCGGATGTCCATGTTGCCCCTGCCTGGTTACGGCAGGGCTGTTATATGTATAAAGGTAGAGAGATAGACATATAGATATTGATACATAGATGTACATTCAATGGAATCTATATTTTTTATATTTGGCTGAGTTAAATTTTAAATTTCTCTCAGTGTTAATTCAGATATCATGACCTGCGTACATACATTCTATATTTATACCCACGTACATATGTGTACATAAAATATGTACATCGAAAAGAAAGTAATTTAAAATATAATTACTCCAAACTTTCGCCTAAAATCTCGTAAAATTGGCAAGTACAGAGAAATTAAAATGAAACAAAAGAAAAATTATAATAATACAAATGTTGTTTAATTTTAGATAAAGGAAGTCAAGAATGGCCATTATATGAAATAATAAAGATAAAATGTGTTGAACTACAACAATAGATACGCAAAATTTAATCTTATTCAAGTAAACAATTGCATGAGTGATAATTTCGTAAATACCTAACTATTTATAATTATACTACTTATAAATGCTTTATATGCTTAGCTCTCTTACATTCTAATCATATTTGATAATTATAAGTAAGCTGATTTATAAACAGAGGAATAGTGAAAAATCGATTTATTTATGCATTATACTATTAATTAATTTAATATTAGAGCATCCAAACATTTATTTACGGCTTCTAAGGATGTTCGGGACTTTTTACCTTTAATCTAACAGGTTTCTCATAAATGCATACTGTAATATATTATTTCAAGATTAGGATAGATTCCGAGATAGTGATCATTATATGGGCTACTAGCTGAAAACCCGCGCTTCGCTACGGAGTACATTGAAATTAAATACAACGGTCAACGTATGCAATTAATTCCAAAAAAAATATATATATATATTTATAATAAATACGACGATCAATGTATACAATTGATGTAAACAAATCATATTTATAAAAAAATCGTAAGGAATATTTTTATAGACAAAATAAGGTCCAATCGTCTGCCGCATTAGCAAGAAAAAAATATTTTTTTTGTATATTTAGTTGTTACGCACGTGACGATAAATTTATTGAAAGTATCAGAAAAAGAAATCACGTGATCAGCATTTAATAAATTAAATTCTAAAAATGAATCTTTAAAAATTCACCAAAAATCAGGAAATGGAGGTAAAGATTCGAAAAAAAATTTATTTTGAAGGAATTTTTATGATCTTTTTCGTGATATAAATTTTATAACCCTCAATGTATTATTTTAAATGCAAACGTAAAAAAAAGTTTAAAAAAGAGCTTAAAAATTTAATTTAAAAAAATCTAAGAAGAATTTTAGAAAAATCTTTCTTAGTGCACCCCTGCACTATTAGAAGAATCGCCATGCAAAATTTCAGCCCTTTAGGTCCAGCGGTTTGGTCTGTGCGTTGTATGTCAGTCAGTCAGTCAGTCAGTGAATGAATGAGTCAGTTACGGAACTGTTTTATATATATAGATTACAATGCAATACAAGTTCTTGGGTTGTAAACTATTTGAAGTAGTCTTTTATCTTTAAGGCTGCTGTGTATTAACCCTATTGGATTTACTCACCTCAATGTTAACCTATGGAGAAACTTTGTCAAAGATTGCCGACTTGGAATGAAAGATTTTTTAAAAATTGTACTCCGTAATAGAGAAAGAAATTTGATACCTTGGGACATTTTTTGTTGTTTTGAAAAATGCAAATAATATTCAAAAATTTAAATTATTCGGGGACAAAAATCTGGTACAGTGTGTTTCAAACGCTCATAAATTCTTCTGGTGGACAAAATTTATATAATGAATGCTGTCGCAAGGTGCAGAAAAGTTCAGGCTATCTGAAAATACTATTTTTATCTGAAAAATACTATTACTATCTGAAATACTATTACTATTAATAAATAATCTAATACTAATAATATATAATACTATTTATACTAATACTAATAATAAATAATACTATTTATAAATAATACTATTAATAAATAATACTATCAATAATACTATTAATAAATAATAATACTATCAATAATACTATGAATAAATAATACTATCAATAATGCTATTAATAAATAATACTATTAATAAATAATAAATAATACTATCTATAAATAATACTATTACTATAAATAACACTATTACTATAAATAATACTATTACTATTCAGAAAATACTATTACTATCTGAAAATACTATTATTATCAGCATTTATGTAGCTGTAAATAGAAAACACATTTTCTCCATAGGTGAACATTGAGGTTAGCAGTACACATTAGCCTTGAGTACCGTATCATGTACGTATGAAAGATGAGTAAAAGAGAATTAAAATAATATATAATTTCTTAAATTAGAATATTATATTAGTTAAAATTACTCTTAAAAGCATTAGAAAGAATCAGTTATGAAAAAAACTATCTCATTATTTAAAAGATATAATAATGTTCAGGTTTATTTTGCAAAATATTTTTTTTAAATGTGGTGGTATTAAATTTTTCTAAAAGAAGACTAGAGAAAGTTTGTATAAAAATACTATATCAATATTTGTAGAAGAGCACATATCCTTCCTTAAGCCTTTAATTTCAACGCAAGAATTTTAAATTTTCTAAGCCAAAAAGATCTTTTCCAAATGTATTTGAAATCATTTAAAATTATTTGCGCGCGTTGACTATGTGGTACGAGATGTGATCCCGTAACATTATTTATAGATTTTCTTTCGAAAAGAAATTTAATTACACTTTTGATATCACGAATTCTTTTGTCATAATATTTTGTTTTACAGTTTTAAGCTAATAGTTCCCTTTTGCTACTCAGTATAGTATTTACTTATTTACTGAGTAGCAAATTCGTTTGCTACTCAGTATAGTATTTACACAATTTCAGTCTCAATATCAAATATATTATAGCAATATATTTGATATTTATTATAGCGTATCAAGCACAAATAAACGCAACTTAGCATGTCAAAGAAACGTAGGTGATTCTCCACCCCAATTCGGCCTAAACAGTTAATTGCCATCATCCAAAAATATGTATAAAATGATTTGCATGTATCCTTTGCCTGTAAACTTAAGATTAAGTTTTACCTAAATTTTTATTGTAAAGTCTAAACTTAATAACGAATTTTCCCCATGATATATTGAACAAGACTTCTTTGGACGACCTAACTGTTAATGAGACAAAAATAATGTATCGTACAGCCGAAAGAGCTAGTCTGTAAGACATTAAGATTATTTTTTCACGTGATTAAAATTCCTTTTAATTCACCCTTAAGCAGTTATGATTTACAGTCATGACAGCCATAACAGTTATGAACTATCAATTAATTCAAAACATATTGAAATCCTTTTCATTATATTATAGGTAAGTAATTTATTCCCTTTCACAGTTAAAATTTCAATCTTTATAACTTACAATTTTTACACGCTTGTTTTATTTCTTGGGACAATTTAAAAGATATTGAAACAATCAAATTCAGTTTACTTGATGTTTCCAATGACTTAAACCTAAAAATTAAAAGAAATGTAATCATTACCATTTTACCTAACTCCTCTATTCTAACTCCCTGTTAAAATTAAATTAACATAATTCACTCTTCAAATTATGTGTTTTGACTTTCACTCGTTATTATAGAATGTAATTTCAAGCTGAAATGATTGAAAGTTCTTTTATGGCTTGCGGGCAGTTATTATAAAACAATCATGTTGTATATATATTAAAGGCCAGACTTATAGAAATAGTTAAATACTTATTTATCAAAATTTGTCACTGTCGAAAAATCATCAATCATAAAGCTCTAAACATGAACATTACCAAATAACATATATAATTATTGGGATAAACAGAAACCAAATTTTAATTAAAAAATCGGCATGATTAAGTTAATTTTCTTTTTTAATGCATATGGAAACACGTCACATATTTTACAAAAAAGACCTCCATATATAAACAAAAAAAAAATTATTCACATTTACAAAGACGTTTTGAAATTTTTTTTCGCACCGTTTTTTTCCAAACACTTAACATAGAATGATTACTTATTGAATCATTTTATGCCATACTTATTATGAATGACTGTTAATAGTTGAGATGTTCAGTCTGCTTGTTCAGAATTCAAATTATGTTTCAAACCCTTGATAATACATAGAAAATTTAGAAAACTAACTTTTATTTTATAGTTTTTTGTGACGGGACGGACAATAGAAACAAGAAAAAAGAGGCTTCATTCTTGCAGTTGGGAAAAGTTCAGACAGCCACAGCAATGCACTCAATGCAGTTGGATGAAGAAAAAAAAACCACTCTTCACTATCGATGAATCATAATCAAGAGGGCCTCATTTTGTGGTTTCAAATGGAAGATCTGTATCTTTTAGGCACAGAAAATTTCAGCCAAAATTATTTCCTTGAATAATATAACTCATCACAACCAACCATAAAATATTAAGTCAATATGCTTCATTATATTGCAATGTGATAAAAATTATTAATGGTACGTCTTTGATGAACGATTTATTATGGGGACTCCCATACATCTGTAAAGACTGAATTACAAATATCGATTTAATACTTATTAAAACTGTTATATTGCACTAGTCTATGTTCATCAAGATAAGTTAGGAGAAAACTAAAACTGAAATGCAGATTCATTATTATACGATGTAAGAAAAATGAAATTATCTTGTATGATAATTTTCTTTTGTTCGCAATTTGCTATTTTTAAGACCAAACATCAAAAGTAAAGGTAGTCACATTGTATAAGGATAATATACAGCAAAATGTTTAAAAATAATACAATTCTCTTTTTAATGATTATAAAATATTTTTTTAACATAGGATTACGTTCCACCGTAACGATCCTGCGGAAAGAATATTTCATACGCTAAAACTGTCCGTCCATTCGTCTTCGCGAGTTATAATTTTGGCAGCGCGCCAAACCCAGTCTATCGCTTGGACAAGTTAAACAGAAAAGTACCAAGATCCGTCAAAATTTTGACATACATATATGTATATATATACATACGTACATATATATATATATATATATATATATATATATATATATATATATATATATATATATATATATATATATATATATATATATATATATATATATATAGATACATATATATATACAAAAGAGGTAAGCAATGATTAGTAATCCTACGTTAATAACCCGTGGTCGTTTCGTTAGAATAGACTACCTGAAATTTTTTCCGTATTTCTTGGACTTAGCAAGTATGTAGATATAGTACGTAAAAACCTAATGCTAATAATTTCTGTTGAAATCGCATAGTTCAGACTGAAAGTGATTATTGTAAAAATAAATAAAAATGCATCTAAACAATTTCGTTTCACCCTCTACCATATGTTTCTTAAAATTTCGAAAGGAGTGTAGATTTTTCTTATTACATTTTCATCGGTTTTAATATGATAAATATTTTAAAGTTAAAAAGAACTAAGTCCATTTTTTGGCCATTTCTTACTAACACTTCTATGATGCATTAAAAAAAAATATATATTTTAATGCAGTAGCAAACCATGTCCATAGTATGGATTTTACGTTATTGAAAAAGGGAAATGAATAAACAAAAGTCAATGGTAAATTAATAGAGTTAGTCAATTTAGAGATCAGTTTTCTCAGATCTGACTATAATGGATTTAGTTCCCTCTAACTCTGAACCCTCCATTTAACTTTAGCCATTTATCTTTAAAAAATTCGTTGCTCTTATGCTCTGGCAAGGCAGATATCTAAAACTTGCTCTATGACTGTCGGAAATATGTTAAATAGTAGATAGTTGAGTTCAGCTTATGATTAGCTTTTGCCACCAATTAAATAACAATTGAAATAAAATTATAGCTTGGCTAAAATTGTCCTGTGTCTTGAATATTTGAAATCAGTTTAACAAACATTTTGCATAAGTAATTCACCTTTATTACAACAATTATTGTAATGTTTCATCTTTTATATCTGTACTAAGGGGGAAAAAGTATCGACAGTACAGCGTTATAAATGCTCTGAGCATAATAAATAATTTCCTATCCGATAGTTTTTTTTTAGATTTTTCTATACATGCTAACTTGAATTTAAGTGCCTGTGTTTTTTATTTTTGATACAGGATTCGAATACAGGTTGTTTTTTTTAAATTTACTTTGGATGAGAGTGATAAGTATTAGACGGCTATGGGTGATTAAACAGCCCCATATGTAATAAAACCAATAGTGAGCTACATAGAACATTTTTCTTGTAAAATGAAACAAATGTATAAGTTTAAAAACTTAACATTTACTGGTTTTCATTCATTTGTTTTCTTTTTTGATTTTGTATTTTAAGAATTAAAGTTTTTTCAAAAGACAAATTTTTAAACGTTTCATATTTTCTTAAATCTGTAGCATTTTAAAAAAAAATTTCTTTGAAAAAAAATGCTGTTATCCGGATAATAATAATCATATAAATGAGTGCGAATTGTTCTTGTCATTTTAAGTTTATAATTTGCTACCACATTTTTTGTCGATTATACGGCTCGTTAATTTTTATTTTATAGGCGTATTATTGAATCCTATAGAACAGGGGTTCCCAACCTTTTTCCTATATCGACCCCCTTTTAAAAGAATGATTTTCTTCATCGACCATCTCACGTTATTCTCTATAATATACAGCATGCAACATAGTTATAATACTGATAATCACACAGAAAACACTTAAAGATAACAATTTGACTAAGAATATGAACAAAAAATTAGAAAAGGTGGTTCATTAGGTTTATGTTTTATTATTTTTGTACTATTTTCATTTTTAATTTCACAAACATAAACAAGATTTCAGAAACACAGATTGTAATTGCACAAAAGTTCGATTTCAATGAATATGGTGGTGAGGCTTGATGCATTGATACAATATTTTTAATGTTTGGCCTGAAATTGCTTATCATAGTATAGTCCCAATAACTAACATAACGAATATAAATATATATTTTTACTAAACAATTTTACTGACTTATATGTAACTAGCTGAAAACCCGCACTTCGCTACGGAGTACATTCAAATTAAATACCATGGTCAACGTATGCAATTAATGCCAATATATATATATGAGGCGGTGAAAGGCAAAGTGGTGTAAGTCAGTAAGTCAAGTGGTGTAAGTCAAAAGAGTTTAACTGCAAAAACTACAAAAGATTCCACCATAAATTGAACAAATTATAATTCCTAACAATTATTACAATATTGCAAATAATAACTCATTACAATTCCACTATAAATTGATCATGGAGATTACATATTTGCCCTCAAATGAAAAAAGTTGAAAAAGTGACTTACACCACTTTGCCTTTCAACGCCTCATATATATATATATATATATATATATATATATTTATAATAAATACGACGATCTATATATACAATTGATGTAGAAAAAATATATATATTTACAAAAAAATCCTAAGGGATATTTTGATAGACAAAATAATGTCCAATCATCTGCCGCATTAGCAAGAAAAAAAATAGTTTTATAACTATTTAGTTGTTATGCACGTGACGATAAATTTATTTAAAGTGCCAGAAAAAGAAATCACGTGATCATCATTTAATAAATTAAATTGTAAAAATTAATATTTAAAAATTCACCAAAAATCAGAAAATAGAGGTAATGATTCGAAAAAGATTTCATTTTAAAGGAATTTTTATGATCTTTCTCGTGATATAAATTTTATAACCCTCAAATTATTATTTTAAATGCAAACTTAAAACAAATTACTAAAACAGCTTAAAAATTTAATTTAAAAAAATTTAAGAAGAATTCTTCAAAAATATCGCTTAGTGCACCCCTACACTATAAGAAGAATCGCTATGCAAAATTTCAGCCCTTTAGGTCCAGTGGTTTGGTCTGTGCCTTGTATGTAAGTCAGTGAGTCAGTTACGGAACTGTTATATATATATAGATTACTAGCTGAAAACCCGCACTTCGCTACGGAGTACATTCAAAGTAAAAACATCGGTCAATGTATACAATTAATGCCAATATATATATATATAATAAATACGACGATCAATGTATATAATTGATGTACTATATATATATATATATATATATATATATATATATATATATATATATATATATATATATATATATATATATATATATATTTATAAAAAAATCATAAGGGATATTTTTATAGACAAAATAATGTAGAAGAAGATATTCAAATTAAATCTAATATAAAGAATACTAAAGAATATAGTACAGTTAATATAGTACAGTTTCTAGAACATTTCTTTTACTGTATTTTAATATTTTTTTGGATAATGTCCAATCATCTGCCGCATTAGCAAGAAAAAAAATATTTTTTTATCTATTTAGTTGTTATGCACGTGACGATAAATTTATTTAAAGTACCAGAAAAAGAAATCGCGTGATCATCATTTAATAAATTAAATTGTAAAAATTAATCTTTAAAATTTCACCAAAAATCAGAAAATGGAGGTAAAGCTTCGAAAAAGATTTCATTTTAAAGGAATTTGTATGATCTTTCTCGTGATATAAATTTTATAACCCTCAAATTATTATTTTAAATGCAAACTTAAAAAAGTTACTAAAACAGCTTAAAAATTTAATTTTAAAAAATCTAAGAAGAATTTTTCAAAAATCTCTCTTAGTGCACCCCTACACTATAAGAAGAATCGCTATGCAAAATTTCAGCCCTTTAGGTCCAGCGGTTTGGTCTGTGCGTTGTATGTCAGTCAGTGAGTCAGTTACGGAACTGTTATATATATATATAGATTATAATATATTTTCAAAACAAT